>OY282512.1:106871708-107506991 GCA_958296145.1 Hydrotaea cyrtoneurina
GTATTGTTCATATTGATTACACAAACAAACACATATGTAGATTTGATTTGTATCTTTGTTCGTAAGTAAAACAAAGTAACAGACTTCTATTATGGATCGACATTTAAAACATTTATGTAATCTCGTCTCAAGTTCAGGGCCACACATCAGCCGTCTTTGTTGTCATAACTTTGTTAATAACAACACAGAAATAAAGACATAAATAAATAATCCATTGTGCATTAATTTCTTAAATATGTAAAAAAAAACAGAAACTAAAACAAAACCAACAATACACGACACCGAAAACATTGGCCCGAACAAGCCGTCTTGTCGAATGGTGACAGGTGTGTTCTTGTGCGGTTATAAAACGTTTAACATTGTTATTGAATCGTTAAGGTTTTTTCTTTGAAATGTAAATAGTGTTTAATTGTTTTAGTGCAACACAAACGTGGAAATGTAGTTAAAGGCCGACTATGTAAAACACTACAGCCCACCACTCTGTTACATTGAGAATACAAGTTCGAGTAGCAACATGGCTTTGAATTGAACTCGAAAAAAATAAAACCATATAATGTGTGTGAACGAGTTAATAACTGAAATTAGTTTGGACTAATTAACGCTACATATAAAATTCGAAAGTGTTATGTCCCTTTTCCACATGTTACAGCTGTCAGGCAGTTATAGATTTCAGATTCCATAATTAACCGGAAACTAAACGGACATTGTGAAAATAGGAATTTGGCAGCCCATAAAATTAATGTTCTATTCTTGTTAAGAATGTTGAATTGAGATGAACATTAGGGTGGAGTGAAATTCAAAAAAAAAAGTTAACCTCGGAAAGAGATGTAGTCTGGGGTCCTAATGAGGGGAAAAATAAAGAAAAAAATAAAAAGTTTTATGTCAATAAATGTTTGCAATAGCGTAAACAATGAAATAAGGGCATGAACAAATTTAAAAAAAATTTTCTCATTGTTCAAAAATTTCAAAAAGTAAAATAAGTCAAATCGTCCCTTCTTCAGAAAATTGACTGAACAATGAAATCGCCACCAAAGCTACAAATATTAGTCTATAGTAAATTAAGATATTACATTATAGTCTTAAGTTTTCTTTCAAATATGTAGCTTTAATTCTTAAATAATATGATTTCTAAAGGCTCAATAAATATAAACCTTAAACCTTGCCTCAAATACTTTTGTTTGGGCACTGAACAAACTCAAACTTTTAAATTTCGAATAAGTTAAGTCGTTAATTTTTAGGATTTTTCTAAAATCAACGCCAAAATAGCGATAATTTCCAAATATCGAGGGAGTGGCGCGACCCCTAAAAATTTTTTAAATTTTTTTTCTTTATTTTTCCCCTCATTAGGACTTCAGACTACATCTCTTTCCGAGGTTAACTTTTTCAAATTAAAAAAAAAGCATGTTTTCACTCCACCCTAATGAACATGTAGTCGGTGTTTCGGTCAATGGGACCGGTCCACAGTGAACGATTTGAAAAATGTAGCTGGACAAAAGGAAACTTTTGCATTATCGATTTTGATACAAAATGTGATTAGAAATGATGACTAGGAACATTTTATTAGCTAGGCGAGTATTCTTTCAGAAACATTCTAACTGGACTACAAAGTGAAGTATTTTCTCATGTGCAGGGTTCTCCAACAGGTGTTATTTTGGTGTTCAAAGAAAAATTAAATTTTTTGAGATAAATAATCGGATGTTTATTAATTATAAAAAACAACATTAATAATGAAAAACAACATCAGCCAAATGGCGACGACGACTACGCTTACAGGACCATATTCTTTTAATGAAATTTTCCATAACCAAATCGCAAAGTGGCTGCCCTTTGTCCACGATAACCTCACGAATTCTATCATTGAGGTCTTGAATCGGCGCTGGGTTGTTGGCATAGATCTTATCTTTCACGTGAACCCAAAGGAAGAAGTCGCAAGGTGTTAAATCACAAGATCTCGGTGGCCAATTGTGATCACTTCTTCCAGAGATTACACGGTCCGGAAACTTTTCCCGTAAAAGAGCAATGGTTTCGTTGCTTGTGTGGCACGTAGCGCCGTTTTGTTGAAAGTAAACGTTGTCCAGATCAATATGATCCAACTCCGACCATAAAACATCAGTATCCAAACTCATTTTGTTGATCCAAACTCATTTTCGAAAGAGTAAGGTCCAATGATCCCGCCGAACCATAAACCGCACCAAAAAGTCACACGTTGAGGATGGAGAGGCCTCTCAACAATGACTCTTGGGTTTTCGGAGCTCCAGATGCGACAGTTTTGCTTGTTGACGTAGACACCGTGGTGGAAATGAGTCTCATCAGTCTAGATGATTTTTCGATGGAGTTCAGGATCATTTTCATGCATTTCAAGGACCCAATCAGCAAAGACACGACGTTGTTGATGATCGGCCGGCTTGAGTTCTTGTGTTAACTGAACTTTATTAGCCTTAAGACCCAAGTCCTTCTGCAAAATACGGTGAAATGACGTTTGTGGAATGCCCAATTCCAAAGAACGACGAGGAATGGACAATCCTGGGTTTCCTTCAACACTTTGGGCTGCAGCAGCAATATTCTTAGTTGTTGTTGAGCGACGTGTACGGCTTTTATTTTTCACAGCACTAACTTGTCCCAACAGCTCGAATTTCGCCTACAAATTCTGTATTGCGGTCCGACAAGCTGCTTCCCGGCGACCCAAAAATGCTTAGCTGCAAGATTTTCGTAATTTTTTTAGTGTATTTTAATAATTTAAATGCGTTGTTGAATCGTGTATCGTTCCATTCTTAGCAATGGAGTAGTTTCTACTTGTCAAATGTCAAATAATAGAAACTTCAAAAGTGACAGCTACCGAAATACCGGGTGATTCTAAATTACACCTCGTGTTGGAGAACCCTGTATTTGAAAGAGCACGTTGTTGAGTGTATATCTTCAAAACATCATAACTTTATATTGGAAAGGAACTTCGTCACATTAAGTTCTCAAGCTCCTAAAAAAAACTCTCAATATTAAATAAATTTCTATTGTTTTTACAAATTTTTATTTTCCACTAGTTGACAGCTGCTTGAAGAAATAAAAACGACCAATAAAAGTCCGTAGAGTGAATAAAAAATACACCCTATGTTATTTCGGGAGCATTATTTTTTTTAGCTAATATCTACAATAATCTATGTTTGGCCCTGATCAGCCATTAAACGTTTCAGAAAGTGCGTACGTGACTCTCAACAAATACTAAACATCTTTTTCACCAACCATTTTTGAAATCTAAAACCTTTCCCCCCAAACATGTAGGGTTCGCTACAATAAAAACTAACCACAGCATGGACTTTGAAAGCTACATAAAGAGAGTTCAAGTGCATAGTCAGTCTTTAACGGTTAAATGGTTTCAATTGTATATTTTTCAAATTGAGTTATTTTTATATTATCTGCCAAACAATCATAATTAAATAAATAAAACTCACTTAATTGATATTGGTTTTGTGGCAGCGTCTGTAGCTGTGGTTTGACGGTGGACAGCCAGAACGAGAAAAAAAAAAAAACACACACAAAAAACTATTGAAATGAGCCGAAACCTTGTATGCCGTGATTAGAAATGGATAAATGATTCGAGCATTTCAGAATATTATTGGCATTGTGAGAATTTCAAATCGGTTAATGTTCTTGTGGTTTTTGTTTTCAGTCATTTTCTTTGATTTGCCTGTTCCAATTTTAATTAGTTTTCAATACTCAAATGATTAACAAAAGAATCGATACAAAAAAATGAACAACAGATATCAATCATTGTGCCCGTCTAGGGTCCATGTTTTGTTGTTATCGTTTGCACAGTTTATTTCAATTAGATTGAGGAAATTGTACAAATTGTATTTCGGTGGTATTAAGAGTTCATGCCTGTTGTGAATATAAATGTATGTAGTTCTAATTGCCTTAATGGCAAACAGTCTGTTTCACAATGAGGTTTATGAGTGAGGGTCATGTCGGAGGAGAAGTTGTTGGCTTTTTACCGGTCAATAAATGATTTTTTTCTTTTGTTAAATTTGTGTCTTACCAAAATGCCAAACATAAAATTAACACATTCAAAGTTCAATAAAACTTTTCAAGTACTTAAACATCAGCATATCAATACATGCATTCTTATATTTATTATTATATCGGCATTTATTTTTATATCGATATTAACAAATACAATTTATTTTGTAAGAATAAAAAAAAATGTTTAAAAACACTTCCCGGTCTTTGGAGGGTGGCAATTTCCCATATGCCGACGGACGGATGCTTCATCTTAATTAGTCACACGTGCAGAACAAACAAACATTCACTGGCTGCAGTTCACAGCCAAGTGTTAAATGCTGCACACAACAAAGTTTTTTTCTTCCTTTTTCATGGAATATCAGGTAAAGTGAAATGAATCTGTACGTTGGGCGGATGTGACACAATCGAATTGTGGCAAAATATTTGCCAAAGAGATAGTGGCTGATACCGGGAAGTGATATCAAACATACACAGCTATCGTGTAGGTATTGAACTTAAGTCACAATTTAAGGAAATGATTTTGTTTGTTTGTTGGTTTGTCACATAGAATATTTAGAAAGCAGCCGGTGAATATTTAGTGAACTTTCGTGCATTCATTCAATTGTCATCACGATTCTTTTTTTGAAAACAATGAACTTCAATTGTTCGCTAATGAAGACACGACAACATATACATCACTTCCGATAATCCCATTTTTTTTTTTGTTAAAGCCTCCATCATATGATGTGGTGTATAGAAAGTTTGTATTTGCGTTTGCAATGCCTTGCAATAATATTGATCAGGTAAAAGTAAATTAATATACTGGGTTGTATATTTTTCAATCATGGGTAACCCAAAAAGTCCATCTATTAAACAGAAGTATTAGCGAAATGAAGGATCCAACGCGCCTCTGTACTTGAGTTGTGGAAAAAATACCCGAAACGGGGACAACACTCACAGACTCAATCCTGAATCATCGACTCGACATCGATCTCTACATCTGCACATTTGACGAACCAGCTTGATTACAAGCTCCCAAGAGGCTCAATATTTTAAGGGCACCCGTCCATTTGCTTCGTTATAGCTCCCCAGCTTTAGAGCAGCTCAAATTTGACAACGCTTTTCCCCGATAAGTATTTTTTTCTGGCGAAACATATATTTTATCTCGAAGGTTACATTAACAAGCAAAACTACCGAACTGGGGGGAGGCAGAAAACCATCACGTGTTTAGTTTAGAATTTTGGAGCGATGGCATCATTTGTCCATTTATATTTGAAAAAGCCATTTCGGTTAACGGCCATTGAATTTGCTTTCACTTAATTGCGAATAAATGCAAACATTCTCATTCGATTTTAATAATTCATACCGCATCCATTGTTGGCTTTATGATAAAATATAAGAAATAGTAATTTTTATGAAAAAAAAAAAATACAAAAGAAAAAATCCTTAAATTGGTTTTGCAACTCTATAACTATAATTCCGTTAAAAGGCACAAGAGGGTAAATATTTAAAATAATTTAGCGATAAAACTTTGTTCATCAAAATTGACATTTTGACATTTTCTAGTTGTGTCTAAAAAACAGTCTACAAAGTTAAATTTAAAAAAAAATACTCATTTTTTTTTTTTTGAATTTTGTACACCGGAGTTGCATTCAAATTATTTAGTGGTTAGTCCGTTTTTTTTGTTGTACAGTGAATAAACAAGTTTTTTGTGGACACAGATTAACGACATGTGCATTAGGGTGTCCGAAAGTTTGTGTATGTTTTGTTGATCTATATTCTTCATACAATTTTGTTTCTGTTAGCCGAGTTCGAGATTGATTATTTCTGTTTTTTTTTTTTTTGTAGAAATAAAAATGTTTAAAAAAGATTTCAAGCATTGTGTTTGCTTTGATTGCAGGCAAGGTTTTTTCATTAGTTTTTTACGCTTTCATGAAATTTTTAATGTTATGAAATGTATTTTTTAAAAACTTGTGCTTTGAATACGGAAAAACTCAAAAAAAAACTGGTTGGTGGTACCTCTAAACCGTTTTCTAGAAATCTGAAAAATTTCTTAAAAATACTATACACCATAAGCTGTCAAAATTTGTTTTTTTTTTGGACACCCTAATGTACAGGTTCGGTCTTTGTTTTTAAAAGAATGGCGATCCATGCCACACCGCCCACACAACAATCGTTCTTTTGCGTACCAGCTCCGGTAATCGTCTCGGTCAATTGGCCACCATTGCGACTTGAAGCCACCATTGAAGTATCGTAAAGGACCGATGTTATGCGAACAATATATTAACGCTCAGATACTTAAGACGAATAGCGAGCAAGCCATTCGTGAGATAAAGTCAGAAAGCGTCACCAAGGTCAGGGAAAATTGGGTTGACAGGATGCGAAGGCAGCTAAATTAATGGAAACTTCTTTCATAAATAATAGATAAAAAAAATAAAATACATTTTTTGGACCTCTATACATACAGTGTACTCTCTCCTTGCGGACACCTCTCTTAAGCTGACACTTTTTTCAGTGCCAATCCGCTTCAGTCCTCTTGTGTACTTCTCTAATAAACGCTCAGTCCATTTAGGCGTCCGCCTATAAGAGAGTTCACTATATATGTATTTCGAAAGAATAAATTAAAATCGGTTTGTTTCAACTAAACTAAACGTTTTAAAAAAAACAACTCAAAGATTTCTCGAGACATAAATATCAAATGCAAAGACAAGTTTCTTTCCTAAGTCTTCTGTTTGGATTCCATATCCAAGCCTTCAGCGACAGGAGAATCACTAAATACTACAAACGGCCATAACTTATCTAAAAAAACAAAACAAAAAACAAATAACGAATAAATCATCTGGACATTTTCAAATATAGCAGCAATCAATTTGACAACAATTAACGCTTTATGTGTTACCAAAACAATTACTATACGAGTGCGAGTGTCACATTCATTGTATGTACATTAGACTGAATCGCGGTCAGTTGGCTAAAACTTGATTTTGCTTGGTTTTATTTAAATAGTCAAAGGTAAATATGTGAAAATATTAATTTCCAAAGTAATTTTTGTTCAAATCAAAACCTTCTTTTTATCATTTTCACGTGTTATTGAGCGCAATGCCCGTTCACGGTAATATGGCAAAATAGACTGAATATGTGAAGGGCAATCTGATCTGAGGTATACGAATTCATCTACCTTTGTACAGGGTTCTCCAATAATTAATGTTATTTTGAATCACCTGGTATTTCGGTAGCTGTCACTTTTGAAGCTTTTATTCTGTGACATTTGAAAAGTAGAAATCCATAGTGGATTGGGCCAGGACTTCTTTGGTTTTATTTTTGTTTCGGCCAAACTATTGTGTTTGGCCACAACAGCAACAATTTTGTTGTCGCGACCCACTTTAATGTACATAGGAATGGATGTATACAAGTCATTTTTGTTAAGCACTAAATTGAATTTAAAAGACCCACACACTCACACATACATAGATACAATAGTACACGTTTACAATTACAACAATTAATTTTTTTTTTAAATATGTTAAATGATTATGTGACAGATGCGGGAACAAAATCACAAAACAAATGCAACGACACGACAACAACAGCAACAACAACGTCAACAAAGTGTAGAAATAATTAACCATTTTCACGGTCAAATGTGACGGAAGGCAATGAACATAAATATCATTAGTTCGCGGCAGCAACAACAACAATAAACGCAAACATATGTTTTGCAGTGTGTGAGATTAAACTAATTCCAGTAATTCAGTAATACAAAAACGTTTCAATTGCATTTTGCATTGAAGAAAGTAAACATCTGTTGCAAATGAAATTGTTAAAAGCGTGTGTAATATCCCCTAGTTGCTATTTCAGTTCGTTTCTCCTCTCACCTGAAGGCTAAGCGTTTTTTTTTGTTTTGCTTTTATTATAGTATTTACTATTCGAATGCATTTGTGAATTTGGAGTGAATAGTGATATTGAGTGTGTTTCTGTTCACTCAATTCAAGTACTCGTACTTGTTTCTCATGGTTTCGCTCTACAAGCCGGATTTCTTCAGGGGAATAGTGATAACAGACTGGTGCTGTGGAACAGATTTGCCATTTGTTTGGATTTCTATGTCCAGATGTGCCTGTGTGTGTGTGTGTGTTAGTTCATGATTCGGAAACAGGTTTCAATTCATTCATGTTCAACTTGGACGCTTTTTGATAACATACGAAAGCGAAAGATATTTTTCAAATAAATAATTCCCGGATCAATGATTTGCTATTATCAATCATAAATTATTCGAGCATTGTGCGAAAGACGTTATTGAAACAACATTAAAAAATACAGTTCAAGAGGAAGTTAATGCTGATCACTGTTCACCCGAGATACCTCAGGAACAAATCTAAGTATTAATTAAATATAATTTAAGCATATAGCACATAATTCAGGCCGAAAGCGTAGAATGAATCTGGCAATCGACTGACTAGACCGCTTTGGAATTGTCAACTTACGGATTCTACTAAGAATGTGATTGGTTTACCCTACAACATGCATCTTGGTACAGATGTTTGTAATAAGATCAAGAAACGATCAGCGAATATTATACACAATTGTTGTATTGAGGGGACGATATATTAGTTGGCAATCAATTAGGCAGTTCAGTTTGAAAATTCCAAAACCTTTAAGTGGGAAAAAGTGCATATGGTATCGAATTGAATTGTTTGATTTTTAATAGAAAAAATGTTGCATGGACCAATTGCACCTATATTCCAATTTTTTGTTTGTTTTAAGCTGAACCAATTCCTATATATAGTTCTACGTGCTCAACGATAAGTTGTAGCAACTCATATACGGTTCCCTACAACAGTATTTGGTCGGCATAAATATATTTAATATTTTTGTGTTATTTCAATCCTTTGCTGGTTATCAAGCACTCAAGCACAATGGTAGATGTAATCATTTTACTGAAATATATAGAAAAAAATGGGTTTCTGTTCTCTTACTGATTCTATACTTCTTACCAAAACTAAATTAAGTATAGAAAACAATAAATGACAATTTCTAGGACAAAGAGATGCCAGTTTGTTTCACAATCAAAATGAAATTATCGATAATGGCTTCGTAAAGTATTTGTCCACTTATCGGCGATTTTTTGACTAAACTAAACAAGTGTGTGGGTTGTTGGTGTGAATTCGTTTATTGAACATGTTTTATTACAAATTGTTTATTGGAAATAAACTCAAAGCTACTTGTAATAACAATATAAATATAGCAAAGTATAGTAAATACAAAGTAGATGGGAAATGTTCATTCATTCTTAACATGGCTGACCCCTCCCATGTTAGGTTCGGAAGGGTGGTTCGGAAGGTGGGTTCTCGGTATGTCTAACCTAGGCCACAAGGCCTTCGATACATTGCAAGCCACTTTCCTTTCCCAGTTTGTAAGTGTTCTGTTCACTACCCGTGGCCGAAGACCCCAGTTCTTTTCTATGGAGTTCTTGGCTGCGTCTGTTGGCTGAGTCTGTTGTATGAAAACAGAAGCTGTGAGTAACTTCGTAGCACGGCTGGCCAACAGCCCTCGAGACTGGTTCCGTCTTGACCAGCAAGTGTGGAAACTCGTGGTGCCTGTGGTTTATAGAGTTTATTATAAAGTTGTTTCTGTAGCCTCCCCTTTAAACATTTTCAGGATATTTTGGTGGTGTTATGAAATATCGCTCATTTACTTCAATAGTGTCACAATTCAAAATTCACTTTTTATTTGTTTGCTCAGGAAAAGGCTGTAAATTTGAGTTGACTTTTGTTTTGCGTTTATAATACATATCTATGACAGGGTTCTACTTTATTCGGGTTAACCTATGATTTGTTTCCTATATTTGCTATAACAGGTAATTGAAAATTTTGAATGAAAACCTCACATGGCTCTCCTGAAAAAGTCGTGTTTTTGCAGTTGTAACACTATTGAAGTAAATGAACGATATGTCTTTTTATAAAGTGAACAGAAAACCTTCTGTGCAAACTAGACAGAATATTATTTTCTAGTCTTCGTTATATTCAAAAGGCACTATCTCGTCAAGAGAATTTTTATTTAAAGATCTCACTTTAAGATCCCAAAATATTAATTTTATAAAACATACATAATGAGATCTTTTTTTTTAATGAAAGTACAAATATATATTAACATATATAAACAGTAAATTAAAAAGACGAAGAAAAAATATTGTTTGCTATTCTACCAGATATTGCAAACAAGATAATTGTATAACTCAAGTTTACCGGTTATATGTATCGTTTGTTTTCTTTAAGAGCTTAAGAACTTTAAACGATAATACAAGACAGAAATATTGTTGGAATGGATTTTTTTATGAGAATCTGGTTGACATTTCCATGGCATTTAGTTTTTACAAACGGTTTATCGGCATATGTCCGCGTCTTGATCTATTCGATCAGTCCAATTTTCGACTACTTTTTCCAATAAATCTGACTATTGACTTCCAATGCTTCAAGAGTTGCTGGTTTGTCGGCATACACCAAATACTTAACATAATCCAGAGCCGTTAAATTTGCACAATCAGGACCACATCTGGAAATAAAGTTGTAACTAAATGCGTTTAGCAATGGCAAGTTTTTGGAGAGACACTAGTCTCTAAGCCTTCTGTGGAAAAATCATTAGCCGTTCGGAGCCGGCTTTAAACTGTAGGTCCTGCTCATTGAGTATTATATCTTACAGAGCTTACTGATTTGAAAGAAGTTCCCTGTCTGCTCCTTAATGACGTTACCCGCTGCTTAGTGGTTTGAGACTGTCCGACTGTTTCTACATGAATGTTAGAGAAACTAAGCGCAGAATCATTCGTGATGATGGATTTGCTAACAAGAAAAAATCATCGGGGCTTCTTGGTTATGACAAGCCATATATTGATGCAACAAAGTCATGCTGGCCGTTTTGGTGGAATCAGCTTAGTCTCCTATATTATGAGTTTCTATTATTATTGAATGAGGCCCAATAAATGAGTGAAGGTTGATCTCCGTTTTCGTTTAAACTGAAGTTAAACTTCAAATTCATGTTTTCAGTAAAAGTTTAAACGCAGTTTAATCGTCCAATATTGGGCGTTTAAACCACAGTTTAATTGGCATATCATTGTGACATTACTCAACAAAAGAAGACGAATCAAAATTATGTTGGTTCTCCAAATTCCTCAAATCAAATAAATTACATTATTTAATGCAGCTGTGTGATTCTGTTGATGCTGCAATGGGTTTCCGATCACCATCAGTTCCATTCAGGTGTCGTTTGTCCGTGCCAAAGTTCATTCATTTAGAGTTTTTTTAATTCTCATATATTTTTTCCAAAAATCCTGTGTGACCAAAATCCACCACAAAAGTTTAATATCATTTTCATTATTCATCGGAAACAAATGTTTTCTAATAAAAGTGTGAGTGTTGCCACATCAACAGCCGACATTTGGACCAACCACTCAAAAACGTATTTTAAGTTTAAACCTAGTTCTATTGGAAACAGAGTTTTACATAATCGTGGTTTAACTACGATCTCATTTATGGGCCCTAACACCCGGTGTGGTGGATTTCAAAAATAGTATGGTTCGTAGACTCTCCGAAATCATAAACGGGTGCAAGAACATTTCCATAAAATACTGGTACACAGTTGTTTTTATTTTAAACAGACCTGTTCTAAAATTTCTGTACAGAAATGGTGTAGAGAACACAATTATTTTGAAAATCGACAAACTGACAGCGTACCAAGATCCCCTGCGTGTTTTCTGTAGGTACTTTATTGAAAACATTATAATAATTATAATTAGTCCTCATTTTCGTTTTTTGTACTAAAATAGGGTATTTTAGATGAAAAACATACAAATTTCCAAATTCCTCAAGACATTGGTAATTTGAAAAACGAACAATTACTGTTTGTCTCGGACATTCTTTCTGATTGTCATCACCAAAATCACGAAAGTAACTGGAAATAAAACCAATTTATTCAATAGAATTAATCATTTGAGATTATTATCCATTTTTACTTTCGTTGTCAAGTGTCAACAGACTGACAGTTTTTGTGAGATATGGCAACTTGACTTTGGTTTTTCAGTTGTGATATCGAAATCACAACGAACCATTGATAATCAGCTGATTTGGTAGACAGACAAAAATCACCACTGTGATTTCAAACCCGTTTGTGGCTTGTAAACCTCGTGGTTTCAGAGCAGGCCTGACAATTAAAAAAAAGGAAACACCAACAGTTTTCTCGCCCTTAAAAATGTCAAAGTTAGACAGATCGTTTTGACATGCATATCTTGCAATCCTCGCTTGTGTATTTCTTCTGTGATCTCGCACGAATATCACATATGATGCTGGAGAATTCTAAGATGGTTCCTAGCCGGAACAATTTCTTATGTTCTAACAAATTGCGACCTAGCCTAGAAGGTGCTTATAGAATTATCACAATAATTGATTATGACATTTATAAATTTCATACAACAACAACAACAAAAAACACATAACTTCAATAAATATCTAACAATTTAATTTGAACATAGGAAAAAAAACTGGCATATCAGTCGTGAACACATTAATCGTCTCTTATATTCCAATTAACTTTTTTTTGCGGTACTGTTACGTTTTGTTCTAATGCCCGAATATAGGAAGTGTTTGTTGTTCGATACACCGAAAAAGGCATTAACTTTAATCGATCGACAACAGGCAGCAACAATAACAATCATCATAACAAATTGTCGCATATTTTCAGTGTTATTAATCTTTTTAGCCGCATACAAACTACAAAATATGATTAATAATACATTGTAGGAAAACACATGAACAACGACTCACTAATTGTATGCAAGCACAACGGCAACAACAACAATAACAAAACATACATATGTACTCAAATGAAACGTGACATTACAAACCGTTAGGCAGCGGCAAACAACGCAAAACCCAGTTCCGCATCCGTTCTTTTGACGTTGGAAAACACACACACACACACACAGCTACACGCAAAAAACCAATCGCATAAATGTGTAACAATAATAGAACGGTAACGACAGCCAGCCAGCCATACACGCCAAGATTCTAAGGTGTGTCTCGCCTCGCGACCAATCAACCTTGACAATGGCTTTTATGAGGGGGGGTCGAAAAAGCCACCGAACTACAAAAATAAGTAGGTTTTCACTTGTCTTCAGACACACAATTGCACAAAACATGTGTTCCAGCCGGTCTGTCCATTCATGTGTTTGGTTGCTTTGTCGAGACACACACATTTATTTTTACGCATATCTCGGGGAATGCTGAGCAACAATTGCCGCTGCAGCGGCATCAAGTGTAAATCACAAAACAAGTTCTGAAATTGCATTTGAAACGCGACTCTATTGCGGCGGGTATTGCGTGTACCCAGTTTCGTGATTTTTTTTTTATTTCGTTATTATAAATTCAGTTTAATTTTTTTGTTTCAGGTTTATTAAATGTAAATGTTTATTTTATTTATTGACTGACTGACTGCCGGCTGCCGCCTGCCAATCTTAAATATTTGCACCTTTAGGCTTTACATGTTACGTTGTCTGTATCACGAACAAGAAAAAAAATGTAAAATTCAACAAATTAATTTAAAATCTTCAAAGACTCGGGCAGTCTAAACAAAAGACCCGGTTAAAGAATGCATGTACTACATATTTGCATCAAGACGGAGTGATTCGACAGAAAATGGTCGATGGAGTCCCTAAACTTCCGTATATTTCCAAAAATCAGTTTAACAAGGACATGTCCTCTGATGGAGGATCTATCAAATGTTAAGCTGATAAGAACAGATACTACACTTTCTGAGTTGTCAGATGTGGGGTTCCACCGCGATTTTAGTTGCATCCGCAATTATACGGCATTTTAATGAGCGACTTCCCCCACGATGCTTTACTATATGCGGATTTATTTAAAATCTGCGCACGATGAATCTCCAATCAACGGTTTGAGGAGAGTTATCTTAGATAAAGTAAAGGGGGTTTATCATGGTTTTTATCAGGGTTTTCCAACAAGAGTTGTTATTTTGGTATTCAAAGAAAAATTAAATTTTTTTGAGATAAATTATCGGATGTTTATTTCATAATTAAGATGAAGGTACGCCGTTAATAATGAAAAACAACATCAGCCAAATGGCGACGACGACTACGCTTACAGGACCATATTCTTTTAATGACATTTTCCATAACCAAATCGCAAAGTGGCTGACCTATGTCCTTGATAGCCTCACGAATTCCATCCTTGAGGTCTTGAATCGACGCTGGGCTGTTGGCGCGGACCTTATCTTTCATGTGGCCCCAAAGGAAGAAGTCGCAAGTTGTTAAATCACAAGATCTCGGTGGCCAATTGTGATCACCTCTTCAAGAGATAACATGGTCCGGAAACTTTTCACGTATAAGAGCAATGGTTTCGTTGCTTGTGTGGCACGTAGCGCCGTCTTGTTGAAAGTAAACGTTGTCAATATCATCCAACTCCGATCATGAAAACTCATTAATCATCTCTCGGTAGCGCAATCCATTCACCGTAACCTCATTTTCGAAAAAGTAAGGTCCAATGACCCCGCCGGACCATAAATCGCACCAAACAGTCACACGTTGATGATGGAGATGCTTCAATAAATCTTGGGTTTTCCGAGCCCCAGATCTGACAATTTTGCTTGTTGACGTGGTCACCGAGATGGAAATGCGTCTCATCAGTCAAGATGGAATTCCGGATAATGTTCATGCATTTCATGGACCCCATCAGCAAAGACACGACGTTGTTGATGATCGACCGGCTTAAGTTCTTGTGTTAACTGAACTTGATTAGCCTTAAGACCCAAGTCTTTCTGTAAAATACGGTGAAATGACGTTGGTGGAATGCCCAACTCCAAAGAACGACGAGGAATGGACAAACCTGGGTTTTCTTCAATACTTTGGGCTACAGCAGCAATATTCTCAGTTGTTCTTGACCGACGTGCACGGGTTTTATTTTTCACATCACTAACTTGTCCCAGCAGCTAGAATTTGCCCAGCAATTTCTGTATTGCGGTCCGACAAGGTGCTTCACGACGACCCAAAAATGCTTTAGTTTTGCGAACTGTGACTGCAAGATTTTCACCATTTTTGTAGTGAATTTTAACAATTTCAATGCGTTGTTGAACGCATTTTTAGTAATGGCGTAGTTTCTACTTGTCAAATGTCTAAGAATAAAAGCTTCAAAAGTTACAGCTACCAAAATACCGGGCGATTCAAAATAACACCTCTTGTTGGAAAACCATTTACCTTTCAAAGTCAACGTAATCGATAGTTCAAATTAAATTTTTTTTAAAAAAAAATGGCCCACCCTGTATTTATATTTTAAATGTTTTCCACCACTAGGCTTCAATTCTGAAAGTTAAATTTTGGTAGATTTTTTTATAAAAGTTGGGTGAACATTTTGCGAGTTTTAGAAGTTTTTCAACATTTAAGGTTCCCTTGCTTTCAAGAGCCAAGGTTCTTCCAAGACTTAACACTTAACAACTAGATCGGTATGAAATTCCATTAACATCGGACAACTCAGTTAAATTTGCCAGTTTTAGTTGAGAAACATTTTCGCGTTCTCCCACTATGCGCTGGTGCTGTGCTCAACCAAGCATTTCCACTTAATCTCCACCAACAGCTAACTAATCGAGTCTATCAACTAAGCTAGGCTTTGTATACACAGATACATTGATTATATGTATGGACGTACCAGGTATCGTGTGGTTTAATCCCATTTATTAAATAAATCCACTATTTTGATCTTACACAAATGCTTAATTTGAAACTAAACATGTGAAATGTTGTTTTAATTGGATTACGGAGAATTATAATTTTTTGTTTACTTGAGCAAACATGAGGAAAATTTCAAAAAGTATTTAAAATATAAAAAGCAAACGAACGAATACGAGTACACAATTCTAGAATACACACATTATAAATACATGTGTGTGAATTTCATTAATTTTCAATTTAAAATACAACAGTTATATTCTGCCCCGAATTTCGGATGCTGGCAATGCTGTCTGCATTACATGTGGTGAAAGGGTGCATTAGGCGAATCAACCAAATGTAATAAACACTTTTCACCACATATCGTGAAAATGTGAATAGGTTGGATCAGCCACAGGTAATGAACACCACCAACAGCACAGTTGTATTGTATTATTTATAAACGTTAGAGTTTAAATAAGACTTATATCAATTAATAATCACATGACCATCAACCAAAACGCAATTGGATTTATAGTCCGTATCTCAATAGAAAACAGTGTTTACGGAATAAAATAATTTCTGATATTGTAAAAATACACATCTTCATATTTCCAAATACAACCCTGAATTAATTTTGCATTTTCACCTCAGTCATTGAGGTATGGTGAGAAGGAAAATTTCGATTCATTGGTAATTGAAAATCGATTATAATTTCAGTTTTCGTACTCGATACATTTTATAATAATTCGATATTCCCACGATTTCGATTATTTGCTAAAAAAGCTAACGAATGGAAATATTTCAATTCGGAGCTGAGTTCCATGGCCAACATATATGAATAAGGGAAGGTATATCTTCTCATAAATATCTTGTCTTCTTTACTTGAGTATAATGAGTATTTGTTGATCCAGTGAATCGTTTGTTCTTTTTTGTGTAGCTACCTACAACAAAATATTTCACTCATGTATATACATTGGCTAATGGTATTACATGATTATAATACCATGAACAAAATTTAAAAAAAAAATAACATGGACTGTGCTCGACATTGTCTATTGCCTCTTCAACATTTTTAATCAAAGTAAACACTTTGTTTAACTAAAATGGAAAATTTTATTTATTGTAAGTTTTGGCAGATCTCACTTAAATTTATATTTTTGTCTATTTACTTACTTTTCAAGGGATCAAAAATCGTTTATATGTCGCTGATATCTAACATGTATGCGACCAATGTTTTCATTCTTGTTCTGTATATATCCCATCTCTCGGGTATTTAATAATACTTTTTCAGACGGTATCAAACTATACTTGCCAAATTACGATACACTTTTTGTAATGGGATATCAAGAAGAATTTATAGTAAAATCCCGATAATTCGTAATGTCAAGGGACCGACAGTTTTCTACGAATTAGCGGGGTTTTCGAATTAGCGGGGTTTCGAATTTATTTTTTAAAAACAAAGCAACTTAAAATCAATTAATTTTCAACAAAAAAACACAAACTTAATTCATAAAGTACTTAAAGCGACCGTTTTTGTGACATTTTAATGGCCTTCGGACAAACCGCACACATTTTTACGGAGTAAAATCACCACTTAATAAAATTATCTAGATTTTCAAAGAAAAATTACGAATTATAAGAGGTTTTTAGGCATTTCGCTGGAAAAATTTTACGATTTATCGAGGGGACCGAAATGTATGGGATTTTTACGAATTATCGCGATTTTTTCAAGGGACCGGGATTTTGTTACGAATACGCGGGGTTTACGAATTAGCGGGGTACGAATTATCGGGATTATACTGTATATATATTCATTAAACACTCAAGTTTGATAATAAAATAATCAAATTTTAACTGTTAATCGATAACTGCAAAAAATCGATTTTGAAAGACCCAACACGATTTCTTACCATAATCGACATCGATTTACCAATCACTATTCAATTCATTTCTCTTGCTAAATAGTTGGCGAAGAAATGAATTTATTTAATAAATTCTAAATTCTTGAAAATATCAAGTCAGCCCTCTTAACAAAAGAAAATACTGTATCGAGATAGTGAAATGAAAGAAAAACATGATAAAACAGCAACATTAATTCGGGAGTGAAACAAGAATACAGAAAAAAACAAACAGAAACTTTTCGGAAAAAAGAAGAGCGAGAAGAAACAAGAAAAAACGGAGGCACTTGTAATTTTTCAAATAGCGAACTTATTAAAAACCGAATCAATTAAAAAATTTAAAATAATCAAAGGTGTTGCAACAATATCAAGCTTTATTTAGAGTGTTTGTGAGTGTATTGATTCGTTTGTGTTTGTGTGTCAAGAGAGATTCCAAAATAAAACATTGTCACCTTGAAATTACATTACATTTTATGTTTTCAAAGGTTTCAAAACACAAACAACAAGCAATCGTCCATCGCTAACCCCCACCAAGAAGAAGAAAGGAGGTACTTTACCACCGCACTCCCCCACTCACTCACTCTCTCTCTCACGCAAAAGTGATTAATAACACTTTTATCGTTAGTTTGTTATCATATCTTTGAAAAGAACTCACACTTGCTCATACAAACAAAAACCATCGCAACATTGCAAAACGCTGGTGGCTGGTGGACGTTCGGTTTGCTTGGTTCACAACATACGCTTTTCATAATTGTTGGTGACTCAACTCAGTCTGTCGTTGTCGCTGTCGTTGCTGGTCGCTGTGCTGTTAGTTATAGTTGCTGCAGATTTTATACAACAGAAACAACAACAATTCCATTTTAATTCAGACCTGGTTGTCGTCAACGTCCAACTTAACATTACATTACCTCAATTACAACAACAGCTGTTTTGTTTTTTTCCTTTTGTTGCTGGCTTCGTTCTTCATTCGGTGTCCCCTCTGCGTGTGGTGGCTTTATACAACAAAACCAAGCTGGGCTTTTTTGCTGTAGTATTTTGTTGTTGTTGTTGTGCTTACCTTCATATTCATTCACAAAAACTTGGCTCCAGCACACATCCTCTCATCGTTCATTGTGGCTCTCAACAGTCTCTCTCTGGTTAAATCTAATGTCAAATGCAATCATCATCATGTATTGGAGTGTGGGGATTTGTTGTACTGTTTACAATTGACAATTGACAAAAAAGAAGGGGAAGGAGGCGAAAATCGATTGCAAACCAATCTGTACTCGTCATCTCAAAGCAGAATCGCGAACGCTCAGCAGCATTAGCAACAACATTATCGCTGTAATCATAAAAGCGAGCAACATCATCATCATCGTCTAACGACATCATTTCATATGCATCACATTTACAAAATTAAAATTGTTTTCAACTCTCGCAACGCCGTTCACGACCGCAACGGTCGCAGTTATTTTATAAATAATTTTTATTAAATAATTCCAATTGTGTTTTTGTGTGCTGTCGTTTTGGTGTTTTCACACAGAAGAAATAAAAACAAAACCAAAGCCGCCCTTAGTTGCGTACCGCGCGCTTCAGGCTGTGTTTGTTTGTGTCCGTAAATACAATTTATTATCAATAAAGCCAGCTCAAATGAGCAGAAACATGCGACAGGATGGGGGACATGGCGGGCCTGTCATGCGGCGAAAGACGAACGCTTCCAGTTCTTTGCTGACCCACGACGAGAATGAAGCGGTATTTCGTATGGTCGGGGACAAATGTCAGGTGAGTCAATTATACAAGTGATTTGTTTTGCATTGTATCTAATCTATATATGTATGTATATTCATTGTCAAATTATTGCCTTTTACTCAATTTGTGAATCATTTGATGGCTATAATGCCACTGTACTGTAAGTGAGCGATGGAACAGTGGTGTATCGATTGACTGATTCATTATAAAAACCCGAAAATAACATTGAAATCGTATCATGTTTTTTTTATAGATTTCGATTTCCGACATTTTCGGCAATGTCACTGCTACACAGTTCGGAACAAAATGTTGGGTGGTCCGGCCTTTGGTCAACAACCAGTTAAATTACCTCCGAAATCCACATTCCTGATATACCTACCAAAAATCTGTTTTAGTTTCTATTTCTAAAATCTGACAAGTTGTTTATTTTAAGCTTATACATTTTTCGAATTTGTTTCCGTGATATAATGAAACACGAAGGGCCAGAGAACACCTTTATCCAAAAATGAGGCGACTAAGGATGTTGTCCTACGATTTGTACTGAGGGAAATAATCAACAAACATGTTAATTTTGTCTATTTTGACATTTCTCCGCACCAGCTCCTCATGGAGAATTAGGGACATTTGAACGTTGTGTTTGCAAGCTATTTAAGCTGTATGATAATAATGGGTGATATACCAATATCAATTTATTTGATCCCGTAATATACCATTTTTTTCTACATAACTCACTCCTAAAACACTGTGGAAAGCAACAATTTTGCATTGTCAAATTTACTTGTGCGATACTTTAAAATATTTATATTAAAATTATTCACCACGATGTTTCCTATTGAAATGACGTTCCGTTTAATTTTCCATAATTAAAGATCCGACTTTAGATCAATAGGATGTATTTGTGGGTATTATCCATCAGTTTTTGTAACATTCAATAAACGGAATTTTCCTGTCCCCATTTGATCTTGTAACCCACTAAATGCTTTGTAAACAGGATGGTATTGACTTTACAAGTAATGTCATTTTAATCCATACTACGGACATCAAAATTATTGCCCAATCACAACCAATTGTTATTCAAATAAAGCTTTAATTGTAATATCAATTTTTGGAGACAAGCGAGTATAAAATTTGGCGATATTTTTACACGTAGAAAATCGTTTAACAAGGTAATGACAGCTGTCGAAATGTAATTTCACTTTTACACAAATCTTCAATTGACAGCTCAGTTGCGTGCAACTTTAGACTTACCGTCGAAATTTTATTTTACTTTTATACACACTTAAGTATGCCAATTTGGGCATGAGGACATAAATTAATTAGTAGTCGTGTATGTACATGATGTGACATCATAATTCACAAAAGGGTTAAGTAAGCTCCAAGCTAATGTCCACTTTAGGACAATTCACATCTCTCGTAGGGAAATTCAATGAAAGAGAAGGTACAAAATAAAACTTCACATAAAGAACTCATAGAAAAGTAAATGCATATAGCCATTCATCGTGTATGTAGACCACATTTTGTTTACTTATAATCAAATATGTAACGTCTATATATGTGCTACAAAAAGAGAGTACAAAAAAACTTTGCACAGAAAGGGGGATACTGTAAACTTCATTTCAAAGTGCTAAAGAGATAGTATTTTTCTTAACCTGCTGTTCAAAATAAACATTAAAGGTTTTAATGGACACATGTAACGCATGCACAGCTTTGGTAAGGGAACTATTCATTAGGGGTTCCGATGGGGCTTGTATAGGGTTTTTAATTTCTCGATATTTTCGAATACAATCAGTAAATTTGAAAAGAATTTTTTATAAAATATAATTTTATAATTAACGATAGTTTAATTTTCCATGTCTAGCATTTTTAACTTTCCAAAAAAATTGGATGAACAAGAACAGGCATTTAAAATCGTTTGGCTGAAATCGATCCAGCGAAATTTTAAAGTTTTCATTGGACTTCAAAAAGCTTTCATCATCATTTGCTGCAGTTTGTTCAATAGTTATTTTGTCAAATAACGTTTTAACGAACCGGAAGCGATGATAAATACACTTACTTACTTATTTCCCTCAACATCCCATCAAGGAACAGACGGGGAACTTCTGTCCAATCAATAAGCTGTGTACGATATAGTTTATATACTCACTGACCGGGACCTAACTGTTTAAAGCCGGCTCCGAACGGCTAATGCTAGAGAAGTTCTAGAGATGTTTTGCATGGCTTAGAGATGACTCTCTTACTCGCAAAGTCGCCAAGTTGATGGTCTTAACCGATTTCGAACTCGGGTTATTCAGTGTGATAGTCGCACACACTACCTACCACACCACGACCGCCATAAAGATATATGCCAATATATTTAGGGTTTGACAGAAATAATATATATTTGTTTTATAAATAAAATGTTCGATTTGTTAATTTGTCCATCAAGTTCGTTTGTATCTTAGTTTACTGAATAGCAATTAGATGTATTGCATGTGATTTAGACCACTGTCGTAATCACGTTTCACATTGTTATTAGACACAAATAAAATAATTACAAGTCAAGAATTAATGTACTGAAATGAATTAGAACAATATTATGAATCAACTCCAGACCAACCCTAAATACAATACATAGTTGTTCGCTATGTCTACAGAAAGTTCGGTAGCAAATATTTTTATTTATTCAAATCATAAATCTGATCAAAATCTAAATAAAAAATATTGAATATATATCGTATTTGTTAAACACTTTTGTTTTCAATACTTAACTCTGCATTGACAATGTCTATATTGTTAGAAAAATGCAACACTATTTGCAATGTTGTATGGTATTTTATTTCAAGCTTTTTATGGTATAAGGGCCACTACGACGTAGTACATTTCAGGAAGAAATGGAATCGGTCAAACTATTACGGTGGGGCCGACACTACACTGTACCTTTCAGACCCTACGCTACACTGTGAGGGAATTCGAAAAATTAGTTTCGATCACTAATCCGACAAATGTCAACTAACACTAATAAAATTAAAACCTTTTGCCTTTTTACTCTTTTCATGATTTAAAAAGTATTATTGGTAGAAGTTAAAAATAGTGTTTTTCAATGTTTAGTTGAACAAAATCAAAATGTTGCTTTCGAGTTAAAAAATGAGAAATACCTTTTACAGGAAATTTAAATTTCGATTATTATTGTTCTTGGGTTACCATAGCGCACAAAAATGTTCTTTCAGTTTGTTGTCATCTGTTATATATAATTGATTTTAAAATTGTGTCATTCTAATTCCAATTCATATTGTGTACAGTAAAATATTTTATTCTACCAAGCCTAAAGTCACAATGGGATTATCTAAAAGGGAAAAAAATAATACTAATATTTATTCGCTATTGTTTGTTATTTTTTAATTTACACATGCCAATAGTCTTCATATTGTTAAGTACAAACTCAACGTTAAACAAATTGCACGTATGTGAGTATGAATGAATATGAGACAAATGCAATTTGTTTATATTATCTATTATTTCAATTTTGTGTAGCAGCATACACATGCTAGACTAATAGTATTGAAGTAATTTGAGAATTGTGTCAACTTGTATGGGCATACATACTCGTACTATATTGACATCATTTGTTTAAGGCAAATTGTTAAGTATGTTTCTACTTTAAATTGTGTCAAATGTTTCATTTCATTCTTATAATTTATGACCGCATAAAAAATGAACTTTTAATTTCGTCTCTGACTGCTGCATAAAACATACATCTGTACATGTTAGCCGGGGGTACATGTATGCCAGCCGAAGAATTATTTCCTTCCTTAAAGTTTTTTTGGAGGTTTCCTTTTGTTTGTTGATGTATGAGGCTGTGTTTTTCATTGCGTCGTTTTATTTCACTCTGTAGGTTCGGAATGCCAAAAGTCAGGAGCTGTTCTAACCATTTGTGTAATTTTTGTGTCCTTTTTTCTGGCGTCAGTTGTTATTGGATACACGGTATCTATTTATATGTATGAAAATATGTGTGGCATGTGTCATTTGAAACAAGTTGTCCAGCATTTGATATACAGAAACCTTTATTCTTCTACAGCAATTTTCATATTTGGCATAGAGTGAGTGGTAAAGCAAACAAAAAGGTCATTTCGTTATTTTGGCACGTTCAAGTGTTTCGGAAGTTTCACTTTTTTTCTTTTCCTCCGAAAAATAGAACTCAATAATAGCGCCACAATGTCTATCAAAATGTGGGTTATTTGGTGTGGATTTGTTGTTTGTCTCCGCCTTGACAAGAATGGAAATCCCTTGTAATGCACATGCATGCAGGATCATTTGTATGTCATGTATATATTCTAAAGCGAAAGCACATTCAGAAGATTCTTTCGATTGTACAACAAATAAGGTTTTACCTTCTGTTAAATAAACAACAATAATCGTGTTTAAACTGCGAGCTAAAAAAAAATCTAGCTTTCTTATTGAATATGTCAAAGCAACGACAATTATGTCCAGGCTCCTGGTTCGTATCCTTGTCAGACTGAGTAACTGACCTATTTTTAAAATATTCTACACTCTGCTGCGATACAATTAAATTAGTTGCGATGTAAAAATACTAAGCCTCCTCCGCCCCTTTATTGCGAAGCACCCTCTCTGTTTTCATAGTCATAGCACACATACAATCACAAACCGACAGTTTATTTTTGTTGCAAATATTTATAATCAATAACGTGAACAAATAACAGACGGTTATTGTTGGTGCCAGCCAGCCAAGAAAATTTAACAAGCCCAACAATAGTACAAAACCGTTGGTCTTCACCTGAATTTACCTTGCAGAAACTGAAATAAGCCAGATAAGAAATGGTTATCTAAGTAAACGATAACGATGATAAAGCAAATAATGTGACTGATACTAACAAAATAAAAAAAAATATAGTAATAGACATATTTGTAAGAAAAGAATATATCTTTTAAAAGGAATTGTATAAATGGATTCAAAAGAAAATTTCTTTGCCCCAACTTCAAGTTGGATTAAACTCAGAAACTCAGACTTTTGGATAAATATTTAACAAATCAAAAAATTTCGTTCAAATCCATCAAAATTCCTCCACAAATTTAACCCAGGATAATATAGGAGTCACTTATGCATGTATTTCTCTTATTCATTAATAATAGAAGCATTCTTCGATATGAATTTTGAAAGTAATTCCTTGTCCTTTCCATAGCCGTTCGTTGTTCATACCTTTCAAAATTCCGAAATAGTTACACAGCCAAAACTGTAGCTATATTTTCGTTGTACATTTTTGGATCCAAATACTTTAAAAAATCTTTTAGTTAATGAAAAGAAAATGAAATATATGAACAACCGAATAAATATTATACGCATTATTATTAGTAATCGTAATTTTATCTTATCTTATCTATCGTCTAATAACTCGTATGTATGTAATCATGTGCAAGCGTTTATAAGCATTCATTTCAATATTCCAAAGATAATAAATATTACTTTAAAACAAAACCGCTGTATTTATCACATGAATGGAGTTTTATGAAGTTACCTTTTAAGGAACTGCTTAAATTTGGGACTAAACATCTGAGTGTCATGAGCATATTCAGTGGGGACTTTGCCCCTTAGATTAACTAACTAAACTTAACTAAAGGTTTTATTTACTAATGTCGCTAAGCCCAAAAAACGTAAACAATTCAATATGACGTTTCTGCAATCGGTTTTAAAAATAATAGCATATAGACTGATTGGTTTCGATTATGTCGGATTTGTTGGGCATAACAAAATTATACGAATTTTGCAGAATTTCCCACATGCGCTACATACGATGAGCAGCTTGTTCGAAAACTCAGCATCTAGTAGTTCTTCACGTATATCACAAAATCAAAAAAAAATAGGTAAAACCATTTCCTGGGATACATTTTTAAGATCTATCGATCCCAAGGTCCCTATCTCCTAAGGTTACTGAGATAAAAATTTAATTTTGATAAAAAATTAACGAGTTATGTTACCGTATGAGGAATAATTGTGGATATACATACAATCAAAAATATATCAAATGTTTTAATTAAAAATATTTGACAGAGGGGAATGGGAAAATTTGATTGGAAATAAAAATTACTATAACTCGAAATATTTTAACCATGACAGAGGTGTTTTTATACTAATCGATGTAGAATTGCAAGCACAGCACTTCGCCTGGCAAAAACATTGGATCTTCTTTTCACATCACTTTTTTGTATGTAAACTGAAGAAACTTTTAATGTTAAGAATATACGTGAAGATAACTTCGGAGCGACAATATAATGACATTGTAAAAATAATATGTTCTAAAATTTAGCAAGAAAACATGATGCGCAAAAAGATTTTTGAATGGTTCAACTCCATTTGTAGCATCGAGGTGTCCCAAAAAGACATACAATTAATTACTAGGAGGTGCCTCGAGACTTTTCGGAGGACTTCGTTGCGACGATTTGCAGCAATTAATCGTAAATATTTATTCTTGACTTGCGAAGAATTAGTGGAGCTTTCAAAAGGACTTATGAACTGACAAATGATGACAACTTTGTTGCACATTGTGGCAAAAAAATTGATTTGAAGTATCTCATTTATTTCTTGTTTGGCCTTGAAGACTTCTGTATTACAATATGAATAAAAAAACGTCAACAAGAAATGCTTATTGTAAACAAAAATTTATAATGTACAATCATACGAGAGATAGAAACCTCATGTCGATTGATTTCACAGTTGTCTGTCTTTTTTATCTACGCAAGACGTCAATTCTGTGAAAAGTAGCACTAAATATTAGTAGCATTAAAAAGGCAAAAACCACCTTTTGTCCAAAGAAATACCATTTTTTAAGCGACTCTGCATTCTGCAACCTTATATAAGACTCATGTGTCTGTCGGTCCTATTCTAAGAATCCACAATGTAAATAGTTATGGAGTTATCATGCTACACAAGGTTAGTACAATAAGTAGTTGATCCTTTACTATGTAACTGTCCATAATTTTCGTAAAATATTATAACTTCTATGACTTCATTTCGTTTTTGTTAGACAGAAGTAAACACATCGAACCACTTCTGATTTCTTCACAATAATAGATAAGATTGAATTACGCGCACTAAATAAATTTAATTTTTTCCATGGAAAAAAAAAAGAAAAACCCTAATAAATATTATGGCCCATCTGCAAATATGGCTTATTGTTTATACAGAATTTAAACGGACGGTATACACTCACAATTGATGAACATTTATCAGTTCGACCAAATGATCTGACAGAAGGAATGAAGATTTTAAACATCATTAAGTGCAAGGAGATATTTAAAAATGTCAACATGAAGGAAGAAAAACTGTCAGTGTTTCCTGAAAATCTAGAAAAATAGAAAAAATAAACTGCATTTAGGTCTTCAGACATCAACTACAAGGATGGCATACTGGAGTTGGAGAAACGTTGGACTATCAAGCTAACCTGAAACTCAAATGTCAAATTCAAATAAATGTTGATAGTATCTAATCCGTACTCATGAGCGTCTGAAAATGCGCAAACAAATTAAAAGAAACCTTCTCCTGCAAAAATTACCTTTTTGTAATTATGAAGATTTAACACAATGATGTGGGTATTATGTACTTATCAAAAGAAAAAAATAACTAACAATCTTAGTAGTTGTTGTTTTGTTGGACTGAGGTCTAATCACCCTCTCCTACGATGCGAATTGAATTCTCGTTAAAAAAAGTGGAAATGCGTATCAACGCAAACATATATAAGTCTCTATCAAAAGCATTAGCGCACACTGCCTGCCATTCACAACGCCACTCACTCATGTGCTGGCCAGCCGTCAGCATCCGTACAACAAAACAAAAGTCTACTATTAAAAGTATATCTTCTTACCACCAAATGGCAACCTACGCACGTCCGTCCACTTCAATATTCGACGTTTTCGTTGTTGTTCGCACATTGGAAACAAAAATGTGCGAAATTGTTTTAGATTATGTTAAATGAACGTTTTTTTTTTCTTACTTTATCATACTTTTGTTTTTGTTTACAAAATACATGTACATAAATTTCAGTGTATGTATGTATATACGTAGGTATTTTAGTTATGTACAGGTGACCATTTCTTGTTTTCTATGTAACCTGTATAGAAGTTTTTTACCTATTTCGTCATTGACGACAACGTACATTTTTGAGCAAAGCTTACAAAACTACCGAACATACATTTTATTTAAAATGAAGCAACTACAACAAATGTGTGTACAGTGAGGCGCAAAAAAAAGTTGACATCACTATGTAAAGAGGTTGGTGTTAATGAGATATTTTGTCCAGTTACTCGTGGTCTAATCTGGTATTTTTATTGGCATGGAACTTTTTTCCATATGATTGCTGCTTTTACCAGAAGTCCTTGGAATCACAAACTGGAGAACGCACACACAATACTGAACGTAGCCAAATTGTTTCAGTTATGTGTGTTTTTCTCTGAAATTTTGGAAAAGTGATATTTCCTAGAGAAAATGTACCTTACTTAGAGAGATGAAATTTGTGTTTAACTTATTTCGTAATATTACATTAATGAACTGAAATATTTTAACCAATAATTATCTAGTCAAATAATCTTTTTTTTTCAAAAGGTTTTTGTTTAAATTTTTCCTTACCCATAACTCAACAAAATGTACATACATAATCTATAATGCTAAAAACCCTACAATATTTTACTAAGTAGAAAAGGAAACATTTTCCTAAACACTTTATACCCTTTAAACCACGAAATGACATAATTAATGAAAGATGATAATAATTTCGTAATATTTTCAAAAAGTGAACTGTCAACTAAAATACATTTTAAAAAGACCAAGAAATCAATGTAGTAATGCTCGTAGTCACAGCTCACTCACCATAGTCGAATCATATTCACTCCTATGGCATTTGATTTTTTGGTGAAATATGGTCTCAAATGCTGCGAAAGGTGTGTGATAATTGAAGTTCCAGATTATCTGACCAAGAAAAAATAAATTAATATTGAAAATATTGAAAACTGCTAGGATTAATCCCATTAAGAAGAAATCTGGTTTGGATTCTCCTGCCCATTTTAGACCCATTGCCTTACTTCCCGTCTTGTCCAAAGTTGTAGAGCATGTACTCAAGAACCAACTTGTAAGATACTTTGAAGGTGAAAGATTGCTTAGTGACTACCAATGTGGTTTTCGGAGTTGTAGAAGTACTTCCATGTTATTGGCCGGATTGACTGATTCCATAAGAAAAAACTACGTGAATCAGAAGAGTACAGTTCTACTTTCTTTGGATTTGGAGAAAGCGTTTGACAGGATTGACTATTTTATTCTAGTAAGTAAACTTTCTCGGTTGTATGGGTTCGGGCGGAATGCCTGTATGTTGATTTATTCATATCTGAATAATAGGAAGCAATGTGTTTGTGTTGACGGTGCTATTTCTGGTACTCTGCCAGTGAAAAGTGGAGTCCCGCAAGGATCTGTGCTAGGGCCTTTACTTTTCATAATTTTCATGAATGACCTTTTTCAAAGCATAGATGATTGGTGTTTGCCATTTGCTTACGCCGACGATGTTCAGCTCTTGTTTAATGACGATATCCACAATGTTGATGTATTGCAAGCAAAAGTTGATTATGTTTTGGATACATTATTTGAGTGGATGAGTTTGAATAATCTTTCCGTCAATGCCTCAAAAACCAAAGCTTTGTTGTTTTCCTCACATGTTTGCAATGATTTGCGACTGAATTATAATGGTGCTGCAATTGAATTTGTCCACAACATGAAATGTCTTGGTGTAGTTTTAGATGATAAGTTGACATTTGAATTACATATTAATAATGTTGTTGCCCATACAACCCTATCTCTTCGTCAGCTCTACACAACAAATTTAGTCATACCTCGCCATGTAAAAATTAAATTAGTACACGCCTTAGTTATGCCCAATATTTTGTACTGTCTAGAAATATTTTGTGGGACTACAAATAGGATTTTTAACAAAATTAGATTATGTATCAACCGAGTAGTTCGATACATTTTTTCTCTTAGACGGTTTGACCATGTTACCCCATATGTAAATCAATTCTTGGGTTGCTCCTTTCGTGATTTCGTAAATTATCGGTCTCTTCTGTTATTTTACAAAATTTATAAAAATCAAACTCCGGCTTTTCTTGTTGACTCATTTACATTTTGTCGTTCATCGCGTGCTAACCAACTAATCATTCCCAGAGCGGATGGTCATATGGATAAGTCCTTTCGAGTTAGAATAGCCAGATTGTTCAATTCACTCCCCGGTACATTGAAAATATTTTCACTGACTAATAATACATTCCGAAAAAAGCTTCTTCAATATTTTTCTTTAATTTAAATTTCGTAATCTATTTAAGAATTATTTGCTCATTCATTTGGGAACTGTAAAATTTGATTGTTTCATTCCTCATTTTCCAATACTGATTGATGTACGCTTTACTGATATTTTGAATTTGATATGTAAATTGCTTTTTTATATTTTATTTTGTATAGCTATATTATTTTTAATTCCACTGTATTTTTATACGCATATTTTTAATTGTTTTTAAATTAACCGAGCAGTAGTATTCAACATGGAGTAGTTTTTATTGTAATTTGTTACAATTGGCCGTAAGGCTTTAAATTACAAAATCTGTGCAAATAAATGAAAAATGAAATGAAATATTCTTCGTTAATTATTTTTTATTGTTCTTAAACTCTATAAAAATACACTTTCAAATCGTATCAGATTTTAATAGAATTTAAATGTTTCTCTGATATAGTTGATCCGCCCGAATGTAGCGTTTATTTAACGTTTTACTTTTGTTGTGTTAGTATATCCATAAAAATGTCAATTTATTACAAGCCCTAATACAATGTACAATTTCCCCCAATCCATTGGTTGACAGTACACAAATAACAACATATGTATACTGTTTACCAGCACAGCTATCGTCTTCATTTATTTACCAGTACTGTTCACGCTAAATGCTTTAATCGATTTAAAAAGTCGCTCTCTTCACACACAAAATTATAAAGAAAACTTTAAGCAAATGTATCCACATTGTATTACACGTTTTTGTATTATGTTTTACTCGCATTTTAACTAATTTCAATGTTTACACGTTACACATTCAGCATTTGTGTCACCGTGCGTTATCTGCTTCTTTTTGTTGCAAAATAGTCAGGCCAAAAACAGATGAAAGCATAAATAATAAGCGACGACTGAAAACCAGTATGAATTGTTTATAAGTAAATGGTGGCTTAAATGACAAAAATAGTAATTAGAAAGTTTAGTTTAATTGCAACAACAATATGACATCTGAAAATAACTAAGATTAAGATATGAAAAGTCGCATTTTAAAAATGAAGTTGAGGTATTGTCGTATAAATTACTGATTTTGGTAAATTGAAGAGATTCGTGTGGATGCATGATAATCCAAAATCAAAATATTGAAATAATCGACTTTGATGTTTAATAGAACTCTATAAAATTGATCGTTAAAAAATCTTCCCATTGATATAACATATATGTATTAGAATTTTCAAGAACATCTAAAATATGATAAGCCCTTTATCTATTTTCCAAAAATATGATAAGCATCAATACTTTTAAAGATCATATCTCGTTTATTTTTAACATCAATCACACTAAGTCTTTATCCCTGTGATTTGGGTTGAGAACACTACCCGCCAAGTTACTCTCCGATGAGCCTCGACATTTAGTAAAGTTACAACATATTCAGGGGTTTTCAATTTAATTTATGGTTATTATTTATCCTCATATTAACACAAGAGCTGATTGCCATTACTGCTAGTGCCCTATAATCTTTTTAATCTTGAAATATTTTTAATGCGATTAAATAAAAATAAATAAATAAAATAAATATTCTCATATTGGTTTGCTCGGGGTTTATTTCATGTGTTTGAAACTGTCAGCGAATGTTTAGGATTCCTAAAGAATTTCTCACAAAGAACCTCGGCCGGTTACGTCCATTTTGACTAAAAAAATTGTTTTGAAAACCACAGTGAAGGTTATATTGCGGATCTGCCGGACAACCGATGACTGCTCAATCGTCTTCAAATGTCGTTGGGTATTATTTTCGTTAGATCAATTATTGCTGTCAGTTTACTGGTCATATTTAATTGTGCAAATGACCATTTTGTATTCTTTCGTTTTTCCATCCCCTATGATGTCCTGCAAGGTGATGGTGTAAAAACCGCATAGTCGGAATGGTAAACTTACGACTTTTGTTTAGTATCATATGCAAATTTTGGCAGACTGCCAGTCGGATGTTTCATAGTTTTTCTTAAAATTATGCTCTCAGAATTGTATTGTATAAGGAAATAAAAAGAAAATTAAACAATATACCATTTCATGTGTAAAAGCATATAACTTCACGATTTTCCAGGAAAAAAAATGTGGTAAAGTTTGGCAGGTCCCTATTTTATGTGTCTTCCAGTATGTAGTGAGTTCCAAACAATTATTGTCTGCACAGGTACGTGGTTGTTAACAATATTTTCTTTAAATAAACTAAACTAACATTCTTAAACAAAATTAATTCTGTAAATCGATGCATTTTTTAAATACCTACTTCGATTTAATCGAAAAAATGTTGCAAGGGATACTACAACATTAAGCTTATTAAAATATTGTTATCAAAGACAACGTTTTATGTGCAAATTTCATATGATATGAGCTGTGAATTTTAAAGAACTATTGTGGAACTGTTTTTAACCGAAATCGTCATATTGGCTGACCGACAACTTAAAGTAACACCAGACACGTTAGGCATTTCCCCACATTTCATTTAAAAACTTGTAATTCAAGTAATTGCTATTTAAACTATTATAGCGAATTGCTCTATATTGGCCATAAACATGGAGGTACTTCAATAAATTCGATTTGCCAACATTGATGTGATGGATCCACTGTTGCGGTTGATTAATATTTTAAGGGGTTGAAAGTTTCTACTAATATCTACTATTGTATATCTGGGGAAAACCTCTATCAGTTTTTTTCCTTAATCCAAATTGTTTGTGTTTTCATATGCCAGGTCGTAATTCTAGGAGGCCCCCTATTGAACAATAATTAAGTAAAAACATTAATTTATATTTTTTAGCACTGTGTGAACTTTGATTTCCCCCTTGTTGTTGTCTTTTCTTTTGTTTCAAAGTTTTGAAACGTATTTGTGGTGCTTGTTGATGCGCTTTAGTTCATTACATTTCTCAACAGCATAAGACAATACTTTATTCTGCGGTATTTTAAATGTCATATATGGGGTCTTTTAAGAACAAACAAGTAAATACCTTTCTCAAATCAAAATTTTAGCCACACATAACATTTTGTAACATTTTGAAAATGTTGCATCCCCACTAGGGCGATAACTATTCAAATTTGTTGGTTGTTCCAACAAATAATTGTTCGTATACGTTAGATCCGTCCACTATGCAATTTATTATATCTGCTGATATTTCAATGAAAGAGATAATTCTAATGTTTTTGCTTTAAACGAAAGACCCCAATTCAATTAGATATAAATAAAAGTGTAATGTTCGTGAACACTTATGTCTGTTTGCAAATCCATTGTCATTGCCAATATTTTATGATTTCCCTCCCTGAAACAACGTCAACGGCGGCAATAACAAACAAGAAACAGGCTTATACTGAATGGATGTTGTATCCGATTTGCATGCACTTCCTTCTTGCAGCATTTCATTGACGCCAAGAGCTCTGCCAGCCAATATTGTCACCAACAGCAACATCGCTCTATCAAAGTTGAAAAAGACGTTTCTTCAGCAAAACCGACTCTATTACATAAATATTATTTTGACAACTTTAACATTAACACATCGAAGGCGGAGTAGCAAACTGTATGTACATAGTATACATATGAGGGTGGATCGAAAAAGTTTTCAATCAAAACAGAATCATTTATGTCAAACTATCGTTTTCGTTTTACCTGCTATTCCTTAATATCGGCATGCACCAAAATGTTTTCGACAATTACGTACTCGTTTTTCTATCCCCAGATACGCCATATTTGCTTCATAACATAATAGTTCAAAATGAAAATCTTCAAAATGAAAATGTTCAGTTTGAACTATTGTAAGGCCCCAACTAGAAAAGTGATAACCGGTCCGTTAGCCGTGTGTCTTAAATTACTGAGACAATTGGACCTCGTGCGCGAATAATACCAGATTTTTGTGGAAAAATCGCATGTTCAGATCGATGGCAAGTCGATGTTCCAAGGCTTGGTCCCACTCACTCAGTCTCACGAATTTTTTTGAAAAACTTAAAAGACCCTTACTCATGATAAACATTTTACAACATAAGCTAAAAACTTAACAAAACCAGAAATAATATAGGTACACAAACATTGTCAATGACTTTTTTTGGAATTCCTCCTTTAATTTTTTATAAGAAATAGTTCATTTACAATATGTACTTTTATTGTTTCTAGTTTTCTTATGTTTTTTCCTTCTACATGTGTTTTTCATGGTTTAGGGCTTTTTATATAAAGCTAACGACATAAGTATTACGAATATTATTACGACTATCGTTAAGAATGAGTTTAGTTGCAATTATTTACCATACAAAGTCTGCAGGTGCGGCTATTGTAATAAACATTTGTATATTAAATTAAGTGAAAACAGAAAACAAGTTGGGAAGAAAAAATGTCTAGGTAAACTACGGTAGTGTTTCTGTTACGACCGACTGGTTTGCTACATCCTAACCAATATTTTCTTTAAACAGGGGAGCGACTTCCGGGACTCGTAGTAAAGTCCCCCAAGGTTTGGTTAGGCTAGGCTGGTTGGGTTGCCTATTCTTTAGAGCGGATTCAATCAAAAGCCATGTGACCACCAACAAATGTCAAACCCGTATTAAATTTATTATTACATAAGTATTTAATTGTTTCACCCTTAATTCATGCCAATATATCCCGTTTATTTTTGACAAATGGGAGAACCAAGTCAGTGAAACGCGCACACCATTTAGTATACGCGATTTGAATATGTGTCGTTTAGGGTGATTTTCTATACTTGTTCACACCACATTGCCGATCCACCCTCTTACATCTGTACGTACACATGGCGACGTACACATTATATGAAAACAATATTAACTACCAACTTACTCTGGCAGACTGCTGCAAAATAAACAGACACAGTACACATTGAAGTGCAGACAACAAGTCCAACAACCAACCGACCGAGCGAACCGCCCAACATTTGGTTAGCTGGTAGATGGGTCGTAATATTCAAATATTATAAACTTCAGATATTTGCATTAAAACTACACACACACACATACAGACAGAAATGCATACATATTGACACTAACTATCTGTCACTAGCACTTGGCGACAATAGTTGATATTGTTTGTACGTGACTGACATGCAGAAAAAGTCTGAACTTTATATGCTATTTGCCTGCTGCCACTTTAGCTACTGCTACACAGGCATTCAAACCATGTATGAATTAAATGATTGCAATTCGAAACAACAAACAAAAAGCGAAGCAAATCTCTGCAAGTGGTTAATTTGTATGCAAATATACGCATATGAATTGATACGAAATAAAATGATGTTACTACTACTTATTTAGCTACTCTTAGCTAATTTTGTACACTGGTTGCAGGGCTTCAATTTAAAGTTGAAGAATTTTCTATATACATATTTTATTCTTGTAAAGTGAATGGAATTTCATGGAAATTATGAACAAAAATGTTCATAAAAAAATGACAACAATACACTAATTAAATAGAATACTCGGTTCGTAAAAAATTACAATAATACACTAATTAAGTACTATACTCGGTTCGATCTGTTAAAAATTCTGAAGTATTAGCCTAGGAAGAATTTGTAATGCCATAAAAATGCATATTTCTTCAATTGAAAGTACTGTGCGCACTGACCAGAATTCGGCTGCGTAGCCGTAAGTGTTCGACTCAGTCCTGGAATATGGAGTTACTATAGTTCATGGATGAAATCGTATTCCATATATAATGGGAATGTTTAATTTTTTGATTGAACCTCTAATTTGACCACAACAGTAGCCGATTTAAAAGGCTCCGAACTTTCGATTTTCAAAAGCAAACGGCGGCTCTATGGCAAATTTCTTTGTTGTAGGATTCCTTGTAGTTTGCATACAATTCATAGATGGACAGCAGGCGGAACCAATTATAGATATGTCGGACTCGTATAATGCCATACTACGTGTGGTAATAAGCAGTCAGCATACGACCCACCTAAATTCGTGTATAACGAATGGGCTTTTCACAAACTGACATGCATGCCGAGGTTATCTTTGACTTTACTCTGACCAAGAATATAAATACTGCAGCATGGACCGTCAGACATTGTGTAGCCAAATCAGCGACTTATTGTAAGTCACATTTTAATTTTTTTGTCAAAAGTTGTGCACACAAACTTTAATAACAGATAATCGACATTGCTGAAATAAAATAAAGTCGGCTATTGTCCGACTATCATATCTAGCCTTTACAGCAAAAAAGACGTAAGTGCCATAATTTTCGAAACTCGCTTTTTAATGAAAATTGTCCAACACTCTTAATCCGAAAATTCAATGGTATCGTAAGCCTTTATGCTTGACACACAAAAAAACCCCTCCTGTAAAATTTTCGTTTTCGCGGTTACAGCTTGATATAATAACATATAACCCGGTGTGGATTTCGACCGGATCATCATACATTTAAATATATATTTTAAAATAAGATATGGATGGTGCCATATGGTGTCAATTTATTATTAGTTATAGCTGACCCGGTCCGCGTTGCTGGCCCTAAGCAAACATTAGTGTTGTATTACACATATTTATATAGGAAAGGGGAGTTTTTTTTATCCCTTTTGCCATTTTCACCCCCTAAATGTAGATAAATCCAAACAATGTGTAGCCTATGTTACTCGCGGGGTTATTCGGAAGATTCTCTGAAAATTTCATTAAAATCGGTCTAGCCGTTTTCGAGTCCATACGTTACATACATACACACATCCATTTTTATATATATAAGATATAAGATATATATTTTTAGTTATATATATAGTTTTTTTTAATTCAACATTTTAATTGTCTAAACCACTGTGTCAGACTTGCTACTGACTTGAAGACGACGGCCAACAGCGGCAATACTAAATCCAACAATAACATGTTATCGCATACAAATTAAACATATTTGCTTAAGAAACTGAAGTTGACTGGTAAATTTGAAACTGAAAGGGATAGTTGCGCATATTTAGTATATTCATGACCTGCGTCGGAGGAGGTTGTTTGTTCCAGTCACATTCGGAAATGATGACAATTGAGGTGGATGCATTTCTTTTCATTACAAATTATGTATTACCATTGCACTTGTAATGCAACTGCATCATAACTTTAATTCAATTACTCACTTTTTTATATTCTCATTCTCTTTACAGACTCTAAACACAGCTGTTGTACAAATTTACAAAACTGAAGCATCCGCTCATTCACATTGGAAGAAGAAGTATACGGGCGTTGTATGTTTCGTTAAGGATTGGGATTTACGTTCCTATTATTTGCGAGCCTATTGTCTGATCAAACATGAACTGATATGGGAACACGAACTGTACGATGCCATGAAAATCAACAAAGCCCGGCCATTTCTACTGACATTTGAGGGTGAAGTGAGTATTTTCACAAAATATTTTCTATTTGTCTAAATAAACTGAAGATGTGTCATATTTTTTTCAGGACGGTCATATTGGCTTGAATTTCGTTTCGGAGGAAGAATGCGATTCATTTTTTCGGGCTGTGGATAAAACGATTGAAACTAGAAACCGTAAGAAATTAGGTTAGCCGTTGTTTATGCTCTGCTTTTTACTAATAATGTTGAAAGAACTAACTATACATGATGCACGATTAGCTTGGCGGGAAATTGTTTGACAACGTATATAATTTCCTTACGCACTGATTGTGAGATACAGTGATACATTACAACATAGAACCTCCGCTGATAAATGTCAAATGTTCATACCTGTGTGTGAAACTAAGTATAATATGTGACCAATCACTACCAAGTGCACAACTTCCATCTGAGAAAATGTACTATTAGAGATATCAGATATCTACAGTTTTGGTTGTATTACCTTTTATAGGAAATTTTAAAATGATCATTGACAGTTCAGAACCGTCGACCCTAGCGTCATATGAGCCGCCGTTACATTCCACCGGATTCTCAGGTCTCCCAGTATGTGTTTCTGTATTCTGACGCCTTTCTGGCTAGAGCATTTAAATTCATTTGTCCGATATTGCTCAACAAGCACATTTACTGTGTTTTATGTGCTGAACAGCGTTCATGCGTTCATGTATGTAGCTTATACAGCTTGCGGTTTGGTCGATGCCTATACTTATCGTTTGCATTTTTGTCAAGATATATTTTACGAAGGATGTTTGTATCTGCTCTCTCAACTATCAATGTCAGCGCGACAATGAAATACAGATAGGATAAAAGTATTTTATGATGGAATAGCATGCTATATATTGGCTAACACAATAATTCTTGTTATTTCGATGTTGACATCATTGTTTAAAATTCTTCTTCAAGCTGCTGCTGGTTAAATCTACTATCTGATTTAGTGTTGCCTTGTCCGTCTTATTCACCATAAGATCTATCATCGCCATTATCTTTCCGATTCTTGTAAAAGCACCAGTCACATCTATCTTTCCGTAGATTTTAATGTCATCACTAGGGTTTTTAAATTCCCGACCTTTTTTAACTATCGGGAATCGGAAATTTGTTTCCTTCTCTGTAATGGACTTAATTTTTTTTTAAAAAAATATAATAAAAACATATTTTTTTTTCCAAAAAAAAAACTTTAAAATATTATTGGTTTTTTAACCAAAACTGAAACATATAAACAATTGAGATATGTTAAAAATCGTAAATTTTCCCTATTAAAAGCCACAACACACAATTGAAAAAAATGCGTAAAATCGTACATACTTTCATTTTCTCTTATTGTATTTGGTTCCCGGGAATTGGAAAGTAAAAAATACGTCCGTTGGTAATCACTATGCCCGTTTCTTAACTTCAGGCTTTTCAAATGCTTTCTCTATAGCAATGTTGAATAGTAATACATCATTTCTTAATATTTTTTCATGGTCTGTACGGCTATGCGATGAAGAATTTGATATTTGCAAAAATTGCAAATAGTCATAGCCCTAATGTACATTATTATGATATTTGATGGAGAAATGTTTTCAAATCCTCGCTCGAGGTTTCTAACAAGTAACTTCGTTTGTAGAATTTGCTGTCGCGAACTCGTTTCGGTATCTTGCGATGTAAGGTCGTCAGTAGAATTTGCGGTCGTATTTTCATACAGGGCACAATTGTTGCTCTATACGCTGAATGCAATACTTCCGCCTATCATAATTTTTGGTTTTTCTATTAGGTGACATTAACGATGTCCTGTCCATTGTGTACTGTTTGCTGATATAATTACAGATTATGATCCACCGCTACGATCCAATTCTGACGGAACCGGATACTAGAAGACGTATTCGCTTGTTCACAAGAAGTCCAAATTGGAACTTTTGCCCTTTTTTCATTACATTAACACCATGTCAGATGCGTTTTCACCGTTTGTCCTTTGGACCATAATTAGATTTTTAGGGAAAATATTAGGGACACAAAAGCATCGAAATTCATATTGTAATATTTGTTTATAAACTAATTTTTGCGGTATCACTCTATACCCCAATTTCCAACCCAGAAAATTGTAGTAGGAAAAGATTGGTACAGAAATATTCAAATTTCAATATTCAATATTTTCTGTATATCCCGGTCTGGTTAACAAGATTTCATTTAACTTTCGTGTGAGTACCGATTAAGTGATTGGAACAAAATATTTTCGTTATTAACAACACTATACAATTCAGTTGTTCCCTGAGTACAAAAATCAATTAATTTTTGTTTTAAAATTACATTTTTGAGACATAATTAATTAAGATAAATTTTTAAAAAATTATTTTTAAATATCTTTAGCGCCTTCAAGCTAAGTGACAGTTTTCTTTTCGCCAATTTTTTTTTTTGTACAAATGTAAAATTGTAAGTGCAAAAGTGTCCCTTATCATAAATCCACATAACTTACAAGTTAAGTGAGGTATGTATTATTCACAATGTAATGAATATATAATAATGAGTAATTATTGTTTTTATTTCAAAGCACATGCGTCTAATACGTCGTGCCCCGCCTCATCGATCATGACCTAATATAGCCTATGACTCGTTCTTGGAGGTGACTTTGATTATAAACATGTTTTTAAAAAATGTTTAATGTTTTCATTAGGTCTTTGATGCAAAAGTTCTTCTTATTTTTCTAATGTTTGGTAAAGTGGTAAAATGCGTGAAGTGTATGACAGGAAGAAAATGTATTGGCGATTCGCGAATCGCATGTGATTTCACAATCGCACGATTGTCAGGACATGGGCGATTGATCATTTGGCGTATTTCGTTTTTTTTTTTTTTGCTTCTGCTTGTCGGATGGGCAACTCTGTCAATAATATTAATTCTCCGATTAAGCGCTCGCGATCGAGTTCACTCACGCGCTGTTTAGAATAAAGACCTAAGTGTTGGGAAAAGCATACATGATAACACACGGAGAAAGCTAGATGTCGGAAGTTGTATACAGCAACTCAGATTTTCACATATACATTCCAATTGCTCCAAAAAAACACACACACAATAATAAATCTAACCTTGAAAACCCCGTAAATATTATTAACAAACACATGTTACTTCAGACTAAAGTCTTAACAACAAATACCTCAACAGTATTTTACAATACGCAGGTGTGATGCGCCTCTTAGTGGCTTATAGACACTTCTGAAGCAATATTAGAAGTACTTGAGGAGTACACTTCGAATTTGCTCTAACAGAAAACAGTAACGTTTTGATTAGTACCAGTGTTCAATAAGTTTTGTTTAAAATCGGATTTAAAAATTCTTTTGGGAATGTGTCGAGTTTTTTTTAATTTTTCAAAGCCTTATATATGTTATTTATTAGAGTGAGACACGAGGAATTGTATAAGTTATATCATACATTGCTCTTTTAAAATCAGTTGTTAATTTTGAATCCGTATGCAGGTTGAACATTTCAAAAATTGTTATTGTTGTAATCTCCACGAACCATTAAATAGCAAATAATACATTTTAAAATTCAATTCAACTGTTCTGTAACAAATTACATAACATTTCATTACTTGAATGAAAGTTTCTTCGACATGGGATGGAGTGAGTACGCCGATCTTTCACTCTAAGAAAGATTTGGTATATATCTTCCATTCAGTTTAAGTTTAATGCATTGTAGTTATTTTCATGTCAGACGTTTTGACCAATAAATACATAAAAACGTGAGTTATTTAGCAAGCTGCTATTGTCGTTTCACATTCTCCTCTATCGCCGCTAAATTATGGTACTTTCATTGCTATAGAGTTGTCATATCCATGAATTATCGTTTCATTGCTGTTTCAGAAAAGTGTAGAAATTTAAATATTTCTTGAAAGTGATTTAAAAAGGCAAGCAGTAAACCATATCAAAACAGCACGGAAGAATGTTGCCACATTTGTTTCAAATTGGCACGTAAAGTTAGACTTATTTCTCTTCACATTCCATGAAGGAACAGACGGGGAACTTCTCTCGAAAGTCATATATACAATGCGATCGGCGTGGTCTCGTAGTAAAAAAACACAAGTTCGACCTAACTGCATAACATTGCATTAATTAACCCAAAACATAGTGTTTATCTATAACATTTAAATCAGCTGGAACAGAGATACTCTAATTCAAGAATATAAAACACAATGATATAGTTGTAATTTCTTTAATTTCAATAGCAGGCATAATCGTCCTCATCACTGCCAAATAGATATCTTGTCATGAATGGAATCTTTTACATTTTGTTCAAAGCTTTGCGATAATAGTTGCATGGCAAAAACTATAAATTCCATCTATAAAAGCTAAATTTTTTGCATCATACTTAAGAACTTTTGTGTGTAACCGATACAATTGTATAAATGTATTCACCGATGTCTATTTACTTTAGAAAAACGCAGTAAGCGTAAATCGCAAATGGCCCCATCAGCTCCCTCGGCGCCGTTGCCCAAAGAACCAGACTCCAATGCTGTGCAAATGCGAAATCATTCAAAAATTGGTACTATTAACCTAACACCAGCTCCAGCAACGCAACCTCATTCGAAGAATATATTCTCATCACTGTCATCGTCTTCCAATAGTAAAAAGCAAAAGCCAAAAGTGAATAAATGTGATATTGGTGCACCGACCGATTTCCGGCATGTTTCGCATGTGGGTTGGGATGACGACAAAGGTTTCGATTGTCAGGGCGATGAAAATGACGAAGTTCTGACGCAGTTCTTTGAAAAGGCTGGAGTGTCGAAGCATGAACTGAGGGATCGTGACACACGTGCATTCATCTATGATTTCATACAAAATAAAAATGTTTTGGATGTGGTCAAACAAGAAAATGTAGAAAAACCTTTAAAAACAACGCCACCTGCCCCACCACCTCCACCAACAAGGCAACATCATGTAAGTGATACTCCTTACTAGCGTTATAGAGTTGTTTGATGATAATTAATTTATCGTACTTTTTCCTTTCAGAATCAAAATGGCAATTCTTCTACTGCTGCAAATACACCAAGATCTGCACCGCCTCCTCCAGCTAGACAACCGCCACCACCAGTACCTACAACTGTGCCTGGTCTTTCTAGAGCTCCTGCGCCACCATCTCGACCTCCGCCACCTCCAGCACCTAGTATGGCAGCACCGGTAATTCGAAAATGTATTCGCATACAAATTACAAAAATTAACGTTTTATTTAATATCTACAGCCACCACCTCCTCCACCACCAGCAGCGTCGTTCGCACCGCCTCCACCACCACCACCTCCATTAATGGCTGAAATGCCTGCCATTACTACAACTCATGTTAAACCTGAAACAAAGGCTCCTCCAAGTTTACCAGCTGTTCCTGATACACGCAACCAACTTATGGAATGTATACGTAAAGGCGTTCCACTTAAGGTAAATAATTGCTACATTAAAACGTTTATACGAAATATTTGTGTATAGGCGGTATGTGATGAAAATCGTCGAAATCGATTTGTTGTCAATGTGATAGATACTGCAACTATTTAATACTGACTTGACACTTTCGGACTATATTTAATAAAACTGGCATAGAGTTTTGTAAATGTCAATTAAAACTGATACAAACTAATGCAGCTATAGAGTACTCCCAACACAGATTCTTTCTACTTTTGGGCTTATCTTTGAATCATACGTCGCACCAAAAAATAGTTTCAATAGGAAAAATTAATATTCCCGGAAATGTTTTAACAAATAGTATGGAGTTTTTTTTAAGGGGTGGGCTATTAAAGTCGGTTCAGACTTGGAAATGGATCACACAGAAAATTATTCTATTCCTATGCACGTCTGCACTTTAGATCGCAATCAGGTTTCAAAGGGTCCATGTATTCATTCAGAATATGCACTATGACGCTGTGGAATATTCATCTTTTGTCCGAGGATGAAATTTGATGTGGAGTGGTTTTAATGGAATATTTATCAACCAAAAATCGGGTTATATTTTAAAAGTGTTTTGTAAAGGGATGCCCAATACGAAGCAATGCACTGTGTTAGCGAGAGGAATTAAGGGTATTGGAGGGAAGAAAGTGTTTGTTTACGTTTGACTTGAATTTGAGGATGTCACACCAGGTAGAAACAATATATATACAGGGCCCAAGGGAATTTTCCTATTTCTATGAACATTTGCATGAAGAAGTTTGTTGAAAAAACACACTTTAAATGACAATCAGAATTTAAAGGGTCCATATTTATATTTTAAACGTGTTCTGTAATGTGGTGTAGGGTATAATATAGCCGGAACCCATATTATCTCATAAGCCCTGTCATTTGTTTGGCGTTTAACTCGTCGGTTTCCTCCTACTTTGTTCTTTTTCAACAGATAACGTCGAGCAGAGTTACTTTAAAATGCATACAGCCATATATAATGAGAACCGAACTAGTTAATAATTTCAAGGAATTTTTGTTTGGTTTTTTTTTAACAATGTGGATTAGTAGAGAATTAAAACTAATCAAATCTTGCAATTTGTATATCTTTACGTTCAAATTGCGGAATTCTACTTGCATAAGAAAAATGTTTGTCCTGAACCACTTTTTTAACAGGTAACTGTTTTTGTCATAGGCACTGATTCAAAGAACTCATTGGGATCGTAATAGTTATTTTAGGACATATATTAAACATTTTCCTTTAAAACGATTTAGTAATTTTTGAACCCCGAATGCAATCCTTGTAAGAACATCCAAAAATCCATTATACAGCGGTCTTTGGAATCTCGTGATTTCCGGTGACTACGAGTAAGAGAGAAACCTCTAAACCATCAATAACTTCAGAGTCTAATTAAATCTATTGTCGATGCTATAATCCTTTTTCCTTCTCCAATATTATTCCAGAAAGTGGACACATCAGCTCTTAGCACAGGTAGCGGAGATTCTCATGGCGATCTTATGTCGGAAATTCGTATGGGCTTTGAACTTAAGCCAGCTCAAAGTCGTGAGATACCCGGAAATCGTACTAGCGATGATGGCGTTTCTGGTACAGATGCTTTAGCCGATGCGTTAAGAAGAGCTTTGCTAGATCGTGGCCGTGTAATGCAATCATCGGACGACGAGTCGGAGTCATCGGGTAACGATGATGAATGGGATGATTAAATGATAAAACCATCATGCATGACCAATGTGGATGAGGTTTTGATTCTGGTTTGTGTTAACTTCATATTCAAAATACCAAATTGAAAATATTGCTGCGGCTCATAAAAAAATGAAGTGAATTCATGATTTCTGCCTAAAATTTTTAAGTATACTGCGTACTTTTTACAAGTCTATTTTGTATTTGTACGTCGATGTAATTTTTCAATTTAACTTGAAAGTTTTTGTCTTCCCCTTTTTTAAAAAAGAAAAAGAAACAAGGCTTTTTGCAAAATATTTGTTAAATGATTATAGTTCTGTACAATATACTTGTGAGAAGAGCTAGAGTATATAACGAACAATACCGAAAATAAAAAACGTACAATACTATGTAAAACATATGTATATTCACACTAGTCAGTATGAATGTGCTGTACTAAAGATTAGAAGTTACATTTATTGGTATACCTTTAAAATCAAAAGAGACACATAGGGAAATGCATTTTTTAAACAATCACCATGTGTATATCGTTTTCCATATTCCTAATTCCATGTGTTTTCATTTTTTCTGTTTCATAATAGAATTCTAGTCCTTTTTTTAACAAGCATTTCTTAGTTTATATATATGTGTACACACCCAAATTGAGCATCGGCCTTGTATTCTCTAATTAATTCTAAACACTTGCGTATTTTTGTTTGTCGTTCTTTTAAAATCATGCATATCCTGCTCAACTGAAGAATAAACAAAAAAAAAAACAATATGCGATCATAAACATATATCACTACCGTTGCCCAGCAATTCAAAAATTAAATAAATAATTCAAAACAAATACAAAATATTTATGTATGTATAAAATAAACTTTTAACTTTAACTTTAAATTAGTAACAATTGTGCCAAATACAAGAAAAAAGAAAAAGATAGTTATTGAAATATTAACTAAACAAAACCAACATCACATAGTATTTAAAGGAAATAGTACTTGTAACCGTTTCAAACGTAATACAATTTTGATCAAAGAATTATTAGAAAATAATAAATATTCTCTATGTATACACATTAATGCAAATATACGAGCATAGATCAAAAGTTTATTAGGCATAACCGAGGTTTAACAAACACCCTAACAATACAAAAACAAAATTCTGAAGACCAAAAACTAAGAAATAGCTAAAACATGTGCGATCTGTCGTATCTGTAGACTCTTAACAGTAAATACTGAAGTGTTAGGTTAACGTAAATATATCCGAAGGACAGCATTATCAGAGCCACAACTTGAAGGTGTATCATGTTTTTCATACGTCTCGGACTTCGTAGCTGAAGCCTTCTGTGTTTACAACTGGTCGTCGTTAACTTGGAACTAGGAATGCAAACCATTTAAGAATTAGAGTTGGTCCGGTTCAGTTATTCATAGCAGGTCTAAACCAGTGGTTCTGTTTTTAAAATGGTTGTTAGGTAGTCAAAGAAATGTTGATAAATCGCCTTGTGCTCGAGATATTCACATTTTGATTTGGGAAATGTTAGCCTTCAACTGCCGTTTTCTTGCTCGCAAATATTTTTTTTTAACAATCATCTGATTTATGTTTGCCCCTAAAGAATATTTGGTGTTCAGATTGTGACGAGCAAGTATTTCATATTTTTCGTAAACTTTTTGCTAAATGTTAATCTAGCATAAGTCATATCATACGTAAGAGGCGGCCAATTGACATCAGATTAATTGCTAACCAAACGCGCATCTCTATTGATTCATGACATCGCGTGTCACTATCCTGTTGAAAACACATGTTCCATGTTGACCAAAAAAAAGTCGAACAGTGTATTGCTCTATTGCTAGGAAATAGTTGAAAATAATTTGCAAAATTGTAGAGAGCACAGGCATATCATACGGCAGCAGTTTTGTACGGTTATTTCTCCATTTGCATCACTTTTGTTGGTTTCGTGTAAATTAAGAGAGTTATAAAATGCATCGATTTACACGACTTTTAAGGTGTTTTATTATACACATCTACACATATTTTTGTCTTCAACAACAGATTCGAGTATTTAAGGTGGTCTCACATTAACTTTTCAACTAAAATGAACTTCTAATATACCACATGTATGATTCGTTTCCCATATTGCAAACAAATCAACAAACATTCTGGAGTCAGCATATTACTTTAGTGAGTGAGGGTTTTCACAAATACTATATTTCGGGACTACTAACGCAGTTGTCAAAAAAAATATTGATCCGTCATCCACCATATTCTCCAGAATATAGAAATATTGGTTGATATATAAAATTGTAGAAACGTTAAACTGTTTAAAGTACATGAGACTACTCTTACTTTGAGAAATAATCCTTGTTTTTATTTTAAATATCATAGAGTCTCTCTTCATGTTCTATTGGAAACCACGAGGCGTAGAATAGTTTTTGAGTTTCGATATGGGCATACATCAATATAATTTTACTACAAATGAAACCAGTTCTGCCTAATATTTCTTTGATCTTAACTGATTTAAAAGAAAAAGAACAAATCTCCTTAATTTTCATGAAAATGTGCCTATGGTAACATTTTCTTTGTTAAATCTGTTACAAATATATAATATGTATGGATATGTGTATACACACAGATGCATATGTATATATATCCACATTTTAAAATACTTATTTATATTTATTACAAATGAAAATATATATACTGATATCTAATGCTGATATGCAAAAGAAGGAAACAAAAAAGTCTTGATTTTGGTATGTGTATTTTTTGGAAGAATTAAAATTTAAATGAAAGACTTCGTATTTGGAATGTTTGATATCTTATGATAAATTTATATAAAACTATACTACTACTGCAAAAAAAAAAAAATATGTCTATCTATACAAATATATTATAAATCATATCTAAACTAATAGTAACAATAAATATTCAGATCGTGGAAACAATTTTCGAATGAAACACATATACAACAAAATAATTACATATATAAAAAATAAACTCAATAAATAACAGTTTCATAATTCTATTTATTGTTTCGGTTTTGTTTGAAAAAAAAAACGTTTTATTAGTACCATAACTTAAAAATAATTTAAATCTTTTGCTTCCTAATTCCATGAAATCTTAAACTAAAAAGTCTTTCTTTCACCACTAAAACAAAATGTTCTTTTTGAGTGAAACGCATTTAATGCAATTTAAAATTAATAATACGTATTTTATTTCATTCTTGTGTGATGTTATTATTCAAAAATAAAGATTTACAACATTCATACATTAAATAATTTTAATTAATACAGAAAAGGGAAATTAACTGTTTTCGTGCTCAGTTAAAAAAAGAAAAATAATTAGTTGATTTTAATGTAATACAATTGTCATAATAAACAATAGCATACCTAAAAGATTGTATGCATTCACGACTTCACCTGTATGTACTACGATTTTCGCAATTGTATAAAGTGTGTTTTATTTAATAATAATTGTATTGAGAAAGGGAATATCCTTATTTTTATTGAAAAGCTAAAAAATAAAATTTAACTCTAATACAATAAGAGTACACATATTAACACAATTATAACTTAATTTTTGAAACTTAGGTGTATTATAGTAACTTATAAAACTTATAATAAACAAAATAAACCAATACTAGCAAAGTGTTTTATTTATATTTCTTACTAGCTATCTATTGATCTAAATAAAAAGATAAAAAGAAAAGATTTTCGTTAGTAACCGTAAGTTAAAGGCAGCTACACCGATTTGCCACTTTTTTTTTAAATGTCCGTAATAGATCATGTAACGCTTGTTAAACTCTTTCTTTACATTTCAATTGTTTTTTTTTTCAAATGTCGTTTACATTTTCGTATTAAACATTTAAATCAAAGAATTAGAAAACAGAAAGCCAAACAAACAATTTTGGGGCTTTCAAAATTATTAAAAATAAAGTTACAGTTCCTTAAACAACTGTGTCCAGAAATTCACAACAATTGTGCCCTGAAATTCACTTTTTGTATGTTTTTGCTTAAGAAAAAGCATAAAATCTGTAATTTATGTGTATATTCGTTCTGCAGTGTATTATACAAACATATGTCAGTCCTCTATTTTATTAGTGAATCCTATGGTTTTTTTCCTATATTTGCTAAGTACGACGCAATTGCGATCTTTATACGACTCTTGTAAAAAAATCGTGTTTTGAGTTATGTCACTATTGAAGTAAATGAGCTGCACGATCTGTTTCTCTGCCAAACTTTTAATTTGTATAAGCGGTGCCACACATCTTTGTCCAATTATCATCTAATGTACCCAGGAACCATATCAACAGTAACTTCCATTTAAAATTCTAAGTGGCTCCAATAGCGCTAGTGATATGACAGCTGTACATGTGATAGCCCTACTTTTACTCTAACACGGGATATTTCTCAGATAATGAGTTTCCGTTTTTATGGGCTGTTTCGCTGACAGTGAGTGCATGTTTATTTTATGTTTTGACAACAATTAAAAGCATACTGTCAGGCGTGAATATAAAGTATGCTTTTAATTGCAGTCTTATTTATAATAACACACACACACACATACCCAAATATGAAATCAGAAACCACCAACCAGTGAGAAGCAACTAGTTCTCTATTTTCTGACACCAGGCGCCCAGAAATTTGTAGTAGGTTATTTTTTACATGTGACTGAATTGAACACGCTGTAACTCGATAACGACTGGAGCTATTGTAATGAAACTTTTACCCTGAGTTAGAGAAAAGGTCTGGCTATCGGATATATATAGCATAGCACGCCTACATTCACCACTACATATTGAAATTCAATAACATCGACTACAAAGTTGTATATCTTCGCCACTGGTAAGTTTACCCTTGTGACTTGCGCTGATGAACTCTAACCCATGGTGATTGCTAGCTGTTTGACAATTATGAAAACAATAGCTTCCAATGTTGAAATTAGTATTAGTATTAGAATTAGTATTAGATGTAGATTTAGTTGTAGTTGTATTTGTAGTTGTAGTTGTAGTAGTAGTAGTAGTTGTGGTTGTAGTTGCTGAAAAAACGGAGAAATGGTTTCATTGGACTTCTGTGGATGTATTCTGCCATCACAAGGATGAAATTATAGCCACATATAATTTGTTTAACTTTAGCCATCACATAGTAATGGTCAAAAGTTACAGTTGAGAGTGCACCTCCGGATATACAATAAATCCTAGGGAAATTATCGTAGCATATAACCCTCAGAGGGTTAATAGTAGTCCTTAATTGTAGCTTTAATTTGATACTACACTCATTCCGATACCTTAGTCCGTTACTGAAAAATTGAAGAAATAGTTGCCAGGACTTTCGAATGTCTAATTTTAAGAAAACCCCTTTTCTGAAGCCGATTTCTCTTAAACTACTGGTTCAATCTACAAAATGAAAACATCCTCTTGTTCAGATTAAGCATAATATATATGCTATACATGAGCATAATTTCACCCAATTACATTTTTTTCAAAAAAATCTAAAATTTTGATGGGTTAACCCCTTTGCTTTTTTTTTGGGTCAAATTTTTTTTTGCGAATTTCCAAACCGTTTTCATGTAGATGTATTCTGCCATGAAAATGATGAACTTATAGCCACATATAATTTGTTTAACTTTAGCCATCACATAGTAATGGTCAAAAGTTACAATTGAGAGTGCACCACCGGATATACAATAAATCCTAGGGAAATTATCGTAGCATATAACCCTCAGACTGTTAATAGTAGTCCTTAATTGTAGCTTTAATTTGATACCACACTCATTCCAATACCTTAGTCCGTTACTGAAAAATTGAAGAAATAGTTGCCAGGACTTTCGAATGTCTAATTTTAAGAAAACCCCTTTTCTGAAGCCGATTTCTCTTAAACTACTGGTTCAATCTACAAAATGAAAACATCCTCTTGTTCAGATTAAGGTCCGCTATACATGAGCATAATTTCACCCAATTATATTTTTTCAAAAAAATCTAAAATTAGTATTAGTATTTAGGGGTTAACCCCTTTGCTTTTTTTTGGGTCAAATTTTTTTTTGCGAATTTCCAAACCGTTTTCATGTAGATGTTTTCTGCCATGAAAATGATGAACTTATAGCCACATATAATTTGTTTAACTTTAGCCATCACATAGTAATGGTCAAAAGTTACAATTGAGAGTGCACCACCGGATATACAATAAATCCTAGGGAAATTATCGTAGCATATAACCCTCAGAGGGTTAATAGTAGTCCTTAATTGTAGCTTTAATTTGATACCACACTCATTCCAATACCTTAGTCCGTTACTGAAAAATTGAAGAAAAAGTTGCCAGGACTTTCGAATGTCTAATTTTAAGAAAACTCCTTTTCTGAAGCCGATTTCTCTTAAACTACTGGTTCAATCTACAAAATGAACACATCCTCTTGTTCAGATTAAGGCCCGCTATACATGAGCAAAATTTCACCCAATTATATTTTTTCAAAAAAATCTAAAATTTTGATGGGTTAACCCCTTTGCTTGTCATGAGTCCTATGGGAGGTCAGTAACTTATGCCCTCGCATCCGGCCAATTGACATATATGATACGAAACTACGTCCATGGTTCGCTCCTTTTTCCCTTGGGGCTTTACCTCTTAGTAGTCACGTTATAGATGCACTTTTAAGGTCAACATGGTTGGTAGCAGTGTCGAGGACCTGCATGGTTAGTAAGTGCCTAAATAAAACTAATCGCTAACAGCTCCCCTCCGGTGCCAGGGCACGGACCGGATGTAATCTTATTGCCTAGTCCGCGTAAGCTGTCACTGCGCGCGATGGTCCTTTCCCTTTACTAGCATACTCGTGGGATCTACATGGAACAATTAACATACAAAACAAACTCAAAAACAAACACAACAACAAACACAACAACAAACACAATCTCAAACACAAAACAAACGCACTAAAACGAATACTAAAACACGGAAAAAAACGGTACAACAAACACTTAACACAGACACTAACAAAAGAGGCAGCTCCGGCGTTAGTGAGGATGCTGCGAGGACGGGACTACCAGACAGAGTGGGACACACCGCTCAGGGAGGTAACTGTGGTCTGGACGAACTAAACGAACGACTTTTCGAACAGGACAGACTGATAAGAATTGACTTCGACGAGTTGGAAGAGCTTCAGGGGCTGTCTAGGGACTCATTCGCGGATACCGATGACGCCGTCAATAGACTGGAGGAGCTCGCCCTGCTCTCTGATGAGGGTGAACATGATGTCACCATGATTCATGGCCCTGGTCAGAGAGTAGGGGGATCCTCTCCAGACTCTGACGACTCGGAGAAACGGATGGGTCCCGCAACGCCTAGCGAAGGTCTCCCAACTGGCTCTGAAAGGAGCAAAGTAGTTTGGCAACAGGCCGTGGATTCACCGGGTATGGATCCGGAAGGTACCGCGCCTACAGACAGATCAGGGGAGATGTCTGGTTTAGACATCTCCAGATCGTCACAAGGCGCAATCACTGGAAAGTCCATACCCATGGAAGAAGCGACCGAAGGCCGAACTAAGGAGGAGAAGGCGAGGAACGGTACGAGGAAGTCGCTGATCTTTCTCAAAAAGATAGGTCAGCGGGATCCCTCGTCAATTACCGTTAGGGAGAGGCAGCTTATCAGGAAGCACCGGAGGGATGTCCGGAAATTTGAACAAATTTACGGCACCACCAAGGACCTCCTGAAGGCTGACTCTCCCGAAACAGTCGGTACTGGACCAGCAGACGCATCCAGGAAAACTCCTGGAGTTAAGGATGCGACTGCTGGCCCTGTAAAGGCTGTTAAAAATGATGTTGTTGGCGCTTCTGGTGCTGTCCCCACTCCGGATAGGACAACGGACCCAGCTCCAGAAGAGTCAACAACTTCAAGGAATGTGAGTGGCGCGAAAGTACCACCCACAATCATGAAGGAAGGGGAGAAGCCATGCAGCTCTAGGGGCGGTCTCTCGGCTAGAGGGTTCACAGCCAAGAGGGCAAGGTCTGGCGACGAACCTTCCTCAAAAAGCAAGAAGGCAAAGCAGTCGAGCAGCAGTGGTCGGATAGATCACCGTCAACTTGCTGTCATCGATCGATCTGATCAGGATGGTAAGATCAGTGTCGATCGCTGGCAGCTTATTGAGGGAATGCTGATCGACCGCATTGCAGTCTTCAAGGGCGAGAGAAGCGAAATTTCCTTTAAGGGTGCAGACTGGTCAAAGGGAGTTAAGATCGTCAACTGTGGAAATGAGAAGTCGGCTAGATTTCTCACCGAAACAGTTGAAGGTCTTAGCGAACTCTGGCCAGGAGCAAAACTTGAGGTAATTCCGTCCTCTTGCCTCCCGCTTCGTTCAATGGTGACAGTATGGATTCCACCACCGATAAGGCCGGTGGAAACCATACTGTCGGTATTGGAGAAGCAAAACGAAGATCTCCTTACGAGTCAATGGAAGCTGATAGCTTCAATGGCTTGTAAGGGGAACCAGGGAAGGGATTTCAGATTCGCTGTGGATCTGAAATCTCTTGCGCGATTGAGACTCGGTGAGGGTGTTATGAACTTCGGTTTAGGTACCATCAGATTCAGGCTGCCGAAATCTGAAAGGACCTACGAGGCTGCGAGTGGTGCAAATAAACCTGCATCATTGTGAAGCAGCCTCGGCCGACCTCATAACATTCCTCACAGAATCCAACACCGACGTGGCGCTGTTCCAGGAGCCTTGGATAAACAAAAACAAGGTATGCGGACTTAGTGCCAATGGTTTTACCCTTTTCACTCCTTCCGGGGACGAAAAGGTTAGGACCTGTATTGTAGCTAAAAATGAGCTTAATCTAACTATGTCTCACAATTTTAGCTCTGGTGACATTACGGTAGTAAGCAGGGAGGTTCACGGTAAATCTAAGTTACTGTTGGCCTCAGCTTATCTACCGTATGAAGCTGCCGACCCACCTGGCCCGGATGTAAGAAGAGTCACGGAGTACGCCAAAAGAATGAATTTGGACCTGGTACTGGGTTGTGACGCCAATGCACATCATAGTCAATGGGGAAGCAGGGACATCAATAAAAGAGGTGAGTCAGTTTTTGATTTTATAATAAACTACGACCTTATGATCTGTAACAGGGGCAACACGCCGACGTTTCAGACTAGGGACAGAGAGACGATTATAGATCTAACACTGACCAACAGCAAGAGTCACATAGTGGAAAAGTGGAGGGTGTCCCCGGTCTGTTCCTTTTCAGACCATAAAAGGATCATCTTCAATCTAAACTTCACTAGTAGTGCGAGGGATCCATACAAGAATCCGAGACGAACTAATTGGGTTGAATTTAGTGCGAACTTAGACTCCAGGTTGACGAACACATCTCGGGGAGGAGATATGTTCCTGGAAGTGGACAAACAACTAGAAACACAAGTTGAAGAGCTTACTTCAAGCATGAGGGAATGTTATGATAGGGCGTGTCCGACAATATTCCCTGGAAAAAGAAAACAACCAAATTGGTGGAATACTGATCTTAGAGATCTGAGAAAAACCACTAGGAGGTTATACAACAGGGCACATCAGACCAAAAACTCAGAAGACTGGGAGAAATACAAAGTAAGCTTCAATAACTATAAGGGAGAGCTCAAAAGGGCTAAACGGACCTCATGGACCACGTTTGTAGAGGCCATCGATTCTGTCAATGAAACATCCAGATTCAGGCGAATTTTATCCAAAGACCCTAAGGTACCTGGATATATTCAGAAATCTGATGGTACATGGACGGAGTCCAGCTCTGAGACACTCTCTTTACTTATGGAAACTCACTTTCCAGGGTGTAGTGATACAGGGGATGAGGTCACGGACCGGACCAGCATCTTGGTATCCACCACGCAGCTAGAGAAGCATATAATTAGAGATATAGTTTCATTGGACAGATTAGCATGGGCAATTAGTACCTTCAAACCGTACAAATCAGCAGGGCCAGATGGCATCTTCCCTGCATTGCTGCAGCACTGTCCAAAAATAGTGCTATCAATTTTAATTGATATCTACAGTGAGTGCCTACTGATCGGGTATGTACCAAAAAGGTGGAGGGAAGTCAGGGTGGTTTTCATACCGAAGGCCGGCAAGGCTAGCTACGTTACTCCCAAGGATTTCAGGCCTATCAGTCTATCGTCTTTTCTATTGAAAACACTGGAACGACTGGTAGATCTGTATATTAGGAACACAATTGATACGCGCTTTATAAGTGGGGCTCAACATGCCTACCTCAAGGGTAAATCTGTTGAGAGTGCACTTCATGAAGTTGTGGGTTGTATAGAAAGAAACCTGGCTAGCAAGGAATACACGCTCGCAGCTTTCTTAGATATAGAGGGAGCTTTCAACAATATCGAAAGAAGAGCTATCAAGGAATCTTTAGAGGAACTCTTTGTGCCAAACTTCCTGGTAAGCTGGATAGATAATATGCTGGGCAGCAGAATTATCAATTCCAGCCTAGGCTCAGGGAATTCTAGGAAGCTAGCCACCAGGGGAACACCACAAGGGGGAGTCCTATCTCCACTTCTGTGGCTTCTAGCGGTGAATACTATTCTCAGGGAATTCGAGCTAAGAGGAAGGAAGATTGTAGCTTATGCTGATGACGTGGTAATACTGGTATCCGGGAAATTTCTCCCGACCATCAGTGAGGTCATGAATTCGGCACTGGAAGAGCTATCGTCGTGGGCAAAAAGTAAGGGTTTGGGAGTGAACCCAAACAAGACGGAACTGGTTCTCTTTACCAGAAGGTATAAGGTAGAGAAATTTAGACTACCGTGGCAGGATGGAGTGGAGCTCAAACTAGCTACGGAAGCTAAATACCTAGGGTTATTTCTGGACAGTAAACTTTCCTGGAAAAGAAATACAAAAGAAAGACTCAGAAAGGGACTTAATGCCTACTACGCATGCAGGAACTCCATAGGTAAGAACTGGGGACTTCGGCCGAGGGTAGTGAAATGGATCTACACGGCGGTAGTAAGACCGGTTCTTACGTATGGCTGTACAGTGTGGTGGGAGGCAACAAGGGTAGACAGTTACTACAAAGAACTAGAAAAGGTACAGAGGTGTGCGGCTTTAGGAATAACGGGGGCCATCAGAAGTACACCACAGGCTGCATTAGATATTATTCTACACCTTCTCCCCCTTAAGGACTTTATAGTGGGTGAGGCAGCCAGAAGCATCTTTCGACTTAAAGAGTCATCGCTGCTCAGACATACAAGAACAGGTCATTCGAGACTACTGTCAGAGTTCTGTCTTCAAGGTCAGTCCAGGGTTCCAGATGAGCAATCGGACTACATAATTAAGAAAACAGAATTTCTGACCCTGCCCGGGCTAGAAATCCCTGAAAGGGATTCGTGGGTAGGAGTCCGCAACTTGCACGAGGGTTGGGCAGTCTTCACTGACGGGTCTAAAATGGAAATAGGCACGGGAGCTGGTGTCTATATAGAAAAGGCGGACATTAGGAAATCATTCAGACTACCGGATGAATGTAGTGTCTTCCAAGCTGAAATTTTGGCGGTATTACGAGCTGCGGAGGAAATTTCCGGTAGCATAATACCGAAAGGAGACAACATTACTTTCTACGTTGACAGTCAGGCAGCACTGAGGGCCATAACAAGCCATCAGGTTTCGTCTAGGGTAGTTAATGACTGTAGGCAGGTGCTACAGCAGGTCTATGACCAGCAGATGGGACAGTAGATCTCAAGACTTTTGCAGGATGTGCGAGGATGAGGACGAATTGGAGACAATAGAACACATCCTTTGTCATTGTCCAAGTTTGCAACGCCATAGACAAAAATGTCTAGGGCATAGATTTTTTGCTGAACTAGGGGACATTTCGAAGACAGGTGTTGAAAACATTATTAGTTATATAAGGGGTATTGGATGGTTGAACGACGGGGGATGCGGGTACTCGATGGACTAACAGACTTACATTAACATTACACCATGGACTCTCACATGTTTTTCTCTCTTTCCTACATACTTTCTACGCTGTCAATAGAAGGGATTCACAATGGACCCTATGGGTCTCCGAGTGGAGGTGCATCTTAGGATGTACCACTCTTCCTAACCTAACCTAACCTAACCTAACCCCTTTGCTTTTTTTTTTGGGTCAAATTTTTTTTTGCGAATTTCCAAACCGTTTTCATGTAGATGTATTCTGCCATCAAAATAATGAACTTATAGCCACATATAATTTGTTTAACTTTAGCCATCACATAGTAATGGTCAAAAGTTACAATTGAGAGTGCACCACCGGATATACAATAAATCCTAGGGAAATTATCGTAGCATATAACCCTCAGAGGGTTAATAGTAGTCCTTAATTGTAGCTTTAATTTGATACCACACTCATTCCAATACCTTAGTCCGTTACTGAAAAATTGAAGAAATAGTTGCCAGGACTTTCGAATGTCTAATTTTAAGAAAACTCCTTTTCTGAAGCCGATTTCTCTTAAACTACTGGTTCAATCTACAAAATGAAAACATCCTCTTGTTCAGATTAAGGTCCGCTATACATGAGCATAATTTCACCCAATTATATTTTTTCAAAAAAATCTAAAATTTTGATGGGTTAACCCCTTTGCTTTTTTTTTGGGTCAAATTTTTTTTGCGAATTTCCAAACCGTTTTCATGTAGATGTATTCTGCCATGAAAATGATGAACTTATAGCCACATATAATTTGTTTAACTTTAGCCATCACATAGTAATGGTCAAAAGTTACAATTGAGAGTGCACCACCGGATATACAATAAATCCTAGGGAAATTATCGTAGCATATAACCCTCAGACTGTTAATAGTAGTCCTTAATTGTAGCTTTAATTTGATACCACACTCATTCCAATACCTTAGTCCGTTACTGAAAAATTGAAGAAATAGTTGCCAGGACTTTCGAATGTCTAATTTTAAGAAAACCCCTTTTCTGAAGCCGATTTCTCTTAAACTACTGGTTCAATCTACAAAATGAAAACATCCTCTTGTTCAGATTAAGGTCCGCTATACATGAGCATAATTTCACCCAATTATATTTTTTCAAAAAAATCTAAAATTTTGATGGGTTAACCCCTTTGCTTTTTTTTGGGTCAAATTTTTTTTTGCGAATTTCCAAACCTTTTTCGTGGAGATGTATTCTGCCATGAAAATGATGAAATTATAGCCACATATAATTTGTTTAACTTTAGCCATCACATAGTAATGGTCAAAAGTTACAATTGAGAGTGCACCACCGGATATACAATAAATCCTAGGGAAATTATCGTAGCATATAACCCTCAGTGGGTTAATAGTAGTCCTTAATTGTAGCTTTAATTTGATACCACACTCATTCCAATACCTTAGTCCGTTACTGAAAAATTGAAGAAATAGTTGCCAGGACTTTCGAATGTCTAATTTGAAGAAAACCCATTTTCTGATTAGTATTAGTATTAGTATTAGTATTAGTATTAGTATTAGTATTAGTATTAGTATTAGTATTAGTATTAGTATTAGTATTAGTATTAGTATTAGTATTAGTATTAGTATTAGTATTAGTATTAGTATTAGTATTAGTATTAGTATTAGTATTAGTATTAGTATTAGTATTAGTATTAGTATTAGTATTAGTATTAGTATTAGTATTAGTATTAGTATTAGTATTAGTATTAGTATTAGTATTAGTATTAGTATTAGTATTAGTATTAGTATTAGTATTAGTATTAGTATTAGTATTAGTATTAGTATTAGTATTAGTATTAGTATTAGTATTAGTATTAGTATTAGTATTAGTATTAGTATTAGTATTAGTATTAGTATTAGTATTAGTATTAGTATTAGTATTAGTATTAGTATTAGTATTAGTATTAGTATTAGTATTAGTATTAGTATTAGTATTAGTATTAGTATTAGTATTAGTATTAGTATTAGTATTAGATGTATATGTAGTTGTTGTTGTAGTTGTAGTTGTAGTTGTAGTTGTAGTTGTAGTTGTAGTTGTAGTTGTAGTTGTAGTTGTAGTTGTAGTTGTAGTTGTAGTTGTAGTTGTAGTTGTAGTTGTAGTTGTAGTTGTAGTTGTAGTTGTAGTTGTAGTTGTAGTTGTAGTTGTAGTTGTAGTTGTAGTTGTAGTTGTAGTTGTAGTTGTAGTTGTAGTTGTAGTTGTAGTTGTAGTTGTAGTTGTAGTTGTAGTTGTAGTTGTAGTTGTAGTTGTAGTTGTAGTTGTAGTTGTAGTTGTAGTTGTAGTTGTAGTTGTAGTTGTAGTTGTAGTTGTAGTTGTAGTTGTAGTTGTAGTTGTAGTTGTAGTTGTAGTTGTAGTTGTAGTTGTAGTTGTAGTTGTAGTTGTAGTTGTAGTTGTAGTTGTAGTTGTAGTTGTAGTTGTAGTTGTAGTTGTAGTTGTAGTTGTAGTTGTAGTTGTAGTTGTAGTTGTAGTTGTAGTTGTAGTTGTAGTTGTAGTTGTAGTTGTAGTTGTAGTTGTAGTTGTAGTCGTAGTTGTGGTTGTAGTTGTAGTTGCTGAAAAAATTGAGAAATGGACTTCTGCATTTTCTGATCTCAATTTCTCCCAAAATATTTGTTCAATCTACAAAATGAACACATCCTCTTGTTCAGATTAAGGCCCGCTATACATGAGCAAAATTTCAACCAATTATATTTTTTCAAAAAAATCTAAAATTTTGATGGGTTAACCCCTTTGCTTTTTTTTTGGGTCAAATTTTTTTTTGCGAATTTCCAAACCGTTTTCATGTAGATGTATTCTGCCATCAAAATAATGAACTTATAGCCACATATAATTTGTTTAACTTTAGCCATCACATAGTAATGGTCAAAAGTTACAATTGAGAGTGCACCACCGGATATACAATAAATCCTAGGGAAATTATCGTAGCATATAACCCTCAGAGGGTTAATAGTAGTCCTTAATTGTAGCTTTAATTTGATACTACACTCATTCCAATACCTTTGTCTGTTACTGAAAAATTGAAGAAATAGTTGCCAGGACTTTCGAATGTCTAATTTTAAGAAAACCCCTTTTCTGAAGCCGATTTCTCTTAAACTACTGGTTCAATCTAGAAAATGAAAACATCCTCTTGTTCAGATTAAGGTACGCTATACATGAGCATAATTTCACCCAATTATATTTTTTTAAAAAAATCTAAAATTTTGATGGGTTAACCCCTTTGCTTTTTTTTTGGGTCAAATTTTTTTTGCGAATTTCCAAACCGTTTTCATGTAGATGTATTCTGCCATGAAAATGATGAACTTATAGCCACATATAATTTGTTTAACTTTAGCCATCACATAGTAATGGTCAAAAGTTACAATTGAGAGTGCACCTCCGGATATACAATAAATCCTAGGGAAATTATCGTAGCATATAACCCTCAGAGGGTTAATAGTAGTCCTTAATTGTAGCTTTAATTTGATACTACACTCATTCCGATACCTTAGTCCGTTACTGAAAAATTGAAGAAATAGTTGCCAGGACTTTCGAATGTCTAATTTTAAGAAAACCCCTTTTCTGAAGCCGATTTCTCTTAAACTACTGGTTCAATCTACAAAATGAAAACATCCTCTTGTTCAGATTAAGGCCCGCTATACATGAGCATAATTTCACCCAATTACATTTTTTTCAAAAAAATCTAAAATTTTGCTTTTTTTTTGGGTCAAATTTTTTTTTGCGAATTTCCAAACCGTTTTCGTGGAGATGTATTCTGCCATGAAAATGATGAAATTATAGCCACATATAATTTGTTTAACTTTAGCCATCACATAGTAATGGTCAAAAGTTACAATTGAGAGTGCACCTCCGGATATACAATAAATCCTAGGGAAATTATCGTAGCATATAACACTCAGAGGGTTAATAGTAGTCATTAATTGTAGCTTTAATTTGATACCACACTCATTCCGATACCTTAGTCCGTTACTGAAAAATTGAAGAAATAGTTGACAGGACTTTCGAATGTCTAATTTGAAAAAAACCCATTTTCTGATTAGTATTAGTATTAGTATTAGTATTAGTATTAGTATTAGTATTAGTATTAGTATTAGTATTAGTATTAGTATTAGTATTAGTATTAGTATTAGTATTAGTATTAGTATTAGTATTAGTATTAGTATTAGTATTAGTATTAGTATTAGTATTAGTATTAGTATTAGTATTAGTATTAGTATTAGTATTAGTATTAGTATTAGTATTAGTATTAGTATTAGTATTAGTATTAGTATTAGTATTAGTATTAGTATTAGTATTAGTATTAGTATTAGTATTAGTATTAGTATTAGTATTAGTATTAGTATTAGTATTAGTATTAGTATTAGTATTAGTATTAGTATTAGTATTAGTATTAGTATTAGTATTAGTATTAGTATTAGTATTAGTATTAGTATTAGTATTAGTATTAGTATTAGTAATAGTATTAGTATTAGTATTAGTATTAGTATTAGTATTAGTATTAGTATTAGTATTAGTATTAGTATTAGTATTAGTATTAGTATTAGTATTAGTATTAGTATTAGTATTAGTATTAGTATTAGTATTAGTATTAGTATTAGTATTAGTATTAGTATTAGTATTAGTATTAGTATTAGTATTAGTATTAGTATTAGTATTAGTATTAGTATTAGTATTAGTATTAGTATTAGTATTAGTATTAGTATTAGTATTAGTATTAGTATTAGTATTAGTATTAGTATTAGTATTAGTATTAGTATTAGTATTAGTATTAGTATTAGTATTAGTATTAGTATTAGTATTAGTATTAGTATTAGTATTAGTATTAGTATTAGTATTAGTATTAGTATTAGTATTAGTATTAGTATTAGTATTAGTATTAGTATTAGTATTAGTATTAGTATTAGTATTAGTATTAGTATTAGTATTAGTATTAGTATTAGTATTAGTATTAGTATTAGTATTAGTATTAGTATTAGTATTAGTATTAGTATTAGTATTAGTATTAGTATTAGATGTATATGTAGTTGTAGTTGTAGTTGTAGTTGTAGTTGTAGTTGTAGTTGTAGTTGTAGTTGTAGTTGTAGTTGTAGTTGTAGTTGTAGTTGTAGTTGTAGTTGTAGTTGTAGTTGTAGTTGTAGTTGTAGTTGTAGTTGTAGTTGTAGTTGTAGTTGTAGTTGTAGTTGTAGTTGTAGTTGTAGTTGTAGTTGTAGTTGTAGTTGTAGTTGTAGTTGTAGTTGTAGTTGTAGTTGTAGTTGTAGTTGTAGTTGTAGTTGTAGTTGTAGTTGTAGTTGTAGTTGTAGTTGTAGTTGTAGTTGTAGTTGTAGTTGTAGTTGTAGTTGTAGTTGTAGTTGTAGTTGTAGTTGTAGTTGTAGTTGTAGTTGTAGTTGTAGTTGTAGTTGTAGTTGTAGTTGTAGTTGTAGTTGTAGTTGTAGTTGTAGTTGTAGTTGTAGTTGTAGTTGTAGTTGTAGTTGTAGTTGTAGTTGTAGTTGTAGTTGTAGTTGTAGTTGTAGTTGTAGTTGTAGTTGTAGTTGTAGTTGTAGTTGTAGTTGTAGTCGTAGTTCAAAAAAATCTAAAATTTTGATGGGTTAACCCCTTTGCTTTTTTTTTGGGTCAAATTTTTTTTTGCGAATTTCCAAACCGTTTTCGTGGAGATGTATTCTGCCATGAAAATGATGAAATTATAGCCACATATAATTTGTTTAACTTTAGCCATCACATAGTAATGGTCAAAAGTTACAATTAAGAGTGCACCACCGGATATACAATAAATCCTAGGGAAATTATCGTAGCATATAACCCTCAGAGGGTTAATAGTAGTCCTTAATTGTAGCTTTAATTTGATACCACACTCATTCCAATACCTTAGTCCGTTACTGAAAAATTGAAGAAATAGTTGCCAGGACTTTCGAATGTCTAATTTTAAGAAAACCCCTTTTCTGAAGCCGATTTCTCTTAAACTACTGGTTCAATCTACAAAATGAAAACATCCTCTTGTTCAGATTAAGGTCCGCTATACATGAGCATAATTTCACCCAATTATATTTTTTCAAAAAAATCTAAAATTTTGATGGGTTAACCCCTTTGCTTTTTTTTTGGGTCAAATTTTTTTTTGCGAATTTCCAAACCGTTTTCGTGGAGATGTATTCTGCCATGAAAATGATGAAATTATAGCCACATATAATTTGTTTAACTTTAGCCATCACATAGTAATGGTCAAAAGTTACAATTGAGAGTGCACCACCGGATATACAATAAATCCTAGGGAAATTATCGTAGCATATAACCCTCAGTGGGTTAATAGTAGTCCTTAATTGTAGCTTTAATTTGATACCACACTCATTCCAATACCTTAGTCCGTTACTGAAAAATTGAAGAAATAGTTGCCAGGACTTTCGAATGTCTAATTTGAAGAAAACCCATTTTCTGATTAGTATTAGTATTAGTATTAGTATTAGTATTAGTATTAGTATTAGTATTAGTATTAGTATTAGTATTAGTATTAGTATTAGTATTAGTATTAGTATTAGTATTAGTATTAGTATTAGTATTAGTATTAGTATTAGTATTAGTATTAGTATTAGTATTAGTATTAGTATTAGTATTAGTATTAGTATTAGTATTAGTATTAGTATTAGTATTAGTATTAGTATTAGTATTAGTATTAGTATTAGTATTAGTATTAGTATTAGTATTAGTATTAGTATTAGTATTAGTATTAGTATTAGTATTAGTATTAGTATTAGTATTAGTATTAGTATTAGTATTAGTATTAGTATTAGTATTAGTATTAGTATTAGTATTAGTATTAGTATTAGTATTAGTATTAGTATTAGTATTAGTATTAGTATTAGTATTAGTATTAGTATTAGTATTAGTATTAGTATTAGTATTAGTATTAGTATTAGTATTAGTATTAGTATTAGTATTAGTATTAGTATTAGTATTAGTATTAGTATTAGTATTAGTATTAGTATTAGTATTAGTATTAGTATTAGTATTAGTATTAGTATTAGTATTAGTATTAGTATTAGTATTAGTATTAGTATTAGTATTAGTATTAGTATTAGTATTAGTATTAGTATTAGTATTAGTATTAGTATTAGTATTAGTATTAGTATTAGTATTAGTATTAGTATTAGTATTAGTATTAGTATTAGTATTAGTATTAGTATTAGTATTAGTATTAGTATTAGTATTAGTATTAGTATTAGTATTAGTATTAGTATTAGTATTAGTATTAGTATTAGTATTAGTATTAGTATTAGTATTAGTATTAGTATTAGTATTAGTATTAGTATTAGTATTAGTATTAGTATTAGTATTAGTATTAGTATTAGTATTAGATGTATATGTAGTTGTTGTTGTTGTTGTAGTTGTAGTTGTAGTTGTAGTTGTAGTTGTAGTTGTAGTTGTAGTTGTAGTTGTAGTTGTAGTTGTAGTTGTAGTTGTAGTTGTAGTTGTAGTTGTAGTTGTAGTTGTAGTTGTAGTTGTAGTTGTAGTTGTAGTTGTAGTTGTAGTTGTAGTTGTAGTTGTAGTTGTAGTTGTAGTTGTAGTTGTAGTTGTAGTTGTAGTTGTAGTTGTAGTTGTAGTTGTAGTTGTAGTTGTAGTTGTAGTTGTAGTTGTAGTTGTAGTTGTAGTTGTAGTTGTAGTTGTAGTTGTAGTTGTAGTTGTAGTTGTAGTTGTAGTTGTAGTTGTAGTTGTAGTTGTAGTTGTAGTTGTAGTTGTAGTTGTAGTTGTAGTTGTAGTTGTAGTTGTAGTTGTAGTTGTAGTTGTAGTTGTAGTTGTAGTTGTAGTTGTAGTTGTAGTTGTAGTTGTAGTTGTAGTTGTAGTTGTAGTTGTAGTTGTAGTTGTAGTTGTAGTTGTAGTTGTAGTTGTAGTTGTAGTTGTAGTTGTAGTTGTAGTCGTAGTTCAAAAAAATCTAAAATTTTGATGGGTTAACCCCTTTGCTTTTTTTTTGGGTCAAATTTTTTTTTGCGAATTTCCAAACCGTTTTGGAGGAGATGTATTCTGCCATGAAAATGATGAAATTATAGCCACATATAATTTGTTTAACTTTAGCCATCACATAGTAATGGTCAAAAGTTACAATTGAGAGTGCACCTCCGGATATACAATAAATCCTAGGGAAATTATCGTAGCATATAACCCTCAGAGGGTTAATAGTAGTCCTTAATTGTAGCTTTAATTTGATACCACACTCATTCCAATACCTTAGTCCGTTACTGAAAAATTGAAGAAATAGTTGCCAGGACTTTCGAATGTCTAATTTTAAGAAAACCCCTTTTCTGAAGCCGATTTCTCTTAAACTACTGGTTCAATCTACAAAATGAAAACATCCTCTTGTTCAGATTAAGGTCCGCTATACATGAGCATAATTTCATCCAATTATATTTTTTCAAAAAAATCTAAAATTTTGATGGGTTAACCCCTTTGCTTTTTTTTTGGGTCAAATTTTTTTTTGCGAATTTCCAAACCGTTTTCATGTAGATGTATTCTGCCATGAAAATGATGAAATTATATCCACATATAATTTGTTTAACTTTAGCCATCACATAGTAATGGTCAAAAGTTACAATTGAGAGTGCACCTCCGGATATACAATAAATCCTAGGGAAATTATCGTAGCATATAACCCTCAGAGGGTTAATAGTAGTCCTTAATTTTAGCTTTAATTTGATACCACACTCATTCCAATACCTTAGTCCGTTACTGAAAAATTGAAGAAATAGTTGCCAGGACTTTCGAATGTCTAATTTTAAGAAAACCCCTTTTCTGAAGCCGATTTCTCTTAAACTACTGGTTCAATCTACAAAATGAAAACATCCTCTTGTTCAGATTAAGGTCCGCTATACATGAGCATAATTTCACCCAGTTATATTTTTTCAAAAAAATCTAAAATTTTGATGGGTTAACCCCTTTGCTTTTTTTTTGGGTCAAATTTTTTTTTGCGAATTTCCAAACCGTTTTCGTGGAGATGTATTCTGCCATGAAAATGATGAAATTATAGCCACATATAATTTGTTTAACTTTAGCCATCACATAGTAATGGTCAAAAGTTACAATTGAGAGTGAACCTCCGGATATACAATAAATCCTAGGGAAATTATCGTAGCATATAACCCTCAGAGGGTTAATAGTAGTCCTTAATTGTAGCTTTAATTTGATACCACACTCATTCCGATACCTTAGTCCGTTACTGAAAAATTGAAGAAATAGTTGCCAGGACTTTCGAATGTCTAATTTGAAGAAAACCCATTTTCTGATTAGTATTAGTATTAGTATTAGTATTAGTATTAGTATTAGTATTAGTATTAGTATTAGTATTAGTATTAGTATTAGTATTAGTATTAGTATTAGTATTAGTATTAGTATTAGTATTAGTATTAGTATTAGTATTAGTATTAGTATTAGTATTAGTATTAGTATTAGTATTAGTATTAGTATTAGTATTAGTATTAGTATTAGTATTAGTATTAGTATTAGTATTAGTATTAGTATTAGTATTAGTATTAGTATTAGTATTAGTATTAGTATTAGTATTAGTATTAGTATTAGTATTAGTATTAGTATTAGTATTAGTATTAGTATTAGTATTAGTATTAGTATTAGTATTAGTATTAGTATTAGTATTAGTATTAGTATTAGTATTAGTATTAGTATTAGTATTAGTATTAGTATTAGTATTAGTATTAGTATTAGTATTAGTATTAGTATTAGTATTAGTATTAGTATTAGTATTAGTATTAGTATTAGTATTAGTATTAGTATTAGTATTAGTATTAGTATTAGTATTAGTATTAGTATTAGTATTAGTATTAGTATTAGTATTAGTATTAGTATTAGTATTAGTATTAGTATTAGTATTAGTATTAGTATTAGTATTAGTATTAGTATTAGTATTAGTATTAGTATTAGTATTAGTATTAGTATTAGTATTAGTATTAGTATTAGTATTAGTATTAGTATTAGTATTAGTATTAGTATTAGTATTAGTATTAGTATTAGTATTAGTATTAGTATTAGTATTAGTATTAGTATTAGTATTAGTATTAGTATTAGTATTAGTATTAGTATTAGTATTAGTATTAGTATTAGTATTAGTATTAGTATTAGTATTAGTATTAGTATTAGTATTAGTATTAGTATTAGTATTAGTATTAGTATTAGTATTAGTATTAGTATTAGTATTAGTATTAGTATTAGTATTAGTATTAGTATTAGTATTAGTATTAGTATTAGTATTAGTATTAGTATTAGTATTAGTATTAGTATTAGTATTAGTATTAGTATTAGTATTAGTATTAGTATTAGTATTAGTATTAGTATTAGTATTAGTATTAGTATTAGTATTAGTATTAGTATTAGATGTATATGTAGTTGTTGTTGTAGTTGTAGTTGTAGTTGTAGTTGTAGTTGTAGTTGTAGTTGTAGTTGTAGTTGTAGTTGTAGTTGTAGTTGTAGTTGTAGTTGTAGTTGTAGTTGTAGTTGTAGTTGTAGTTGTAGTTGTAGTTGTAGTTGTAGTTGTAGTTGTAGTTGTAGTTGTAGTTGTAGTTGTAGTTGTAGTTGTAGTTGTAGTTGTAGTTGTAGTTGTAGTTGTAGTTGTAGTTGTAGTTGTAGTTGTAGTTGTAGTTGTAGTTGTAGTTGTAGTTGTAGTTGTAGTTGTAGTTGTAGTTGTAGTTGTAGTTGTAGTTGTAGTTGTAGTTGTAGTTGTAGTTGTAGTTGTAGTTGTAGTTGTAGTTGTAGTTGTAGTTGTAGTTGTAGTTGTAGTTGTAGTTGTAGTTGTAGTTGTAGTTGTAGTTGTAGTTGTAGTTGTAGTTGTAGTTGTAGTTGTAGTTGTAGTTGTAGTTGTAGTTGTAGTTGTAGTTGTAGTTGTAGTTGTAGTTGTAGTTGTAGTTGTAGTTGTAGTTGTAGTTGTAGTTGTAGTTGTAGTTGTAGTTGTAGTTGTAGTTGTAGTTGTAGTTGTAGTTGTAGTTGTAGTTGTAGTTGTAGTTGTAGTTGTAGTTGTAGTTGTAGTTGTAGTTGTAGTTGTAGTTGTAGTTGTAGTTGTAGTTGTAGTTGTAGTTGTAGTTGTAGTTGTAGTTGTAGTTGTAGTTGTAGTTGTAGTTGTAGTTGTAGTTGTAGTTGTAGTTGTAGTTGTAGTTGTAGTTGTAGTTGTAGTTGTAGTTGTAGTTGTAGTTGTAGTTGTAGTTGTAGTTGTAGTTGTAGTTGTAGTTGTAGTTGTAGTTGTAGTTGTAGTTGTAGTTGTAGTTGTAGTTGTAGTTGTAGTTGTAGTTGTAGTTGTAGTTGTAGTTGTAGTTGTAGTTGTAGTTGTAGTTGTAGTTGTAGTTGTAGTTGTAGTTGTAGTTGTAGTTGTAGTTGTAGTTGTAGTTGTAGTTGTAGTTGTAGTTGTAGTTGTAGTTGTAGTTGTAGTTGTAGTTGTAGTTGTAGTTGTAGTTGTAGTTGTAGTTGTAGTTGTAGTTGCTGAAAAAATTGAGAAATGGACTTCTGCATTTTCTGATCTCAATTTCTCCCAAAATATTTGTTCAATCTACAAAATGAACACATCCTCTTGTTCAGATTAAGGCCTATACATGAGCAAAATTTCAACCAATTATATTTTTTCAAAAAAATCTAAAATTTTGCTTTTTTTTTGGGTCAAATTTTTTTTTGCGAATTTCCAAACCGTTTTCATGTAGATGTATTCTGCCATCAAAATAATGAACTTATAGCCACATATAATTTGTTTAACTTTAGCCATCACATAGTAATGGTCAAAAGTTACAATTGAGAGTGCACCACCGGATATACAATAAATCCTAGGGAAATTATCGTAGCATATAACCCTCAGAGGGTTAATAGTAGTCCTTAATTGTAGCTTTAATTTGATACTACACTCATTCCAATACCTTTGTCTGTTACTGAAAAATTGAAGAAATAGTTGCCAGGACTTTCGAATGTCTAATTTTAAGAAAACCCCTTTTCTGAAGCCGATTTCTCTTAAACTACTGGTTCAATCTACAAAATGAAAACATCCTCTTGTTCAGATTAAGGTCCGCTATACATGAGCATAATTTCACCCAGTTATATTTTTTCAAAAAAATCTAAAATTTTGATGCTTTTTTTGGCTTTTTTTTTGGGTCAAATTTTTTTTTGCGAATTTCCAAACCGTTTTCGTGGAGATGTATTCTGCCATGAAAATGATGAAATTATAGCCACATATAATTTGTTTAACTTTAGCCATCACATAGTAATGGTCAAAAGTTACAATTGAGAGTGCACCACCGGATATACAATAAATCCTAGGGAAATTATCGTAGCATATAACCCTCAGAGGGTTAATAGTAGTCCTTAATTGTAGCTTTAATTTGATACCACACTCATTCCGATACCTTAGTCCGTTACTGAAAAATTGAAGAAATAGTTGACAGGACTTTCGAATGTCTAATTTGAAGAAAACCCATTTTCTGATTAGTATTAGTATTAGTATTAGTATTAGTATTAGTATTAGTATTAGTATTAGTATTAGTATTAGTATTAGTATTAGTATTAGTATTAGTATTAGTATTAGTATTAGTATTAGTATTAGTATTAGTATTAGTATTAGTATTAGTATTAGTATTAGTATTAGTATTAGTATTAGTATTAGTATTAGTATTAGTATTAGTATTAGTATTAGTATTAGTATTAGTATTAGTATTAGTATTAGTATTAGTATTAGTATTAGTATTAGTATTAGTATTAGTATTAGTATTAGTATTAGTATTAGTATTAGTATTAGTATTAGTATTAGTATTAGTATTAGTATTAGTATTAGTATTAGTATTAGTATTAGTATTAGTATTAGTATTAGTATTAGTATTAGTATTAGTATTAGTATTAGTATTAGTATTAGTATTAGTATTAGTATTAGTATTAGTATTAGTATTAGTATTAGTATTAGTATTAGTATTAGTATTAGTATTAGTATTAGTATTAGTATTAGTATTAGTATTAGTATTAGTATTAGTATTAGTATTAGTATTAGTATTAGTATTAGTATTAGTATTAGTATTAGTATTAGTATTAGTATTAGTATTAGTATTAGTATTAGTATTAGTATTAGTATTAGTATTAGTATTAGTATTAGTATTAGTATTAGTATTAGTATTAGTATTAGTATTAGTATTAGTATTAGTATTAGTATTAGTATTAGTATTAGTATTAGTATTAGTATTAGTATTAGTATTAGTATTAGTATTAGTATTAGTATTAGTATTAGTATTAGTATTAGTATTAGTATTAGTATTAGTATTAGTATTAGTATTAGTATTAGTATTAGTATTAGTATTAGTATTAGTATTAGTATTAGTATTAGTATTAGTATTAGTATTAGTATTAGTATTAGTATTATACATATAACTTTAAATACATATAACTTTAATCAGCTAATTCGGAATAGAAACAATATACGAGGAACCTGGCAAATAATTAACGAAATAACTGGCAAAAAAACAAACAACATTGATGAAACCATTAGAAAAAATTTTCCATCTGAAAACATAAACGAAGTAACACAAAAATTCGCACAAAACTTTAAAGAAAACGTCCTAAACATCATCCATACATGTGATATTAAAACGGCAATAAATGTACAAGTAAATGTACCAAATACAATGTACCTAAGCTACACAAATCGGGAAGAAATTTACAATATTTTAAAAAATTTGAATGCTAGAAAAAGTCCGGGAGCGGATGGAATAAGGGCTATAGATCTGAAAAATAATGCAAACACGCTAACTCCTGTAATTTGCGCACTAATTAACAGTAGCTTGAATGAGTCGTACATCCCTGAAATACTGAAAAGATCAATTATTCGACCAATTTTTAAAAATGGAACTCAAACAGATTATAACAACTATAGACCCATATCAATTCTATCAGTTGTAGAAAAGGTACTAGAGGAGATTGTTGTGAGAAGACTAAATACTTTCTTGGTCAAGTACAATATTATAAACCAAAGTCAATACGGTTTTCAAAAGGGCAAAAACATAAACCAATTGTTAGGATTATTCTCCAATCATGTCAACAAAAGCCTAGCCAAAAACGAACACTGTCTGGCTTTATTTATTGACTTTAGTAAGGCCTTTGATACCCTATCACACGACAAATTGATCGATATATTGGAGAGGAATGGCATACGCGGTCACTGCGTCGAGTGGTTTAAAAACTACCTCCAATGTAGAACTTTTCGAGTCAAAGTTGAAAATAAGTTAAGCAGAACCACAACTATTACGCACGGAGTACCACAGGGATCAAAACTTGGCCCTATTCTTTACATTATATATGCCAATGAAATGGTAAACATGCTGAAGAACAGTACTGCATTTGCTTACGCGGATGACACAGCGATTATCGTATCGCACAAATGCATACACAACGCCACTCAAATAATGCAGAAGGAACTAGATGCAATAACAAAATGGTGCCACGACAGAGGCTTAATAATAAATGCATCAAAAACCAAAATAATGCACATTAGACCACGACACATACCCAAAAGTAATATTGTGCTTACGTTCCACAACACAGACTGCCTACACAATACATATAGTAACAACAATAGCCCAATAGATGATCAATGTTCAACACATATAGAACTGGTTGATACATATAAATATTTGGGCGTACACCTAGACAGCCTATTCAAGTGGAAAGTACACATCGAGAACCTACAGAAGAAACTCCGTAAATCAGCATATGCTTTGTACCACCTTAGCAACTGTTCCCCTTACAAAGTTTTAAAACAGGCATACTTCTCCCTAACGGAATCGTACTTAAGACACGGAATAACGGCATGGGGTAACTCAAGGCACTGCAAAACACTTCAGTCAACACAAAACAGACTTGTAAAACTAATATACAGAAACCAGCAATACACAACCAGATATCCAGATCAAAATAACATATCTACCAATTCCGAAATCAGTAATACTGCCAACCAAAACAACAGGAACATTTTCTATAGTCAAACAATATATAATATGGATAACCTATACAAAAATCTGAAACTGTTAAAAATTAAAAGTATATATAAAACCACTATAGTTACTGAATTCTACGACAACCCAAACTTCCTAACGCACATAAACCACGAACAAAATACAAGAAGAAGAGCAGAAGGAAGATACCAAGTACCCAGCTTCAGGAATGACTACGGAAAATACTCTTTAGCCGTATCCTTGCCAACAACATTAAACGAAATGCCGATTCACCTGCTGAACATTAGAAATAAGATAGCGAGAAAAAAACTAATAAAAAATCATTTCTTCGATAATCAATAAAAAAAATAAAGTAGAATAATAGGTTAAGAATTACAGCTGAATTCAAGTCAATACTCATATTAATTAAGAAAACTCAAAATAATTTTAATCGCCTGCATACAAGCCATATTGGCTTCGCGGGTTTAGTAATATTAAGATAAACTGTATTAGATATCATCATTACACAATAAAATTAAATGAATTTAAAAAAAAAAAAAAAAAAAAAATTAGTATTAGTATTAGTATTAGTATTAGTATTAGTATTAGTATTAGTATTAGTATTAGTATTAGTATTAGTATTAGTATTAGTATTAGTATTAGTATTAGTATTAGTATTAGTATTAGTATTAGTATTAGTATTAGTATTAGTATTAGTATTAGTATTAGTATTAGTATTAGTATTAGTATTAGTATTAGTATTAGTATTAGATGTATATGTAGTTGTTGTTGTAGTTGTAGTTGTAGTTGTAGTTGTAGTTGTAGTTGTAGTTGTAGTTGTAGTTGTAGTTGTAGTTGTAGTTGTAGTTGTAGTCGTAGTTGTGGTTGTAGTTGTAGTTGCTGAAAAAATTGAGAAATGGACTTCTGCATTTTCTGATCTCAATTTCTCCCAAAATATTTGTTCAATCTACAAAATGAACACATCCTCTTGTTCAGATTAAGGCCCGCTATACATGAGCAAAATTTCACCCAATTATATTTTTTCAAAAAAATCTAAAATTTTGCTTTTTTTTGGGTCAAATTTTTTTTTGCGAATTTCCAAACCGTTTTCATGTAGATGTATTCTGCCATGAAAATGATGAAATTATATCCACATATAATTTGTTTAACTTTAGCCATCACATAGTAATGGTCAAAAGTTACAATTGAGAGTGCACCACCGGATATACAATAAATCCTAGGGAAATTATCGTAGCATATAACCCTCAGAGGGTTAATAGTAGTCCTTAATTGTAGCTTTAATTTGATACCACACTCATTCCAATACCTTAGTCCGTTACTGAAAAATTGAAGAAATAGTTGCCAGGACTTTCGAATGTCTAATTTTAAGAAAACTCCTTTTCTGAAGCCGATTTCTCTTAAACTACTGGTTCAATCTACAAAATGAAAACATCCTCTTGTTCAGATTAAGGTCCGCTATACATGAGCATAATTTCACCCAATTATATTTTTTCAAAAAAATCTAAAATTTTGATGGGTTAACACCTTTGCTTTTTTTTTGGGTCAAATTTTTTTTTGCGAATTTGCAAACCGTTTTATTGTAGATGTATTCTGCCATGAAAATGATGAAATTATAGCCACATATAATTTGTTTAACTTTAGCCATCACATAGTAATGGTCAAAAGTTACAATTGAGAGTGCACCACCGGATATACAATAAATCCTAGGGAAATTATCGTAGCATATAACCCTCAGAGGGTTAATAGTAGTCCTTAATTGTAGCTTTAATTTGATACCACACTCATTCCAATACCTTAGTCCGTTACTGAAAAATTGAAGAAATAGTTGCCAGGACTTTCGAATGTCTAATTTTAAGAAAACCCCTTTTCTGAAGCCGATTTCTCTTAAACTACTGGTTCAATCTACAAAATGAAAACATCCTCTTGTTCAGATTAAGGTCCGCTATACATGAGCATAATTTCACCCAGTTATATTTTTTCAAAAAAATCTAAAATTTTGCTTTTTTTGTGGGTCAAATTTTTTTTTGCGAATTTCCAAACCGTTTTCGTGGAGATGTATTCTGCCATGAAAATGATGAAATTATAGCCACATATAATTTGTTTAACTTTAGCCATCACATAGTAATGGTCAAAAGTTACAATTGAGAGTGCACCACCGGATATACAATAAATCCTAGGGAAATTATCGTAGCATATAACCCTCAGTGCGTTAATAGTAGTCCATAATTGTAGCTTTAATTTGATACCACACTCATTCCGATACCTTAGTCCGTTACTGAAAAATTGAAGAAATAGTTGCCAGGACTTTCGAATGTCTAATTTGAAGAAAACCCATTTTCTGATTAGTATTAGTATTAGTATTAGTATTAGTATTAGTATTAGTATTAGTATTAGTATTAGTATTAGTATTAGTATTAGTATTAGTATTAGTATTAGTATTAGTATTAGTATTAGTATTAGTATTAGTATTAGTATTAGTATTAGTATTAGTATTAGTATTAGTATTAGTATTAGTATTAGTATTAGTATTAGTATTAGTATTAGTATTAGTATTAGTATTAGTATTAGTATTAGTATTAGTATTAGTATTAGTATTAGTATTAGTATTAGTATTAGTATTAGTATTAGTATTAGTATTAGTATTAGTATTAGTATTAGTATTAGTATTAGTATTAGTATTAGTATTAGTATTAGTATTAGTATTAGTATTAGTATTAGTATTAGTATTAGTATTAGTATTAGTATTAGTATTAGTATTAGTATTAGTATTAGTATTAGTATTAGTATTAGTATTAGTATTTGTATTAGTATTAGTATTAGTATTAGTATTAGTATTAGTATTAGTATTAGTATTAGTATTAGTATTAGTATTAGTATTAGTATTAGTATTAGTATTAGTATTAGTATTAGTATTAGTATTAGTATTAGTATTAGTATTAGTATTAGTTTTAGTATTAGTATTAGTATTAGTTTTAGTATTAGTATTAGATGTATATGTAGTTGTTGTTGTAGTTGTAGTTGTAGTTGTAGTTGTAGTTGTAGTTGTAGTTGTAGTTGTAGTTGTAGTTGTAGTTGTAGTTGTAGTTGTAGTTGTAGTTGTAGTTGTAGTTGTAGTTGTAGTTGTAGTTGTAGTTGTAGTTGTAGTTGTAGTTGTAGTTGTAGTTGTAGTTGTAGTTGTAGTTGTAGTTGTAGTTGTAGTTGTAGTTGTAGTTGTAGTTGTGGTTGTAGTTGTAGTTGCTGAAAAAATTGAGAAATGGACTTCTGCATTTTCTGATCTCAATTTCTCCCAAAATATTTGTTCAATCTACAAAATGAACACATCCTCTTGTTCAGATTAAGGTCCGCTATACATGAGCATAATTTCATCCAATTATATTTTTTCAAAAAAATCTAAAATTTTGATGGGTTAACCCCTTTGCTTTTTTTTTGGGTCAAATTTTTTTTTGCGAATTTCCAAACCGTTTTCATGTAGATGTATTCTGCCATGAAAATGATGAAATTATAGCCACATATAATTTGTTTAACTTTAGCCATCACATAGTAATGGTCAAAAGTTACAATTGAGAGTGCACCACCGGATATACAATAAATCCTAGGGAAATTATCGTAGCATATAACCCTCAGACTGTTAATAGTAGTCCTTAATTGTAGCTTTAATTTGATACCACACTCATTCCAATACCTTAGTCCGTTACTGAAAAATTGAAGAAATAGTTGCCAGGACTTTCGAATGTCTAATTTTAAGAAAACCCATTTTCTGATTAGTATTAGTATTAGTATTAGTATTAGTATTAGTATTAGTATTAGTATTAGTATTAGTATTAGTATTAGTATTAGTATTAGTATTAGTATTAGTATTAGTATTAGTATTAGTATTAGTATTAGTATTAGTATTAGTATTAGTATTAGTATTAGTATTAGTATTAGTATTAGTATTAGTATTAGTATTAGTATTAGTATTAGTATTAGTATTAGTATTAGTATTAGTATTAGTATTAGTATTAGTATTAGTATTAGTATTAGTATTAGTATTAGTATTAGTATTAGTATTAGTATTAGTATTAGTATTAGTATTAGTATTAGTATTAGTATTAGTATTAGTATTAGTATTAGTATTAGTATTAGTATTAGTATTAGTATTAGTATTAGTATTAGTATTAGTATTAGTATTAGTATTAGTATTAGTATTAGTATTAGTATTAGTATTAGTATTAGTATTAGTATTAGTATTAGTATTAGTATTAGTATTAGTATTAGTATTAGTATTAGTATTAGTATTAGTATTAGTATTAGTATTAGTATTAGTATTAGTATTAGTATTAGTATTAGTATTAGTATTAGTATTAGTATTAGTATTAGTATTAGTATTAGTATTAGTATTAGTATTAGTATTAGTATTAGTATTAGTATTAGTATTAGTATTAGTATTAGTATTAGTATTAGTATTAGTATTAGTATTAGTATTAGTATTAGTATTAGTATTAGTATTAGTATTAGTATTAGTATTAGTATTAGTATTAGTATTAGTATTAGTATTAGTATTAGTATTAGTATTAGTATTAGTATTAGTATTAGTATTAGTATTAGTATTAGTATTAGTATTAGTATTAGTATTAGTATTAGTATTAGTATTAGTATTAGTATTAGTATTAGTATTAGTATTAGTATTAGTATTAGTATTAGTATTAGTATTAGTATTAGTATTAGTATTAGTATTAGTATTAGTATTAGTATTAGTATTAGTATTAGTATTAGTATTAGTTGTATATGTAGTTGTTGTTGTAGTTGTAGTTGTAGTTGTAGTTGTAGTTGTAGTTGTAGTTGTAGTTGTAGTTGTAGTTGTAGTTGTAGTTGTAGTTGTAGTTGTAGTTGTAGTTGTAGTTGTAGTTGTAGTTGTAGTTGTAGTTGTAGTTGTAGTTGTAGTTGTAGTTGTAGTTGTAGTTGTAGTTGTGGTTGTAGTTGCTGAAAAAATTGAGAAATGGACTTCTGCATTTTCTGATCTCAATTTCTCCCAAAATATTTGTTCAATCTACAAAATGAACACATCCTCTTGTTCAGATTAAGGCCCGCTATACATGAGCAAAATTTCACCCAATTATATTTTTTCAAAAAAATCTAAAATTTTGATGGGTTAACCCCTTTGCTTTTTTTTTGGGTCAAATTTTTTTTTGCGAATTTCCAAACCGTTTTCATGGAGATGTATTCTGCCATGAAAATGATGAAATTATAGCCACATATAATTTGTTTAACTTTAGCCATCACATAGTAATGGTCAAAAGTTACAATTGAGAGTGCACCACCGGATATACAATAAATCCTAGGGAAATTATCGTAGCATATAACCCTCAGTGGGTTAATAGTAGTCCTTAATTGTAGCTTTCCTTTCCGATACCTTAGTCCGTTACTGAAAAATTGAAGAAATAGTTGCCAGGACTTTCGAATGTCTAATTTTAAGAAAACCCCTTTTCTGAAGCCGATTTCTCTTAAACTACTGGTTCAATCTACAAAACGAAAACATCCTCTTGTTCAGATTAAGGCCCGCTATACATGAGCATAATTTCACCCAATTAAATTTTTTTCAAAAAAAAACTTTTATTTTTATGGGTTAACCCCTTTGCTTTTTTTTGGGTCAAATTTTTTTTTGCGAATTTCCAAACCGTTTTCATGTAGATGTATTCTGCCATCAAAATAATGAACTTATAGCCACATATAATTTGTTTAACTATAGCCATCACATAGTAATGGTCAAAAGTTACAATTGAGAGTGCACCACCGGATATACAATAAATCCTAGGGAAATTATCGTAGCATATAACCCTCAGTGGGTTAATAGTAGTCCTTAATTGTAGCTTTAATTTGATACCACACTCATTCCGATACCTTAGTCCGTTACTGAAAAATTGAAGAAATAGTTGACAGGACTTTCGAATGTCTAATTTGAAGAAAACCCATTTTCTGATTAGTATTAGTATTAGTATTAGTATTAGTATTAGTATTAGTATTAGTATTAGTATTAGTATTAGTATTAGTATTAGTATTAGTATTAGTATTAGTATTAGTATTAGTATTAGTATTAGTATTAGTATTAGTATTAGTATTAGTATTAGTATTAGTATTAGTATTAGTATTAGTATTAGTATTAGTATTAGTATTAGTATTAGTATTAGTATTAGTATTAGTATTAGTATTAGTATTAGTATTAGTATTAGTATTAGTATTAGTATTAGTATTAGTATTAGTATTAGTATTAGTATTAGTATTAGTATTAGTATTAGTATTAGTATTAGTATTAGTATTAGTATTAGTATTAGTATTAGTATTAGTATTAGTATTAGTATTAGTATTAGTATTAGTATTAGTATTAGTATTAGTATTAGTATTAGTATTAGTATTAGTATTAGTATTAGTATTAGTATTAGTATTAGTATTAGTATTAGTATTAGTATTAGTATTAGTATTAGTATTAGTATTAGTATTAGTATTAGTATTAGTATTAGTATTAGTATTAGTATTAGTATTAGTATTAGTATTAGTATTAGTATTAGTATTAGTATTAGTATTAGTATTAGTATTAGTATTAGTATTAGTATTAGTATTAGTATTAGTATTAGTATTAGTATTAGTATTAGTATTAGTATTAGTATTAGTATTAGTATTAGTATTAGTATTAGTATTAGTATTAGTATTAGTATTAGTATTAGTATTAGTATTAGTATTAGTATTAGTATTAGTATTAGTATTAGTATTAGTATTAGTATTAGTATTAGTATTAGTATTAGTATTAGTATTAGTATTAGTATTAGTATTAGTATTAGTATTAGTAGTAGTAGTAGATGTATACGTAGTTGTTGTTGTAGTTGTAGTTGTAGTTGTAGTTGTAGTTGTAGTTGTAGTTGTAGTTGTAGTTGTAGTTGTAGTTGTAGTTGTAGTTGTAGTTGTAGTTGTAGTTGTAGTTGTAGTTGTAGTTGTAGTTGTAGTTGTAGTTGTAGTTGTAGTTGTAGTTGTAGTTGTAGTTGTAGTTGTAGTTGTAGTTGTAGTTGTAGTTGTAGTTGTAGTTGTAGTTGTAGTTGTAGTTGTAGTTGTAGTTGTAGTTGTAGTTGTAGTTGTAGTTGTAGTTGTAGTTGTAGTTGTAGTTGTAGTTGTAGTTGTAGTTGTAGTTGTAGTTGTAGTTGTAGTTGTAGTTGTAGTTGTAGTTGTAGTTGTAGTTGTAGTTGTAGTTGTAGTTGTAGTTGTAGTTGTAGTTGTAGTTGCTGAAAAAATTGAGAAATGGACTTCTGCATTTTCTGATCTCAATTTCTCCCAAAATATTTGTTCAATCTACAAAATGAACACATCCTCTTGTTCAGATTAAGGCCCGCTATACATGAGCATAATTTCACACAATTACATTTTTTTCAAAAAAAACTTTTATTTTTATGGGTTAACCCCTTTGCTTTTTTTTTGGGTCAAATTTTTTTTTGCGAATTTCCAAACCGTTTTCATGGAGATGTATTCTGCCATCAAAATGATGAACTTATAGCTACATATAATTTGTTTAACTTTAGCCATTACATAGTAATGGTCAAAAGTTACAATTGAGAGTGCACATTGGATATGGGCATTTCCGCCGATCCGTACGTTCGCGACCACATGTTTATTGTTATTATTATGAAAACTAAAACTCGATGAAAGCCATCTTTTGTACTAAATATAGAGCTACCAAAATGTTATCGAATCACAAAAAAAATCGAGAAAAAAGATGTGTTCTATATTTTTTGTACATCAAAAGCGTACGAACGTACGTTCGCGACCCACGGAAATGACCATATACAATAAATCCTAGGGAAATTATCGTAGCATATAACCCTCAGTGGGTTAATAGTAGTCCTTAATTGCAACTTTAATTTGATACCACACTCATTCCGATACTTTAGTCCGTTACTGAAAAATTGAACCAATAGTTGCCAGGACTTTCGAATGTCTAATTTTAAGAAAACCCCTTTTCTGATTAAGGATGAAAACATCCTCTTGTTCAAGTTAGTATTAGTATTAGTTGTAGATTTAGTTGTAGTTGTAGTTAAATTTGTAGTTGTAGTTGCAGTTGTTGTACTTGTAGTTGCTGAAAAAATGGAGAAATGGTTTCATTGGACTTCTGCATTTTCTGATCTCAATTTCACCCAAAATATTTGTTCAATCTACAAAATGAGAACATCCGCTTTCACCGAATTATACTTTCTCATAAAAATCTAAAAATTGTCCTTTTTTTGGTAAACATTTTGTTTCGAATTTCCAAATCGTTATCACCTGGATGTATTCTGCCATCTAAATGATGTAATTATAACCACATGTACTTTGTATAACATTAACCATAAAAGATGAATGGTAAATCGTAGCACACAACTCAAAGTGGGGTAATAATAGTCAAACGCCCACAATTAATTGTAAACCACACCCGATTCCTTAAGCTTTTACTAAAACATTGCCGAAATATGTCCAACTATTGTTATGGCTGGCACCGCCCGCTATTCCAAAGAAAAAATTTCTATCATATCAGTTGTATATGTACCCAAACTCACCTTCGTAAATCGAATAGCGTACGAGATGTGGCGCTTTCAAGTTTTGACGTGTAATCGTGGCACCAGGCTCACTTGAAATATAAAAAAAAACTATATCAATCCCATCCAGATCGGCGCTGTAATTTTCTCAACAATATCTATTAAGTAGTGGGCATAACCAAGTATGAATGAGCCCTACTTTTACTCTAACACAAGATACAAGTCTCATTGCAAAAGTTTAGTTGGTTAACGAGTTATGGCGTTTTAAAAGAAAGGCACACAAAAATGAATCCCTTTTCGTGTGTGTATTGGTAAATTCACCCATCGCTGTGTCTGGTGTTTTTTGTTTTGTGTGTGCTCAACAGTTGAGACTCAACAATTTGTGCTTAATAGTGGAGACTCGAAGAAAGATGTGTTAAAAAAAAGAAATCAGAAAATTGTTACTCATAGTTGAGCCCCAAACACTTGAGTTCAAAATTTAAAAAACAACAATCTTCTGAAAAAACTGAAAATTGTTGTGGAACAAAAATGTCTATACAAACAAAAATTTTTTGGGAAATAATAATTTGCTGAAACAAAAAATTTTGTTGAGAAACAACAATGAAATTTAAAATCACCAACAACTTCTCCATTATATGTAGTAAGTAATTTTTACATGTGACCAAACTCGATATGGAGATGAAACTGGCTATCAGATATATATAGTCTGGCACGCACACATTTTGTATCTTCGCTGAAGTTGTTTGTTGACAGCAAATACATATTGCTAAATAAGTAAAAGCTGTTTGCCAAAAAGTTGTTTTGTAAAATTTTATTAGATAAAATACGGAAATAGGTCGATTTGAAATCTATCCCGTATTCATACAAATTTAAAAAACCTTAGTTAAGAAAAATGTATGAAAATACAAAAACAATTTTCAAACATTTTTCTTAAAAATGGGTTTTTAAATTCTTATGAATACAGGGGTATATCTGTTAATGTTGAGGGGATAGAAAAACGACGAAAATTGCATAAATATAAATCGGATCATTCAACAATTTGTGGAATATAAATAGATTGTTCATTTATTGGACAAAACAAAAAAAAGTTGCTATTGCGGCGCTCATTAGATTACAAATATATCAATTCTAAAAACCGTAACATGATGATGTAGTTTAATTGTCAAATCCATACTCTGAAAATCCACATAATCTGTGAATGAAAATAGATTCCATAATTAGCCGTACCAAGCCGTGTGCTATCAGAAAAAATTAAACATGTATGTATATTTGTTTCGTTTAAAATTTAAGCCGAATTCCTTATATATTTTGATGTATTATCATCGTGTTCATATATGTATGACACTCTACATTCTTACGAGCGAGCGGTTAATTTCTATTAACAAAGGTTTCTTTTTCTTGTATTTTATTTTCTATGAACAAATATCTTTTATATAAAAGATTATACTTTCTTAAATCGAATTAAATTAAATTAAATGTGAATTACAGTTATTTTAGACGACAAAATGGTTTGAATTCATTTAAAAAATTAAATGAAAGGCAACTTAACTAATGTGTATGTATGTATCTACTATGTATGTAAATAGACAAAACTTAGGATTATAAATTAAAAAATATACGAAGCTACACAAATTATTACAAACTATACAATTTAAAATTTGAATTGAATCTTAAAATGAGATGTTGTTTGCACGCACAAGAAAAAGTGTTTAAATAAAACTTATCTTACTACTATTAGATTAGGTTTATAAATAACTTATACATACGTATGTGTACGTTATTGTTGTGAAGGGACGATAATTTACAAATACCGAAATTGTTATGAATACGGATGTCTATAATTCTGATCATGTCAATAAAAAAATGATGTTTTGCTATAAAAAAAAGAATGGGGGCAATCAAGTTTTGTGGCTGGGTATATTGCTTTATGTCACATCATCTGGCATTTGTTGGGGATACTGGTGTTGCCTCTCCTGCTGCTGGTCATCTTGCAATTGTTCCCTTTCGATATTTGCATTATTGTTATTCTCAGCAATTTCATTGATGTTATCAAAATTGAATGGAGCCATGGATGATGAAGTAGGATGACGGCGTCGACTGAGCATATAATTCGATTCGTTTAAAATATTTTCAGTCTCTTCATTATTTTGTGGTTGTTGCTGTTGTAGGGAGGCGCTGTTACAAATTCTTGATGTTGATGACTCAACTACAGCAACTGTGGATTGGTTTGGTGGAGGTGTTTCTGATAATGTGTTACTTAAGAAGCTATTACTGCTTGATGAAATATCTTCTAAGTAGGGGTGCAATGCTAAGGCTGTAGGACGTGTGGAATATTGTTGTTCTTGGTTTTGTTGGTTTTGTTGTTCCTCTAAATTAACATTAGAATGATCTTCAGATTCTACCCGCTCCTCCTGCACTTTGAATTTATCATCTGTTTTTTCATTCTGGCCGACTTCTGCTTGTTCATCCCGTGTCATTTCGTCTTCGACCTCCACGCCCTCTTCGTCTTCGGCCTCTTCGCCTTCTTCATATTCCTCTTCCTCATTCTCGTCATACTCTTCGTCGCCTTCGACTTCATTTCCTGCCTGATCAGCACAGGAAGAATCCGCATTTTCTTGGGACTCAAAAATAGGCAGAGCTTGTAATTGCATCTCTGCGGTTTGTATCACAACACCCTCAATCGTCTCGCTCGAACTTTGGATGCTTGTTTCCATAGGTGAAGATGTACTTTGACCTGGATATAGATCGTTTAGTTGTTGACTATTAGTATTGCCTTGAGCTAGCATTATACATGGATCCTGGTTTAGACTTTCGGTTGTAGTTTCAGTTATACCCATTGGACCTTTGTCCATTTCCATTTCAGTAGCTGCAGTTGTAAGACTTTGACCTTGTTTTATATTTATTTCAGATATTCTTAAGCAGGGATTAGAAACTATTCCCCTTTGACAGGGATCAAGAATCGCATCAGCTCTCGTACATTGTACTCGCATTACAGTTGATTCTGTTGTTGTTCCACCTTGACATGAATCTACAAACGCTTCAGGGTTTTTACTTTCATCTCGAAGGACGACAGTAGTTCCACTTTGGACGGGAACCATATGAGTTTCAGTAAACGTTGTTGGGCTACCGACTGTTATTCCCGCTGACGCTAATCCACTTTGTCCCTGATATACTGACGCATCACCTGATTCCATTCCGCATTCATTTTGGTGACCTATAAACATCTCAGCTGTTTGATCTTGTACAACAGTAGTAGCAGTAGATTCCCCTTTTTCATACTGGACGACAATATCTGTTGTCGATCGGCTTTTATTAATATTTGCTTGTGTTTCGTCATTCACACTTCTACTCTGATGCACAACGCAACTATGAAAAGTCGTTCCCGTCTGCGACATGTTTTCTGCATTTGTCCGATCCTCAATCTTCGGGTTTGTTTCGAATGGTGTTTGTTTATTAAATTCGATAGGTTTATACATAACTGGAACTTGCAATTCATTTTTCTTTTCAGTTTGACTCTCCGCTAGATCATTACTTTCTTGTTCTGAAGCCAATAATTGTTGCGAGCTTACGTTCGTGTTCGATAAATCTTTATGATATTTAATAACAATCCTTTGAGGTCCTACTGGGTCTATCATTTCTGTTTTATTATCCACATGTTCCAAATTGTTCGCAGAAATATTTTCAGAGAATTCTGTACTGACTACAGGTGTTTCCCGTGACTGCTCGGATTTTTCATGATTTTCAGTTGTCAATGTCATCATATCAGGTGCATGACTGCAAACACTCGATATAACAAATGCAGCCAATTGTGAAGGAAGACTTGCGGATTCTGAGGGTTTGTCAGAACCAAGATCGGTTTTGATTTCTACATTTTCGATTATATTCGAATTATCGGCATCATTCGTGTCCCGAGTATTACTAGGCATATCTTCTGAAGCGTCTTGCAATGTGTTGCATGACGCTTCATCAGTTTCGATTTCGCTTTCTTCAGTTTCATCAATTTGTTCTTCCTGTTTGTCTTTCAATTCTGGAGGATATTCCAGCTCCCTGTATTCTCTTTCTTCTTCCTCGTCATCTTCTTCTTCTTCCTCTTGTTCTTCCTCTTCTTCTTCCTGTTCTTCATCCTCTTGTTCTGACTCCTCTTCTTCGTCCGCAACATCATCATCTTCCATATTCTCATCAGCCTCTTCAGAATCATCCACTGGTCCTGGATTATTTACCTTTCTCTTTTTTATACCATTTATGTAATCGGCTCGGGACCGAGATTTCTTAGCAGATATTTGCACATCATTTATATCCAGATCCTTCTCCTGTTTAACCGTAATATTGTTAAAATCTATAGAAGATATATAGGCCTGTTCTTCGGCATTGAACTGCCGGGTTGGAAGATTTTCTTCAGCAACATTCTGAGGTGGTAGAGATATAGGTGAAGATGGTGTGGGAGAAGGTGAGGGGGAAAGTGATGGGGAGACAAGAGGCGGTTCATCTGAATAACCTCGATTTTGTGGTTCTGGTTTAATGAACATAGGAATGAAATCACTTTGGGTCGGCTCTGTTGGTATTGGTAACGTGACGCCACTCTGTATGGCTGAAATCTGAAGAACGGGTGGTAGAGCGCTAGGTTTTGCAGTTGACTTGCATGCTTTGTTGCGACTTTTTGCCGGAGATTTAGCAACTACCTTTGGTTTCAACTTTGCTTTATTTGATTTGGACGTCTTTTCACTTGGTTCATTGTGGTCCAGTGGCGAAGTTTCAACTATTTGATTGTCATGAACATTCTCCTCTTGACGCTGTTCATCTTGCGGACCATCATGATTGTCTTCTTTACCATCATGCTCCATAGCAATTTCTGTTTCCGTTTTATCTATTTCCATTTCAGTGCCATCAGGAAGTCGAGGAATCTTTACAACTGCATCCATTTCAACGCCACTGGTAATATGAGATATTTTCAAGATTCGGTCCAATTCTTCGCGGTTGGGCTTGACATCTTCTTGATCCGACTCATGGTTATTCGGTACGTTGCTTGTTTGTTCATCCCCATTGACATCGGTATCGGCATTTGTACCATTGAAGTCGACACCTTCCGAAATGCAAGCAATTTGTAACTGCATCATTGGTATTGACGTCATAATTGTTGCCTCTGGTTGAGGTCGGTTTTGTGCTGGGGTTGCAGAGTGGTCTTCCGTATCCATGGTTTCCAATGGTTCCATTTTAATTTGTATTTGCGCCGTAGCGTGAGTTGAAGGGTTATCTTCAATGTGTTGTGCATTGAACGAATCCAGAGAATTTGGCTCTTCTTGATGTTCCTTTTGTGCTTTCTGTTGTTTATCCTTTTCTTTGTCCTTGTGTTTCTTCTTCTTTTTGCGTTTTTCTGCCCTCTTTTCTACAGATTGTTGTTCAATTATTGATGAATTCAACTGACCATGTTCTTTTCTTATTTTTAGCTTCAATCCGCCACCGGAGGATTTATTTAAATTTTCAGAACCCTCAACGTTGTTTGACTCCAAATTTTCGTCCGCTTCCTGTTTTATTTTTATGGAATCCTGACTTTCTAAAACGCCACTTCTGTTTCCGGGTTCTTCGACTCCATCATCGCTCTCCTCATTATGGTGGTAATCTTCTACGAATCGATTATCCACATTCTGATCTTGTTCACTCGGCTCATTATCACTAGTATCACCATCAACAGGTGCTGTTTCCGTCTCAACGTGAACTTCTGGTTCATGTTTGATACTAACTAAAGCGTCCAATGTCGATTTCAACAACTCATCCACACGTTTCAGCTCCTTCTTGGACACACCCTTTTTGCTCGATTTCTTAGCGGTTGTTGTTGGCGAATCATCTAGGCCGGGTATTGATACACACTGATTTGCTGCCATTATGAGAGGAGATGACAGCCTGGTTAAATGCACCACTGGTGTCATGTCCAGTGGCATGCCAGTAAGGCGAGCCATTTCTTCTGCCGCTGCTTCAACTTCATTTTCGTTTTTGATACGCACGGCATCTTCTTGTGCCTCCACTGCGGGTGCTATATGTTTCGAGTAGTTGAGATAAACTTTGGCACAGAGTGCGGAATGTTTTACGTATTCAACCTCAGAACGCTGTAAACGATTGCATCCAGCACAACGTCTTGTTTTTACAGCACAAGGATGTGTATTGTATAGAAAATTCGTGGCATATGAGACATGGCATTGTGGACACTCTCGATCTAATATCATAAAAGCTGGGGGTGTTTCAAAGTTATGTTCATGTAAATGCCTGAAAATAGTAAAATATGAAAGACAACAATGAGAGAGCAGCAAGTAAAAATATTGAAGTAAAGAAAAACTTATGTGGAAGTCAGCCGGATCCGACTAATGCATTTAAATGGTTTTTATACACAAAATTAATGTATTTATCCGATGTAGACCTAGACTCTCAAATTATCGAGACTGTTATTTTCTTTGTGGAACCAGAAACCTAAGGCTCATGTGGCAACAACTAGAAGAGAACATATCGGTATAAAGTTATATAGGTGATGGTTTTTGAATGATAAAAATAGTACAACCCTGTACAATAATTGAACATAATCGTCACATCATTCACGAGTAGGGTGTTCATGAGTGCAAAAAAATTTAGTTGCGCAAGCACTTTAAAGCTATCAGACAGTTATTAGACTTTCAAAATAACTGGTCGTTAGCTTCAGCTTGTCCGGACTATAACTGGATAAAATTACATAGATGATACGCCCACTTCAGCAAATAGTTTGGTAGTATTCCTAACTTACATACATTTTAGTAAGATTTCTTGAAACGTACTGTAGTAGCAGAAGGTCGTGTCACCCACACCGTGTTTCACAGTAATGTAACTAAGATCTAAAGAAAAACGTTTTAAAATTTATTTTTGATTTTCTGAATATTGTTTGAAAATTTGAGATGAATCGCATACGACAATTACATGGGGAAAGCGATTGTCTCACAAAAGAGTGTCGATTTCCGACGATCCAGTACCGACTAATTTCTGCCATTGCAGAATTTTTAAATCTTTCTTCGTGAAAACTTTATTTTTGGTTTCAATAAATAGATTTTAACTGTTACGATACTACATATATATAACCTACTGCTCAATCCGGTTGAGAACAACTAGTTAATAAATGATTAATTCCTATTGTAAACAATATTTCTATCAACATATTTGAATCGAATTATTTAGATCATTTTCGCTTTTGTTTTGCCAGAAAATCAGTAAGTTTCCCATCGATGACAAATCGGACAAAATTACACAAGCCCATCATTTCATTCGAATCGAAATAAAACAATTAATAAAAAAATATATATTGAATTTCATCATTATGCGCAATGAAAATTAGCTACTGATAAAAGTCCATATGTAAAAAAGGAAGAAATTCGTCGAACAAGCCCGGAAATATAAAGTCTGAAGTAAACAATCTTTAAGTGATATCAACATTGCCAACACTTAAAATATGTGTTGGTGAAACAAATTTAATTAGAGGTTAGATGTCTTACCGGGCATAAGCATATGTACTGACTATTGATTCTCCACATAGGCCGCAAACATATGGTGTTTTCGATAGTTTATGCCAAAGTTGATGATTTTTAATGTCGAAACTTTTGGAAATTGTCTCATTACATGCGGAGCAAACATAACGCTCGATTTTCGGTATATGCTGTAAACGAATATGAGCCTCAAGTTTTCCTTTCGTGGAAAATCTCTCCGTACATATAGTACATCCTTGCTTAAGTTTTGCGGATGGTGGTAAAGCCGATGCTGCAGTCGGTGGAACTGGTGGTGCTTGTGGAGGTGGCTCTTCCTTAATCTCTTCTTTGCTAAAATTATGAGATGAATATAAATTGGTAATGAAAATTACCATATGAATGAAACAGCAAATCAAACCTTACATTTCTTCTTTGACTGCATTATCTTTGCCATCATCTTGATCTTTGCCCTTATGTTTCCCTTTTTTGGGAATCAGGTCTCTGCAATCTTTTTTAGATGTCAGTTCTTTACTGTCCTTTTTCGGAGCCGCTTCCTTGGTATCTTTTTTAAGGCCTTTTTCTTTACCATCTTTTTTAGATATTGTTTCTTTCCTTCAATTAGACAATACGAAAACATAATAAAAAAATTATTTTTAAAAGATAGAAATAATATGCAATAAAACATTACGTCTCTTCCTTGACTGCAACTTCATCTTTTGTGTCCTTAACATCCTTGCCCTTCATTAATTTCGTCTTTCTTGTAATAACTTCCCGACTGTAATTAATGGCAATTAATATAGAATATGTTTTTTTATTTTCGATTTTAAGAGGAGTTAATGTGTGGCTATTTATTTCCAACACCGACCGATTCAAAACCTCCTTTAATCGATAGACAAATTAAGAACACATTGGTTGATAGTCCTGGGAAAATTCGCTATTATAACTTACATTTCTTCTTTGATAGAAATATCTTTTTCTTCCTCTTTAGCGTCCTTAACATCTTTACCCTTCAGTTTCGCCTTTTTTGTGGCAGCTTCTTTAAGAATCGGCGCAGCTAACCGCAACTTTTTATTACTTACAGCGGGCGGAGCTGTTTCTTTTTTGGGCGGTACAGACGCTTCAAGTTCCGCTTTTCTTTTGCGATTGACAATCTTATTGGGCATTGGCGGTATAATCGTTAGTTCCTCCTTAAATTCGACTTTCGGCTTTGTTTCAATAATTACTGGCTTTTTGATATTTTTCAGTCCCAGCAATTTCCGTGTCTGGGCATTGGTGGCATAACACATTTCACGAAACTCGTAGAAATCATTGATTTTATCCACACACAAGCCACACATGGTCTGTGGCATTCGGTCGTCCTTTGTTATCTAAAAAGACACGGATAGTCGGAAAGTAATGCAAAATATAGCAATCTCACACCCCCTTGCTGCAGTAAATACGAAATATGCTACTGCATTGCCATACCCCATACTCCCCACCTACCATTAATCCAATAAGTACATTTATTTTCAGAGACATCTCCATTTCGCCTTCTACGTCGATAGCCAGGTCATCTTTCACAGCTTCCTCTGCACCTTCTGTTAAGATAGGAATCATATCCGGATAATCCATACCGCATAATCGACAAATTTTATACAAATTTGCCTTTAGCTTTTTGTCAATTTTTATAGCAAATCTTTCCATTGTATTTTGTCTCATACACTTCAAAATTGTAAAATTGTTTTTCTTTGCCCGTATTTTTAAATTACGTATACAAAAACATTATGATTAATATTGATTTCCATTAGGAATTCAATGTTATTTCATAAAATAATAGGTTTTGTAAAAAATTTTCCACAAGAAATACACAAGAACCCCCTGTGAATTTTCTTCTTTGACAGTTTTAATGTAAATTGAAATGCAACGTTGCCAACCACTCGAAGCCATTGGTGAGTATTCATTATCAGCTGTTCAGGAAAAAAAAAACAGAGATACCGCCTCTGCACTTGATTTTAGATTTCCCTTACTTATTAAACGAGACACTGCCAACTTACGGACATTATACTTTTCTGATATTTCTTTTCGGAATACACCACAAGAAATACACAAGAACCCCCTCTGAATTTTCTTCTTTGACAGCTTTAATGTAAATTGAAATGCAGCGTTGCCAACCACTCGAAGCCATTGGTGAGTATTCATTATCAGCTGTTCAGGAAAAAAAAAACAGAGATACCGTCTCTGCACTTCATTTTAGGTTTCCCTTACTTATTAAACGAGACACTGCCAACTTACGGACATTATACTTTTCTGATATTTCTTTTCGTAATACACCACAAGAAATACACAAGAACCCCCTGTGAATTTTCTTCTTTGACAGTTTTAATGTAAATTGAAATGCAGCGTTGCCAACCACTCGAAGCCATTGGTGAGTATTCATTATCAGCTGTTTAAAAAAACAGAATATCGTCTCTGCACTTGATTTTAGGTTTCCCTTACTTATTAAACGAGACACAGCCAACTTACGGACATACTTTTCTGATATTTTTTTCGGAATACACCAGTTTTATAATCGTCGATAATGTGGTGATTACATGCATATCGCACATGGGACAGTACTGACCAGTTTACGAGGAAATTATGCAATAAACAGTGAAATTTATTTTATTTTATTCCAATCGCTATACGAAAAACAATACCATAGAACTAGGGAATATGACTGGGTATTAGGTAGTTGCAATGATTTGAGCAGGCCGAAACACATTTTTTTCAATCGTGGGACGATAACACCAAATTATTGTAACATATTTTTTCAAGCATTATTTAGAAAGATCTGGGTTTAAGTATAAAACCATTATTATCGTATTAGGTATCACCTCGATTATTTTAAAGCGGTGGTAGTTGCAAATGTTTTGAGCCGACCAAATTTTTTTTTACATATTCGGAAAGCTGGCGCAATTTCTTATCATTGTGGTGCCCAAATTATGTGAAAGTGGGCGTTTGTTTTAGGGTCTCCAAACCCGAGAACAGTTAGTATGTGAGGAAACAAATTAATTATTTGGATTGCACCATGAATGGACCATTCCCGACATCCAGGGATGTTCTTTTAATTTCCATCAAGCCCTCTAAACTGAACTTTAGTCAATTAAATTCGCGTCAAAGTAGAATCAGGTGAAGATAATGAAAATTGAGGCAGACATACTGAAAATTTCAGCCTATAACCTGAACATTTGATATTTACCTCTGTGTGGGCTCCTGTGAAGCTTGAACAGGTACTAGGCCTCGAAGTGCCTGCCACAGATGAAATTTAAATTTTTCTCCAATCGGAAAAGAATTGAACTTTTCCATTGTGACTTCAAGACATATAAAATTATGCCTGAACCATCTTTGTTCCTGGTGGTGCAACTTGGCACGCAACACTTACGCATTTTAATTTTTTAAAATTTTCATGAAAAAGAAAAAAGAGGAAGAATTGGCGCGTCATCTCTTCCTCTTCTTTTTCGAAATCCCCTTTGCTCACATAATCCAATTCCCTTTTGCTGCGTTTCTTTTCAATTCCCTTTGCTTCAGAATTGACATTTAATTTATTGAGTGTTGCCAGACTAGCATGTATTTGATACTTGCTATTAGTGTTGTAAGTTTGTTGACTTCAACTACTCTTAAACTTGGTATTCGATTAACCGGGTATTCACATACATACAGCAACAAGCAAAACAGCACGTGTGAGTTAGTTTGAAAAAGGACAGAAATTGAATTTACAGGAGAAAGATCAAATAAAATAAAATTAAAATTTGCAGAGAATCAGTTGGAAAATAGTGTAGAGTGCAGAAGTCAGCATAGCGTGGTGTGGAGCAAATTGCAATAAACTTTGACACGAAGACGCCAGCAAGTAGCATTGACATTTGACATGTTTTATTTAATTGGTTTGGGCTTAGGAGATGCCAAGGACATTACAGTGAAAGGCCTTGAAATTGTAAAGCAATGTGCCCGAGTGTATTTGGAAATGTATACATCGATATTGGGGTGTCCCAAAGAGGAATTGGTAAGAAAACTTTGCTTGTTTATGACTGCCGTACATCGAACACTGACGTTTGTTTTTTGTGCTTTAGGAAGCGTTTTATGGTCGTCCAATATTGCTAGCAGACCGCGACCTTGTTGAGCAGGGTGCGGATGAAATTTTAGCTGGTTCGGGTGAGGAGGATGTGGCATTGCTGGTCGTAGGCGACCCATTTGGTGCTACTACGCACACAGACTTCATTTTAAGAGCCAAAGAAAAAAAGGTACCCTACAAAGTGATACACAATGCCTCCATAATGAACGCCATTGGTTGCTGTGGCCTTCAGTTGTACAAATTCGGTGAAACTGTGTCTATACCCTACTGGGATGAGACCTGGAAACCTGATAGTTTTTATGATAAAATTAAGCTCAATCGACTGCACAATATGCACACACTGTGTCTACTAGATATCAAGGTCAAAGAACCCACTCTTGAATCATTGATGCGAGGACGGAAGGAGTATATGCCTCCGCGATTCATGACCGTGGCTGAGGCGGCCCAACAATTATTGGCCATAGTGGAGAAGAAAGATGCATTGGAACGCAATACTATTCTCAATGAGCAGTCTCTATGTGTGGGTATGGCTCGCGTGGGCCATGACAATCAACGCATTGTGGTCAGTACGTTGCGTGACATGGCTTCGATAGACCTCGGAGGGCCTCTGCATTCACTCGTAATACCTGCCAAAGAAATGCATCCATTGGAAGTGGAATTCTTACAACAATTTGCTGCTACACTCAAATTAGAGGACTACAACCACTAGAAAGCTCTCATCAGACTCACAGTCAAATACTCATTGTGTACTGCTGAGGAGGAACTACAAATACAAATGAATCGGTTTTAATAGATGTATACGTAAGAAATGTTAGTTTGTTTTTAGAGGGAACCTCCGTATCATATGTATTCCACCAACAATATATTATGCAGGTTCTTAGTAGTTTTCCCATATATTTTGTTCGTTAAGATTTAATGATATGTAGTTAAGTTCTCTCTCCATCTATATATATACTACCTATATACATCTTATTTTCTATGCAATCACTTTACAACAAACAGAAGTTTTATTTTTGTTTTTCTTATATTAATGATTAAGTTTAGATTTTGATTTTTTATTTGCAATGACGGCACACTGGCATACCTACGTTGTCGTTTTTTGTCGCTTGGGTTTTGATTATGATGATATTTTTGTAGTGGCGCCTGAAACTCTCACATTTTCTTTACCAAAAAAAATTAGCGTTAAAGTAGAATCAAAGTTCTAAGTATGTCAAGGGTTTATTTTGTATAAGAAAGCAAGTGGAACATGAAGCATACATTCGTAAATATATAAATATATTTTTCATATGTACTTCCTTTGATTTTGTGAAAAGTGTAAACAGAATGTGATTGAAACCCATTATTAAGAAAGAAAAAAAACTATTAAAGAAAATATTGATGTGAAATCTTAATAGTTATTGTTTATTGTACTAAATATTTTGCAGTTTTGTCACAGATAATTTGATTTTTGAGAATCTGTGATTATTAGGTCATTGAAAATGTGGTATTAACCAGACAACATAGACTATTTCACGTGAAAAGTAGTAGAGACAGTGGGTGTGATGTAAAATTAAGATTTTCCCAATGTTTTACAATATTATTAAAATCGGTTGACGTTAAGACGTGAACCGGCTTAAAGCCCTAGGTCCCGGTTGATACCATTTGTATCACACATTTTAATGTGAAGACACGATTGACAATGTATCAGAAAACGGAACTTTGAAATGTCTTTTTACCCAAATAAGGACAGTGGCAAGATGGTTCTGTGAAATCAGTTTATCCGCCCTGGAATTTTTTTAACTTAAAAGAATCTGGAATTAAACAGTCCACTGACTTGATGTTACTTCAAATATTGTTGTCATAATGGGCAAGTGAGTTAGTATATGCATTATTAATGCGAAATTATGTTTATGACATCAGTGTAACGTTTTTACAATTAATTTCATTCAAGTAAAAACAATAATTACTCATTATTATGTAATCCAAACAAATGGGATACCTTCACGAAATTGTGAATACAAACGAAAACCTTCGATTGAATTTCACGTGAAAGTCTTTCCACTTTCGCTGAAATTTTGGGGAATTTGTGCACTTGAAAATACTCTTGAAACCAAAAAGAAATCGTTTTTTCATCAAGTTTTTTTTTTTACTTGTTGTTGATCTTTATCCGTTACACAGTTTTTGTTTCTGTTCTTTGAGTTGGAAACAAAAACTGTATGAAAACGTTCAAAAAGGCTGAAATGTTTTCACTCAATTTGGCTACTTCAACATTTATTTCAACTGCTTGTTTCCATAAAACGAATTTGTTCGTTCGTTACAAATTGTCAAAATTGAAGTCGCAATAAAATGGATTTTTAACAATAATGAGGGCTTATTCTTTTGAGATTGTGTTCCATACGTCGTTATATCTGAAAACCAGAATTGAAGAATACCTGAAATTTTTTTTATCGCTTCCAATATTGTCGATTTGTAACGAACGAACAAATTCGTTTAATGGAAACAGACCATAAATCCATTTAGTATACAAATAGCTGAATTTAAGAAAAACAGTTTATAATTTCAACCTCTATTTTTGGTGCTGTGTCAATTGACTTTCCATTCATATGCACAGCTGATAATAGCAATCTTCGAAAATCTGTTAATGTATAGTTTTACAATGTACAAACCCAATAACAAAAAAGTTAAAACAAAATCTAAAAAATCTTAAAAAAATTTATTTCACATAACTTTGGTGAAATGAAAGAGGAAATTGAAACGGAATGAAAGTGAAAGCGAGAACAGGGCAGTATATGTGGTTATAATAACATCATTTCAATATATCCAAGTGCAAACGATTTGGAATAAATGAATCGACGCAACTCGATGGGCATGAAAGTATTCTGTCACATCAGTAGGCTGAAATGGCTGGCAGGTTAATGCTTTCAGGACCTACCGCCCTACTAAAGCCATGGTAGGTCTCTTGGCATGTTCAACATTCGTTATCATTAAGCCAGTTAAGTTACGTCGATCTAGGAACACGACTGCTCACACGGCATAAAGATAACCAGGCGACTGTGCAAATACGAATTGAGACTTTGGTCCCAACAGGAAAAAGACAATTATGAGGATACCCGTACCAAACGACGCACTGTGGGTTGAACGGTATGTAAAGTGACAAAATAATAGTAATTGGTATTGACGGATATTCATTAATGCACCATTTTTTTAAAAATAGTTGTTAAACTAATAAGGGTTTTTTTTACATTTTTAAAAAAAAAAATATTTAGATACTTAAGTTTTTTTTTATCAAAACTTTATTAAGTAAAAACCCGCAAAAAGATATTCTAGGGTTTGTTAGCTGAAATTTTATATGCTAAGAGCATATATGCTGTTTTTCACGGTTTCGCACAGAAAGTTGTTGAAACTCAATATATATATATATATACAGTAAGAGCTCGATTTGCGCAACCGATAGGAAATCAGGCCTGTTGCATTAACTGAGATTATTGCACTTACCGAGCCCCAAATATATATGTTGAAATATTGAAATTTAAGAATATGGGATGAAAAATAACAGGAAGGCAACGGTAAAATAACAGTTATTGTACGCTCGTTCACAGTGGACAGAGTCGAACAGAGAATAATGTTGAAAGGGGAGCATTTGGTTTAACCGTGACCTCCAAACAAAGTTCCTGATTACAGTGCATCAGAAAAAAGTTGCACTTATCACGACCTTTTTCTTCGAAAGTTGCACTTATAAAGACCGTAATATAAAAAAATTACGGTTGCGCTAATCGGGGAGTTGCAATAATCGGGGGTTGCAAAAATCGAGCTTTTACTGTATATCAAAAATACACCTTTTTTTTTAAATATTTTTATTACATTTACTCAAACAAACAAAATATTTATTATATGCTCAAATACCTGAAGTAGGCGGTTTCATAATAAAACTTTTACTTTTAAAAGTCTTAAAAGAAAAATGAATCACTTGAATTATCAAAAATTTTTACCAATTCCCGCAAAGCTAATTATAATTATTAAACTTGAAATAGTTGAATTTTATATACTTTCACCCGTCACTAAATACAGTTGTGGAAGTCAAGTTAATTTTTTGAATTAATCGCCACTTCTGATGGATTTCAACCATCTTTGCGAGATCCTGAGAAAACCACAACTAGTGCAGAATCAGGAACTGTTATCGACGAAACCGTGGACACGGGAAAAAGAAAGAAACTTGAATCGAAAAAGAAGCTAAAAAGAAAGCAAAACTAGAGGAGAAATTAATGAAAACAAACCCAAGGAATCCAATGCCTGACGCCCTTATCATCACGACAAAGGTTTAATGTAATACGCCAAAATCATAAAAAGGTTGAGACAGATACTAAAATGGGCAACTTGAAGAAAACCCAAACAGGCAACCACCTCATACAACTGAGTTTAAATAATGATAAGACGGACCAATTTAGGAGTGCTGTTGGTGACACACATGGTGAGAGTGAATCACAACGACAGAGAAGAAGCTCGAGATGCGGTGATCTCACAGCTCAAATTTCAAATCATCGACATCGTGGAACGCTAACGGTAACTGTTAATCTATCGGCCGAAGGAATAAGAGCTATCCCCGAAGAACCACTTATTTTGTACAGGTAACAGTCGAAGGAGTCCACTTCTACCAGTGCTATTGGCCACCTAGCCTAACAAATACGAACTCCAGGCCATTCCGGATGAACTTGTAGCCGATGCTACGAAAATCGTTATCGGTAGAGATTTTAACGCCTGAGCAACACATCGGGGTAGTCAATACACCAATACTTAAGGACTACCAACTTTTGAACTACCAACCCACTGCCACTTGCATTCTACGATTATTTTCAGAGGATTTATAGTGCACTTTCAAAATATATATATACAGTAAAAGCTCGATTTTTGCAACCCCCGATTATTGCAACTCCCCGATTAGCGCAACCGTCATTTTTTTATATTACGGTCTTTATAAGTGCAACTTTCGAAGAAAAAGGTCGTGATAAGTGCAACTTTTTTCTGATACACTGAAATCAGGAACTTTGTTTGGAGGTCGCGGTTAAACCAAATGCGCCCCTTTCAACATTATTCTCTGTTCGACTCTGTCCACTGTGAACGAGCGTACAATAACTGTTATTTTACCGTTGCCTTCCTGTTATTTTTCATCCCATATTCTTAAATTTCAATATTTCAACATATATATTTGGGGCAATAATCTCAGTTAATGCAACAGGCCTGATTTCCTATCGGTTGCGCAAATCGAGCTCTTACTGTATATAAACTATATGTGGCTATAATTACATGATTTCGAAGGCAGAAATCAAATTCAAAATTTTAACCATCAAAATTTTAATTTTTTTTAAAAAATAAATTTAGCTGAAATTTTGCTCATGCATAGAGGATCTTAATCTGAACCAATATTTGGGAAGAAATTGGGTTCAGAAAAAGGGTTTTTTCTCAAAATTAGGCATTCGAAAGTCCTTGAAACTATTTGTTAACAAAAGCTTAAGGTTTAGAAAAGGGTGTGATATCGAATTAAAGCCATACTAAGGGTTATATATTACCATAATTTTCACAGTATTTATTGTATATCCGGTGGTGCACTCTAAATTGTAATTTTTGACCATTAATCTGTAATGGCTAAAGTAACAGAAACTATATGTGGCTATAAGTTCATCATTTTGATGGCAGAATACATCCAGGTGAAAACGGTTTGGAAATTAACAAAAAATTACCCAAAAAAAAAAGATTTTTTGAAAAAAAAAAAAAAATAATGTAGAAATTTTGCTCATGTATAGCGGGCCTTAATCTGAACAAGAGGATGTTTTCATTTTGGAGATTCAACCAGTAGTTTAAGAGAAATTTGGTTCCGAAAAGGGTTTTTCTCAAATTAGACATTCGACAGTCCCTTGTAACTATTTTTCAGTAACGTACTTAGGTATCGGAATGAGTGTGGTATCAAATTAAAGCCAGACTTAAGGATTAACCCACTAAGGGATATATGTTACCATAATTTTCACAGGATTTATTGTATACCCGATACTAAGATATCGGAATGACTGTGGTATCAAATTAAAGCCAGACTTAAGGACTACTATCAACCCACTGAGAGCTATATACTACGACAGTTTTCATACCATTTATTGTATATCTACTATGTAATGGATAAAGTTACAGAAACAATATGTGGCTATAATTTCATCATTTTGATGGCCGAAAACGATTCGGAAATTCATAAAAAAAAAATTTGACCCAAAAAAAAGCAAAGGGGTTAACCCGTCATAATTCGGTGAAACTTTGCTAATGTATAGCGGGCCTTAATCTGAACAAGAGGATGTTTTCATTTTGGAGATTCAACCAGTAGTTTAAGAGAAATTGGGTTCAGGATTTAGAAGAGGGTGTGGTACCGAGGAAGCCGTTTTAAATGTAATGAAATACATCTGCAGTAGTTTAGATTATGGAGTTGCAGGTTTATTCTTGGACTTTTCTAAGGCTTTTGATCTCGTTGATCATCGAATTTTGCTGGGGAAAAAATGTATTATGGAGTTCGTGGAAAGGAGCTCCTTATGTTTAAAAGTTATTTGTCTAATAGGACGCAGTATGTTGAAATTAATAAGACAAGGAGTTTCATTGGTTCGATAGAATACGGTGTTCCTCAGGAAAGTTGCTTAGGTCCTTTGCTATTCTTAATTTATTCTTAATTTATGCAATTCTTTGGTAAATTATTCATGTTTGCTGACGACATTTGTCTATGCTATCCATACAAATATGATCTTGTCTTGAAAACACATATTGAAAGAGATTCGGCATTAATTTTTGAATTTGCTAGGCTAAACAAATTAGTGTTAAATGCAGAAAAAAACTAAATTAGTAAGATTTCGACCAAACCCCTCCGTTAGTAGTGATTTTAGTGCTTATGTTGATGGTGCATTGATACAAGAAACCAATTTTGTAAAATATCTTGGAATTATGCTACAAAGCAATTTATCTTGGGACATGCGTATTAACGCGCTAAAGAGGAAAATAGCACCTGCAATTGGGATTTTGTTCAAATTTAAGAACAAATTACGTATTAATGCGAAATTGATGATATGTTACTGTCTGGTACAATCTCACTTAAATTATTTAGTCACCGCGTATGCGTACAATAAACATAATAGCTCTCTACAAACGATGCAAAACAAAACATTAAAAACAATATATAATTTACCCCCAAATTTTTCTATAACTTCATTGTTTAAAGACGTATGTAAAACAATTCTGCCAATCACTGGATTGTATAAATATAACATTTTAAAGTATGTCTTCAAGTGCATTTTCAATATTGGTTATCATACTACATCCTTTTGTCAGAACCAAACTAGTTTTAACACTCGGAATGGAATAAATTTGAGAGTACCAAGATGCAAATTGGAGAAGTCAAAGCAACGGATTGATTATGTAGGTGGTATCACTTATAATAGTCTACCTGTTGATTTAAAATCGGTTGAACGTATTTCATCTTTCAAGATAGCTTTCAAAAATATCTTTGTTATAATACTGAATCGCTTCTTGTATAATTTATTGTTTTATATTTTACTGTATATTTCCATACATACAAATTTATAAAGTTTATTTAAAAATTACATTTGAATTTTTATAAAATTATTAATCATTTGTACATTAAGAATTTAAAATTGCCAGCTTGTCCCAGTAATGGCAATTAGGCGCGGTACCATTATTATAATGTATTGTAAATAAAAATGTACGATAAATAAAAAAGGGGGTTTTTCTCAAAATTAAACATTGGAAAGTCCCTCGAAACTATTTGACCATTTTTCAGTAACGGACTAATGTATCGGAATGAGTGTGGTATTTAATTAAAGCTAGAATTAAGGATTACTATTAACCCACTGAGGATTATATAAGATTTTTCTCAAAATTAGACATTCGAAAGTCCTGGGAACTATTTGTTCCATTTTTTAGCAAAGGCTTAAGGTATAGAAAAGGGAGTGATATCGAATTAAAGCCAGACATAAGGACTACTATTAACCCACTAAGGATTATATGCTACGATAATTTTCCTAGGATTTTTGTATATCCGGTGGTGCACTGTCAATTGTAGCTTTTGACCATTAATCTGTAATGGCTAAGGTTACAGGAACAATATGTGGCTATAATTTCACCATTTTGATGGCAGAATACATCCAGGTGAAAACGATTGGGAAATTCGCAAAAAAAATTTAAATTTTTTTGAAAAAATATAATTCGGTGAAATTTTGGTCACTAAAAGCGGACCTTAATCTGAACCAGACGACTGTTTCATTTATAGATTAAACAAATGTTTTGGGACAAATGCAAAACTCCAACGAAACTTTTCTCCAATTTTTCAGTAACTAAAACTAATACTAATTCTAATACTAATTCTAATACTAATGCTAATACCAATACTAATACTAATTCTAATACTAATCAATTATTCATCAAATTTTTAATTATTTTTTTAATTAATATTTCTGTTTAAATATGCAATTCTATTAATTGAAATAATTTGCAATTAACACTGAAAAAATTATACATACAAATATTTAATTTTAAATCCATTTGTATTTTTTTCTGTCTATAGTAAAAGGCTTTAATATAAAGCAGACAGAATTCAACATTTGTTTCTCTACTTTTTATTCTCATTGAATACAAAACGTCATTTTAACATCACCGACTATTTTTAAGTGCTATTTATTGTATATCCGGTGGTGCACTGTCAATTGTAACTTTTGACCATCAATCTGTAATGGCTAAAGTTCCATAAACAATATGTGGCTATAAGTTCATCATTTTGATGACATAATACATCCAGGTGAAAACGACCAAAAAAAGCAAAGGGGTTAACCCATCAAAATTTTAGATTTTTTTGAAAAAATATAATATAACAAATTTTTTTGGGAGAAATTGAAATCAGAAAATGCAAAAGTCCAACGAAACTATTTCTTCAATTTTTCAGTAACTACAACTAATACCAATACTAATAATAATACTAATACTAATCAATTACTAATCAACTTTTTAAATAATTTTTTAATTAATATTTCTGTTCAAATATACAATTCTATTAATTGAAATAATTTGCAATTAACATTGAAAAAATTATACATATTATAATTTTCAAGATTACTACACTTTCAATTCAAAAAATAAACAAATATTTAATTTCAAATCCATTTGTATTTTTTTCTGTCTATAGTAAATGGCAAACAAATAGAGTGAACAGAATTCAACATTTGTTTCTCTAATTTTTATTCCCATTAATACTCATTGAATAAAAAAACGTCTTCATTTTAACTTCACCGACTATTTTTAAGTGAAAGAAGTGAATTTTGGTAAAAGTAAACGTTGTTTCACACGGAACCGAAATTGTTGCTATACATTTCATAAGAGTTTATTAAAAAAATGTTACGAACACGATATTGTATTCCCTTATATTCCTTTATAACTCAGATTAAAAAGTACTAAATGCACTGAACCGAATATCGTAACATATGTACTTGTTGCTCAACAAGATATGCCAGCTCAGTTTGTCTCATTCAAATATTTCTCTTACGACTATTCTTAAGCGATTTACATTTGGTAGTATATCCGAATTTTCAGGAACATCAAAAACAAGCTATGCTCTATGCATATTACTATGTTCATAGTAGAGAGTCTGTGAGAATACAACTGCCATCGTACACAGCTTATCGATTTTAGGGAAATGACGCGTACTCTCTTTGGAGCGGGTTCGATTCGTATGCGTGAACTTGGAACCTCATTTAAGTATTTTGTTACCATAGAACTTTTTGTTGTTGTATAAAGTTGTAAAATGTGGTGTCTGCTCTATTAATTATTTCTATCTCTCGTAGATACACTCAACTTTTGAGAGATCTTTTGTAATTCAAGATTGACTACAAAAAAACAGTTTTAGAACAATGTGGCTTATAATTTTTCAAACACTAAGCTCTTCATATCATCTTTTTTTCGTATTTAAACAATACAAAATTAGGATTCGCTTGTTAAAATATATTTAATGTTTTTTACAATGAATCAAAGATGCCTTTGTTTGCATATATCTCCCATAATACAGTCATTATACAATGCAAAAGTTAATGGAATTCTACAAAAGCTAAACCTGATTGGAAGTACTTGAGTGGAAATCAATCCAAAGTAAGTAGAACGTCCTCATAGTATTAATCTTTAACGCTTTGGAAAAGTTTACCACATACATTAGTACTACCCAATACTACAACTCTTACAAATTTACAAAGGTGTGAATCAGAAATTTAAATTTGGTAGCACTGACAAAGAACTCTAGTATTGAAGCCACACTTACAATAGGATTACAAGTTGGCATCGTATCACTTTGTTGTCGTTATTGAAGACATCATTAAGTATATTTTGAGATTTATTTAATAAATACTTTTATAAAGGTTTCATTCACATTTGTCCTCCGATTAATTTGCAATTAATAATATAAGCCCCGCATACGTCTACCGGAACCTTGACGATCATAAAGTACGTTGAATTTATTAACAAAATGGTTCATGTCATTGCAGCCCTTTGTCATCGAGCCCAAATAACTAATCAAGCCAACGTCGTTGCATTGGGTATAGAATTCTTCTTTAAATGCGCTGCCTTGCATAACGGGCAAACGATGGCTCAGAGCGTATATTTCGCGCAGAATTTCCTGATTGGCAGACAACTTACCGGCTTCGACATCTTTGATGTACTTTAAAACGAGCTTAATACGTGTCTTCAGCATTTTAATGGCACTCTCTTGGGCTACCAAATGTTCGGCCACAAATGATTTCTCTCCTGTATCGTTGGTTGACATACGGGCCACATGATCCACACCAATACGTTCGGCTTCCTCAGTGGCCAAAGTATAGGTGAGAGGGACGAAAAGCATGGTAGCCTCACTACGGACAATGTCAATTACCGATTCATACAGTTTCAAAGGCAGTTGGTCAACGCTACGTGACAGTGGATTTAGTTGCAACATGATGGGACACTCATTTAATTCCGAAATTTGTTTATGTACGGCTAAATCCTTCTCAGTTGGACTTTCTCCGGTGGTGTACCATCCAATGAAATCCAGTTCACTGAAAACCTAAGAGAAATTATGAACTATAGTGGCAAAACATTTCTGATGAATAATATCATGGGGAACATACCTGTTTATATTGATGTTCTTTGGTCATATAATAATCACAGTTGATGAATACATCTTCGGCCACAATGTCGGTTTTTAATTCGAACGAATTCATCACCTCAATATTGCGGCCCTTCTGTTTGCCTATCAATGCACCGAACACCTGACATGCCTCGCCAGCCTGCGCCCTTATACGCGTCCAATGCTCTGATATGTTCATTATCACGAGTGGATGCAACGAAATGGTAACCGATGGAACGGTGCTGGCGTCGGCCATCACATTTGAATTTTTCTTAATAGTACTCACGTCCGTGGAGGAACTTGCCGTTACATCAATATCAACATCCATTTGTTGTTCCATGTTATTATTTTAATTTCGGTGAATACTTCTTCGCTAACTAGCGATTGGAAAACTATAATAGACAACAGTTAAAAATCGATTTTTGTGTAATCGAGGTTAAAGGTATGGAAATCGATTTTAAAATCTGTCAATCGGATTCAAAAACATTTCAACGCCGGTTATAATATTTAATTCACTTTTTTTTATTTAAAAAGAATTTCGCTGGTCTTCCTAGTGTTTGTACATCTGTGGGGAAAATGTTTACCTTCGCGAACGATGCCTAATAATTTAATTGGATCCCATAACAGGTGTATTGCCTATTTCCCTACAACTATATTTAATTTTATTAAAGATACAATTTTACTAAAAATACGCCCCTAATATCACAAAATACTAGTGACAGAAAATACAAACTATTAATGTGTTGTTGTAACGGAAAGCGCGGACGTGTACTGAACTACAAATGATATGAGGCTTCGTAATACGTTTTCAACTCTTGCCAGGAGAGTCTTCAGTAGGAATTAAAACACAAGGCATCCGTGTTTTTTCTAAATATTTCGTGAATGTGTGTGACTTTATCTGTACGTAGTTTTGGTTTAGCTACCACTTAAGTACCAATTTAAGATAACTGCCAAAAATGTATAATTTTTTATATTTAGTTTCTATGCAAATAACACATTTAAGTACAATATGCTTACGTAAAACATTTTGATAACTGCAATACATTCACTCATGTACATTTCATTGTAAATCTTGTATTTAGCAACCACTCAAAAATGCAATCAAAAGAAACGTTTTTCTCTCTATAAACTTGACACCCTATCTCTCTTTGTAAAAATTAAACGAAAATATAGAGGTTATAGAGGTTATCTGGCAGTTAAATGAATATAAGTTAACAGTAATTTTTGACTTCCTCTATTTTTTACATATAGTGGTTGAGGATCTATTTTATATAAATTAAAAAACAAGGTTAAAGTTAAATGTCAAAAAAATGAATTCTACATTGTTCTGAATGTGTTGTTTGTTATTTTTACCTTATAGGAGTCATGCACTACAAAAAGGATGCGAACAAAAATATTGCACTTTTGCAAATCTTTATGAAGTAAGATGTAAATGTTCCATTACAATGCCAGAGATATGATATTTGATGTTATTTCTAATCACTTTTGTTGTTGGAAAGAAAAGTTATCGCACTGAAAACAATCCATTTGTTTCGGATTAAAACCAAAAAGTCATTGATTTTGTGATGGTTTGGGGTTACTTCTCATAAAAAGGTATATTGGACCGATTTTTGTACCAGCACATTTTAAAAAATGTGATGCTTCCTCACGCTGAATATAATTTACTGCTTTCTTGGCAATTCTAAGAGGATAATGATCCCAAACATAACGCAAAATTTGTCCAAAATTGGTTCGTAAAAGAAAGACTTAATGTTATGAATTGGCCTGCATAATCGCCATGCAAACCTGTTGATTCTATGCAAAGAAGATGATCAGCAGGGCTTAAAAACAACGTATTGATAGAAATACCTACTGCAATTTGTATTCCTATGAATTTTTGACTATTTTCGTTTTATCCTTATAATATATTTTGTACACGTCAACGCATTATGTTGCACCAACTCATAACACACATTAACTATTTTGGTTTTTTTGTACGTAGTATTTAGTTTTACTGGTGGTTTGGACATTGTGATGTCCATTTGCGACCGTAAAAGCGTTCAATTTGTTTATGGTTACAATGAAATATAACTACATTCTTGAAAATTATCGCAAAGCATTGACCAAAAAAATACTGCCACAATACACTTACTCACAATTTGGCACAGTGACTTAATTGTATGTCCACAAGTGTATATCAGAATTTTCAGGAACATCAATAACATTCATGTTCATATTAGAGAGTCGGTGAGAATACAAGTGAGGGAAATGACACGTTCTCTATTTGAAACTGATTAAATATTTTTCAGAGTAACTTGAGTCTGGAATCAATGAACTCCAAGTTTTTTCGCATTAAAATAATGCTTTAGACTGAAAATTCGAATCTACTTTAGTCTACATTGATATCTAAATGAGCCAAATAATGTTAACTAGTTGTGGAATTGTCATTAATTAGGACAAATATAATTTTCTACCACAAGTTTTTAATGTAATTATGACTGGGGACCCAAATACATGAAATACTTGGTGTTCTTAGTTAGTTATTAATATTTAGGAATGTAATGTAGTAAATTTGTTTGTGGTTGTAAGCTTATATTTTACTATACGAATGCATAAACGTACTGCCTGTTTCCATAAAACGAATTTGTTCGTTCATTACAAATTGTCAAAGTTGAGGGCGCAATAAACTGTTTTTATCACTAGTATGAGTTTATTCTTCGGGTGTTCTTGTGTTCCTTATGTAGATATCTAACATATAAATGAAAATCAGAATTTAATAATGTCTGTAACTCATTTTATAGCGCCTCCAATATTAACGATTTGTAACGAACGAACAAATTCGTTTTATGGAAACAGACAGTTAATTAGTAAAATCATATCTCGCTTTAACCGTTGTTGACTAAAACTGTTTGGCTATAACTGTTTGACTATAACTCCGTCATCAAATCCTTTCCAAAAATGTTCAATGTTGTTTATATCATCGTCAGCATTCATAATTTTATTCTAAGCTGTATTTTCTTTGTATGGCTTATCACGTTCTTTGAGGAAAAAAAACAATGTAATCGAATTGTTAAAAGTAACTTTTAGGGCTAGGATAGTCATTTGCGAAACATAGATATAAATCATGTCTTGATGTGTTGCTAGGGTGTTTAGTAAGAGAATGACTACAAAAAATCCGTTTAGGAAAATATGTGACTTATCATGTTTTTGCACTAAGCTATTTATATCACCTTTTTCGTTTTTAATGTTTAAAAAATTATTAATCTCTTGTTTAAATATTTTTTTTTTAAATGTGATGCAGCCTATGTTTGCATATATCTCCCATAAGACAGACACAAAGATTGACAAAATGCTAAACCTGAGTAGAACGTTCTCATAGTTTTAATTTTTAACGCTTTGGGAACCTACGTTTAGAAATATTAGAAAACTAGAAAAATTTCTTGTAGTACCCAAATAGAAGTCTTACAAATTACAAAGATATGAATCAAAAATTTAAATTTGGTGACACTAACAAAAAAAAAACTCTAGTATTGTAGGCGAATTTACATTGGAATTTCGAATTGCATCGTATTACTTTGTTGTCGTTATTGAAGAGATCATTAAGTATATTTTGAGATTTATTTAATAAATACTTTTATAAAGGTTTCATTCACATTTGTCCTCCGATTAATTTGCAATTAATAATATAAGCCCCGCATACGTCTACCGGAACCTTGACGATCATAAAGTACGTTGAATTTATTAACAAAATGGTTCATGTCATTGCAGCCCTTTGTCATCGAGCCCAAATAACTAATCAAGCCAACGTCGTTGCATTGTGTATAGAATTCTTCTTTAAATGCGCTGCCTTGCATAACGGGCAAACGATGGCTCAGAGCGTATATTTCGCGCAGAATTTCCTGATTGGCAGACAACTTACCGGCTTCGACATCTTTGATGTACTTTAAAACGAGCTTAATACGTGTCTTCAGCATTTTAATGGCACTCTCTTGGGCTACCAAATGTTCGGCCACAAATGATTTCTCTCCTGTATCGTTGGTTGACATACGGGCCACATGATCCACACCAATACGTTCGGCTTCCTCAGTGGCCAAAGTATAGGTGAGAGGGACGAAAAGCATGGTAGCCTCACTACGGACAATGTCAATTACCGATTCATACAGTTTCAAAGGCAGTTGGTCAACGCTACGTGACAGTGGATTTAGTTGCAACATGATGGGACACTCATTTAATTCCGAAATTTGTTTATGTACGGCTAAATCCTTCTCAGTTGGACTTTCTCCGGTGGTGTACCATCCAATGAAATCCAGTTCACTGAAAACCTAAGAGAAATTATGAACTATAGTGGCAAAACATTTCTGATGAATAATATCATGGGGAACATACCTGTTTATATTGATGTTCTTTGGTCATATAATAATCACAGTTGATGAATACATCTTCGGCCACAATGTCGGTTTTTAATTCGAACGAATTCATCACCTCAATATTGCGGCCCTTCTGTTTGCCTATCAATGCACCGAACACCTGACATGCCTCGCCAGCCTGCGCCCTTATACGCGTCCAATGCTCTGATATGTTCATTATCACGAGTGGATGCAACGAAATGGTAACCGATGGAACGGTGCTGGCGTCGGCCATCACATTTGAATTTTTCTTAATAGTACTCACGTCCGTGGAGGAACTTGCCGTTACATCAATATCAACATCCATTTGTTGTTCCATGTTATTATTTTAATTTCGGTGAATACTTCTTCGCTAACTAGCGATTGGAAAACTATAATAGACAACAGTTAAAAATCGATTTTTGTGTAATCGAGGTTAAAGGTATGGAAATCGATTTTAAAATCTGTCAATCGGATTCAAAAACATTTCAACGCCGGTTATAATATTTAATTCACTTTTTTTTATTTAAAAAGAATTTCGCTGGTCTTCCTAGTGTTTGTACATCTGTGGGGAAAATGTTTACCTTCGCGAACGATGCCTAATAATTTAATTGGATCCCATAACAGGTGTATTGCCTATTTCCCTACAACTATATTTAATTTTATTAAAGATACAATTTTACTAAAAATACGCCCCTAATATCACAAAATACTAGTGACAGAAAATACAAACTATTAATGTGTTGTTGTAACGGAAAGCGCGGACGTGTACTGAACTACAAATGATATGAGGCTTCGTAATACGTTTTCAACTCTTGCCAGGAGAGTCTTCAGTAGGAATTAAAACACAAGGCATCCGTGTTTTTTCTAAATATTTCGTGAATGTGTGTGACTTTATCTGTACGTAGTTTTGGTTTAGCTACCACTTAAGTACCAATTTAAGATAACTGCCAAAAATGTATAATTTTTTATATTTAGTTTCTATGCAAATAACACATTTAAGTACAATATGCTTACGTAAAACATTTTGATAACTGCAATACATTCACTCATGTACATTTCATTGTAAATCTTGTATTTAGCAACCACTCAAAAATGCAATCAAAAGAAACGTTTTTCTCTCTATAAACTTGACACCCTATCTCTCTTTGTAAAAATTAAACGAAAATATAGAGGTTATAGAGGTTATCTGGCAGTTAAATGAATATAAGTTAACAGTAATTTTTGACTTCCTCTATTTTTTACATATAGTGGTTGAGGATCTATTTTATATAAATTAAAAAACAAGGTTAAAGTTAAATGTCAAAAAAATGAATTCTACATTGTTCTGAATGTGTTGTTTGTTATTTTTACCTTATAGGAGTCATGCACTACAAAAAGGATGCGAACAAAAATATTGCACTTTTGCAAATCTTTATGAAGTAAGATGTAAATGTTCCATTACAATGCCAGAGATATGATATTTGATGTTATTTCTAATCACTTTTGTTGTTGGAAAGAAAAGTTATCGCACTGAAAACAATCCATTTGTTTCGGATTAAAACCAAAAAGTCATTGATTTTGTGATGGTTTGGGGTTACTTCTCATAAAAAGGTATATTGGACCGATTTTTGTACCAGCACATTTTAAAAAATGTGATGCTTCCTCACGCTGAATATAATTTACTGCTTTCTTGGCAATTCTAAGAGGATAATGATCCCAAACATAACGCAAAATTTGTCCAAAATTGGTTCGTAAAAGAAAGACTTAATGTTATGAATTGGCCTGCATAATCGCCATGCAAACCTGTTGATTCTATGCAAAGAAGATGATCAGCAGGGCTTAAAAACAACGTATTGATAGAAATACCTACTGCAATTTGTATTCCTATGAATTTTTGACTATTTTCGTTTTATCCTTATAATATATTTTGTACACGTCAACGCATTATGTTGCACCAACTCATAACACACATTAACTATTTTGGTTTTTTTGTACGTAGTATTTAGTTTTACTGGTGGTTTGGACATTGTGATGTCCATTTGCGACCGTAAAAGCGTTCAATTTGTTTATGGTTACAATGAAATATAACTACATTCTTGAAAATTATCGCAAAGCATTGACCAAAAAAATACTGCCACAATACACTTACTCACAATTTGGCACAGTGACTTAATTGTATGTCCACAAGTGTATATCAGAATTTTCAGGAACATCAATAACATTCATGTTCATATTAGAGAGTCGGTGAGAATACAAGTGAGGGAAATGACACGTTCTCTATTTGAAACTGATTAAATATTTTTCAGAGTAACTTGAGTCTGGAATCAATGAACTCCAAGTTTTTTCGCATTAAAATAATGCTTTAGACTGAAAATTCGAATCTACTTTAGTCTACATTGATATCTAAATGAGCCAAATAATGTTAACTAGTTGTGGAATTGTCATTAATTAGGACAAATATAATTTTCTACCACAAGTTTTTAATGTAATTATGACTGGGGACCCAAATACATGAAATACTTGGTGTTCTTAGTTAGTTATTAATATTTAGGAATGTAATGTAGTAAATTTGTTTGTGGTTGTAAGCTTATATTTTACTATACGAATGCATAAACGTACTGCCTGTTTCCATAAAACGAATTTGTTCGTTCATTACAAATTGTCAAAGTTGAGGGCGCAATAAACTGTTTTTATCACTAGTATGAGTTTATTCTTCGGGTGTTCTTGTGTTCCTTATGTAGATATCTAACATATAAATGAAAATCAGAATTTAATAATGTCTGTAACTCATTTTATAGCGCCTCCAATATTAACGATTTGTAACGAACGAACAAATTCGTTTTATGGAAACAGACAGTTAATTAGTAAAATCATATCTCGCTTTAACCGTTGTTGACTAAAACTGTTTGGCTATAACTGTTTGACTATAACTCCGTCATCAAATCCTTTCCAAAAATGTTCAATGTTGTTTATATCATCGTCAGCATTCATAATTTTATTCTAAGCTGTATTTTCTTTGTATGGCTTATCACGTTCTTTGAGGAAAAAAAACAATGTAATCGAATTGTTAAAAGTAACTTTTAGGGCTAGGATAGTCATTTGCGAAACATAGATATAAATCATGTCTTGATGTGTTGCTAGGGTGTTTAGTAAGAGAATGACTACAAAAAATCCGTTTAGGAAAATATGTGACTTATCATGTTTTTGCACTAAGCTATTTATATCACCTTTTTCGTTTTTAATGTTTAAAAAATTATTAATCTCTTGTTTAAATATTTTTTTTTTAAATGTGATGCAGCCTATGTTTGCATATATCTCCCATAAGACAGACACAAAGATTGACAAAATGCTAAACCTGAGTAGAACGTTCTCATAGTTTTAATTTTTAACGCTTTGGGAACCTACGTTTAGAAATATTAGAAAACTAGAAAAATTTCTTGTAGTACCCAAATAGAAGTCTTACAAATTACAAAGATATGAATCAAAAATTTAAATTTGGTGACACTAACAAAAAAAAAACTCTAGTATTGTAGGCGAATTTACATTGGAATTTCGAATTGCATCGTATTACTTTGTTGTCGTTATTGAAGAGATCATTAAGTATATTTTGAGATTTATTTAATAAATACTTTTATAAAGGTTTCATTCACATTTGTCCTCCGATTAATTTGCAATTAATAATATAAGCCCCGCATACGTCTACCGGAACCTTGACGATCATAAAGTACGTTGAATTTATTAACAAAATGGTTCATGTCATTGCAGCCCTTTGTCATCGAGCCCAAATAACTAATCAAGCCAACGTCGTTGCATTGTGTATAGAATTCTTCTTTAAATGCGCTGCCTTGCATAACGGGCAAACGATGGCTCAGAGCGTATATTTCGCGCAGAATTTCCTGATTGGCAGACAACTTACCGGCTTCGACATCTTTGATGTACTTTAAAACGAGCTTAATACGTGTCTTCAGCATTTTAATGGCACTCTCTTGGGCTACCAAATGTTCGGCCACAAATGATTTCTCTCCTGTATCGTTGGTTGACATACGGGCCACATGATCCACACCAATACGTTCGGCTTCCTCAGTGGCCAAAGTATAGGTGAGAGGGACGAAAAGCATGGTAGCCTCACTACGGACAATGTCAATTACCGATTCATACAGTTTCAAAGGCAGTTGGTCAACGCTACGTGACAGTGGATTTAGTTGCAACATGATGGGACACTCATTTAATTCCGAAATTTGTTTATGTACGGCTAAATCCTTCTCAGTTGGACTTTCTCCGGTGGTGTACCATCCAATGAAATCCAGTTCACTGAAAACCTAAGAGAAATTATGAACTATAGTGGCAAAACATTTCTGATGAATAATATCATGGGGAACATACCTGTTTATATTGATGTTCTTTGGTCATATAATAATCACAGTTGATGAATACATCTTCGGCCACAATGTCGGTTTTTAATTCGAACGAATTCATCACCTCAATATTGCGGCCCTTCTGTTTGCCTATCAATGCACCGAACACCTGACATGCCTCGCCAGCCTGCGCCCTTATACGCGTCCAATGCTCTGATATGTTCATTATCACGAGTGGATGCAACGAAATGGTAACCGATGGAACGGTGCTGGCGTCGGCCATCACATTTGAATTTTTCTTAATAGTACTCACGTCCGTGGAGGAACTTGCCGTTACATCAATATCAACATCCATTTGTTGTTCCATGTTATTATTTTAATTTCGGTGAATACTTCTTCGCTAACTAGCGATTGGAAAACTATAATAGACAACAGTTAAAAATCGATTTTTGTGTAATCGAGGTTAATGGGAAATCGATAGTAAAACGGGAAACATTTCAACTCTGGTTTTCTATATGTAAATTCAGACTGAGAATAATTGATTGGTTTTGGAAATTCTTCTGCGAGATTTCACAATACGAATAATGGAATTTGAAAGTTTATTCAAATTTTTATGAAATGAAACACGATTAGTTTTTTTTTTGTTTAAGAGTATAATGGTACTCGAATGCAAGCTAATAAGATCAAGCTTGTTGTCAAATGAAGAAAAATGATTTGTATCGGAACCCAATAGTTTTTTCTAGGTAAAGATATTGTCCTGATGCCTTTAGCGTTTTTTTTTATAATTATCCAAACTAACCAACGTTGGACTCTTATAGGTCATCTCTGGTTAGGCTGACTATATTCATCTTCCAGACTAAATCTAGAAATCACTGCAGCTAGGGTTGTGTGAAATTTCAGTCAAATCGAACAAGGCAATTACAAAAGTAGTTTCAAAATTTTTTCGAATTTCACTACTTCGTTCGTTTATACAAATTACCTCACAGACGCGCGTGTGCTAGGCGATTTTATCTAAATTAGGATTAATGAATAATAGATTAGATTATTGATAAAACCCCCGTATTCATAAAAATTTAAAAAAACCCTTGTTAGGAAAAATGTGTGGAAATACAAAAACAATTTTCACACATTTTTCTCTACAAAGGTTTTTTAAATTTTTATGAATACGGGGAATAGAACATCTGTAGCATCTGTACTTTGTTTACTTTATTATTGCATATTATTATTATTAGTTTATCATTATAATTAGTTTATTAAAATATTGATTTTGGTAATTCAAAAACGCGACGAAATAAGGTGAATCCGTTGATTTGCAAGGATATAATCCCCCGAGCTATTTCTGAAAACATCATGGTTTCATAACAGGCCGGTGTAGCTGTCAGCATGACAGATGCCAGTGTTAGTGATTATTTCTATCATAAAGTAAACATGACTTTATCGTAACATTCCTGATCGCTGATTCATGATCAACTGACTTCCAGCTGACAACTATTCCCATTCATGATGATAACATTCGAAATTAAATGAAAAACCACTGATATTTATTTTTAGTTTGTTGTTTTTTTGTGTATTTTTTATTTTTGTAATATACATTATACATTTATTTAAGTAAAGTACGTACTCGTTTTATTAATAATAATAATAATAATTGTTTTTTTTCTTTTCACGTCTTAAAATCTAAAACAATTAGTGTTCTTCTTCATATTTCACTTTGTAGTGTAAAGAATATGTGTATGTATAATTATATTAAATTTAGATATTTACAAGAATAAAAGGTAGACTATACCTTAATGTAAGGTGGATTTATATGTAAAATCAAGTCAAGAGACGCTCAGGGATTTCAGCAAATTTGAACATATGATAAGAAGTAAAGGCAGCGCCTTCAGCATGATTGATTTCACATATAAGTACACTATATAGAATATATGCATATATTTTCTGTTTTTATAGCAGTTTGTTTGTGTGTGTGTGTGTTTTTTTTAATATAGCCGTAAATACATATACAATATTATTTTTTCGTATTTTTTTTCCATACTTCTCGTTTGTTTTGATTTTGTTTTCTTTTCCTTTCGATATATTCATTATATATAAAAGTAAATGCCTAAAAATTATTGTATTTTTTTTCTCTCTTAAAATTTTCCATAAAAAGCCTTAGATGTACAAGCAAAACTAGGTTAAAAAGAAAGGATTGTATAAAAACTAAATATTATAAATTTAAATTAAAAAAAAATATATATATATATTAACAAACAATGCATGTATGTGTAGTATATATACGACAAGGAATTGCTTTCCTAACATTCGGACATATAGAGAGAAATGTTTTGTTGCTGAAACCTCTCAATCCTTGCAAGTAATTGAGGAGGGGCGGTGGTGGAGGCTGTGCTACTTAATTATAATTCTAGTGGTTGGTTCGGGGTTGGTTAACTAAAATATTAACAGATTATTTGACATAAGCCACAATTAATTACAACTAATGTTGTTGGTTTCCTAATATTCCTTTTGTAGTTCTTTCATCTTTAATTAATTGTAAGCTATTATAGGTAAATAAGGTTGGTTCACTAGACTTAGGGAGAGAGGTTTGTTTTTAGTTTTGTTGTTTGACCCCTCTGTTTTTTTTTGTTGTTTTAAATTGTGCTTAATATAGTTCAAAATTTGTTAGGCCTTATAAACTTTTCCGAAAAGAAAACTACCTAATACAGATAAAACCTAATTTTTTTTTGTATTAAAATAATAATCCATTTAACCAAAAAGTAAATTTATATACGAATTAAACAAAAGTTCTAAAAAGAAAAATATAAGTTATCACAAATTTAAAAAAAAAATTGTTCAGATTTCCTCAAAAGAAAAACAAATACGTGATATGATCACGATTCCCGCTACTAGACAAAGCAACATGTGGTTGGGAAACTTAATTAGACTCTCAGCGTTTCTTTGTGTTTGTAAATTACTAATCTAGAATTTAGCAACATTTTCTTAGAACTTCGTGACAAATTTGTACGCTATATGAATGATTCACTACTTTCTCCTCGTACATTATTATGTAGCATGATTACATATAAATATACGTATATAAATTAAAACTTTTGAAACAAAAAGAAAAAAAAGATCACATTTGATAACCCGGAAGCAAAAGAAGATCATTGCCAGTGTTCTAAGAAAATAAAACCGCCTAAACACATTTCAAAACTGCAGTTCTCTACATACACACTGAAGGATGGATGGATAGATGATACATACAAAATGTACAATAACATCCAATTGAAAAAATAGCCCTTATTTTCAGAAGTTTTTTTAAAAAAAAAAAAAAAAATATATGTTTCGATAACCCAATAATCCTGTGCTTAATTAAAAGATTTAACAATAGAAGAAATCATTAAGAAAAACCCCTGAATTATTAATATTAACAAATGATCAGTAGTAAGTAGACTCATAATGCCCATGAAGATGATGATGAGGTGGATGATGCAGCAAACGATGACGCCGCTGCTCCTGACGATGATGATATTGTTGACAATTCAGAGTATGATGCTGAGTGTTAGAAGTTTGTGGAAAATGTGGATGAATTTGAAACCAATGCGCTGCATAATGTTGCCACAATAAATTTCAATCTTTTTGCTGCTGCTGCTGATGACCGGCACCATGTGTCTGATGTGGATGTGTATGGGAATGAGCAGTAGCTGTTCCCGTCGTTTGCGCTTGTTGCTGTTGCGACTGATGGTGATGGTGATTGTGATGCTGGTGATGGTGTTGCACATGATTGTGCGCCACAGTTACGGCCGCAGATGCTGTGTGAACGGCCTGTTGTGGCGCTTGTTGATGCAAATGGTGACCACCACCAGCACCAGTCGCTGAATGCGCATGGCTCATTTGTTGCTGATGATGTGCTGCTGGTGCATTTTGTGAGCTGCCAATGGCGGGACTACCGTTGAGTAGACCATTGCCGGCGGTATCATTTTTATTGCCAGCATCTCTGGGCAAGAGATAAATGGAACCATCGGCTGCTTGTTGTAAACTGTATTCCGAGGGGGAGCAGGGATTACCCTCGGGATCGCGTAAATACTGAAAATACACAAAAAAAAATAACAACAAATTAGAAAGATGTTTCCAGTAGATAGTGCCTAAATCATTGCCAAAGTAGATGACAAATACTTTTTACAGCAGGATATTCTTTATATTACAAATGTTAAAACTGTCAACTTACTTGAAAGATATGCCTATGCAAAGCACTGAACTTGTTAGAGACCCTCTTGCGTTCCGAGAATAAACGTTCGCGCTGCGATTGCAATTCATCTTTGCGGCGTCTCACTTGCTTCACTTCATCCTCCAGTGAGAGGATTTGATCCAATTTACGCTTGCGGCAATTTTGTGCGGCCACCTTATTTTTACCGCGACGTCTGATATCACGAATTAGCGATAATTGATTTTCGCTGAGATCGTATTTGGACAAACGTTCATTGAACTCATCCATGGGCAAGTTGATAATATCCAGAACCGGAATGGGAATGTTCATGGCCCTGGCACGTTTCTCGTCGCGTGTCAAATATGAGTCCTCCTCACCGCCACTGCCGCTGCTATTGTGGGCAGATGATTTTGCGGATTTGGTGGACGACGATGTGGACAATTTCTTATCACGTTGCTGGGGGCGAGGCAGCGAGCCTGTGCCTTGCGGCAATGTGTACGTGTGATTATGCTGGATGATCTCGTGCGGAGTACGTGGTGTGCGCAATGAAAAATCTAGCGAGTAAGCGCCAGGACCGTAGGCGAGATGTTCTTTGCTTAAAGCGGGCCCACCCATGGCTCCATTGTCCAGACCGTTGCCCATATTATCATGTAGTCCAGCTACAGGAGGATACGAATCGTATTCGTATTTAATGGCGTGCGCCGGACCATGTAGCAGACCGTTGCCATTAGCAGCTGCCGTACCCGCCGTAGCACCGTTTGGCACATTGGCGGGCTGTTCGTTCAAGTAACGTTTACCGAACATTTGATGTTTCTTCTGGGCCACCGGTGGCTGGCGGCTGCCATCATTGAGACGGCTATTTGTAGTGGCATTATTGTAACTGTAATCATATGGCCCGCCATATTTGCCCTGATGATAATCTTGTGCCGAATCGCTGCCCTCACCCCATTCGCCATCGGAAAGCGACGGTACACGCTCAGAACCCATGGAGCTGACGGCACTGTCACTGGAAGCATCCAAACGATCGGTGCCAGCAGCACCTTGTGCCCCCGCAGCCGATGCATTCATTAAATCGCTAGTCATACCGGCCGCTACCGGTGCAGCGGCAATATTGCTGGCGCCACTCATCGAAAGGCCACTGGTAGAGCCCGTTGTTGAACTGCCGCCACCTGTGGCACCATTAGCATGACCACCACCAGTTGGCAGACCCAAAACCGAAGAATTGTTGCTGGTGCTATTGTTGACATCGACCATGCGACAAAAGCCTACAAACAAATCAAAGACGAAAATAAGACATTTATTAGTTATCGATAAATTTACAGAGTTGTGATTAATCTATGGTCCACTTTGTTTCTTCAGAAAACTACAACCACTCACGTAATATGTCTGGAATATGCGGCGGATCGGTTGGGTAGCGCAGCTCAGACAGAAAAGCGGGCAAAAAAAAATACTTATACAAAGCAGCAGAGGAAGTTTTTCTGTTCTGACTCAGCACAAAAAACTTTTTTTTTCAATTTGTTTTAGTTTCGTTCGCTGGTTTTGCACAACGACGAGACAGCCATTCGGCATGAGTGCAAAACGTTCGGCGGTTGTCGTTAATGATAACACCGTTATGGTAAAAAAAAAAATATTGCAGATATGGGTTTTTTTAGTTTCAGCAAAAACAAAATACAAAAAAGGAAGGTGAACATTTGACACTCATTAGTCTCCGCTCGGGTTTCCCCCCCTTTACTCCATTCTAGCGTTTCATTCAATTCTTATCTGTTCCGTTCTTATATTTTTTGCAACATCAAAGTGCTCAAGATTAACTGAAACTCGAACTTCGGAAATGTTTTGAGGGAGATAACCAAAGAATTATGTATGTTTTATTTATCCTTTTTTGTTGTAGGACCGAAAACATTCAAAATACTTTAGTTGTCTTCGAGTCTACGCTTTTAATTGTAAACGAAGATGGTAGAAATTGCAAATAATGTCAACATGAAGATACGAGAGTGGTTTGAAAATATGTGTTATGATCTTTAAAAGGCACATTTTTTTAGTATGGTACGTATGTACTGTATTTGCCGGACGATAAGACGCACCTTTTTACTCTGAAAATTTGACCTAAAATCAGGGTGCGTCTTATGGTCCGATGCGTCCTATCGTCCAAACCATACTTATTTCTAAAAATTTATAGATGAAATTTTGGGGTGCGTCTTATGGTCCGATGCGTCTTATCGTCCGGCAAATACGGTATATGGAACTATTGTAAACGGCCTGAGATTAATGCATTTACACTTTCTATTTAAAATGTTTGGTCGTCACGATTGCTTGCAATTTGGTTTAAGGATGTTGGATATCTGGTCACAACTTTCTTTTAACCCAAATATTTTGATTTTGACGTGCTAAACATCATAAGTAGTGTCGATTCGACAAATCCACGGAAAGGGTTAAAATGTCTCACTTCTTTCTTAAAAAAAAAAAACGAGAACGTTTTCTATCAAACTACATACAGGCAATTCACTGGAAATTGTGGTATTGAGTGAGACCAATAATTATTTTTAATTTTCCAAAAACCATAGAAAAAAATGTTGTTTATGTTTAAACTTTTCATTCCTCTCTCGCATATATTTGCATTTCGTTCTACACATTTATTTCAAGTAGAAAAAGTTAATTTAATGAGAAATTTGTTTTCAAATTTATACTCATCATAAAAAAACAATATAAAAAAAAAAACACAAATACATTTGCAAAAAAAAATATGTGCCAGTAAGTACATAACATGTACCGACAACAGCAGCAGCAACAACTTGTTGATGCTAAGCAAATGTTTCGAATTTCTTTCCTTCAAATTCACTTTTATTCACCATACTCTGAACACTCACACACTGAAATCAGAATTTGTTTTTTCTTTATACGAATCGAATCAGAAGAATGACTCAGCATTTTAAAAATAGTAAACATCGCAAAATATCATAAAGCAGCAGCAGCAGCACCGGTGACTACGCTACGACGGAGCGACCGACAGACAAACAACAACTTGCAATATAAAACAAATGAGTAAACACCACAGTGGTGGCCAATAAAAAAAATGTACGAAAAAAGAAAATAATAAAACAGATATTCGAGAATACTGTCATGTGCTACAACATGCTTATCATGTGATATTTACTATAACAAATACACACTCACAAAAGGAAAGAGTGGTTTCGTTTGATTAAAATCTGTATTTTATTTTAGTTAATAACTTTTACTAAAATGTAGCCAAGTTTTTCTTAAGCACAAATTTAAAGAAATTGAACCGACACACAACACAGGTGGTTTTTGTCAAACTAAATCCAAAAAATGTTTTTAGATTACTCTGACAATTTGAAGGCATCTGCCATAAAGATGTCCGTAGTCGCCTATTTACGATGATCGTATGATCACCACATCGTGCGAAATACAGACTAATGTTAAATTATTTAAAAAAAATCGTAATTTTTAAAGGTATAAGGTCGGTGTGCGACTATCACACAGAAGAACCCGAGTTCGAAACCTGGTAAGACCATCAAACATTTTTCAGCGGCTGTTTCCACCTCGTAAGTGTTTGGCGACTTTACGAGTACGAGAGCTACATCTAATCCATGTAAAACTTCTCTAGAAAAGCATTAGCCGTTCGGAGCCGACTTTAAACAGAAGGTCCCGGTCTGTGAGTTTACAAATTATATCGTACACAGCTCACTGATTTGGGAGAAGTTCCCCGTCGGTTTCTTCATGGAATGTTAAGGGAAATAAGTAAGTAATAAGGTCGAAAGCCTTTGTTATTTAGTACCTAATAAAACTATATTTATATTCATAATTTATTGTGTGTATAAAACCTGTAACTAAATAAATTAAAGGTATTTTTTTATTTATTTGCACAGATTTTGAATTTGTCAAAATGTGTGGACTATGAGGCGTTGTTGCTTATGTACAACCGTCAAAATGTGTGTGTGAATTCTAACTCAAGTTACAAAATATCGCTTACATGTGTTTTGTTTGTAGGCCAAATTGTAGGTGCCTTATTATTTCGATCAAGAATATGTATACAGTAATATTCGCTTAATTAATTCGCTATTTTCGAAAACGCACAGTTTTCGTCGCAATTGACAGGACAAGTCGATTAGCAGATATTTTGTTAATTGATTTTTTTAACTATGCATTTGTATATGATTTTACTAAACACCAAATTTTCTTAACCGGAATTATTATATGTGATTTTCAAAAATGCCTGGCAATTTTATCAGATTTTTTTTTAATTTGTGAATGATGGTTTTTTTTTACACAGAAAACGAACCAGCGCACTAACGGGGACTTACTTTGTTACAGTACAATACCGATATAAAATCGTTATTTCTTAAATGTGATTTATTTTTTTTATAAGCAATTATTGTGTATAAGAAAGTAAAGAAATTATATTTTTGCAGTTTTTTAAAGGTGATGATTCTATACCCATTACCAACTGTACTATCATCACATTTGAAATCCAGATTCTCCAACCACTTCTACAATTAAATAGCTTATCATCTGCGGAATCTAGCATAACTAGCTCATTGTTGTCAGGGCTGCCTAGGCCCACAATTAGCTGTTACGTTAAAAAAAAAGATAGAAGACATGCAGCAGACATCATAACGTTTAATAACAACTTATTTAAATTATTTTATGGTCTCAAACTATACTGACAATTTGGTAATTTTTGTTGATTAGACGTCTTGTGGGACTGCTAATGCAGCATTTCATGTGGTGGCAAACAATTCATCTTCTTTTTGACAAATGCTTAATACAGTGTACTCTCTCCGTGCGGACACCTCTCTTAACCGGACCCATTTTTCAGTAGATACCATTCCGTCCTCTTGCGTACTTTTTTCATAAACGGACCCTGTCATAAGTGGACAAAATTCTCAGTTCCTTAGTGTCCGCCTATGAGAGAGTACACGGTACTTTTTTTTTGTAGGATTCTCTCATATCGGCTATTTCGGAGAAAATAATGACCGCTACAATTCCTATTGCCGCCACTGTGTTACTACACGAAAGCACGTTGAAAAGAAATAATTTTGTTTTCTATATCGTTATGAATATTCGTTGTTATTGTTGTTCTTATTGTTTTCTTTATAAAAACGATTGCTCAATAGTGCGAACACTCTGTGGGTTTTTGCGGCAACGATAACGACTACAGCGTCGTATGAATAACGTATGCATATGTATGAATGTACAAATGACATACATATACAAAAAAAGAGAGATAAAACGTGTTGGCAAATTAATGCACAATATCAACAAAATGAACTGAAGAAAACAAGATCGGGAAGAAAATACAAAAATGAGAGTGCGAGAGAAGCGGAGCGCGCCACAAATTAATTTATATACAATAGAGGACCACATAGGATAAAATACCGCAATAAAAATAATTAGAACTAACATTTTCGTTGGACCCTGTTTGTCAAGCAACAGTCAGAGTGAACTGCTCATACCCCCACAGACTAGGATGACAATAGACAGAATGTGTCGTGGATGTGGTAGTAGGTGGCTATGAGTAGCCGGGCCCGTTTATTTCGATATGCGATTACACAGTATTTGATTTTTGCAAAACAAAATTTAGCACAAAGTAATTTTCTTCAATATAATCACAACCCAACATTTTGTTGTTGTTGTTACCTTTAAACAATATTCACTTAAGGTCATGTCACATGGTAGGATATATTTGAAAAACACTCATTCCACATGTCTAATTTGACATGAACTTTGTTAAATCAGTTGTGATTTTGGTCGAAAATCGATTTTTGTCTATGATCAACAGGGTTACTCTGTTCAATACAGAACTGTCCGAACTTTTAATGTAGCAGTTTTTCGCCGTTTCTCGTTTGAATTGGAGACAGCAACAAACTGAACATTGAACACATGATGGTGACGATGGCGATGACATACTACATCAAATCAAAATATAAATTAAAAAACATACTAATAAATAAGAAGTGAACAAGGTCGATTGTTGTCGTCGGGTGTTCTTCAATAACCAAATAATGAAACCACGACTGGCTATAAATGGAAATAGTTATCCGGTGGTAACTATGGTTTTAACGAAGTTAGCTCTATTGTTTTTCATTAACATTTATGGACGGCTTCATACAATTTTTAAGTTTTATTTAGATTTTAGATCTTTCAATTAAAATTACGTTCGTTTTTTTTGTATTATTTCTTAAAATTCTTAATAACTTTACACTCAATTTAAACTGTCATTCTCCTTTTTTCTTTATTGTGGCGGTTTCTTCCTCTCTTTGTTTTGCTTTCGAATTTTGTAACTGTATTGAATGGAGTGGTGACGGTTTTCTAGCAAATCAAATGAAAACCCAATTGGTTTTACTTTTCTTTTTCTCACCTGTTGATTTTTCACTTTTTATACTCAAGAAGGACGAGAGAAGACTGTCACCGCTTAATTGTGCCGTGTCAGTCACAATTTATGTAGTACTTGTGTTTTTTTCTTTCTGTTATTGTTTATTTTTAAATTATTATATCGATTTTTTGTTCTCTCGCTCTCACTTATTTTCATAATTTATAAAAATAAATTTGAAAAACATACGTATGTATTTTTTTTTTTTTAGGTTTTAATCGGCTGAATGCGTTTCAATTTTTTTGTGGCCTGCCAAGTACATTAGCACTTGTTTGATTCATTTCAAATTCAAAAATGTGCGATTTTGAAAAGAAAAACAAAAACATAAATTCAAAACATAGACGACCGATCACCCGACACAATCAGACGGACGATTTGTACACCAAAAAAAGGTTTGCGCTATATTCTTGAGTAGTTTTATGTGTGGGCGCCCATAATTAGCCAAGTCAAATGGCAAAAGAAAATCGAACAATATTATTACAAAGACGATGACGACTAAATAGTTGAGTTTTGTTTACTGTCGCTCGTACGCTCACTCAACTCAGCTCAGCTAATAATGACTGATTTTGAGGTGGTGGTGTGGTGTCTAACGTTCGCTTCTTACTCACTCAAACACAAAAAAAAGCTTCGAACATAAGTAGTACGAGGATTAGTGTGGTGTGTGTCAGAGTGTTTTGGAATTTTTGCACAATTCCCCCCTCGCCGGCAGTATCATGAACTTGTTTACTTTTCTTTTCAGTCGTCTGGCTGTGTGTGTGTTGTTGTTGTCATCTTGTTTAACAAAAGAATCATTCTTGAGTCATAACTCTCTCAAAGTTATTTGTACGATGGAGCTTTTACTCATTTATTCGCGGTGTGGCAAAATTGAGAACAAGTATTATTTTTATAGATTTTGCTATCTCTTAGCATGAACTTTTTGTTGTTGTTGTTGATAACAACAATTCTTAAAAAGTTGTTTTGGCATACTGTGCTTTATTGGGTTTTCATTTGCTTCGACTTCTTATCAGCATTTGAGTGTCGGTGGACATTTTATATCTTAACAAACTATGTACAGTGTACTCTCTCCTAAGCGGACACCTAAGGAACTGAGAATTTTGTCCACTTATGATAGATGTCCGCTTATGAGAGAAGTACACAAGAGGACTGAAGCGGATTGCAACTGAAAAAAGTGTCCGTTTATGAGAGATGTCCGCAAGGAGAGAGTACACTGTATTACATTTTTAGTAATTTTAGTCCAGACATCGTGTCACCTATTCGAAATGTGCTCATTCCGGATTTCGTCTATACAAAACCTGTTTTAATTGGTAATGGATAAATTATATATAACTTTCTTATTCATAATTGGGCACCTAAGATATGTCTATCAATGGTTTTGATAAAGAAAATTTGAATTGAAACTTTTTGTACAAAATTGTGAATAATAATTTTATTGCAAAACTAATTTATTTACATTGCAACGGAGTGTATAGAAAAAAATCATACAAATAATAATTTGTTATTGCCGTTTTTAGTTTTGTCAAACAGAATAAACTGAAATCGAGATTCAATTAAAAAAACGCTCATTGAATTGAAGAATTAATTGCATTAGGACCATAGACATTTGCTTTTATTTGCAAATTAAACAAAAAGGATTTTTCAATATAAATAAATTAAAAAAAAAACATAATTGAAAACGTTTGTAGTCAAAAATAAAAACTGGTATTTGAATTGAAATATATTGAATTCGGAATTAAATTAATGGCAAATTAAAAAATAATACAAATTTGTAATCCAAAATGAAGCGTTTCCGAAGAACTATGTTTTCGTAGCCAATTAAAAAAATTCGCGCACTCAATTAAGAGCAGAATTAAATTCCGTCCGATAGAGATTTGTTTTTATTTGTTGCAAATAAAGAAAAATATTAAAAAGTCATAAATTGTTTTTCAAATAAAATATTAAAAAAAAAAGCATACCGAAACTAAATTTTAAAACAACTAATTCAACGAAGCTCACACTCAATTAAAGTATTAATTGTAATGGGACTTGTAAACATTGTTTATAGACTTAAAATAAATGTTTTTTAGTCAATTAAAAATAACGGTGTTTTTCTCCCAATTTCAACACAGCGCGCACTCAATTTAGAGCAGAATTAAATTCGGTCCGATAGAGATTTGTTTTTATATGTTGCAAATAAAGAAAAATATTAAAAAGTTATAGATTGTTTTTTAAATAAAATAATATTCCAAAAAATGCATACCGAAACTAAATTTTGAAACAACTAATTCAACGAAGCTCACACTCAATTAAAATATTAATTGTAATGGGACTTGTAAACATTGTTTATATACTAAAAATAAATGTTTTTTATTCAACTACAAATAACGGGGTTTTTCTCCCAATTTCAACACAGTGACCCCCTATGGAACATTTTATGTTGATTGAGCTGTAGTCTCAATAGATTTTAAATATGCTTAAAAGTATGCAACAGTACACACACATTAAACAGTTATATATTTTATTTATATTATATCCAACAAGAGGTGTTATTTTGAATCACCCGGTGTTTCGGTAGCTGTCACTTCTGAAGCTTTTATTCTTTGACATTTGACAAGTAGAAACTACGCCATTACTAAAAATGGAACGATACACGCTTCAATAACGCATTGAAATTTATTAAAATTCACTACAAAAATCGTAAAAATCTTGCAGCCACAGTTCGCAAAACTAAAAACTTTCCAGACCGTGTTATCTCTCGAAAATTTGATCACAATTGGCCACCGAGATCTTGTGATGTAACACCTTGTGACTTGGTCCTTTGGGGCCACGTGAAAGATATCTAAAAGATAGAATTCGTGAGGCTATCGAGGACATATTTGGTTATGGAAAATTTCATCAAAAGGCTATGGCCCTGTGAGCGTGGTCGTGGTGGCCATTTGTCTGATGTCTTTATTATGAAATAAACATTCGATCAGTTATCTCAAAAAATTGCATTTTTCTTTGAATACCAAAATAACACATCTTTTTGTACAACCCTGTATGTAGTTATAAATATTTATATCGTTTTATTGAAATTTGGACGAATTTAATGAAGTTTTCAATTGGAAATTATTCGGCAACATTATTGATAGCTAGTATTTAAGTCAAACCCAACAAAAATGACAGTTTGCATTACTATGAAAAAATTAAATTGAAATTGAGCATTTCATTTTATGGGTTTTCATTTAAATCATAAAAAAGATTTAAAGGTTAACTAAAAAAAAATAACAAATCTATGTAAGTTGGTTTCTTAAATAATAGGAAAATTAATTCCATCTTGAAAACCCCTATTAAATCATTACACCGTGTTACAAAAAATAGATTTTTTTCTGTCCTATGAACCAAATGAACATATTCGGAAAGACGGGAAAAAATAAAAATACACGTGTATCGGCGATTTTCATGTACACGTCAGAATTTTTTTTTTAAGTTTGAAGTATGAAGCTCGTAGTGGCCTGTGTGAAAGCCTTTGGACCGATTTTTAACCCTTTTTCAGTGATCCAATCGAGCTGATTTTTTGCAGGCAGACTCGTGGAAATGTCTGTATCACGTCAAATTTTTTAAAAAATAGATTTTTATCAATTCTCAGATTTTCCTACATTTTTTTTTTTTTTGTAAAATGGTTATCGTTTTTTTTTTTTTAAGGTTTCAGTTCAAAAAACATTTTTTTTCGTAACGCTTAAGTAATTTAAAAATGTGGAGTCTCTTCAAGTTATGCTAAGAAAAGTGAAAAAAATATTTTTTTTTCAAAAATAATAAAAATTGGGGAAAATGTGAGAATTGATAAAAATTGTTTTTAAAAAATTTGACGTGATACAGACATTTCCAAGAGTCTGCCTGCCAAAAATCAGCTCGATTGGATCACTGAAAAAGGGTTAAAAATCGGTCCAAAGGCTTTCACAGAGGTCACTACGAGCTTCATAATTCAAACTTAAAAAAAAAAATTCTGACTTGTACATGAAAATCGCCGATACACGTGTATTTTTATTTTTTATCCCCTTTCCGAAAAAGTAAATTTGGTTCATAGTACAGAATGTGTGTATCACGGTGTTAGTTTTTAAAAATGTTTGACACTAATGGATGAGGGCGGATTTTGTGCCCACTATTAAATGTCATTGATGTAAATCTTCATCATTCCAAATGGAATTAATAAAATCATCGTTAGTGTGAAAAACATTGGCATTTGTGTAAGAAATTTAGCTTTTTGTGCTGCCCTCGTAGCAACAACCCAAAGGTAATTTAAGAACAAAATACTGTAGTTAAATAAATTAACCTAAAATCGATATAAAAAAATGTTTTCAAAGAACTATTTTCTTCCTTAATACATAATGGGAATATTAATTCCAAAAAGGTTCAAGCAATCTGTAAACCTATACGTTAACATTTTAATAGAGTTTGGTACATCGATTCTTCTAGTGCCAATTTTTGAAAGCGGGGTTTGTTTTTAAAATTTTGTAATAGTGTTTGGTACAGCGATTGTGTTTTGGTGTTTGTTTTCTGACCATGTTCTTTCAATTGCATGACTATAAAGTGTAGGCTGGATACATATAAGTACAAAATAATAGTTTATCTTTGAATATCCTGGAAAACGTACGCTCTTTTTTTTACAAAGTAACACGAACAGTTTTCTACAAAGTGAGTTCAACGTCTTCTTTAAGATCTGAAATATTCCAAAGACCTTTAAGTAATAAACACTTGGGATTATTCTTAAATTTTTGTATAATAGGATACAGAAAAAAATGGATTACAACTTTTAATGTAATGCCGAAAATAACATATTCAGTTGATGTATTCAACAAATGTTTGTGCATTTAACCCATATTGACCCAGCGTTCGATAAATCGAACAATATACGCTAACAAACACGAAATAAAGAAATTCTCTGGGTATTAATGGGTTAAACAAAATTAAAAAAGGGAAAAAAAACCATCCGGTTAACCACTAAGACCGTCTATAGACATTGAAATCTTCTGACTCCAACAAATGTTTAAAATACGTACACGTACATTATTAATATAACACATACACCCGATTTACTCAGGGAACTACTTCGAGGTATGTAAGGGAGTTAGCAGTGGGGGTTCTAACAAATAATACTGTGAAACTACTTATTTCCATCAAAATATTACTAAAAATATCGAAAAGTGGATGTTGTGAGCAGTACTAATAATTATGTGATAATTCAAAATCTATAAAACCAACTATGTATGCATCTGCAATGTCAACTTGTTTAGCAGTGGATATCTAACCGTGGTTAAGACAGTGTAGTGGCTCTTCAAGAGGTGCCACACACGAGACTTTTCATTTACAAAAAGTATCAGCGGACTATTGAAATTGTACTTAGCACCGCTTACTGATTCTTTAAGGAAATACAGTTATTTTCCGTTCCGTGAAAAATCTGGAAGTGATTGTTCTAACTAAACTAGATTTTATTTATTTTTAAATGTTAACAAAAGTAAAAATTATTTAGATAATCCAAAAATGCCAAAAAAAAACTTCACTCTGTTCCATTTATATTTTTTTGGGCATTTCCGTACATAAAACCCGAGGATTTAAGTCATTTTATTATATAAAAAAAGGTACTTACTGTCATTGACATTCATGTCCATAAGATGCAAATCTTCATCGTTCAAAATCGAATTGATAAAACCATCGGTAGTGTGATTCATATCGGAAGAAGCATTCTGCAAAAAAACAACAAAGAACAAAGAAAATAGAGTAAATGGTCGGCTTAAAATAGTCGACAACCAGCATGTCCAACTTACTGAGTAGTACATCATGTCGTGTTCCATTTTATAGGCGCCACCCACGGCTCCCGGACCCACGGCCGAGACCTCTGAATCGTGCGTGGAATTGGTTAAATGCATGCTGGACGTAACGGCTGAGCCCAAATTGTGGCCATAATGCGGTTGAGTTGAACACAAATCACCCAACGAGGCATTGGGATGCAGCATGGCAGCGGCATGATGATGGTGTGGATGTGGTGGCGGCGGAGGATATTGAGCATGTTGCGGTCCACCCTGATATGAATAGGGATGATGTGTGGGATAGTGCGGATAGGGAGACATCTCGGAAACACCACCCACTACACCCATGCTGGGTATGGGATTGAAGAGACTGGCTATGTCTTGCAAGCGTTGTTCCATTGAGACACCACGACTAAGGGGCATACGACCCTAAAAAAATAGATAGAAACAAAAAAAAAAACAAGAGAATATTGAAATGATTGCTCACAGACAATTGAATGAATACAAACTGTTGATGTTTGTACAAGGTGTGGGTGATTAATTTCAAAAGAACCCCAAACAATACGTATGCCTAAAGTATGGGAGACATTGCGCGAGGATACAAATGTTTTTCGATTTTTGAAAATATCACAAATAAGTGATCGATCATATTTTTTGTGGGTTTCTCTCTCGGTTTGGAAAAAGGCAAACAATCAAATTCAAATAAAACATAACATGAAAAGCCCCTCGATTTCAGTCAACAAACCAACAACCTCACATTTCAAACAAAACAACAACAACCACACAATATTGAAATGTCGAAAACCTACAAGAAAGAAAAAAATAAAATAAACGTGAGCATGCGTACCGGCATTTCTGTGTCCGACTTACGTACATTTCACGACTGTTTTACTAACATCAGCGTCATCCATAAGATCAACAACAGTCAGACGACCGAGCCAAAAGCTGATGCTGGGATATGGTGCCACGATGGAGATGAGACTGTGTACGAGGTGTCGCAACACAAGGTTTTTCGATTTGGAGAATGCGAATGTGTTCACAAAGATTGTCGACAGACTTTCGGACTTTTGTCCACTGAGACTCTTGTGCTACAGAAAATGTCTCAACGACTAAGATACTTTTTCTCCAGAAAATATCACAACGACTGAGATACTTTTTTTTTTTTACAAAAACTCTCTCAACGACTGAGACACTTTTTCTACAGAAAATATTTCACCCACTCAGATACTTTTCCCACAGAAAATGTCCCACTTACTGGTACGCTTTTCGTATGGCGTGACGGCGAAGTGATGCGATACGATAGGCCACTACGACTTATTCAACAGATGTAACAAACGACCCTCGTACTGCAAGTACGTCCGACTATAACAACCATTACACACAAGAAAAGACGAAGACGACGACGACGATGATGAAAAAAAAAAACCTGAACAATGCATCAATCTGACGATTTTGTTTGAAATATTTCTGCCTAAACGTGGTTTTAACGTTTTCTTTATAGAAGATAAAAAAAATCCGAAATATGGTAAAAAAAAAACAACTTAAATCTCGAAATATGTACGTGGTAAATAAAATGCAAACACCACATACACACACTCTTTCACACAGACACACACATATAAAAAAGAACTGTTAGCAATCGGAAGATCGATCGAAATTAAATTGAAATAAATTCCATTCCTTCAAAAATTATTGACAGGTGCTCACAGTGTGTGATGGTTGAATGTTTTTTTTTATCGTTTGCCCGCGTTCAAATCGTTTTTTTTCATGTCTTGGTTTAAAGCCTCGTCTGTCGGTCTCTCTGTAAAACCATGCAAATGGTTGGGGGGATTTGGAGATTTTCAATCTCAGACAGCCCAACTAAGAACCAAAAAAAAAATATATAAAACGCCATATGGTGCTAAATGCAATGTTTTAGTTTACTGAAGGTGCCGTCAGACAACGTCGAAATGAGAAAGAAAAAAATCGTGCCGATATGATCGACAGCTTTTTTTTTATGTGAAATGTTGTTAAAACGTTTCAATTGATATGTTGTTTTCCTTTTTAAGATTTTTGTGTTCAAATGTTTCATTTTTTTTTTTTTTGGTAAATGTTTGATTTTGCATATGAAAAAAAACAGGTCAAACAAAAGGTTAGATGAGGAGGGGCAAGGGAATAAACATCTAACCATGGGAATTATATTGAAAATACACATAAAATCATAACTAGAAAGTCATGGATCTTAAATGTCGAGATAAGATATTTTTCTGTTTTTAATAGTCAAGATGAGACATTTCTCCAAACAGTTTTAGATGGGTAAAATTGAGTTGAACAAACTAATTTCCAAAAAAACAGAATAGCAGCGTGGGGCACAGAAGATTATTTCGATTTTGTCGATCTAGCTAGTAGAAAATGTTGAATTAGGGCAATTTAGTATTTCAGTTTAATATTAATGAGAGAAAAAATAATTGAATAATGTATTCCATCCAAATATTACCAAACAAATTCCAATTATATATTTATTTTAATATTATCTTAAACACAATTGAAACCTTATGTGAATCAATTAACACTTTAACCCGAATCACCCTGAAATATTTTTGCATTTTTTATTTAAGTCCAAATTTGCAACCTTGTCATATGAGAACTAATAATACGATTGTAACAACCGACCAATTGTTAGAAAGCCACGCTTGACACATGTCAAAAACATCAAGCAATTTTACAGTTACAAAAGTGCATGTGCTTATACGTTGCCATATGGCAACACCATGATTCCACAGTCTCTTCTTCTTCTTCGGTAACAAAAATCAAGTATCAAAGGAAGGAAAACAATTCTTTTTTCAATTTAATAAAAATAAGAAAAAAATATATAATTATTCACATAATTTAAATCAAATGAAAATTGTCATAAAATCACTGTCTTATATTATTTAGAAATTGAATCGCCAAAAGAATACTGCCTATTTTTAGGCATTTTTCGTATGTTTGCCAAAAAAAAAAAACGAAAACTGTTACAGCATAAAGAGTGTATACAGTGGTCGGAGGTGTGATGGGTAGATTGAAGGGTAACTGTGTACAAAATTGAAAGAGGGTGCGTCTGTCTCTCAGTAAAATATAATAATATCTCGATGAAAAAAATGTTATTAATCGGGACCACAATCAGAGCAAAACAAAAACAATTTTTAAAGTTTCTTAGTTTTGGGTTTAATTGAATTGTGTGGATTCATTAAATTAAGATGAATTTAATTCATTAACCTTTCAGTGGCAACAAATATTTGTTGACGTGCTAAAAATCATATGAAGTGTCGAATATATTCGACAAATCCACTGAAAGTATGAATATACAGGGTTCTCCAGGTTAGTATTGAAAGAAATTTTTAATTTTTTGAGATAAATGATCAGATGTTTTGTTTCATAATAAAGAGGAAGGTATGCCATTAATAATGAAAAACAACATCACCCAAATGGCCCCAACGACCACACTTACAGACAGGACCATATCCTTTTCATGAAATTGTTCAAAACCAAATCGCAAAGTGGCTGTCCTGTGTCCTCGATAGCCTCACGAATTCAATCTCCGAGGTCTTGAATCGACACTGGGCTGTTGGCGTATAACTTATCTTTCACATGGCCCCAAAGGAAGAAGTCGCAAGGTGTGAAATCACAAGATCTCGGTGGCCAATTGTGATCACCCCCTTTGAGAGATAACAGGGTCCGGCCACTTTTCAGTTTTGCGAACTGTGACTGTAAGATTTTCACCATTTTTCTAGTGAATTTTAATAATTTCAATGCGCTGTTGAAGCGTGTATCGTTCCATTTTTTAGTAATGGCGCAGTGTCTACTTGTCAAATGTCAACGAATAAAAGCTTCAAAAGTGACAGCTACCGAAATACCGGGTGATTCAAAATAACACCTCTTGTTGGAGAACGCTGTACTAACTGTGCAGTTTTACTGGCGAGAAATTAATGAATACAGTTTAATATTTAACAGAAACCGGGTAAGACCATCAAACATTTTTTCAGCGGCTGCTTCCACCTCGTAAATGTGTGCGACTTTACAAGTAAGAGAGCATTCTCTAAGCCATGTAAACCTTCTCTAGAAAAGCCTTAGTCGTTCGGAGCCGGCTTTAAACAGTAGGTCCCGGTCAGTGAGTATACAAAATTTTATCGTACACAGCTCACTGAGTCGAGAGAAGTTCCCCATCTGGTTCCTTCATGGAATGTTAAGGGAAATTAGTAAGTAAGTATCACTGAAAAAAAGAGTCCCATTTTACATATCTTTGCAAAGTTTGACCAATCTATCTACAAAATTTGATCGTTGTCTCGCTTTAAATGTTGGACTAAATTTCACACTCAATTTTCTTGAAAAGTCAATTTTGGGTTTGGATCACTTCGACTTTAAGCGCCTCAACTAATGCTTCAAGTTCATAATCTAAGATTATGTTTTTCTCTCTCTAGTTTGATGTATGCAGGTTCTCAAATTCTGTTTTGGTGGTATTTTTTCCACCTAAAGAAATAGTTTTTATGAAATGCTTCATTGATCTTATGAAAATACTCTCTCTTTCGGTTTCCGTTTTTTTTTTCTTTTTCACCCCAAAAAACATATAATTTCATAGTTTCCAGGGAATATTTCATATAAGTTAGGAAAATATAGTTAGAAATAACAAAAAATGTTTTTTTTAAGACTTTTTGCGTTGTTGAAATTTAACTAATTTTACTTTTCAAAATGGCTTGGAATATATTCAAATATAATTACCTTTAATTGTAAATAAATAAGAACCTATTGACTAAATTGCACTTTTCTTTCTGATAGAAAGAACAAAACACTTTTGTTTCTTTTTTTCGAATATCACAGATTTGAAAGACAATAATTTCGTGTTATTGAGTTCTTTGAATTTTCAGACACAATTCAAATTTCAAACGAAACACTTTAAATTCCAGTTTCGGGAGGTTTTTTCTTCGTCTTTCTGTTTGGCTGCTTTACAAAATGTATGCATACATATGTAAATGTATGTATATTTCGTATATTATGTATATATTGATCAATTTATATCACTTTTAATACAGTATTGTTGTTGTTTTTGTTTCTTAAAAAATTATGACTTAGTCATTGAAGATAAATATTGGCGTTTTTTTCTTGTATAAATGGAAGAACCGGTGATCGAGCGATCGACCGACTGACTGACTGATTGACCGACGGTTATATTTTTTTTCTCTTTTTTTTTTTTGAATGTCGTCGCCGTTGTTTTGTAATGTTCATACAAATTTCGTGTGTGTGTTTTTTTTTCGTTTCAATTAATTTTTCAAATATCACTCGTCCAAGATCAACTTAGAACAAAACTGCAATCGAATGTTGAAAACATCACTCTTCGATCAACACGAGACTGTCTGACAAATTGTTGGAACACACTGATGAGCTGCGGTTCTGAGAGATCGCTGACTGACGACGAGGAGACGAACTGTATGGCCTGGATGGCTGTGTGTGAGTAGGTTTAGGAAAAGATTAAAACACGCAAATGTATATAAAATGCATACACATACGCTCAAACATATACACACACACACATATACTCAGACACTATTGTGCTGGAATGTCAGGCCAAGTATTTGGTCGGATAGTGTATGAATGGCTGGATGTGTGTGTGTGTGCTAAGTGTTTTATAAGATCTGGTCAAGATGCTGCTGCATGCATGTGTATTTATGTGTGGCGTGGTATTGGTAAGAAAAGTAAATAAACACAAGACGACATCAATGATGATGGCTGGGAACAGGTAACAATTCAGTCTTCGGGCTGTTGTTTTTGGACTGTGTTCTTCATAGTCTGGCTCGATTATTGTCCCTAAATACAGGTAAGACATTTATGTTCTCGAGCCCTTCATTCTCAAAGCAAATATTTTTATAATATTGAGGGAGATTGTCTTATGTACACAGCCTATACGCATGTGTGTGTGAGTGTGCCATGTGTACAGCAGCATTTGTTGTTGTCATCTATTGTACAACATGACTAGCGGGCTACTGGTGTTCGGCTCATGCTGGTGTTGGAAGTACAAGAAATCATTCACACTTGTTTGTGTGTATTTGATTTGCTCTCCTATGAGTGTCACCAAACAACTGTGAGAGTCACACCACCACTACTAACACGACAAGGCAGGCAGGTGAGTGAGTTCCAGTTGTTGCTATCGCCACCAATGATACCGTTGACAATGGGCATTGATCACGTTATGATCCATTTATTGTCACTAAGTTATATAATGTGATCAATTTTAATGAATTGCGCATGTGCGTAGTCTGTCATTCATTCCATTGTAGGCTTATGTACGACTGTGTGTGTGTGTGTGTATTGTAGCTACAATGTTTCAGGTTTTCTAGCTACAACGACTGCGGAGTTTTTGTGAATTGCCGGATTGGCGGTTTTTAGTTTATTCCGACTTCAAGTGATCGGTAAAACTGAATTGGACAAATTGTAGACGGAGTGAAATAACGTTGCGGTAGCACCGATAGTCTAAACTTTTGGGAGTTAAAAACATTTCAAATTCTAATCTTCAAGAGTTTGTTCATTAATTTTTTTTTCTCGTTTTCTACAAAAAAAATCATAAAGAATGTCGGTCTGCTCGTATACACATATTGAATGTAGGCTTTGTGTATTCAATGTTCTCCCGCCGCTCCTCCTCTATTTTCATTGCGTTCTAAAGACGCGACAGAGTGCGTGTTTCTTAAACAATAAAAAAAATATTATAACAAAAAAAAAAACTAAATTATATAGTTTGTGTTGAATTAATTGAAGGGTTTAGAAGAGTCTTGATCTTGAAATGTGATCACGTTGGGAGGAGAGTAATATAAAATGTAAGCTAAAATAAATAAGTTAAACAGAAATAATAACGAAACAAATAAGATAGTAATCTTTACTGTCTTTTACTTATTAGACACTATAAAGTAAAAATTTTTAGGTGGAATTTATACTGGATATTCCCATTGTACTCAAGCGAGTACAACCCCAAAAACCACTTTTAATTTTTGATTAATTTTATTCTTAATAGAATATATTAGAGCCTAAATCAATAAAAACATTTAGATATTTTCTAAAATAAAAAGTCTTGGGAGTTAATGGGTTAAGATGGAGGGTATAGGAGGCGCGATAGACTCACATCTCAGTGGAAGTAGGCCAGGGGCCAAGAGGACGTATTGTAAGCGTATACAATAATTTTTTTTTTTTTTTACAAATTAAAAATTTAAACTGTTTTGGGGGGTTTTGCTTATTTGGAAAAATTGTCCAGTCTTTACACGATTCTGAAATAACACGGCCTAAAGGGTGGTCCGAATGCCATTTTCTTTTTTTAAATTTAAATGAAAGAGAGAAAATTGTTTTTTTTTTCGGTTTATTTGAAGGAGCCAACATTGTAAATATTTATGGAACATGATTTCATGTGTGAGGAATACGATTTCATTGTCAACACATTTGTCAATTGTCCAAGACCTTGATGGCGATTTCTTGCTCTATATTTTTGCTTTGAGATCTGAATCATAACATTTGTCCTTCTCGGTAAACGAAAAGAAAGTATGATGACGTCAATTGGACAATTAACATCGCCGAGACGGCCCAGTTATCGAAGACTTTGCGTTGACAGTTTCTGGCTTTATCTCACGACTTACTTCCTCCGTATTCTCCGTAAGGGTCAGCATCGTTAATGTATTGCATAACAATTGTCCGGCATGGTACCCTACAAAAAAGTCTAACTTGCAGCACCGAATTGACCAAAAAAAAAACTTAGCCCAGATGGTTGAAAACGCGATTAGCACTATGGTGAGCAAAATACTGATTGCGGCGTGGGCATGACAATCCATTGTGCTGAAACCAAAGATCGGCCAAGTCGTCGTCTTAATTCCAGGCATACGAACCGAACCCGAGCCGGTTTTGAATCGCACCATATCAGTTGTTTTTTCTGTGAACCAAACTACTCTTAGAAAAAAACTGTCAAAGCGAACCAAAAACCGAAAAAAGATAAGAAAAGCAAGTGCTGGGGTTCGGCAGAGAAAAATGTGTTTGAGTTTTGTGAAAAAAAAAAAACATCACAACGATGAAGTTGTTTTGTCTGCTCCGTCGACGAGCATACCTTAGTTTAATTGCCGGTTTCCGAAAACGAATTTACAAATTGTCTGTAATGAAGGCACAATACAATTTGTAGAGCTTATTATTTTAGTGATTGTTTTCCATATATCAATATCTAATATATATCTGAAAATTAGAAATGAATAATGTCTGAAACTCCGTTTATAACGCTTGCAATATTGACGATTTGTAACGAACGAACCAATTCGTTTAATTACATTTTTTGTTTTTACTAAAAAAAATTACATCAAAAATTATTCCCATGATTTATGAAGCAATTTTGAATGGCTGAAGCCAACCGGAACCACGGTTCAAGCACATTTAAAAACCAAGGCAGCAGTTCAAGGTCTGCTCCGAAATACTGAAATACGAAACAACTCATATTCTGAAATGGTTTGCCTCCCCGCTTAAATCTCATGCCTCTGCTTACCCCGTTAGACAAAATGGCATTTCCAGAAGCAGTTTCTGTCGCCTGCCACTTTCTGATAATCTGTAGGGGGTTTCTATTCCCCAGTTGAGGCACTTTTGAAAACTCACGTCTTCTTTGAGGAGATACTTTTTAAAATTAGGAAACTCCATCCGACATTTGAACACTTTTCTTCATGCTCTCAAGCCTGTGACGGCCACTGAGATGAGAGACAGTGACGGCCCTTTTGATCGCCTTGGAGTTCTGAAAATTTCTGCAATGTCAGCAAATATCGGCGTCAATTGAGTTCTTTTTGCCACCATTCATCATTACCGCACATCGTGAGACACACCGAGCGACAACTAACGGTAAAACTATTGGCAAAAGGATTTGCGAACAAAGATATTTTTACGATTTTCTTGTTAAAAACATACAAAAAGGATCTACAATCATTAAAGGACACTGCTTCAGTCATCTCTACCAACAACAACACAAAAAAAATACATTAATCACATTCTCTCATATCAGCTCATCTCTCTTTGTCTTGAGTCTATTTTGCATGATCTCCCACTCGCTCTCTGCGGTACGTACCGCAAGCAAATGCCCAACACCTACGTTCCGCTTTGATCTTCTGCTCGTCGCGGCGACAACGATTCATGCATAATTACGAGGATTCACTGCACCGCAGCACAGCAAGTGCAACCCTGCGGTTTAATCCCTTCGGTGTAAGCCTACGGTTTCCCAGTCGCCCCCCTTGTTCTTTTAACAGGTATTTTGTGCAAAAAGGATTTTGATCCTGTGCAAAATGTACCGCCGCACTGACTGTTCCTTCATTCTCTCTCATTTGTGCGCATTATCTTCATTTTTTCCCCCCCGGTTTCGGTTCGTTCTTGCGGTAATTACTTAGCTACTGACTTTATGACGTGTGTGGTTTTTCAGTTTACTTTTTGTGTGTGAAGAATTCCATACATGAGGTCGCCGTGGTTGTCATTGTTGCCGTGATCCTTTGTACACATTCGTACATCATTATGCGGCTTCATGACTTTGTCAGGTACTTAATGACACCCATTTACATGATGTTTCTACCGAATGCGGTGAGGTTTGGTGGCAAAACAATGCAACCGGCCACGACATCAGTAGCGTTTAACAACAATTAAACATGAGATTTGCTGCTGCTGCTGTTGTTGTCACGGAATACCTTTACTTCCCTCTTTACAGATAGACACACACAACGGAACGGATGGATGGATGGACGGACGGATATACGGACAGGTTCTCATGATAGTCTACAATTTGTTTTGTCTGAAAGGCTTTGGGTGAAAAGTCAAAAAACTATTTGTAAATATTGTTAACAATTATTTTTCGCCGTGGATATTGTCGCAGGAGTTATTAGGACATTGAGAGGGTTGAGTGGTTGGCAAAGTTAAGGAGAGATAGCTAAAAGGACAAACTATAGGAATTCCGTTTGGTTTTGAAATCATTTAGCAACGATAAAATAAATTGGCAAAGTTAAGGAGAGATAGCTAAAAGGACAATCTATAGGAATTCCGTTTGGTTGTGAAATCATTTAGCAACGATACAATCGTAATCAATCGAGTTACAAATGTTTCATTCACCAGACTCAGTACACAGAAAAAAATACGGGCCAAAAATATTCAATTACTGTCGTAATTGAAATTAAGCTTGGATATCAATTAATGTTGTAATTGAACTTAGAAATTCTTGGCGAAATCCATGTAAAAAATAGTAAAAAATTCAATTACTTATTTAAAATTTGAGTAATTGAATTCACAACTTTTGTAATTGGGAGAAAATCAATTAAAAAAGTAATTGAATTGACGAATTCCATACAAACTTCGTAATTGATTTCAAAAATATGTTTTTTCTGTGTAGTGCAGCTTGCAAGAATGTTGACTTACAGCCTTGTAAGTTGTGGTGGGCTAACATTGGGAAATGTTCATATTCTATGCTATAGGCAGAGTTTTCTGGAGATGTTTAATTTCGTCGTTCGAATTGATCGAGCTTGATTTTTCTGTTTGAAATATGAATTGAAAACTTGCAGGTATTTTTTCCGTAATAGATTTTAAAGACTTGGATCTTTTGGCGGAGTTGTTAGTGCACCATCTATATGTGAAGAGTTATCGATCGAGTTAATGAAAGCTGGTGATTGATGTGGGGCAAAATCGTGGGATCAATTTAGCCTATTATTAAAATAGTCTTGTGGCGCCATCTGTGTGTGACATTATCGATAGAGCTATAACACCGTGTTACACACATTCTGTCCTATGAACCAAATTTACTTTTTCGGAAAGGGGATAAAAAATAAAAATACACGTCTATCGGCGATTATCATGTACACGTCAGGGATTTTAAGTTTGAAGTATGAAGCTCGTAGTGGCCTGTGTGAAAGCATTTGGACCGATTTTTAGCCCTTTTTCAGTGATCCAATCGAGCTGATTTTTTGCAGGCAGACTCGTGGAAATGACTGTACAACGTCAAATTTAAAAAAAAAAAATTCTGACGTGTACATGAAAATCGCCGATACACGTTTATTTTTATTTTTTCCCCTCTTTCCGAATATGTGCATTTGGTTCATAGGACAGAAAAAAAAATCTATTTTTTGTAACACGGTGTAATATGTAGTTACTTTTTCGTTTCATATTCAGTCCTTACGATCTGGGTGTATTTTCCAAGTTGTCTCACATGACGCCATCTGTATGAGAGTTGTTAATTTTTCCATCTAGTTCAAGTTAGCGTCTTTCGATGTGATGGCTAAAGTATTGGACTTCTGTCAGATCTGATATTACAAGATTTGTGTGTTTTAAAATTTTTAAATTCTTCTTTCAGATCTTAGATATCAAGCGAAGGGTTGCAAGATTTTTGGTGTGTTTTAAAATTGGTAAATCCTAAAGCCATAAGTTGTAGGTATTTTACCGTTTCATACTCGGTTTTCCCGATTCCGGTATTTTGGCAGTGGCAACTAGTGGCGCCATCTCTATGTCAGAAGTTTTCGAACGACTTAATGGTAACTGTGGCTTGGTATGAGTATGGAGTATTCGATATATGATTTTTATTATTTCTCTGTACATGCTCGATCGTTATGATTTCGATTTTTATCAGATTTGTCTTGTAGCGCCATCTGTATGTGAGTTGTTACATTGTGCAACTCGCAATTAACAATGTTTGAATAACAGTATCCGACTAATGCAAAACAGACCCAACTCGGAACAAGCACACCACATATGATCCAGCCATTAATTGAAATAATCCGATGGACCGTCTTATAGTCTAGCGCAAAATCTAAGCAAAAAAAAATCCGCTTTTCTGAGAATTCGCATTATTTGTTTTCGTCTTCTACGGTGATTTCCCCCCCGGTCGAATTGTTCATCTCATAAGTGAAGTGAATAAAAATCATTAGTGTTAATATTCACATTAATTGAATTACTTTCATTAAGTGTTTTGCACAGTCGAGTAACAAAACAACAGCCACACAAAATTATTAATTATTAAAAGTTTCTTTCATTCATTCATTGATGTTATGCATGAAGCGGGGAGATGGACAGAAAAAAGTTCCCCCTCTTCAAAACAAAAAAAAAAAGTAAAAAAAATCTATGAAAAGGAATACAAGAGAGTGTTGAATGAAACATTAAACAACAAATACAATAATAAACTTGGCTTAAATGATAAATCTCGACTTAAAGGTTTAACGAAAGCAGGCAACAACAACAGTCGCCGCACAACAGATGCAAAACGAAAAAAAAACACCTCTAAATTGACATTTAATTACAAAGCGTCAACGAACGAACAGAGATGAAGTGCATCACACGGACGACGTTCAGAGGACAGACAGACATTCAATCACAGAGTGAGAGACGACGACAACCTTACGGTGGTTGTCGTCATATCAGTAGTTTAAGTTTTTATTATTATTATTATTATTTGTTTTTGTTGCCTCGCACACACATTCTACCACTGAAAAAAGGCTGGCAACTGCAATTAATGTAAAATGCCACTGCGAAAATGTTGTGAAAGGCCTAAAATGCAAATGCAAACCGGCGAGGGGACCTTTTGAGTGCATGACTGGAGGAGTCGACACAGAAATATGTAGCAACACAGTTTAGGTGTGACAAGTTAATTTCAATAACACTTTAGAAAAGTAAAATCAGTGGAATCACAATTCTGTATACTATTTTCCAGACATATATAGACAATACAAATTGAGATCGTTTACAAGTCTTAAACAGTTTAATCGCACAGCTCAGAAAAGAGTAAGGGAAAGTTACATCTAATTATGAAAATTCACCGGCAATATCAGGGACGTCCCTCAGATAAACACTGAAATACAGAGTTGTATTTGTTATGAAATAAATACAGAGTTGTATTTATTTCATTGCTATACAAAACGGCTCATTTCCTGTTGTTTCAAAAGATTGTTTTTGCTATATGGACACTCTGAATGGTAACTGCAACTACTATACTGCTACCGAATTGTTATAAGCAAGCAAGCAAGTTTTCATAAAAACCGCCGGCCAAAATGTGGAGACGGCTATGAAGTTCGTATAATGTGTAGGTTATGTTCGAGAAATAGTCTGTACGGAAAGAATCACCTACACTCTGTGGTTTATTGTAACCCCATGGAAACAAGGAAAAAAACTATCCCTAGTCATCAAAAAAAAAAAAAAAACTCCTAAGTCGAGCCACTCTACTGGATGATCTTTGTGGTGTCACGTTGTTGACAGTCCATGAGTGAAAGTCAAAATTAGTTTGTTTTGCAGTTTCATCATGATACGCGTTTGGAAATCATTGAGTTTGTTATCAACCTTTCTGTGTATTCTTCTGATTTTCATAAGACGAATGCTTAAGATATCTCGTTTCAGTATAAGTCAAAAATAGGAACCCACCCATCAACCTACCCGCTCATTCGTCCGGGAAGGGCAAGTGAAGAGAAACTGTTTTATGAACTAAATCTACTCTTCATTCCCAACAGTTTTTGCTGTAGTCCGTTCGACATGGCCGGGCAAATACAGAAAAAATTAACCCTCCAACCGGCAAGATCCCGAAAAGGCGGTCTTCAATAATTGTGTTTAATATCATAAAAAATAGTATATCCCTCAAACCGGCCAAGCAAAAATACTGGAAAATCCTTGCAACCTGTTTTTTTTTACCAGTTTTGCACAAATATTTTTTTTTTACGAAATAAAACACAAGACATCCTCAGAGTGGTATTACCGGTTGGAGGGCTAACAGACTCCTTTTCATCCCCACATCTTCTCAACTTGTCGCTAGTGGCAACATTCAGTCTTATTGTATGCCTTTCAATTAGACAGTGAGTATCCTGTAACAGTGACACGGACACAACGAATGAGACGTCAGATCGTGAACAATGCAATAATCTAAGCAGGGCCACGCCTGTCGTTATTGAATGTAGCCCCGCACAGAGGCCCCATCTATCGTTTGTTTCGCCTGATTCCAGGTCTGCGGTAATATGTAGGGAAGTCCTAAGTCTCGATAGCTCATTTGGTCTACAGTTGGCTGCCAGGTACCAGTCTATTACTTCGTACAACACTGCTTTGGCATACAGGACCGAAAAAAGTGGTCAAACAACATACGACGGTTATACGTTGACCAACTCGATCCTGAGAAACAAAAGTTTGAAATTGAAATTAAACTACCACTTGAAAACACCCACGTGGACGGCCGTAGTGTAAGACCATCAAACATTTTTCGGCGGCTGTTTTCCACCTCGTTAATGCTGGCGACTTTATGTGTAAGAGAGTAATCTCTAAGCCATATAAAACTTCTCCAGAAAAGCATTAGCCGTTCGGAGCCGGTTTTAAACAGTAGCTCCCGGCCAGTGGGGATACATATTTATATAGCGCACAGGGTACTGATTCGAGATCTGTTTCCCTCATAGAATGTTGAGGGAAATAAGTAAGATTCCAAGAACGTCTAACGGAGTCATAGGTACAAAGTTCTCAGCTGATTTTCGTATGACATATTCCTGTAGGCTGATTTAATAAGAAACTTAAAAGAGGATGTTTTTAAGGACAAAAACTGCATCGCAGGATAAAACTCATTTAAAAAGTTCAGGGAAAAAAGTAAAAAAAATCCAAAATTCAAACTGTCTTAATTATTTACTTCTTTTTTTTTTGTTCGCAATTTGTTTCACAAACACAGTCACTTGATTCAACAACATATTCTCAACAATTTCTGGCTATGATTTCGGTTCGACTGTTTGCTTTCTGGGCTTAAACAACATTTTAAGCTGCTGCACAAACACTCGAGACAGTGTAAACGGAGAATGGATGGATGGATGGACGGATACTTGACAAAGTGATTGGCAAAAATACTCAAATCACTCCAAGACAAACACAACTGAAAGCAAACAGATACAGCAAACAACGAAAATAAAATTGCAAGCGAAATTTAGAAATTTCTGTTGCTTTTTGCCCAAACAAACTGATTAATTAGAAACAATAAATAGACATTCTAAATTGTATCAATGGATGCATATGGGATTTGGGCCCCGTTAGATTGGGGCACTTTATTAGTTGACACTTACCTGATGATGGCCATGATGAAAACCACCCGAGCTGGGCTGACGATGAAATGCACTATTAACACCGCCATAATTCTGGGCACCCCCAACACCGGCACCGGTCGCACCACGATGATGGTGCGGATGATGCGGATGGTGTGGATGATGCGGATGATGGTGTGGGGCAAACGGGGCTGAGGAATGTAACATCATACTTAAGTCGGCTAGTTCTTCTTTTGCCTCGTCATCTAAATCAAACAATGGCGATGGTAGAGAACAGACTTCGATCTCCGATTGCGGCAGATCGTCGTCGTCGTTGGCTTCGTTGTTGTGGTCGCCCTCGTCAGCGTCCGTATCGTCGTCGTCGCCGTCGTCACTATCGTTGCCGCTGCCGTATTCCGAGTTGTTGCGTTTCTTTTTTGTGCTATCGATGTCGCTGTTGTGGTCGTCACGTTCACTTTTACAATCGTTGGCCGAGGAGTTCAACTTGGTTAGAGTGGCGGCTTTTGCAGCAGCACTTAATGAAAAGTTGTCTGGATCTTCGTCGTTGTCTTTATCGTCGTTTTCAGATTTCAAATGTTTTTTGTTGTTGGCTGCAGCAGCTTTTGAGGTACTTGCAGCGGTAAGGTCGTCCTGTTATGGCAAGAGAAGAGGAATACGTTAGAAATGAAGGCATGATGGTTGGAAAATGTTTCCATTCTCAAATAATAGAATTAAAAAAGAGAGAAAAAACGATACTGATTCCCCGTTGGTTCTTCCATGGGATATTGTGGATAATGAGAAGGGCAATATTTTTTTTTTGGAGCAATTGTTTTCGAAGGTACTCGAAAAGTGGAATATATCAGTAATTCGCGTTTGTTTGGTGACAGCCTGACTTTAAAGACTTCGGTTTCATACCGACAACTGAACAACTACAAAAGAATTGAATATGTTTCTTTATGATTTCACACTGCCACGTACTTGCTATTTATATTTTTGAATAAAACAAAAATTTGGCTTAATTTTGGCTTTGGCTCAATTGATTAATTTTTTTTCAATAATTTCAAAAGGTTAATCGTCGTTATATATATATTTTTTTAAAGATCCAAAATTAACAAAAACTCACCTCACACTGATCACCACCAGCCAATTCCGCAAATTGTATAACGTCGTTAAGTATTTCATCCAAAGGTAAACGAATATATTCACCTAAAATATTAAAAGAAATTCCGTTAAAAACAATATCGCATTTAGATAAACATCAGAAAGAAAAAAAGGAAACAATTTGTAAAAGCAGCCTAAGAAATCCAGCAGACATGAAATCCATTTTACCGACAAAATTCTTCGTAAAATTACCCCTACAAAATTTGAAAAACAAAAATACCGCAACACTCAGCCTTTTAGCTGAAACAAACCTGAAAACGTCAAGGAAAACGAGTTAAGGAAAAACACGAGGAATCAAAAAGGCACACATTTCAAAAGAAGATTTCAATCGATGTTAAACTCAACATGCAGACGCACTGCGAACAATGTAAATGTTTTCAAAACCCAAACGATTTCAAAAAAGGAGAAATAACAAAAAAAAAAAACGCCATGCATAAATATTTTGATTGACAGACGAGTGGAAGAATGAGATCCAAACACCGAAATGAAACAAAATACCCCAGAGACTGATCAATATTGAGAAATTCTTCTGTTATTGATATTTATCAAAATATTTAAAATGTGCCTGTTGTTTTCAATATTTAAAATTAAAGCGTAGAGAAAATGCATTCAAAATTCTGCCTGAGCGTAGTAAATAAGAATGGACTCCCGACTCAGTCCCCCGGGGGGAATTTTTGAGAACTGCAAACAGTAGCCGAGACTCTTGATTAATGAACCGTTCGGTATTTGTTTTGGTCGGTTATTTAGAAAAATTATTAATAATTTCGATTTGAGAAATAAAACACCTTGTCCGGCAAATCTCTTGATAGTTGAGACTTTAAAAATCATTTGAAGTCGTTAGTGGGCATTTTTTTTTTTTTTTTGTTTGTTTCTTTGAACAGAACCACAGCGAATGTTTATTGTAAAACAACATCATTTATTATAGACGAACCCGAAGATAACAAAAATTAAAACAAATAACGACAATGAATAACATAAATGAATGTTAGACGATTAATCATAAAAATATTGAGGAGTGGGTTCTCCCCGTCGGTTGGTTTCTAATGTAGAAAACGGAGGCTGTCGCGCAACAGCAGCTGTAATAATTATGAAATATTGTAACATTGAAAACGAGAGAATGCGAGAGAGGGCAGGAGAGTGAAGGCATTTAAAGATATTTTTTTGTTTTTAGAAATATGAACTGTAATTAGTAAACATGTCATAGTTCCCGCAATTAAAACGAACGAGGATTGTGCTAGCAAGTTTTAAAGGTTGAGCGGGGGTATCTTAAGCCCACCTACGGTTATTTTTGTGCGAGGAATATCCATTAGAAGACATAATCAAATATTCTTCAGGAATTGTATGTAAATAAATTAAAAATCTGAGCTTTAATGAGCGAAAGTATAAATTCAATTATCAAAATTCGAATCTAAATAAATGTATAGAAATTTGAGTATTGATTATAGAAATTATGTGCATAATTATCAGCGCTTATTGATCGCGTAAAGCTCGCGCTATATAGCGATAGCTATATTGTTATATCAAAAATAAAAATAAATAAAATCGTGGATCCAGGTATTAATTAACCACAACATATGAAAGGAAAATAATTTAGTGATTTCAATTTGAATGGCAAACGTTTTCTGCGAAATTTTCGATTTTTTTTTATTCCACCATAACGAATATTTTCTAGCAGCTGAGGTTTCTTGGTAATTCAAATTTACAATTTGTGTTAGAGAAGTTTTCCAAATATTTTCCAATTATGATTATAATCAATTGTTAGTATCAAAATATAAACAGCTAATGTTTATTTTCAAAATTCCAAGAAATTATGGTATTTTGTTTTCTTCCAAAAATTTTTTTTTTTTGAAAGTGTAGGCTCTTACGTTGTATGTATCTGCAGGTATAGGTAGACAGGCACGAAGTAATGCATAAACCAAGCATAACCATAATTATGGCCAAATGCTCTCTAAGTGAGTTTAATAACCTTTATTTTTCCTAGACCCGGCTGGCTCGGTTCGAGTATTGTATAAAAATTGCTCTAGAACAACACCACTTGAAATGGGTCCAAAACGAAATTAAAAAAAAAAAAAAAAACAAAAAACAACAAAAACAGAAAATAAAACAACACAAAGAAAATTTAAATAAACATTCATTACGAAAACTGTATGAAAACAAGAATGCGGAGGGTAGGGAACTATAGATCAAGTACGGTAAATGTTTATCTAACCATGGGTAACACTGGGCAAGCCAAGCCTAGCCAGCCGATGCCTGTGTATGTGTGTATGTTGATGCGACTGTCAGCTTGCAAACACAAAATATGGCTTAAATTGTGGTGTGGTTTTGTTGTGTTGTGCCCTTTTCATCTTGGCCATGTTTAGTTGAAAACCATTTTCCAAGATAGAATTTTTTCCGTAAATTCGTTTGCTGCTATATTTTTGTGTGTTGTTAGGGTGGGCTGTTCTTTTTGTAGTGGAAACCCGGTTTACGGTTTTCTGTTTAACCGTTTTTTGTTATTTTCAAATACACATGGCTACTTTGTTTTAAATAATATTATGGGCGATATAACGCTCCTGCCAGAAAGGCGTTGGACGACAACTGCCACGGAAGGCGCAGACAGGGAAGACCGAAGTGAGACCAAGTGGAAGACGTCATCAAAATCCTTGGTAACACGAACTGGAGAAGCCAAGCAGAAGACCGAAATGCTTGGAAATCATTTAGTAAGCAAGCCAAGACCAACAACAGGTTGTAGAGCCAACTTAAGTAATGGGCGATATAGAATTTTCTCAATTTAAGCTAATATGATTATTTGGTTGTTGTCGCATGGAGGGAGTTGGATCTGAAAAGCATATTATTCAGGTATAGCATTGGCATTAACTCTCGCTTTCGCTTCCCTGATTGTGCTCTCGATTTTTTTTTTTGAAGGCCAACACTCAGGGGATTCCCCCTATAAATGCAATGCATGGTGTTAGTGGAAGGAAATTTGGGTATCGGAAGGAGGAAAGAGGGAGCAGTGTTTGTTGACATTTGTTTTGAAACACATTTGCTGGAAGATTATTCCACATACGAACGGTTCGGCTAAAGAACGAATTTTCTCTATAGTGCGTCGTCCGGTCAACCGGCCATTTCACAATGAACGGATGAGAGACCCTGGATAGCCGCGTATTCCGACTAAATGTTCTAACGTCAGGGACCAGACGACGGATATCTGACAAACAGATACCGTTAAAATATCGATAGAACAGCGATATACAACCCACATTCCGACGATGCTGAAGGGAGACGACAATGCAGTTGGATACCCTAATATCTCCAATCATCACCACCGCTCTCCTCTGTACACGGTCCAAAAGCTGCAAAAATGTCTTTGGAGTTCCCGGCCATATATGGGAGTTGTATTCCATTATAGGCCGGATGTAGGTGGCTTAAATATTTACGAGATCAGATGGAGTGAAGTATTCCTTGCACCGCTTGAAAAAGCCTAAACACTTGAATGCTTCTTTCGACACTCCGAATATATGGCTAGCCCAGCGAGCATCACCCTGTATCTTCATGCCCAGAACATCAAGAGTATCTGACACGTCTATATCCACACCATCCATAGAAATTGACGAAGGTGCTGGATCAGTGGAACGTTTGTGTGACACTGGGTCTTTTGCGCATAAAAATCGACTCTATTCATTTGGCCCCACTCACAAATCGTCGCCAAATCGCGGTTAAGTGAGTCATTCATCATTCGCCTTTTGTCCTCGACCTCCTAGGGACTTGGCCGATGATCAAATGAGAATGAATGACAGAGGTTGCTGTCATCTGCAAAGGAGTAGCTCGGGTTCACAGTCTGGCCCAACAGGTCGCCAATGAAAATAAGAAATAGAGAGGGAGAGAGGACAAATAAGTGGCGAATGGAGGGAAAGGTTTTCTTAAAAGTCTTCAAGGAGATTATATTGCCGACTAAATGTAGATTAAAAGACATATTCAGCCCGATTCTGAATACTCCCGGGGAGATAATTCCCGGGGAATTTACTTTTTTTCGAGAACAATATCCTCCTTTTCTAAACAAACCGAGCGAATAATAATAAGTGACATACAATTTCGAATATTCAGAGTCAGACGATTTTTTTGTTTCCTGGTCTGTTTAAAATAGGAAGATTTCCTTCTCTGAAAAATGTAAATTCCCCGGGAATTATCTCCCCGGGAGTATTCAGAATCGGTCTGATACTTTTAGTAATCAAGAAGAATCGATACTTTTTTTTTATCGAATCTCTCAAATTGAATCTTTGACACTTAACTGAAAGGAGATTTTTTTGGTGGAGTATCAAAAACCGGTTATCCGCTTAGGGTTTACAATTTGGACATCTCAATTGCTAACAAATGCTGATGTAGACCAAAATTAAAAAAAAAATCCTTTTTGTGTCGGGGGTTCTGTTGGTGTTGCGCCATTGTTAGAGATGTGTATCTAAAATGTGTTTGTGTGTGTGTGAGTGTTATTTTAGGTACTCAAACTGTTATTTTTTTCAGTTTTTCATATTTGAATAAATTCAATTTTCCATTCCACAACTACAACTATTTTTGGGTTCATTGTTGTTGTTGTTGTTGTAACAACAGTTGACAGACAAATTTGTTACCCCCACCCTAACCCTCGGTAAGAGGTACAATTTGTTTTGGAATTGTAATTTTTGTTCACCTTTTGTGTGTGTGTATTTATTTTGTTTAGACCCGATAGTTGTGGGCTTTTGAATTAACCAAAAAAAAAAAAAAATAGAGAAAAAAAACACAAAACCAACAACAAGCTGAGCTATTATTATCTGCTTTTGTTCTTCCTATTCCTTGATTGTTGGCCACATTGAACATTTTGTCGCCTTCCAATTAAGGGCGTTATTTGTGTAACATTGATTGCCAGTTACAAGTTTCTCTGTTTCCTTTTTATCGAGAAGTTGTGTCTACTAATGGCTGGTGGGTGATGAGGTGACATAGGTAAATGAAGGACATTTGAAATTGGAAGGTGTATTAACAAACAAAGGATCTAAAGTCCATTGATTTGTAACAATTGCCCAAATACACGACAACATTTACAGGGTGGATGACAAAACTGTTCGTGAATATGGGAGAGGGTTTAAGGCAATTGTTTGCCCGACCTTCTAAATGATGGGGTTAAATTATTGCAGAGTTGGAGGAGGGAGGATATACATAGAACATTTTGTGGCGCAATTCCTAATGGGGAAATGGGAAATAGTACATATGTTGTGGAAATGCAGAAAGGAACACACTCGTATAATTATAAGAAGATGTCAGTCAGGAAATGCATAATTTGAATTTTGACATAAATTACTAGACATATGTATGTGAAAATTAACTCAAATAAGTCGGTAAGAAATATCAAATAGTCAAAAAAAAAAGTATCGAATTCCCAAGACAAGCTTACGACTGCATCTCTGGCTGCCAATGGGAGACCTTCCAGAATAACTGGAAAATAAGGCCTAGAAGGCCTGCAAGAGAAGGGCATCCAGAAGGACTTAACAAGTCTTTTTATTTATTGTTTTTCGTATCACGGTAAGACCGTAAAAAATATGTTTAAAAAAATATTATACGTTTAGTTTTCAATGCGATTTTGGTGATCTCTGTTTGATAAGATGATAAAGACGATATTTGTATAATTCGCAAAGACCTTAGAAAGCGATAAAATAACCAAAAAGTCTGTTTGATAAGATGATAAAGACGATATTTGTATAATTCGCAAAGACCTTAGAAAGTGAGAAAATAACCATTTTGTTCTTTATACATAATTTGAAGTTTTTCAAAGTAAACTTTGTTTTGAAATATCTCAAAGTTTCGAATACGACTTTGTCGACAACTATTTCAGAAGTTTTCATTTTCCAATATGACCTGTCGTTACGATTTAGGTCAGCATTTTACACAGGGTTTTCCAAAATTTTTTTTAATTTGTCCTGGTATTCTAAAAAAAAAATGTTGAAAGGAAAATGGTACCAGTATTTGACCTGTACACGATTAAAAAGGACAAGAGGATTTGGTCTTATTTTTTTTCAATTACAATACAAACACCATTTATATTCTTATATTGGGTCCAATGGCAACTACAGACCAAAGCCTCTGGTGGGAATCGAACGGACAACAACCACGCCGAAAGGCAAGCACGCTATCAACTCCCATAACGGGGCGCCTCAGAATTTGGACTTGCGTTAGATAACAAACCGTTTGAGTAGAGAAAAGCCCAAACTAAAATTGCTCAACTTCGACTCCGAGTCTAGCAGTTTTGAAGAGCTCGACACCGACTACGTCTGATCAAAAACAAAATTATATTTTCGTCCAATATTCCTATACTCCATATTACACTGAGGTGCGTTTGGTATCTTAAAGATAAAAAAAAAAACGTTCATATAAACGAATATACATATTATATATTTAAAAAAATATTAACAGATTAACTTGTTTTCGAAACATTCTATTTATTTTATGGGAAATGTAAGTAAACAAAACTCGGAGTCGAGCAAATTTGTCAGACTCCGACTCCACAGCACTGGTTAATGCAATTGATGGATTGAATTGAGATAGTATTGGAATTAATTAATATATCGTCGGTATATGCAGGAAAAACATCTCAAGTCGCATAATTGTTTTTCTGAGTTACTGAAGATTTAAAATGAATGGGTGTGAGTATTCGGGACATAAAAAGAATTGTTTTGATGCTGTAACTACACAACTACTTTCAATAGACATGGGATTTTTTTACGGGACATAGACTATTACTTTTCGGATATTTTTCCATCCATTTCTCAAAAAAGTCGACATGAGATCTTTTTGCAGCACACCGAAGATATCGATTGAGTATCGTTACTGATTTTTTCTTTGAGTATGTGAAGAAGATGCTTGACACAATTTAAGTTTTCTTTTACTTGAAGGCTCGAGTTTCATTGGTAACTATTGTAAGCCCCGTATTCATGAACATTTAAAAAAACATGGTTAAGAAAAATTTATGAAAATACAAAAACAATTTTCATAAATTTTTCCCTGACACAGATTTTTTAATTTTCATGAGGAAGGTCTTTCAATTTTTTTTAAAACAGAAAACTTGATCGCCTTCAGATATATTTTGATCAGGAATAAAATGTGTAAGTAAGATTTTCGGAGGTTTGGCTCCATAACATTACCTAGAAATTATGTTCTATGGCATTTCGTTTTGAATCAAATGAGTTTTCGAACAACATGAACGATTTCTTAGCGGCGGTTGTGGTCCAGAATTTCCCGCGAATTTACGAGTAAGAGATTAATCTTAATGAACCTTGTATAAAGCTTTTCTAGAAATAACCAAAGTAGTGGCATTTTTGGGAAGAGCTCATTGATTTCGAAGAAGTTCCCCATTTGAAGACGAAGATAGAGAAATCTAACCGACAGTTTTATACAGGTTTCTCCCACAAGAGGTGTTCTTTTTGCATTCAAAGAAAAATTACACTTTTTGAGATAAATAATCTGATGTTTTTTTTTCATAATAAAGGAGAAGGTATGCCGTTAATAATGAATAACAACATCAGCCAAATGGCCACCACGACCACGCTTACAGGATCATATCTTTTTCATGAAATTGTCCATAACCAACTATGTCCTCGATAGCCTCTTTGAGGTCTTAAATCGATGCTGGGCTGTTGGCGTAGACCTTCGAAAGAAGTCGCAAGATGTTAAATCACAAGAGATAACACGGTCCGGAAACTTTTCCCGTAAAAGAGCAATGTGTCGCACGTAGCGAATGATTTTCATCATTTTTTTTAGTGAATTTTAATAATTTCAGTGCGCTGTTGAAGCGTGTATCGTTCCATTTTTAGTAATGGCGCAGTGTCTACTTGTCAAATGCCAACGAATAAAAGCTTCAAAAGTGACAGCTACCGAAATACCGGGTGATTCAAAATAACTCCACTTGTTTGAAAACCCTGTGTATTAAGAAAAATATGAACTTAAATGTGGGAAAAACAATCAAATCTTAAATGAGGTAATCGCTTGATATACGACACTTTAATTTAGAATTCGGATACCCGTCGGTTTTGCAAATTTCGGTGGTCATAATCAAAGGCTATGTAATAACTTATAAGGAAGATGTGGGAAAATCAATTGACAAATTGAAAACTTGTCAATTATGATCTTATAGGGAACTAGAATCAAGTACATATATTTACTATTGATTTTGAGGGAAGAATTTGATATAGACCACTCTGGCATTAACGTTCTCTATATGGAAAATTCCGCCGGTTTAAAAATTTCCCCCCCGAACACGTCTAATCTCAGTAGTTTTACTTAGGATGCGAAAATTACCTAGAATTAGGTTAAATACCAATTTCAAAGAAACATTGATTTATCTCCAAAGGAGTTGGAATCTTTTTAACTACATTTTTGGGTTCTATGGGGATTTCATAAAACAAACATCTTTTGATTTAAAGTGATTAAATTAGAAAACGCCCGAATTGACTTTGAAAACCCACTGTATGAACTAATATTTATTTGAAATCTTGAAATAGTATTAGTGCCGTAGCCATACAAACCTTTAGCTTTTTTAAACTTAATTAATCCAATACAGCTTTACGGGCGATGCTCACAAACTAGCGGCAATATTTTATTGTTTAATAACAATAGTTTCAATGACTATTACAGTTAGTTTTGTCACAAATATTTATTTGTTTTGTTTTTTATGTGGAGAGAAAAGATGTCTCAATTTTGTTGTTGTTGTATTTATTTTTGCTTTACAATTTGTATTGTTTGGCAACAATTGTCACCGTTGGCATTGTTAATTATTTCGAACTTTTATAGAAACTGTATTTCAACAACATTCAATTGGGGACAAACTTGTGTGTATGTGTGTGTGTGTGTGATTATTAAATAATAATATTGCACTTTCACTGGGATTTATCTCTTCTAGCAAACTGCCGTTTATAATTGAGATATTTGGTAATTTTCTGTTATTATTTTGTAATAGTTTTCGATTACAAAAAAATGTTTTGATATTTGCGTAATGAGCCAATTTTTTTTGTTTAAAACTGTTTTATATTTTATTTTTGTTTTAAAACGGAACAAAATATTACAAATTTGATTTTTTGTTGTTGTCAACTTTTCTTTATGAAACAGGTGTTGATTTTTTGCTTTTTCTAAATCGTTATTTTTATTTTTTCATTGATTTTTTAATTATTGCACCGAAATGATTTTTCATTTTTACCATAAACAGAAAAAAAACGTTTTCAGATTAAATATCCGTCGCACATTGACACAGACAGTGTGGTCGAGAGCGCGTCTTGAATCGTCCAATGTAGGTTTAAGTATAAAAATTCAAATTCGATTCTAAATTATTGGGCCGTTCAGTGAAATAAATGGCCGCCGTTTTGAGATGCCAAGCAGCAAAAGTCTGCTGCCAGAAAGGAAGGTTAACACATAAACCTGTGTGTCTTGCTCTCTCTATCACTCACTCCTCCCTATCTCTGTTGCTCAACATGAGGTATCCATCATTGGTGTTATCCAAAATAAAAATAAAAAAAAAATGAAACCAAATCCCTCCACAATTAATGTGGCTGCGCGTCACTATGTATGAGTTTTTATATACCACTTTTGGTGTGACTGTATATGTGAGTGAGTGTGCACACACAAAGAGCAGAGTATGTGCTCAAGCGCACAAGCCCACAGTGCCACACACACACATACACCAACGCCATCATTTGCAAACGGGGTATGAAATAAAGGCGGAGCTAAAATTTCTTGCCTTGTGCCATGCTTTGCTGATGGGTGCTCTCTGTATGCGTGTGTGTGTGTGTGAGAGTTGCTTGTGCCGTAGTTTGACTTGAGTTTTGGGTTCATTCGCACCATTTACTTTTTTTTTTGTGTGTTTTTTTTGGTTGGGATTTCTGGTTTTGTATGCGCTGTGTTCGTTCATTTGGGTACTGCTCTTGTGGTTGTTGTACATTTTGATTATATAGAATAGAGGTGGTGTGTATTGTTTCAATTTTACCTTTTTTTTCGGTTCGTTGTTGTTGTGGTACATTTTTCCAATATGGTCGTTCGTACGTTTTTTTTTATTTTTTTTTTTAGATATGTTTTGATGGAGTTTTTCCTCGGCAGAAGAACAGGTTTTTTTCCAGTCTTTTTTTTATGTTTCTTTGTACTGGTTATTTAATCGAATTTTCTTGAATTTCTTCGACACATGGAGACAAACTTTGCAACCTGAACGCATTTGGTTGGGAAATGTTTTAATATTTCAAGCAGGCGAGACACATGTGTGTGGCTTCGTGTAGCCATGGAGATATGTTCATGGAAAAATGCACAACAGTATACGGCTATCAAGAAAATAACATATTTTCGTGAATTCCAATCACATTTAGCACCGAATGTATAAGACAAATTGAAGGATTAAGAGTTTCTTAAAACATTATTGAATTTAAAGAAACACATTCAAAATTTTTGGGCCTACGGTGCCGAGTACCGAGTTTTCCTAGTTCAAGTAAGGATCACCTGTTTGGGTGAGAATTTAGCCCAGATTTTGGATTTTTCTTTAATACCGGCACAAACCAACCAGCATACGATCTTGATCATTTCCTTGGTAATTTGTCAACCACTTCGTTGCCTATAAATTCATAGTGCCCTGTGCCCAGACTTAAAGAAAGTTATTCTGACGTACCGTGTGTTAGTTTCTAAACCCCGCATTCATTAAAATTTACAACAGCTTTATAAACCTGTGTTATAAAAAATTTGTAAAAACACAAAAACAAATTTTACACATTTTCTTACACCGTGTTACACACATTCTGTCCTATGAACCAAATTTACTTTTTCGGAAAGGGGATACAAAATAAAAATACACGTGTATCGGCGATTTTCATGTACATGTCAGAATTTTTTTTTTTTTTAAGTTTGAAGTATGAAGCTCGTAGTGTGTGAAAGCCTTTCGACCGATTTGTAACCCTTTTTCAGTGATCCAATCGAGCTGATTTTATGCAGGCAGACTCGTGGAAATGTCTGTAGCACGTCAAATTTTTTAAAAAATAGATTTTTATCAATTCTCAGATTTTCCTAAATTTTTTTTTTAAATGGTTATCGTTTTTTTTAAGGTTTCAATTTCATGTACAATATTCTGACGTGTACATGAAAATCGCCGATACACGTGTATTTTTATTTTTTCCCCTCTTTCCGAAGATGTGCATTTGGTTCATAGGACAGAAAAAAAACTATTTTTTGTAACACGGTGTTGTCAAATGACAGCTTGACCGGAAGACGCAGTATCGTTCTTCAGCCGAATAATCTTCCGGCAAGTGTTTTTCCTGCCTGCTATGACATTATCAAATTCAAGGCATCAACATCTACAAACTCTACTCAATCTTTCGTCCCTCCAATACCCGTCTTTCCTATCGCCAACACATATCCAATATATATATATATATACAGTCGAGTCCGGTTATAACGTCCACCGGTTATAACGAACTTTCGTCTTTAACGAACAATTTTTTAAGTCCCAAGAGTTTTGCTTCTACCCTATTTTACCCTGGATATAACGAACTTCGCTTATAACAAACTAATTTATCGAGTCCCTTGGAGTTCGTTATAAACGGACTCGACTGTATATATATATTTTTTTTGCATCTGCCATTTTGGTGTCCATTGCCAGGAAACTTTAGTGCGACAATCGCATATTCGTATTCGGCTTATATTTTGTTGTTTCGCCGTAACAGTAAACTAGTTGCATCTACCATTTGTGTGCCCCTTACCGGCCAATGAATTATTGCCACAATTGATCACACTTTTTTCGATTATATTTTGTTTGTAGGAAATTGTTTATTCACAAGGCATTTTATAGGGCCCCGGTAGCGTGCTTGCCTATCAGCGTGGGGGTTGTGGGTTCGATTCCCAACAGAGGCTTTGGTCTAACGCTGCCATATGGTCTGTGTCGCTCGTTTTACCCTTGAACCCAAAATTAGAATAAAAATTCACATTGTATTGTAATTAAAATTAAATAAATATAATAAATAATATAACATCAGTTACTTCTACCATTTTCATTGAATTCTTCTTTGAAATGACTGTAGTAGGCCACAGCCTCTTTTTTAATGGTAGGAAAAAACTCGGTAGAGTTAATGAATATTTGTAAGAACTTTGATAATAAATTGTGGATTTTAAAAATATGTTTATCACAACAAAAAACTCTGACAAGGGAAATCTCATAATCTGAACTGATCAACTCTGAAAATCCTTGGTGAAAAGAAAAAACCTTTAAAAAATAATTTCAAAACTTTCGGTTACAGATTTTAATGTCCCGATCAGTGAGTATATAAATTATTTTGGGACGCAGCAGAAGTTCCCCCATTTCTATGTTAATGCAATGTCGCGGGCCGACAGACACTCCAACAAAATGATTACCCAACACCTGCAAACTTGTTGAACCGCCTTTTTGTGTGTGTGTAACCTGGTCTATCACCAAGTTTTTTTTTTCAATTAATATTCGAAAATACTTTTCGATTTCATTGAACTTGTTAATTGTACAATTAACCTATTTTAAGTTGTTACCATTTCCGAACCGAAACTAAAAGATAGCCAAACGCACCGTAACACACTGGGACGGACGCGTGTCTTTCAACTCTCCCAAAAAAATATATGTTGACTCATTGCCGGTACAGCCACCAAATGGGTATGCAAACAGATGTACATGCCGACAGACGGACATTTTTAATTAGTGGAAATTAAATAAATTAGTTTAAATTTAATTTAAAGCCAGAGCAGAAAAGACGAACGCCAAGAAAACAAAAGCCACAATAATTTCCAACAAACAAGAAAGCCGAAGCCGAAATTGGCATAAACTGGCCGCTATTTAAAAGTAATTTCGGTACGCTTTTATTTCTTACGAAGTGTTGGGGTCTGTGGCGAAGACAACAACAACAACAAAAGAGCGAACGCTTTTCCCCGCCACAGTATTTTTTTAATGTACCACAAAAAAAGCTACAACTCAATTACGTACGACGAAGTGCTGGCCGTGGTCCATTGTTAAGGGAAGTCGGTCGGTTGGTCGTTGCTGCTTCGGTGGATGTTGTTGCCGCTGATAATGTTACGTTATGATTTCCGGTAACTCGAATTTTCAAAATCTACATTTATGAAATGTTGACGGCCTGCATGCAATGCATGCATGACTCTTACCATGTACATACATGTGTGTAGATGGTGTTGAAGGGAAACGTTTCACTGAAAGGTGATCTTACTTTGAAGATGGAAATAATGAAAGGAACGGAAAACGATAGCGACAAAATGGCCTCTGTATGGCGGGGAACTTAAGGAAATCTAAATATTATAATTTCGATTTGGCTTGAGAAAAGTGGCTGACTGCTTTCGGCACAGCAACAATTAAGGTCAATTAATTAGGTACGCTTGTTGTGGTTTTGATCGGACACTTTGGTTAGTTAATTTTCATTTCTCTCTAATTTACCCAGCACACACAGTGTTCCAGAATCTAAACGATTTCGCCCAAAATGGAATATCTTCTGACCTGGTAGATCTTCAGAGTTCTCTAAAAAAAAAGGTCTGTTATTCTCTGAGAGATATTGATATGGAAAATCCAATAATTGAATTGAAAATTTAAATATTTTTCCCAAAGTTCACCATTTTTTTGTTTTTGATTTCAAAGAAAAATGGACTGATTTTCTTCAGCTGATTCTCTTGTGTGTTGTTTGGAACAACAAAAATTTTATTATTCTAAGAGAATTTTTTTTTTACTTTTTTTTTAACATTTTTCAATTTATTATTCTGTTTTTTTCGAGCAACAAAAATGTATTTTTTTTAAAATTTGGGGAAAAAAGTGTTAATATTTTTGTTTATTGTACTGCTTGGCATGCATTTTTGGAACCATTCCAGACACTGTGTTTTCTGGATTACGAATAATCGTGCCTCAGAAAACTAACCTTCCTTTCGGATGAAAGCTAAAGTTCAATAATTGAAAATAGTTCAGCAAAATGTTGTTCCTTTTTTAAGTCATTGAAATAGAAAATCTCGAAAGTCTCATTCTAAATGGCACATATATATTTAAATGAGTCTCAATTCGATATATCAAGGTGGTTCAATCAAAATGACAAGTTTGAGATCATATGGTGTGGTTAGAGCAAATGGTAGATGCAACTATTTTGTAGTTACACAATATTCAGTAGTTACAAAATATATAACTGTTTTTCGCATTCTGGATTGAAAAATATTGGGTGAGGGTGATGAATATAAACCAGACAACAAAAATGGTAGATGCAACTATTTTGTAGTTACACAATATTCAGTAGTTACAAAATATATATAACTGTTTTTCGCATTCTGGATTGAAAAATATTAGGTGAGGGTGATGAATATAAACCGGACAACAAAAATGGTAGATGCAACTATTTTGCAGTTACAGAAATATTACAAATAAATATAAACAAGGCAATAACAGATGTTTTTTTTTTTTTTAAAAAAATACATAATTTCTCAAAATGGTAGATGCAACTAGTTTACAGTCACAGAAATATAATACACAAATTTTTTAATGTGTCCCCGCCTTCTGGACCGAAAAATATTGAGTGCGGATAATTATGAACAGGGCAGCAAAAACGGTAGATGCAACTACTTTGCAGTAACAGAAGTTTTATAAAAAAAAAAAACATAATTCTCAGGACCGAGAAATATTTGTGTAATGCAAATATTGAGTGGGGATAAATATAAACAAGACCCGAACAATGGTAGATGCAACTATTTTACTATTACAGAATTATTACAAAGCATAATCTGAATGGAGAAATAGTTGTGTAATGGAAATATTGAGGGCTGATAAAATAAAATGACAGCTGGCAGACAAAAAAAAAAAAACGCTGAAATGTCTGCGTTGTTCTATCAGGAACATGTCTTTCAGGACATAAAAGGAAATCTCTTGCGAGCTTCTTTTTATAGGTTTTATGTTGTCCAGAGGGAAAAAACTGTTGGGGAAGCAAAGTTTAATTTTGGCATAACATCTTTAGGGCTGATCGAAGGCCAGCGACAGAACAAAGGTCATGTGGAATTGGGTTGACAGGATTCGCAACTGACAAGCCAGTTACAGGAATGAAATTGGGTTCCAAAGGGGGGAATGTTTGCTATTTGAATACCAAAACAAAATTGTTTTTATTAATTTTGAAAATTTATATTTGAACTAGTCAATTTATCAATCTCTGTAAAATACTAAGCCATAGTAACAATGTCCCTCGAAGGGAGTTGTTTTCTTTGAAGTTCGCAGATATGTGTGCCCTATATTTAGTTGTATATCTGTAACCGAGAATAATGACGTCAATGGTTTAGAGATAGCTATTTGTGATTTGCCGGATGGACGATGACATTGTTGTCCGACATGATAGCACCAATTTCAACTAGCAGCCCCAGTTCAGCTCCCATATTCGTATAACCGCTGGGACAATGATGACAACCGAAAACGGTCATGTTGCTATTGTGTCTGCATGGCTGTCAACAATGAACTTGCGTAAATTATTATTTGTATAAAACGAGAGTTTATTTTTATATTTTTTGGATATTTTTATATTTTTTTTTTTTGGTAGCAAAAAACATAAAAAAAAATCGCCCGCTATCAAAAGGTGTTGCCATGTTTTGACTGTCAGCCCAAGTGTTAGAGTGGCGGGGTAACGGAGGTACACAATTTCAACTATTACGAGCACAATGATGACAATGACGACGAATTTCGACCGACTGAGGATGTCTGTAGACACTATCGGCGTTCGGTCTGGCCGTCACTCGAACGCTCTGCTATTGTTTAAAGTAAATAATTTATTAGACATACAAATGAGAAATCACTTGTCGGGGAGTTCATCGAAACGATACTGGTGGCTCAACTGTGAATGTATGGCAATGTTTGTTGTTGTTGTTTCTTTTCTATTTTCAAAACTAAACGCAAAACAGCCACTCAGCATTGTTGTACGTTCATTCACCGATAGTTGTAGTTTTTTTTTGTTTGGAATTTTTTAATATTTTATTTTGTCTCTTCTTCATATATTTTTTTTGGTTTTGGCAAACACTCTCAGACACCGAAAAAGCGCCAACATCATCAGCACGGAGGGGGGGGGGGGGTGCAGAAAATACTATAAAATAGATTTATAGGAGTCATCACAACAAAATATACAACAAACAAATTCGACACTCATAGTCGCTGCCACCACATTCAGTCACTCACTCACTTGGTCGTCATCTAATTTGGCCAGAGTCATCTACTTTGCTACTCATCAAACGTCATCATCGCCCGCAATGTGCGATGTGCCGGTGAGTGAATCGATAGAAATGATCATATCACACCCAGTCTTTAGGTCAAGAACTTCATTAAGTCATTCAAAACAACAACAACAAAACTATATACACAATTTTTGATGATTTGTAATTTGTAATAAACCCCTTCGATTTCTTGTTCGTTGGCTTCCACGCCGTACACATTTCATTTCATTTCGTCATCGTTATTGCCACTTTTCGAAAATGAAATCGATATTTTGAAATTACCATAAATATTGTTCAAGTGAAAAGACAAGATGCGCGCGACAAGTGTTTATTTGTAAAATCAATAGTTTGGCATAGGAGGGGAAGGGGGGAGATTGACGCTACACAATGCTTGTAGAGAGGAAAAAGAAGCCGAAATTCTAAATACCTATGAATTATTAATAAAACTCGATATGAACAGCAAAGGCAATATGAGTGCGCCGAACCCGATCCTATCGAAACACGACCTTGCTTTCACCAAGGCGGTAAACGACTAGAGTCCACCGTTCCGAAAGGAACACCGTCAGATCTCTAGTACATCGGTTGTTAGGGAAGCCATACCGTCACAATGACAATTGCGTTCACTCAAAAATAGATTGATAGAAGCTTGTGTATATACTAAAATTAAGTTAAAAAAATAATCTCAAATTGAGTTAAAAAAATTTACTTAAATTGAGTTAAAAATTTACTTATGATCACAATTTTTTTTATTCAAATTGGGTTAAAACCAATTTAAGAACATTTACTTACATTGAGTTCTAAAAAATTTGCTTAAAAAAATGTTTGATTGTACGTTGTTATACTAAAATTAAGTAAAAAAAATTTACTTAAATTATGATCACATATTTTTTTTATTCAAATTAAGTTAAATTGTTTTTCTCAAATTGAGCTAAAATTTACTTAAATTGAGTTCAAAATTGACTTATGATCACAATTTTTTTTATTCAAAATGGGATTAAAAAAAAAGTTAAAAAAATTTACTTAAATTGAGTTCTAAAAAATTTGATCAAAAAAATGATTGACTGTAAAGTAAAAAAAATGTACTTAAATTCTGATCACATATTTTTTTATTCAAATTAGGTTAAATTTTTTTCTCAATTTGAGTTAAGAAAATTTACTTAAATTGAGTTCGAAAAAATTTACTCAAAAACATGATTGATTGTGCATGGTTATACTAGAATTAAGTTAAAAAAATTTACTTAAATTGAGTTCAAAATGTACTTATGATCACAATTTTTTTTATTCAAAATGGGTTAAAAAAAAAGTTAAAAAAATTTACTTAAATTGAGTTCTAAAAATTTGATCAAAAAAATGATTGACTGTAAAGTAAAAAAAATTTACTTAAATTCTGATCACATATTTTTTTATTCAAATTGAGTCAAAATTTTTTTCTCAAATTGAGTTCAAAAAATTTACTTAAATTAAGTTTAAAAAAAATGTAGTCAAATTGTTTAAAAAAAAAATGTATTGAAATTGAATTCAAAAAATGTACTTAAATTGAGTTAAAAAATGTACGAAAAACATGATTAATTGAAAAATGTTTGTGAATATACTAAATTAAGATCACAATTTTTTGTATTCAGTTAAAAAAAAATGTATTCAAATTGAGTAAACCGTTATGAAAAATGTGTGAAAATTGTTTTTGTATTTTCATAAATGTTTTCGAACAAAAGTTTTTAAATTTCTTATGAATAGGGTTGTTACATTTTTGAAGCAAAACTAAACTGTATTTGAGCAAAGGTGTACAAAGGGTGTACTGAGAATAAGTTCACAGTACAATCTCATACATTTTAATAAATTTATTCAGAGACTATATAGCCTAAACTATATTTGTTGTTAAAGCCTAACAAATTCTTTTGAAAAACCTTACTGAATTTCATTAAACCAAAGAAGATGAACTAAGATTGAGTATATGTATTGAACTTAAATAGAGTACATGGACTTGAACGGTTTTTTTATTTCACCTGGATGGCGAGGCATGTCAAACAGACGACGGCACAATTGATATTTAGCTTACTAAGTTCGGTCGGCCGATGTATGCGAGCCATCCATTAACGATTCCGGTTGGTAAGGAGCATATCAAAGAAGCTCATGGTGAAATGTAGCCAGTATAGCCGTCACCAGGCTGCGCTGCAGTGAACCCAGCCCTGGCAGACACACGAATGGAATCGTGTTCCATAAACAATGGCAATGTTTGCTCTTTCTGTGAACTATAGTGAGGTTCTTTTTTAAAAAAAATTATACTTAATTTGTATAAGCATACAAATTGCATGTACTTAAAACAAGTGCACAATTTTGCTCTAATTTAAAATAAAGATCTAACATACTATATTTAAGTTCATAGTAATTATTACAAAATATACTCAACTTGAATTCAGGAAAATTCTTAAATTCAATTTAATTGCTGTGGGCTTTAAATTAGTGATATCACTCAGGACAAAAGGAACTACGCTTTTTCACTTTAGTTTAATAATAAATCGTCTTCAGCGTATAATAACCATTGATGTGTGTTCTTGTGCTATTGGCAGAATTGCCATAGAACACCTTTTTCTATAAATAAAACTACAACCCAATTATCTATACAGGCGGACAGACACACTCAGACCCCCGCCACATGTCTATGAAAGTGAAGAGTGAAACTATTGATGTGAGTCGGCGTCTCGGTAGTTTGGTAAGGTCGTCGTCGCCGGCATCACCGTCGCATAAAAACTATTGTAAATGATACACAACACGTAGCATTATGTTGCAACATTTCGTTTTACAATAATTTTTGTACTTCTGATGATGTGATGTTCGAAAACAGAAAATGAAAATTATGAATTTTGATGAAATTTTGAAATGTAATGATGACCAAGTAAAAAAAAAAACAGAACATTCATGCGTTATTTTTTTTGTTACAGACAGACCACCTCCTTCTATTGACTCAGTTACTCAGTTACCTGCAGACAGACAGACAGAATGACCTATAACTATTCAAATAAATAGAGAAAAAAAAAGAAATTAACTATGAAAAGTGGGTGTAAAGGAGAGAATATGGGAACGAACCAAAACGGCAGGATGTACGCGTACACTTTTCCTGTGTTGTTGCAATTGAAATAGTAGCAAACAGATGTTCTCATCGAGAAAACGGACACTTTTTCCAGTATCAATTCAATTCAATCCTCTTGTGTACTTCTCTCATAAGAGAGAGTACACTGAGAGAGAGTACACTGTATGGTTTTTTTTTTGTTTTCTAGATTTTACTTAAAAATTCCATAAATGTCAACAAACTCCATAGACTTCTTTTCGCTCTGGTCCAAAATCTTTAAATATCTCTTAAAGTTCTTTCGATTTAAAGCATAATTGGCAATAAGTCGTCGTTATTTATTTCGTAATCATAATCTTCATATATCAAAATCATTTTTGTTTTTGGCGTGTCATTTCTGGAAACTTGAAAACCGGTTAAAATTTAAACAAACACAACGAAAAATAAATAAGAAACAGAAAAACTGGAGTAATCAGTGAACAAATGAATCAAAACAAAATAAACAACAACAACTGCAATCGTTGTAAGAAAAAGAAAACAATGCTGAAATACTGATGGAAATCGAAGCTATCAATGTAATCAGATTTATTGTTATTTGGTATGGCCACGAACTAGATATATCGTGAAGGGGCAGCGAGGAGGCCCAGAAGAAAACAACCAGCTCAATTACATAGCACGTGGAGGGGGTAGGCAAGTTTGGAGCTACAATCGCCGGAGTACCGAAGATGACTGATGCTGTTGGCCTTGCTCGCAGTATTGTGAGAGCAAAGAGATTTAAATAGGAAAAAATCTCACTAAAATGAAAAAATGATCCATATTCTACTATTGAAGATAGGGTTAGGTTAGGTTGAGAAGAGGAGGCGGATTTTCTTGAAGATAACATCAGGGCTAATCCGAGCAATTTATGTGTTTTTTTTCTAATATACAGGCATGTCACAGAAACCCAAACCGACAAATTTTGAAACCAAAACGTTTTTAGCTTCTCCAGAAAAAGGAAATCGAAAAAAATTATTGATTTGAAACCCATCACAAAATCTGAAGTGAAATTGAAATCAATTTCAACTTAAACTCCAAATTGAAATGAAATTCTGCTCAAAATTAATTATGAATATTGCTTTTATTAAAAAATATACTAAATACGTTGAGTATGATAATTTTAACATCTTTTTTAACGTATAAAGTATCAGGCATGTCAAAGAATTGCCATCGCTTCAATTGTGTGATCTTGTCACATATAAAATTGGCAGCCTCAACCAAAAACAACACTTAAACCCAAAAAAAAAAACTCCGCAAAGAAATGTAAGTATTTGTTTTAATATTAAAATTAATAGCTAATTTTTACATATTTAAAGGGGCAAGCATATTTTTGATTTGTTTGTTTGTTAACTTTTTTAATTAAAATCACAGTCAAAGTGTGGAGACGTATCGACATTTTTGACGGCGGTGGGTAAATCAGCTGTTTCTAATTTCAATGCTACCATATTTTTAATAGAAATATTCGATTTCCATTTTTTCTTGATTTCATCAAACCCAGGAATTTTTGAAGAAGCAAAATTAAAATGTTAGGTTTTGGAAACACGAATTCAAATCGATTTCGTAACATTTCTGTGACATGCCTGATAGAGTAATTTTTCATTAATAAAAAATACCCTATATTTTTTTTTAAGGAAATTTTCGGAGTATTTTTTCTTTGTGGTTTTGCGGCCATTTTTCGTATTGGTTGTGGGCCATTTTTTCCTATTGCAAACTCAACAGTTTGAAGGCGTTATTACTTTTATAAAAAAATATTTTTAAATTTTTCGGAACATTTGTCCATATTCAATTGGGGCTAAATTCAATATTTTTTGTGAAGCGATTTTTCATTATTAAAATTAAATTTATCCGAGCAATATATGTGTTTTTTTTTCTAATATAGAGTAATTTTTCATTAATAAAAAATACCCTATATTTTTTTTTTAGGAAATTTTCGGAGTATTTTTTCTTGGTGGTTTTGCGGCCATTTTTCGTATTGGTTGTGGGCCATTTTTTCCTATTGCAAACTCTACAGTTTGAAGGCGTTATTACTTTTATAAAAAAATATTTTAAAATTTTTTCACATTCAATTGGGGCTAAATTCAATATTTTATTGTGGAACGATTATTCATTATTAAAATTAAATTTAGGTCATTTCTTGTGTTGGGCCAGAAATGCTTAGAATCAATTAAAAAATATTTTATTTCATCTCTATAATAAATTTGTATTTTTAATGAAAAAATTTCTTAAAGCAGACTAGCGGCCCTTTTAAGAAGCTGAAAAACACGTACAGCGACTGCAGGAAGAAAATAATACTGTTGCTTTCCGTCATTCATTTATTTCTTGCAAATTTGTAATTTTAAGCCGATTAAAAGCAAATTACAGAATTCATAAGAAAACCAATCATTAGGAGATTTTAAAAACCATTCTGCTGTTAATTCGATCCCACAAACTCACAAATATTCTAAAATTAGCAATCAATGTTCATTAAAAGCCCAATAATTGCACAACACCCCACGTTATTAAAAAACTAACAAAAAATCATATTGACAATACTTAGGGGCCTGCTTGGGAATATGACAACAACAATAGATAGCGAAAAAGTCTAGTTGGACAAGTTAGAGAAGCAGAAACCATCATAACACGCTGGGACTTGTCACATAGGCAGCATGTTATATTTGACAAACAACAGATTTAGATCGTCAATACACTACAAAAAATTATATACATAAGCGGACATCTAAGGGACTGAGAATTTTGTCCACTTATGAGAGGTGTCCGCTTATGAGAGAAATACACAAGAGGACTGTATTTAATCCAAAATCCATTTTATTGTTCAACGAACGAACAAATTCGTTTGATGGAAACATACAGTTGAAATAAGTAGACAAATTCTTTAAACCCATTTTATATAAATTAACTACTATTTTCCATGAAATGGAAATAGTAGTTAAAAAAAACGAATTCTTTTCCTCAACTATTTTTTGTTCAATACTTGTTTAATTTAATTTAAAATACGAGAATTTGTTCACATTTAACGAGAAAATAAAAAGTCAACTTGAGTCAACTTGGCCATGTTGCTTTAAGTAGAGTGTGCGACTATCATACAGAAAGCCCAGATTCGTATACTGGCAAGACCACAACCATTTTGCTCATAAATGCTGGCGACTTTACGAGTAAGAGTACAATCTCTAAGTCATGTCAAAGATCTCTAGAAAAGGCATTAAACGTTCTCAAACAGCTCTGAGGAGTATATCCTGGGCCTGATATGTAGATTAGAGGAACATAGTTTTAGATCATTTTCATTTGTCATTAAATGAATTATTCTTCATAATATTTTTTTTATTTTTTTTTCTATTTTTTTAATATTTAAATTAAATATTTTAAAAACTATTTTTCTAAAAAAAAGTAATTTTTTTGATGGCAAAGGTTTTCAATGTCAATTTAATTTTTTAAGACTTTCAATGCCAATTTAAATTGTTTTTTTTATATAATTTTTTTTTTATTATTTCAATTGGAACTACTTTTCTAAAAAAAAAATATTTTTTTGTTAAATTTTTTTTATAAATGTTTTGTGTTTGTTTTTATTTAGGAATCTTTTAGATTTTTTTTTATTATTTAAATTAACTATTTTAGGAATTATTTTTCTAAAAAGTACTTTTTTTTTGGATGGGAAAGGTAATAGTCTTTCAATGTCAGTTTACATTTTTTTTATAAATCTTTTGTGGTTCTTTTCAATTGAGGAGTTTTTTTTTATTCCTTTTTTTATTATTAAAAATAACTATTTCAGAAATGATTTTTTTAAAAAAAGGGCGAGGTAATAGTCCGTCAATGTCAATTTAAAAATCTTTTGTGTTTTTTTTCTATTTAGGAGTTTTTTATTCCGTTTTTTTTTTATTAAAATTTACTATTTAGAAATTATATTTCTAAAAAAAAGTACTTTTTAATGTCTTCTTTTATAACTCTTTTGTGATTTTTTTTTCAGGAGTTTTTCCGCGGATTTGTCAAATATATTTGACACTTCATATGATTTTTAGACGATGTTTACAACCAATGTTTGTTTTCTGTCAGCTTCCGCTGACTGTCCTTTCTTGTTCTGGAAAATGAAATGAAATTTCCGTACCATATGTCTCACGATGAAACTACAATGAAATTTACTCCAGCTTCGTCAGACTTCATATATATAAGTCCGTAGTAGAAAATTAAATTTTCTTTACAATTCGCAATCCCCCGTTTTGTAAACAATAGTGAAGTTGGTTGCAGTTGCAATACATCACATTGATACAATTACACCAACCTAAACAGAGGCTTATTTTTTACGAAAAACCCAAATTACTCCCAAAAAAATAAAATATTGTACAAAAATGCAAGGACATTTTGTAGGTCTTCTTTTAGATGTCATTGCCAACATATTTCCAGAAATAATTTGACCTTTAACCAGTTTTCCTGGAAAAAATACTTTTATGTGAATTTATTTCACTTTTGTTCTCAGTGTACGCACATAGAAAATATCTATCAGCCATTGATTACAGTCGAATCTGTCTCGGTAATATAAAGAAAAAAACTATAATAATAGCAATAATCGGACAGACAAAAATAACAATAATCAGTTATAGCGTAGTAAACAACAACAATCAAATAGAAACGACGACGAAAACAACACCTCTCTATGGCTTACATATACAGAAGTAACTCAGCGGTCCATACAAACGACCGCCACGACAGACATTTCCGATTATTTTGAATTTCGGTTGGCTTGTCGTCGTCTTCTTTATTTAACGTTATGCTTAATTATCTGTATTATTATTTTTCCGATATACAACAACACTACAATTGTGGTGAGAATTATGTAAAAAAATAAAACACACTATCAGATACTCACATACATGTCAATAGCTAACAGAAAAAAGAAACGATCGCTAGCAAGATTTTGTAATGTACACCGAAAACACAAAAAAAAATTTGGATTGTCATTGAAAACTTTAACGTGTTTTTGTTTTTAAGAGATTGAGAGAGAAAAAACGGATACTGAATACATTTTTGAAACAAATTCTATTTGGAAATGTAATTAAACCCCGTCGTGTGGTAGAACAATTTTTTTTTATATTGCCTTATACGCCCCCTTCCATCTGTCGATGAATTGATTCCATACGAATCGTAGTTTTATCGTATATGAGATGGATACAGAAAAGACAATTTCATTTGATAATCGAATATCCGCTACTGCAGAGCAGCCCTAACGGCAAGTGTCCGTTGTGGTTGTTGTAATTCAGTTCAAAACTGGCATCCCAACAAAGATGGCGTACGTGTCAACAGGAAAATGGCGTCTGTAGATAAAATGGAAAATGTGTAGTAAAAGTTTGTTAATTTTGTTCAGCACACATTTCCACTAATGCTCGAGAATTATAATCGATTTGCAGCAGGGAAAGAGTTATCGACTGCATGATGTGAGTTTAGATAGATGGGCTGAAAAATATGATAATAAGATTGTGGCCAGCAGTAACTGCCGTTGTTGTTATTAAATTGTAAACAATAATTGTAGAGTTTACTAATATTAAATCACCATAATGACTGATATTACAACCTTCAATTAATTCACATTTTAGGAGTCCATTAGAAATACAATTTCTTCAGAAAGCTTACTTGCTGCTGTTGCAACAATTTGTTTACAATTCAAAGACATAGCAACAAAATGGTTGAGGCAACTATTTCTCTGTTACAAAACAATTGCTGATTTTTCTATCAAACAATTTGGTGACATCTAGAGTTTGCCTTAAGCATTTCTCTGTTATAGAAACGCACTGATTTTCTATGAAAAAAAAAACACTTAGTGACATCTAGAGTTTGCAGCTGTACTAATACTCTAGATTGCCTTTGGCTGTGTTATCAACTCCGTTAATGTTATTAGATATTTTCGTATTGCATTAAAAATGACTCAGAATAAATAATGTCTAATATTATCGAGTAGTTATCCATGTGTCCAATGATTCAGTTGGCAATTCTCAATAATTCAATGATATCTCATCATGGCCCATCGGTTTGTCATTTAATTCCCTGAAACATTTACTTAACTCTCCTCCGGCTAACATTAAAAAAAATTCTATTGTACAGGGTCCGCCAAATAACTTTTTTTTTTTTGAAAATTCTAAAAAAAACCTACTGGATATTTTCTCAAATTTCTTTTTTTTATTTGAAAGTACAATCCTTCCTTCAAATGGCGGCCTTCAAATAGCCTAAGGACATCAGCTCTGCGTCTGATAATGCGATCTTCAAAAACAGGGCGCAAAACATCGAGTGTAGCTTCGGCTGTGTGGCACGTAGCGCCGTCCTGTTGCCAATACCCTCCTCTTCAATTTTTGTAAACAAAAAATCGTTCAAAATGGCCCGATAACGAAAACGACATAAGCACTAGTTGAAAAAAAAACGTTAGATGGCGGACCCTTTATTTTCTCTTTTATTCCGAGTTTCAGTAGTTTCTATGTCTTTCCCAAGCCATGTATGGATTTCCAGCAGACCTCCAAATACTGCCTAATAATGCTAAATTTATTAAATATTGAATATTGGGATAGACGATCCCAAAACCGTTTGTTTACAAAACCTGTATAAGCCCAAACATGAATTTCAGCTTTTGGCGTAAACAAAAGACAGGGGCAACATAAAAAGGCACATTTCCCATATACATTTCTACATTTGAGTATTTGATATTTCAATTCCCCATAGACGACTGGACGGGCGGACGGGCGGTCCCTGTCCGGGTCTTTGTGTGAAATGTTCGTCAATGGCAGCAACAACCACCATTTGCCGCCGCTACCACCAACCACCTATTGTTTGGATGAACGCATTTCTTTCAAATTCAGTTTTGAACTAATCATAATAATAATAAATATGAAAGTCATTTCGGGAATCGTTAATATTTTCAGTTTTCTGTCTGTTCTCTCAAAAATGTGTTACCGTCCCGAGTATATCGGAAAATTAGTTTGTATGCTGGCAAGAACAACACGTTTGTCTAGCGTCTCAGACATTTCAATTCTATTGATTGGTTGTAATTTTTTTTTTTTGTAAACGTTTCCTTTCGAACACACGAAACGTGTGTGTGCGTAATCGATTCTCTTCTTACAATTCACACCTTTTCGGGGTCTCACAACTACCAAAGGACAAGAATTGTTCTAAACTTAAAGACTATTAATTTCAAAAAATTCTTAAATACAAATAAAGATATTCTCGTCGACAATTTCTGGAAGACCAAATGTAATTACAAACAAAAAAAAAAATTAAGATTGTGTTCAATACTAAATGATTTTCAGTTTTTCCCTTGTTTTTCCGTTTTTTGTTTAGTAAATTACAAGTCACTTCAGGTTGAGGACATATTTAACCAAATAAATATATTCAAACTCATTTCCGTTTAAGCTCAACAAAAGATAGAGATTTTCGATACGAATTGGAGAAAAAAAAATTGGTGATTCCATTTCGAAGAAAACGAATGAAAACCGTCTTCTGAAGAAAGAAATAAATAAATGTGAATTAAAATAATTAGAAGGCCCCCCCTAAAAACGACTTCTGTTCGTTATGAGAAGAAAGAAATTAATTAAATAAATTAAAATAATTAGAAGGACCCCCTAAAAAAAATAACCCTAACGCAATGACAAATGACCCCGACTATAGGGCAATTTTTTTTAATGAAAAATCTCTCCTAAAACATCAAAATGTAGACAATGTGAGAGACAGTCCCAAAAAAAATAGAAACACTTTTTATAAAAACGAAATAAAGGGCATTGAATGAGTCGATTGATGAACCTCAAACACAACATCAGAGAATAATGGAAACCCTAGAAGGGTTCTCCACAACAAACTGTCAGACGGATCGCATCCCAGTAACACACGTGGTTGCGAACTGCACGACAAGAATAGGAGAGAGACGCGGACGAGAACACGACACATACACCCAAGATGGGGGAATTGTGGAGACGCATCCACAACCGATTTAGGAGTAGTCCCTATGCCACAATCCGAGGGCCGAAATTACTCAATGATTCTACCAGCAGAGATCAGGGCCATCACAGAATGCCTCAAATGGCTGCGGCATAGGTATCAGTATTTTCACGAATAGTCAAAACGCTATTAGATCCTTCAGAGTTGGTAGTGTCAAGTCAAGGACACTCATGGACTGTAAGGAAGCGATAAATGACGTATCGAGAGATAGCGACATATTTATAAACTGGATACCGGGCCACCAAGGGTTTCCGGGCAATCTTAGGGCCAACGAACTGGCCAACGAACTGGCAACGAAAGGCAATCTGACCAAAATACTCTGACAGTGTCTCAACCTTTTCTGGAGACACAAAAGGAGTTGAGAGAATGAATGAGGGCGACTCATGCCTTCAGATGGCAAGAGGAAGAGGTGGGGAGAACTACAAAGGAAACCTGGGGAAATCTCGATTACAAGAAAACAAGGAGAATACTCGGGTTTAACAAAAATGAGCTGAGCAAGCTAGTTGGGGTCATCACAGGACACTCTAACCTAAGGGCACGCCTTTTTTTTGGATAGGATACTCGGAGAACGACGAATGTAGGGCATGCGGTGAGGACGCCCAGACGGCGGAACACTTCCAGGGCAGGTCAGGAAAATCCAATTAGGAGAGGATATCCTAGATGACCTGTCGATCATCGAAGGAATAGACATAAGGAATTTAAGAAACTTTATAGAGGGGACCGAATTCCTAATGTAAACAAAAGGGGCTGGGAGTCTGAAGAAGAAATTAGGAGCGGACAACAGGCCAAACTGCTGGTCCAGGTGTATGGCAACGACATGAGACAGTCATTCGTACATGACCGATCCTTCGTTTCAACCTAAAAATTTGAGGGATAATTATTTTGAAAGCCAAGATAGACACCAATCAATTCTGGGTGGAATTCATTTAATATTTCGATAACAGCGAATGTATTCTGGAAGTAATTCTATAAAAGGCATGATATAGGGGAAATAATAACAAATTTTTCAATTATTTTCCAATTATTGAATTTGAATGTAAAACCTATGACAGACAGACAGACAATAACATTTATTGAACACTTCACTATGGGGGAATGCGTTCCAGAAGTAGTGCTAAAGCATCGATGACACAACAAACTATTCCAAAATCGATGGAAAAACTAATTTATTGTTCAACTTTTTGAAGAATAATTAAAGTAAACCCTTTAGCAGACGGAGGGACAATCATTTCTGGCTCCATTCTATTTGAAATTTCAAAACCAGCGAATGACTTTTGTAAATAAATTTGTTTTAGAACCGATGAAAAATGCTCGCATATTAAAAAACTTTGAAATTTAAGTAATTTAAATGTAAAATCTCCTTATTGAATGTAGTTAACAGTTCAATACTAGGCAATGAGTTCTGTAAGTAAGTCCTAAAACACCGCAAGATACAAGAATCTACGAAAAACTAATTTACTAGTCAATCCATTTTTTTTAAAAAAAAATAAAAACATGGAAAATCATTTCCGTGTGAAATTAATTCTATAAATACTTTCACAACTCATAGCGGGAAGTGTGTTCTGGAAATTGTTCTCCAAACATTGAAGGATAAATAATTAAAACAAAAAAAAACCATAAAGAACTAAAAAAGGGATTTGGAATGAAAAATTGGAGTCTAGCTCTGTTTCGGAGTTAGAAAACAAATGAATGAGTACTGGGGAAACGTCCCCGGTTTTTGCTTTTTTAAGTTTTCATATGCGATAATAAATCAAATAAGCGCAGTCGAAAAAAACAAACAAATTTATTTTCATAAAAAGCCAATCAGTGGAGATTTTGGAACAATAAAAACAACAACAAAGTGGAAGGAAAAGCACCCTCTAAATAGCCGATATTTGCCATATGTTGTTTACGGAAACGTAATCTAAGAACATATTTACCCAGCCCTACCCTCCCCACCCCTGTCCTTTGACTTCAAAAGGACAAAACATAATAATGTTGGTATATAAGAACGACCTACATGTGTATGTGTATGCTTATATGGTTGTGCGTGTCGGTGTGTGTGTATATAGAATAAACAATAAATAGTAAGTAATGGATATGGCTAAACGATAAATCTAATAGATAAACATAAACACGCGTTTCTTAAACTGACGGACTGACTACTGACATTTAGCCAACACACGATACGTTGCGATACGACGTTTACTGTCCGTCCGTCCGTCCGTCTATCCCCAACCACAATAGCTCAGTGCTTTTGGCTTATTACCGGGAGGGAGGCCAGCAAGAGAGAGAGAGAGAGAGAGCGAGAACATAAAGAAAGTAAACACCCATGTTCCCCAAGTGCCGGAATAGAGAAACTAATCAAAGTTGGCGATATTGGTGGTGGTGTTGGTTTTGTATGCGTGCGTGGTACGTATACGGGTCACCATCATCATCATCAAGAACCACCACCCTATAAACTAAGCCCTGCATACATTAAACGCCTATGGGCCGGCAATGAGCGCAACGTGCCGACTTCTTCGTCTGAGCAAGCCCTAGCAACGGAGGATGGTCGTCGTTGCTCGACTTGGCTCGGTGGTGGAGTGGCTAAGGGTATCAAATACACACGCATGTAAGTCTTCATACAGCACGGCACGACACGGCGGCACAGCACAATGCGATTTAGATTTTATTTTCTTTCGTTTCTGGCAAATCATGCTCTGATCATTTCTCAAAACATCAAAAAAAAAAAAAAACACACAGCAGAAAAAAAAACTTCTTACCCACTCGTACTTTTGCTGTGAGACGTGTTATGTGAATGGTATATGGCCGGCCGTATGCCTCGACCATACATATGTACATACATGCATGTGGTACATGGTACATATAAACGAGGGTCGACACTTCAGGCATGGCCAACTTACTTACTTACTCTGTTCCTTCTTTGGGGAACACTCCCCTTTATAAAGAGTTTTTTTGTTGGATGCTGAAGGCACACAATAAAGTTGGATAACCTGGTATATTCTAGCATCACTACTGCACGTTCCTGAAGTTGAGAAGATGTCTTCAAAGGACAGGGCCATATCTGGAAGTTATATTCCATTTATGGGCGGATATAGGTGGTTTACATATTTACGTTCACATTGGGGTGAAGTACAGTGGAACTTCCGTTAGTTGAATTTTCTTTAAGCCGAAGCACTTCAGTAGACAAATTCCCTTAAAAAATTTTATAATGAATTCCATAACTCAAAGTCTTCGTAACTCGAACCTTTCTAGGTGGTTCGCTTCTAGATAGAGAACAGAAACTTTGGCAGTCCTGCGGCCAGACAATGCTCGCATAGAGCGATCTCTGAGAAAACTCGATATGAATTGAGAGAATATATTAGTCCCAAGTCACACTAGGCAATTGTAATTGCCTCAATTCTCAGTTTGACAGAAAGCGAGGTAAGGGAAAAAAACTTGCTCGTCATTTGCAATAAAGTCAAAGGCAATAATGTAAACAAAAATCGCCGAAAAAGAATTTCCTTGTGTGAACACAAGTGGCAAGTTCAAAAGGGAATCAAGTAAAATTGCCTAGTGTGAATTGGGACCTTCCGACACGGAATGCAAATTTCGATATGACTACCAGACTCTATCGAACGCCTTGGAAATATTCAGGCTCGACTCCATGGTTCCGCCCCGGACATAGCTGGGTTTCTGCTAGGGTTACCAGATACAAACTGTATTATATCTGGATTCAAGGAAAATTCAGCTTGATTTTATGAAAAAAAACTGGACTAATAACGAAAAATTGTATTTTATTGGTCATATTTCGGACACCCTTATTGAACTATGGCTAGAGTAATGTCCTAAAATTGATGTTACTGATCAAATGCGTCAAGCCAACTTCCATAGGTTTTACTTGCGCCATAAAGTATGGACCCTTCGTTCATATCTTGGAAACCTGTAAAGCAATCAAATATATTCTAGGTGATAATTATTGCATTTTCAATGCACAAAATATCTACTATGAAAATAAGAGAAAAAAATATTTTCGCCAAAAAAAGCGTATCAATATATACGACTTTTTTTTAAAAAAATTTTTTTTCTTTAAAAAGAGTTTTAAAATATGAGACTTTTTAGAAAAAAATATTTTTCTCTAAAAAGCGTATCAAAATATACGACTTTTTTTTTAAAAAAAAAAAATTATTTTCTTTCTGTGTCTGTTTGCGTAGCAACTCATTACACCGTGTTACACACATTCTGTCCTATGAACCAAATTTACTTTTTCGGAAAGGGGATAAAAAATAAAAATACACGTGTATCGTTTAAGGAAAATCTGAGAATTGATAATAATCTATTTTTTAAAAAATTTGACGTGATACAGACATTTCCACGAGTCTGCCTGCCAAAAATCAGCTCGATTGGATCACTTAAAAAGGGTTAAAAATCGTTCGAAAGGCTTTCACACAGGCCACTAAGAGCTTCATACATCAAACTTAAAAAAAAAAAAATTCTGACGTGTACATGAAAATCGTCGATACACGTGTATTTTTATTTTTTCCCCTCTTTCCGAATATGTGCATTTGGTTCATAGGACAGAAAAAAATCTATTTTTTGTAACACGGTGTTATAGGCATTTTAATGTAAACGACAATTTCTGAAGGCTTTCTCTTTGGATTTAACACCTTCATTGATTGTCAAATTAAACCAAAAACCAATTAAGGAGTCTTTGGATCAGAAAAATAATTATTTTCTCGAACATTTTGGCAGCAGTAACGACACTATTGTCTAGGCCATAAACTTCCAGTTAGCAATGGTTGAGCTCGGCACAAAGACTGCATTTAGAATGTCCGTTTTGTGACTGGTTTAGAAGTGGACCGAAGATCGAAGACTGAAAGAAATGCCGACATGGTGCCATGAGAAAAGGTCAAGAATATGTGATTGCAGCCCTGCAACACTTCACTACTCACAAAACCCTCGCACACGTCCCTCGTATCAGTGTACATACATACGTATATTCCCTTGTCGAACCGCCCAACAGTGGGTCTTGATGGGGTGTAATATGTTAACAGCCACTGGTGCTGCTGTAACGGCTTCTGCTGATATCAAATGATGAAAAACTTTGGTCTGACATGCCCTGGCATGTGGAACCAACGAGAATGCCATTCAGCGGCAGCATCGACAACAACAACATCCCAAATGGTAGTGGGGGGGTGGGGGGGGGGGGGGGAAACCAGAAGAAAAATGAAGTTTTTATTATGCCATTAAGCAAAGCTCACATGGCGAATGCCAAGCGGTGGAGGATAATAAGAAAAGCAGCAAAGAAGAAGCAATAAATTAAACTTTTTAGCTGATTAACATTTTTATAAATTATATTGATCCCGGGATATATTGAGGCAAGTTTATGTATATGCGACTGAGAGAATCCAACAAATGCCAGGGCAAAAGAAACGTGTAAGTTGGGGAAATGTCAGGGCAACCCAGCAAAACAATTGGCCGTGCAAGTGGAAAGTAGAGTAGAGGTCCCAGTTCAAAGCCATAAGGCTTTGAATTAAAAGTTGTCAGACTTTACGTATTTCCCTTAACATTTCATGAAGGCGTAGGCGGGGAATTTCTCTCGCATCTTTGAGCTGTGCACAATACAAAATTTGTACATCCACTGAGCGGGACATACCGGCTCTGCACGACTAACGATGTTGACTATCGCCAGCATTTGCGAGGCGGATGGAATCACAGGGTAGTAGAGTTCTCTTCCCAAAGAACATCTATGGATAAGTAAGGAAGCTTTGGAAATTACCAAAATTCAACTTTGGTATTTTTTTCATAGTTTATATATGACTTCGTAGGATGAGTATTTACTATTTACTTTGAACTTGGGCAATTCAAATGGAACTTAGAATTAATTAATTTAAATTTAACTTAGGCAATTTACTTTGAACGTAGTTAGATGACCTTGTACTTAGATAACTCACCTAGAAATTGAACTCATTGCCTTGAACGTAGCAATGCCTTTAGATGAATTCCACTGCCATCGGTATTTCGGATCACCACATTGTTTGTTAGGTATTTAGAATAATGCCACTAAAGCAAAATGGAGATATTTCATTGCGTGTGAGTTCTTCTAATACCAATAAAATGGAACATTCTCTTAAGCACGCCATGATTCTTTTACATACACACACACACATGCCCACATACAAAATGGCAAGCAATATTTTGGGTTTGAATAAAATATTTCATCCTTTTTAAGTTATCTGTGTGTGCGTGCGTGTGTTTTTTTGTCGGTGCCACGCATTTATTTTATATAAAAAGCCTGTCAACTAAAACTGTCATGTTCCATCAAGATGACATACGACAAACCAACGAATGAATGGAACAGAAACGAACCAAAAAAAAAAACCCCAACAAAATATTAATCATGTCACGAAAATATATAAAATGAAATATTGGATCAAGCGAATAAGAAGACGATGGAGAAGGAAAGAAAAAAGAAAACTTTGTTGATTAAATTTTGTGAAATGTATGCATATTTTGAGCGGCTGTGGTGGCAGGGCACGCAAGAATTGCGACGAAGATGAATGGATCAATTTTCGAGGAGAGGGTGGATTTTTTCACATTAAGAAAAACAACCAGTTGGGGGTGGGTCTAGCTGTCGGCTGAGTAGAACAAAACCGCGATATAAACATAAATTCTTCTGAAGTGTAGCCAAGAATGTTGAAATACTCAGAAACCATTTTACAACACTGCAGAGCTTGTCAAGGAAAAACGGAATTTGACGAATTATTAATCTAAAGAAGTTGTGAGAAAGCTCGCCCCACTACAGATAATTGTGCGGAAATCACGAGCTTTTTTGTTGCGTTTTACAGAATAGAGCTTTAGTTTAGTTTTTTACTCGAGAATTTTAAAATGTCAAATTTTCCTACATACGAACTTTAATTTTAAATATATACGACTCAGATTTCTGATAAAATATCTATAAAAATGACTAAATCTGAGATTATGAGAAGAAAGCTTTATATAATATAATGTTTTATCTTCTTGCTCAGTTTCAAAATAATGGTTGACGTTTTCGAATTTAGTTTGCAAGACAGCTTAAAAGCTTTAAACTTTTTAAAAGCTTCTGAAAAATCTTCCCAATCTCCTTAAGAGTTAAAAAACTAAAAAAAGACACGAATTTAATGTTGTTCATAATGGGAAGAGTATGTGAAAGCTTTGCACAAAAGCCTTTAAAAAGTAGATAAACAAATAAGTACGTAGGCAATGAACTAAGTTATTAAATCACTAATTAAGTAATGATGTAATTAAATTAAACTAGTAAGTAGGTAACGACGATTTAAGTGGGTTTCGATTAGTGAGTATAAAAACTATATCTTGCACAGCTCACTGATTAGAGACCGGTCCCCCTCTGTCAAGGGAAATAACTAAGAAGCAAAAAAAAAAAAAAAATTAAAAATAACGCGAGCTGCGTGGTTGTGTTTTACACTACACGGGTAACAAACTTGTAATGTTTAATTTGAGCAAGTATGACTTTGAAGCGTTAGTGCAAAACATACATAAACTTTAAAGCTCTAATTACACTACTCAACAAAATGAAAAAAATTTCATGTACTCCGGATGCGATAATTTTTTCTGTGTAGATAACCTTGACATGAGCTCGAAAAACGCAATAAAAAATTTTTTTTTCGTTTGGCTTTTGTTTTATTTTTTTTTTTTAAATTTTAAAAAAATTTTTTTGGTTAATTTGTTTCGTCCGGCATAACTCGGGAACCACTAGCCCGATTTAATTGAATTAAAATTTAAAATTACAATTCCCTTAATCTGTTCATATATTGTTTTCCTATACAAGCAACAGTTTCCAAGTTAAAAATGAATATATAAAGGAAAAAACTTATTTTTTGCCTAAAGATTTAAATTTTTTTTTTTTAAAAAATCCAAAATGAAAAAAAATGTCAAATCTTATTACTTTTACGTAAAGTCACATAACCTATGAGCAAAATGAGACAAAGATCATGAAAATCGATGCACGCGTTTCGCTGCACGCGTTTCGCTTTTATTCGCAATTGATTATGCCGGACGAAACAAATTAAACAAAAATTTTTTTTTAAAATTTAAAAAAAAAAAAATAAAACAAAAACCAAACGAAAAAAAAATTTTTTATTGCGTTTTTCGAGCTCACAGAAAAAATTATCGCAAACCGAGTACATTTTGACTGTTGACTAGTGTTATTGGAATAAAATAATTTGCGAACGCTGCATTACAAATAATTGTGGGGAAATCACGTTCTTTTTTTATTTTTTGCACAATAGAGCTTTAATTTACTTTTTTTTACTCGAGAGCTTTAAAATTGAAAATTTGTCTACAGAAGAGTTTTAAGGCTTTGGCATATTTAAAATATAAATATAAATATAAGACTCAGATTTCTGAGAAAATATCTACTAAAATTATTAAAAAGACTAAATCAGAGATTATGAGAAGAAAGCTTTATGTAATGTAATGGTAAACTTAGGTTTTACCTTCTGGCTGAGCTACTTATGCCTCGTATTTAACTGAAAAGCCTTTTGAAAATAAAGCTTGACGTTTTTGAATTTAGTTTGCAAGACAGCTTTAAAGCTTTTAGTTCTCGTTAGAATTACAATAAAAACAAGTTATCTCAACAAAATAACTCGAAAGTTTGCAATGAAAATTATTAAAAAAAAAACAAGAACAACAAAATAACTCGAAAGTTTGTAATGAAAATTATTAAAAAAAAAAGCACTAAAGCGATGTAGACGAAAGTCACCATTCTTTGTCTCATTCTCTGTAGAAACCCGATGACTGGGAAATTATTATTTTTCTAGAAATCTTTGGAAAATTAATCCGGGGAATAAAGGGAATTATTCTCAAACTTTGTTATTTTTCTTTGGACTCACTCATGCTCTCCAGGCCGATACCGGTGGATCAATTGCAATCGTTGGTGTATAATTTCGAGTCACACTTTTTAAGCACAGGCTGAGCCCGACACATTGAGATTCGTAGAAGAACTGAGATTTTACAAAATTGCGTAGTCAATGGAATTTGTGCAAACATTTTAGATTTTATACAATTTTGTGATTTTTTTTTACAAAATCCCAAAGATATTTTTATTATTTAAATTATTCGTAACCCGAAGCCAGACCGCCAGAAGCTCCGAGCTGCCATCTACATGTCAACTGGATACTACATGTAGATGGCGCTGTGATTGAGGTCAATCAGAGACAATTATCACAAAGACCCAGCACACTTTGAAAACAAAGTTGAAACTTTTTTTTTTAACAAAAATGTATTTGTATCTCGCATTATAATAAAATTATTATTTTGAACAGCTGTTTGTGATTATTTCTCAGGCCATGCTGGGTCTTCATTATGTAGCCCAAGTTACAGAACAAATATATGATTTAGGTTTATTCGATGTGGAAAAGAGGATTCATATGTTCTGAGAAAAGGCTCAGAAGAAAATTTCATATTTTTGCATTCGACCAAAAAATACGTGATTAATTGTGATAGGGGAGTTGTAGTTAAACATATTCTAGAAAGTTTCCTGCTATTTATGTTTCGTTACAACTTTCCTGTGATTATTAGGATATGATTTTAAAATGATTCACATTTATGTGTTGTTAGATATCAGTGACTCCTGTGTGCTATGACAAAAAAAATCAAAATAATCCGCTTTTTTGTCTCTTCAGCAGTATTTGAATTTGAAACGTTTTTTGTGTTTTTTTTTATAGTAAAATAAAATGTACATCTTATCAGGCACGCAGACGGACAGACACATACGAATAAGTCATAAACGTTCTTATCGTTACTTTTTATTTTTCTTTTTAGGTACAACTCGTGTTATGAATGTGGGGGTGTTGGGGGGGCAACGGAAAAGGCCGTGATAGTTTAGCATATTGTGGTTAGTTGATGTTATTATTAAATACATATTTCACAATTAACATCTTCAAGCTCAGTTTCTCACTCGTCGTAGAATAAATATAAAAAAACCGGCATACAAATATGAGTATTTTGTGCGATTTACTTCTTTTCTGTATTATTATTATTATTAAGTGTTAAAATAGTGTTGTTCGTGTTGTTCTGGTTTTCAGGCAAAAAAAAAAAAAAAAGATTAGATAGCGTCCACACCTCTCCAGTCGCCTGTGTCTTTCACAATTTGCCTAATTATTATTTTATGAATATGTTTTTTTTTTATATTTTCGTATTTGTATTATGAAATTTCCTAATACAATTTCAGAGCGGAACAATGAAGAAATTAAAATCTTTAATTAAAACATTGATAAATTCCCCCCGGACGTGTTAAACAGCAAAAACTACTGATATGTATGGGCGACAACAGGTAATTTGAAAATTCTAACAAGCAATTTTGTTGTGTATTAACACGGTTTCTTTTTTTAGACACATTTAGCACTTTGCGTCACTAGACAAACAATCTATGAATTCCATTTGTTTGTCCGAAAACACATGTAAATTGTAATTTTTCATAAAGCAGTAATATTTTTGTATCGCATTTTGTTAGCTAATTGGAAATTTTCTCAATTTTGATTAAAGTCAATCTCATGTTTAATTTTACACACCATTATGGGAAGGATACCGAATAACTCTATATAATTTTAAACTAAATTTTTGTATGGATTTATCTTTTCCAACATCATTTCTTAGCTGATGACATTCCATTAAAGTATTTTCAATTGGACTTACCAGTTTCATTATCAATAGTAAAGGGAATGCCAGCCCATTCATTGTCCGCCAGTTGATCGTCATCGTCGTCGATATCCTTGTCATCAAATTTCGGCTAAACAAGAGAACGGGCAAAAATGTCATTAAAAAATTCCTTACGTAATATGAGTTTATGTGTAATAAACAACAGTGACAACACAAATAATGATAAAACGAATAGATTATAATGATCGACATGAATTGATTGGGAAATCATGAAATAATAAAAAAAAAATTCAGTTAAAAAAAATGATGATGGAACCACCATAAGTCATTCTGACCGCCAGTGTGGCAATGTCAAAACAGAGTAAGATATGCATGCAACACATCACCCGTGGAACTGGATATTATAAGAGCTCAATGGATTCAAAAAAATATCCCACTTTTAAACGACCGAAATTTGTCGAAGAATGATAACTTTGAAATACTGATCTAAGATTATGAGAAGATCATTTGTCTATTACAAGTACAAGTGCAAGTACAAGTACAAGTACAAGTACAAGTACAAGTGCAAGTGCAAGTACAAGTACAAGTACAAGTACAAGTACAAGAACAAGTACAAGTACAAGTGCCAGTGCAAGTGCAAGTACAAGTACAAGTACAAGTGCAAGTACAAGCGCAAGTACAAGTACAAGTACAAGTGCCAGTGCAAGTGCAAGTGCAAGTACAAGTACAAGAACAAGAACAAGTACAAGTGCCAGTGCAAGTGCAAGTGCAAGTACAAGTACAAGTACAAGTACAAGTACAAGTACAAGTACAAGTACAAGTACAAGTACAAGTACAAGTACAAGTACAAGTACAAGTACAAGTACAAGTACAAGTACAAGTACAAGTACAAGTACAAGTACAAGTACAAGTACAAGTGCATGTGCAAGTACAAGCGCAAGTACAAGTGCAAGTACAAGTGCATGTACAAGTGCATGTACAAGTGCATGTACAAGTACAAGTACAAGCGCAAGTGCAAGTACAAGTACAAGTGCAAGTGCATGTACAAGTGCAAGTGCAAGTGCAAGTACAAGTACAAGTACAAGTACAAGTACAAGTACAAGTACAAGTACAAGTACAAGTACAAGTACAAGTACAAGTACAAGTACAAGTACAAGTACAAGTACAAGTACAAGTACAAGTACAAGTGCAAGTACAAATCAAAAAAGAAACAAAAATTAAAAAATAATAAGGTAAATAAAATGAAATAAAACCTTTTATTTTACTCTCAGACTGAAATTTCGAAAATACCAGTCAATACGCTCCACAAAAGACCACTTATTTTTATCCATAACTTTTTCTTTTGCTATATTTTCTTTTAATATTTTTTATAAATTAAATTTAAATCTGATCATATGTTTGTATTGCATATTTATATTATAAGCCCACAATCACCGGACAATTTTCCTAAAATCGGTCATTTTCAAAATAGCGCCAAAAACTAATTTTCTTCTTCTTACATTTAGTAAAAGTAAATCTTTCCTACAATAATGTTGTCGTCAGGTGTTGTTAGATCGATATTAGAAATTCTGACGCTGATCTATAAACGCTTAAAAAGAATCGAAGATTGTGAGTTCTTTATACGATTCTATGAAGGCAAACACTGGTTTCACTGCTTCAAACCAACACATTTTCTACAACTGTTTTACAACGTCTAGAGATTACTCTTTTCCCCAAAAAAATCACCGACATTTACGAGTTCAAAAAAGAGTTTTGATGTTGTTGTGTGATCGGTACACACACTCACACACACGATCGATCAGCCTATAAATTCATAGAACACGTGTCGGACTGTAAATGTGGATCAAATTTATGTGAAATCTGCATGATCTCAAATCGCATTGAAATGAATGGAAAATGAGGCGGCTGGCAATGGTCTACTACGACATTTATAAATAAATTAAATGAATGACCATAACAAATACAGAGACTTATTATCAAAATAATGTAATGATAAGATGGGCACACAGCAAAACTTTTCTGTGAGAACACAGCAATTCAAAATGAATATTATATTTATGAGAGAGTGACGATTTAATGTACCAACCAAACACAATTTTCAAAAGCAAATAAAATGTTTTGAAAATTTTCCAGTATAAATAAAATTTCCAATTGCCGTTTGTTTGGCAATTTTTAGATTATGCATTTCCAATACTTTTTTTTTGGCGCCTTTTTAAAGATTAAAATGCTAATTTTCAAATATCGTTTTTTTTGAATTTAATGTTCAAAATTCTAAATTCGTTTTTTTTTATTTTGAAAAATTTCCAGTTTCAATAAACTATGCAATGGTCCTTTATTATAAAAACATTTTTTATTGGCGATTTTTAGATTTTATTGAAATATTTTAAAAAATTTCTAGTTTAAATAAAAGTTCCAATTACCGTTTATTTTAAAAACATATTTTTCTTGACGATTTTTGAATTTTATATTTTTAATACTTTTTTGACGTTTTTTTAAAATTGAATTCTAATTAAAGTTTAATTTGTAATTACCGTTTTTTGATGATTTTTTAAAATGCTAATTTTGAAATTATTTTGAAAATTTTCCAGTTTAAATAAAATTTGCAATTGCTGTTTATGTTAAAAACCTTTTTTCTTGGCTTTGTTTGTATTTTGTATTTCCAAAACTTTTTTTTGACGATTTTTTAAAACGTAGTTCTCCAACAACCGTTTATTTTTTTTTGATGGTTTTTAAATTGCTAATTTTGAAATTTTTCAAGTTTAAAATTTTTTTCCAATTTCCGTTTATTTTAAAAACATTTTCTTGGCGATTTTTGGATTTTGTATTTCCAATTCTAAATTTTTGGAGATGATTTTATAAAATTTAATGCTCCAACAACCGTTTATTTTTTTGATGATATTTTTTTGATATTTTCAAAATTTTCAATTTTAAATAAAATTTCTAATTCCCGTTTATTTTAAAAATATTTTTTTCCTGGCGATTTTTGGATTTTGTATTTCCAATACTAATTTTTTGGAGATGTTTTTATAAAATGTAATGCTCCAACAACCGTTTATTTTTTTGATGATTTTTATAATGCTAATTTTGAAAATATTTTGAAATTTTTCAAGTTTAAAAAAAATTTCCAATTCCCGTTTATTTTAAAAAAAATTTTTTCCTGGCGATTTTTGGATTTTGTTTTTCCAATACTATTTTTTTTAACGATTTTTTTAAAATTTAATTCTCCAGCAACCGTTTATTTTTTATGATTTTTAAAATGCTGAATTTAAAAAATTTCCAATTTAAATTTTTTTTTCTTGGCGATTTTTCTAAGTTTCATTTTGAAATTAGCGTTTTTTTTGACGATTTTTAAAATGCTTATTTTGAAATATTGTTGTTGTTTTTTTTTTGGCAATTTTCAAATGCGTAACATAAAACGGGACAAATTTATGAAATTTGTGAGTGATATGAGCATGAAAATGAAAAACCCATCATTGAAAAAACTTACATTATCTAATTTGAGAGCTTCTAGGGCTTTCAACTTTTCAATGTCGTCTTCATTGGTGGTGGCATTGGCAGATGAAGCCCCAGCCACATCGGCCAATTGGGCAGGCGTAAGACTGTAGCCCAAATCGACATCTTGTTTCCATAAGACTTCAACGATTTCGCTTTCCTAAAATGTGAAATTTTATGATGGCGTTTTTTTTTTTTTTTTTTGTACAATTTCCATTTAACACCCGCGCAAAAACCAGATCAAATAGGAGGAAGAAGAGAGAGAGAAAAATAAAAGAAATAAGAAAAATAAACAAATGACTTATTAAGAAGAGATTCTTGATATTGATTTTGGATTTGTAAGATGGCCAACAACAAAGAGAATTGTAATTGTTTCACTGGAGTGGCGTGTGTGTGTTTATTTATTTTTCTGTATTCCCAACACATACTTTGTGGATGTAATGCTTCATTTTCTTAATTAGCTTCAAATTTCACAATATTTACTTAAGTTTATTTTTAATAAATGTTTCACTTATTTGATAAAAATTTAAATCGGCGACTTTTTTCTTTCTGATTGGCAGATTATTTTTGTGTTACGAGATTTTTTTATTTGTTGGACTGTTGACTTTTTTTTTAATTGATTAAATATTTTCCTTGTATTTGTTAATGGAAAAATATGGAAAAGTTAAATAGTAACAAAAACAGGAACGTCTTTATTTGTAAAATGTTTTAAAGAGACTAGAGTGGTGTGATTCCAATGACTCCCTGGGCCTTTCACAACGGTCGTTATCTGTATTTTTCTCTTTATGTCGTCGTTTTGTTTTCGAGTGGTATTTTCAACGGGTCGTCGTCGCACCGAAATATTTGCTTAAGAGAGTCGCGTCGTTTCTTCTAATACAACTTTCGCGAATGTTTTCTTCGGCTTGAAAATATATTTTTCTAAAAGAAAACAACATCAAAAACACAATTTCTTTTACCAACCAAACTGATAAGAAATGATTGCCTCTTAAGTACTGAAATGTAGATAAGACCCGTTTCGTATTGTGTGTTATTTAAAATGTCTTAGATAACAGATGTTGGTTTTTTGGTTTGGAAGCTAGGTAGAGATGTAAAAACAACGACATTAGCGTTAATAAATTCCGTGTGCACGTACGGCAGCTTAATCACATTCATTTGTTTGCCCCAAAAATTTCAGTCTTAAAATTAATTTGAAAAAATTAATTGGTTAATATAAATAATTTGATATAAATTTATAAAATGTTGTGGAAAAAATCTATGGAATTAATTTTCTTCATCCAATGATGTAATTCTCATTAATAAAGTGGCAAGATAATTTAATGTTAATAACATTAATGAGAATTACTTCAGTGGCATACACATCCATTGTGTTTGAAAGACAACAAATTGATGTGAACCCGTTCGCCAATGGACGTATTTGCCAGAGCAATCGGTACTTCATGAAATTAAACAAAATTGTTGCGAATTGAAATTCCGCTTAGCTAGAATTCCTTGCTGCTGGTTACATTTTGTGATTTATTTGAAGCTCCAAATAATAACACCAACAAAGCCCAATTTTATCTGGGGATTTAGATTTTATTTTATCACAACAATTAACATCGTAATTATTATCATGTTGTCAGTGTAACTGCAACAACATTTCCTTAACAAAACAAAAAAAATATCGCTTACTGAATGGAGACAGCATGGCAAAATTTCATTGTCGGTGTTAACATTTGAAAATACTAGAACACGATGCCAGAGATCGTGTGGCAAAAAGATGGCAGAAACAATTCAAATTGCGATAGTTAGATATGTTCAAGTGTGAATCAACCTACTGGCAAAGACCAGACAAGACAGGGCAGACGTAGCATGAAAATTTAAATTTCTTTAAATAATGCCTATTAAGTTCTACTATCCTGGAAAGTTATGATATCTTACGGTTTTTGGGGTCGAGAAATTAATTTTTGATATTTATGTTTACCTAAAACTCACGCTAGATGGCGCTGTCACGCAAATGGAGCTATTTCTTGTAGCTTTTCAATGATCCTTTCTTGTTAGACAGCGTTCCAAAATCACCACAAATAAGCAGATCTTTGGGGGCAAAGCACAATAAACATTCGGCACAATCGAATTGAAGGTCTCGCAACAAGTCTTTTCGATAACCGTAGCCACTGTCACGCAATAGAAAAGGTATTCGACACAATCGAATAGCTTTTCTGAAAATCACTTCCATTAACTAAAATTCGGTAGTACCCATTGTCACAACAACAAAATTGTGATAGTACAGATGACCGTCAAAATGTAATTGGACTTCAAATTCGTTTACGACAATGCAGCTCTTCTCTGTATATCAAGTTGTCGCCCCTTTGGTCTGTAGCCTGCCTTTCCCCACGGGCTTTCTACATCTCATTTTCTTTAACAATTTCATTGAATTCTTTGACAATTGAAAAGGTCATACTGACTTCCTTTCACAATAATAATGACAACAAAAAAAATGGCGGCTTACAGAGTAATGTTTGAAATGGACATGACGAGAGAGAGAGAGAGAAAAAGTCACAGGCCCAAACAATAGAAGTGAAAAATCAAAAATTGCTAAAGAAAAAGAAGCCTCCTCAATCGATTTCTTGGTTGACTATTTTATGTTTTCTTCTTCTTTAAATCTTTTCTTCAAATGGCCACTCATGCGACAGCCAACCAACCGCAGTGAACCAAACGAATGGAACCATGCCAATTCATTCATGTACGTTCTTGTTTTTCACTTAACATTTTTTGGAGAGTTACTTCCACCACCACCAGATGATGATGATGGCTGAGGCTACGACGACGAAACATTTTAATTAAGCCATTTGTGTAGAGAGCCCGGCTACCAACTGTCATTGTGACAGTATATTTTTGTGTAATGTCATGCTAAAGCTGTCAGCTATTTAATTTTTTTTTTTTTTTAGTTCTCTTGTCCTCTCCCCTTCCCCCATGTTTCTTATATTGTTTTCAAAATTCCTTCGATAGTTTTCTTTCAACATTTAATTACATGTATATTGTGGGTCCAACAATTTATTGTTGTTGTTTGTTTTTTTTTCTCCTGTCTCACACACAATCCATTTAATTAAAAACATTTTTTCTTTTTTTTTCGTTTTCAATTTTGTTTAAATGTCACTGAAAATAGAGAGCGCTCCTGCCCAAACTTGTTGTGGTATTTCCCTGGCAGTTTTCGGATTAAAAATTGTCCATGTTGTGTTCAATATCGTGGCTCATCCCACTAATGGCTGTGATTATATTAAGATTATCTATGGTTTAATCTTTAGCGGGGCTGCACTCGCTCAGCCAGCCTTAAGTCCGTCCTCCAGCCATTTGCTTTTGGACAGACTGTGCGGTTGTGTACCTGCCGGTTGATGGCTGTCCTCATGTACATATATTTGTACATATTTTGTTCGCCGTTGTCTTAATCTCGCCTTAATCTGATATTTTGGTTACTCGTCCTCCTTTTTTGTTGGTTGATTTTTGGCTAAAAGCATTTGTTGAACATTGATCTTTTGTTAAGTTGTTGACTTGTCAAAGGATTAAAATGTTATTCTTGCCATACTACACACACACACACAAAAAAAAAGAAATCCCCAAATCTCCGAACAAAATTGTCTTATAAAATGCATGGCATTCTAGATTTCGCTTAGGCGCAGTGGACTTTGTGTCCATGCTGTAGCAGCGTTAATAATGCATCATTAACGCTATAATTTGACTTTTAACATGAGTTGGCAGAAAAAATTTCCCAAAAAATTTTGCACATCTCAATTTTTGGTAATTCTCGTTCGGTCGGCCTATCACAGTGAAGGTGCAGTGGAGTGTTTGGTGTGAAAACAAAGAGCACATTTCAACGAAAAAATAAAATACTGAATTACGAACCTATTAAATATAAATATTGATGAAGAATTAAAAAAAAAACAGAAATTAAAAAAAATTTAATGACTTTTATCAAATTTTTTCCCAATGGAAAATGTTGAACTCTTTTGTCCAAAAAAAAAACAATATTAACGAAAATATTTTCTACTAGTAAGTTGTAATGCGCCTATGGCGCCCGTTAATTTGCTAGAGAAAGTATTTGTTACTTAATTTAAAAAATTTTGTAAAAAATATTTTGAGAAAACTATTTTGTAAAAAAAAATTTCTAAAAAATAAAAATTGTGGAAAAAAAAATTTGTTCAAAAAAAAATTTTTGTTGAAAAAAAATGTTTGCTGAAAAAAAAAATTTTTGTTGAAAAAAAAATTTTGTTGAAAAAAAAAAAATTTTTGGAAAAAAAAATTGTTCTTGAAAAAAAAAATTTATTTGAAAAAAAAAATTTCTTGAAAAAAAAAATTTCTTAAAAAAAAAAAATTTGGAAAAAAAAAATTTTTGTAAAAAAAAAAATTTTGGTAAAAAAAAAATTTGGGGAAAACACAATTTCTGTACAAAAAAAATATTATTTTTTTTTATTATTATTATTTATAGAATTGTTATAGAATGCCTATTTAAATTCCTACGTACTGCGTGACAGAGTCAGTGAATCAGGGAATCAGTGTATCAGTGAATCAGTGTCGAGGGTAAATATATATTAAGATTGAGACCATAAATCGATACTGAATTACGAACGTATTAAATATAAATTTTGATGAAGAATTAAAAAAAAAGAATTTAATGACTTTTATCACATTTTTTCCCAATGGAAAATGTTGAACTCTTTTGTCCAAAAAAAAATATTAATGAAAATATTTTCAATTGAGCCCATAAATCGCATAACCTGCAAGTTATAATTAAAATTTATTAAAAAGAAAACAGTTTTAATTGTTTTTTTTTTTAATTTTCTAGATAACAAATATTTGTGTTTTTTTCTGGTGCCGGTCTCGAATCCGGTCTGAGCCCCACATCGGCAGACCTCTGATGGGCGGAGCAGCAAAGACATTCGACACAGTCGAAGGTCTCGAATCCGATACCTTCGACTTCAGCCTTTCCCAACTGGGTTCCTACATCTCATTTTCTTTAACAAATTCTTTGATTCGATTTCAGTGAATTCTTTGACAATTGAAAATGTCATTCCGACTTCCTCTCACAATAATAATAAGAAAAAAAGTTAATGTCGAAGGTCTCCAACCCGATTTACAAGATGAATTTCACCCAGGTTGAGCAGGCCAGACTTTCGACGATTGTTGGTGAAGGGGGGTATTTATTTATTTATTTGTTAATTACAATACAAAGTAAATTTATATTCTAATTTTGGGTCCAAGGGTAAACCGGGTGACAAAGACCATTTGGCTTGATTTTTGCAGCGACAGACCAAAGCCTCTGGTGGGAATCGAACCCCAACCCCCTACGCTGATAGGCCAGCACGCTACCAACTCGCCTACCGGTGCGCTTGGTGAAGGGGGGTATAGAAGCAAGAGGGGTAGCAAAACAGTCACGAAATTTAAATTGGAGGAACATTTGCATTTTTGGTTGAAAATTTCAAGAAAAAATAATTTGTTTGACATTTTCAATTTTATGTTGTTTTGTTTACAAAAGAAGAATACACTTTAGAAACAGGCCCGCTCATGACTGTACGAAAGGGGTTTTCCAAAGAAAACGTCAGGGAAAACTCTTTGGGAAAAGTCATCGTGTAAATTGGGACATTGACTTTGTCCCCAGAACCCCACTGGATGGAGGCAGAACATATTTGAATTTGAATCGAATCGAAAGCCTTAAACCCAATCACTTCTATACAACAGCCACTAGCTGTGTACTCAAAGCCCCACATAAGCAAACCTTTGATGGGCGAAGCACCAAAGTTATTCGGAACAATCGAAGTGAAGGTCTGGAAGCTGTTCTCTTCGCAATAGAAGTCACTCTCTTTGTAGTCAGAGAGAGAGATCTAATCGAAGGTCTCGAACACGGTCTCTTCGACATCGAAGCCACTTTGTTCGCAGAGTCCCACAGATGGGAAACATTTGGAGGCGAAACTGCAAAGAAAAAAAATTCGCCACATTCCTATCGAAGTGTCGAACCCGGTCTCTTCGATACGATAGTCATTCGTAAACCTCATGTATTCATAAAAATGTAAAACAGCTTTACAACCGGTTGTTAAGTAAAATGTATGAAAATATGTATAAAATACAATTTGCTCACATTTTTTTCAACAATGCTTTGTAAAGCTGTTTTACATTTTTATGAATACGGACTGAAACATTTTTCTTATAATCAACTTGTGTTTTTTTCTTTCAGACCGAAATTTGTGTTACTCTGCTATATTCCCCAGTTTCCAAATGTCTAAGCTGAGACCAAATCTTCGGCTTCCTTGAGATCGCATTACTTTGGACTCTTTCCAGCTGAAATGGCTTAAACTCCAAAAATACTTGAAGAAAAGTCACGACATGTGACACATCAGGTTTTCCTCTGGTTTTCTCAATAGTAAAAAACGACTTCAAAGTAATTTAAAATCCTCTCACAACAATTCTGATATGTATATCGATTTAAGAAGCCCGGCCGCCTGTCCGTCCATCTTTGGAATCCCCCATAAAATGCATAAGCCACCGTTGTACATAACCGAACATACAGACACACACGCAAAAGGCGGCTGTTAAAAGCACACAAAAGTATTGAAATGAAACAAACAAAAAAAAATAAGAAGGAAAAAATTGGATGAAAAAAAAAAAATTACAGCAGAAGAAACAAAAAGAAAAAAGAAGTAGTAATCAATCATTTGCAATGGAACCACGCCTATGCTACCCCGTGATTAGTCAGCAGAAAAGAAAATATGGCTAAATAGTGGTGGTGATGGTGGCGGCATCATTGGGTGCTATAGCCACCACCACTGCCACCGTTGCTGTCACTGACTGACGCTTTCGCTGTGCAGCCCAGCCAGCAACTGTTCACGGTTGGAAGTAGCTCAGCTTAGAAAACAAACACACAACAAAGAGAACATCTCGAATTGCTTCGCTATAAGGGTCTCTTCACGCACACACACACACACAGCCGGTCGTAGGTTAGACAAGGAAGTCTGTCAGGGAGTTGTGAGGAGCACACACTCTCTCTCTCTATCACTACATCGACACAATTCCAACATCATACAGCAGCCGCCTTCCGGATGAGAAATATCCTGCAGCTGATATGAAAGATATGTGTGTGTGTGTGTGTGTGAAGAAGTGATGATAGTGCGCATACGCTGTTTCAAATGGGGATGATCCGTTTATATGCTTTCTTCAGGCACTCACACAGCGACAAATCCAACATTGTATATAACCTGTATATAACATGTACGCATACCTTTTAGCTCAGGTCTTGGGGTCTATGGAAGTCATCAGTATACCGTAGCATAATTATCCTCCTCCTCTTCATCATCCACACCCCTATGCGTACATTCATGTGCCACAACGCCATCATCTGTCGGAGCGTATTGAGAATTTAATTTGAATTTCATTAAATTGTCTTCGGTCTTGGCTTGGTCTCGGTGGGCAGCCAATAACATTGAAGTTTAATTGCATCCGAACGAATATTTGCGGTATTAGGAGGATAAATTGATTATTTTGTGGAGAAATTTAAACACGATTTGACAAGTTCATAATTTCGGGCGAGGGAATGAGGGATGCTGGTTGCAGAGATTTAAAGAAGGAACTATTGGGATTATTTTACTTTTTGCTATTTTTCTACCATAAAATGTATTAAAATTTTCAATTGTTATAACAGAAAGAGGGAGAATATGAGAATTGGTAAAAATCTATTTTTTTAAAAATTTGACGTGATACAGACATTTCCACGAGTCTGCCTGCAAAAAATCAGCTCGATTGGATCACTGAAAAAGGGTTAAAAATCGGTCCAAAGGCTTTCACACAGGCCACTACGAGCTTTATACTTCAAACTTAAAAAAAAAATTCTGACGTGTACATGAAAATCGCCGATACACGTGTATTTTTATTTTTTATCCCCTTTCCGAAAAAGTAAATTTGGTTCATAGGACAGAATGTGTGTAACACGGTGTTATTGAACAGAAACTCTAAAAATAATTTTTTCCAAATTTCAAAGACCGAGCGCGAATTTTTTATTAAAATGTTTTTTTTTTTTAATCAACACTCTACTTCACATAAACCAAAGGCGCGGCGCGAATAAATTTTTTTTTTTAATTTTTCCTTATTGTCCTCTTAATAAGTCAAGTAACAAAAACCAATTCCCTGAAACTGATCAATTTCATTACTAAAATATTTGAATCAATTAAAATATTAATCAGATATTTCTATTTTTTTTTTGCTTTCAGGCTAAACCAAAATATGTAGCATACTTTGAGGCATTAGAAATAAGAAAATGGTAAAGCTGACTATAACACAGATAATCCCTCCGCTATCGCTGTTTGTATCCCCCTCCACACTCTTGGTAAGGATTTGATGACTATCCTACACCTCCCCCACTGACGATGTGATAAACACCCGTTTGGGACCGCAAATCAACATCGAGCCGTAGCTCTCCCTCAGTACCGAATGGTTTCAAATCGCTAATCCACGTCAAGCCGTCGCTCTGCCTCCTGTAATTTGGATAAGTAGTCACAAACACCACAAAACTCCATGAAGGGCCTTAGCAAACTGGTAGAACTATGTCCAAACAGATGGGCCTAGGACAAAGGTCACAGCAATGGGAAGACTTCGTACTTTCAGCTGGAGCCAAACTCATCCTGACTTATGCTCACCAATTCCAGCTATCACTGCTCGAATGACTACCACTGCAGGAAGACAACATAGACTAACCTATAAGTTGGCAGTTGATCCATTTACTCCTCCTTCATGGCTCTCTCTGACATAACTCAGTGTTGTAATTAAACGAAACTTATAAGGGGCTGGTCGGATTTGAATGAAAATTTGACATCGATCTAGCTGAAGTGTTTATGATCATGAGTCTGAAAGTTGGTCCGACTTTTTAGAGGAGGATTCCTGCCAAATGCAAAAATTGAAAGAATGCTGCCCATAACCAGGATACAGAGGATATGTAATGTTATTGGGTAGTGGGGAAGACTAGAGGACAATTCTCTAAATCATATCTCATATCGCTCGTGTTTAAGGGGTTAATGTGTAACTGACGCCCAATGGATTAATGGAAGTCTACAATTTACATATCGTTTGAAAGGTATTTTGTTATCCTTTCCAAAAACATTTTGCTTAGCTGAACAATTCTCTAAATCATATCTCTCGTGTTCAAAGGCGTTAACTGAGTTTGAAGCTTAAAGTGTCTGCTACAGAATGTGCTACTGACGCCCAATGCATTAATGGAAGTCTACAATTTATATATCGTTAGAAAGGTATTTTGTTAGCCTTTCCAAAAACATTTTGCTTAGCTCAACTATCTTATAAAATATGTATGATCATCACATTTAAATTAATATCGCTTGAAAAAGAAAAAAAAGGGGGGGGAACAGGCGAGGTTATTTTTTTTTATTTCTATTGTCGAAGAGTTGTCGATCAAAGTTTTGTAATTCACATTAGTTTGTTGGTTGGACTCATCGAAAACCAATTGTGATGATGGCCGTTATCGTTTTGTTTTACCAAACCACAACAAAACCTTTCTCGTAAAAAGTAATTAATGTTAAGTCCCCATCAGGATATCATCACACACAAAACAAACAACACACAAACAAAAACCTGTAAACATCCGAAATAACCGAAAAAAAAAAACAAAAACCCTTCAAACGATGTTGCGCCACAATGTAGGTGGCCTACAAAGATCGGGCGGGAAGACAACAAATAAAAACGAACACCAAATTTGACTGTGATGAGCGAATGATTAATATTCTTTAAAATGTCCTCTGCTGCAGCAGCAGCAGTCGCATTGCTTTGTATCTCTCGTGCGCTTGCTCTGTCAAACCCTGTTAGAGTTGGGACAGCACAAGGCCCACACGTTGATCCTCAGGTGATATTTTGAGGCAACCACACCAGTTGGTGTCAACAAAATTGTATTGATGAATGGTTTTGCGCCACCAGTCATTTGTTAATGATCTGGACACCACAGTCTCTGAGATGTTCGCTGTGGTTTACCGGCACCGCTCTCCACTGCACACTTGTAGAAAAAACCGAGCTCATTATTGTCATGATGAGGCTTTTTTTTCTTCTGGTATGATTTCCTTTGGCAAACAATGTGAAAATGGAAAACTAAACTCCTCTAGAAGAAAACAATAATAAGGAAGAGGAGAAAAACTATTTGTCAAACAAGAATCGAAATGAAATCCATCATCGGTGTCAGGCCAGGGCTAGTAAAATATGTATCTACCATCGCTGCTATATACGATCAAAAGAAGGTTTCGAATTTCATAAAACTGATCAAAAACACATTTATCTTGACAGGCGCTTCTTTTGATGCATTAGAGGCATTTGTGATTTTTTTTTTTTTGGTGTCTGATAACATCTTCGATAGAAAATGATTTTTTCTTTTTTTTTTTACCGTAACTTCTTAAATGTTTGTCGGAATCGAGACAAAAAAAAAATAATAACATCATTGATCACACCTATAATTCGGCTTGTCTTCGCAAGATTTTCATTGCACTTGTTTTTGGTTTCGATAAACCAGGTTGTGGATGGGGAATTGTTTGGTTTGTTCTTTCCAATTCAATTAATGTCAATATTTTGAATGTTTTTGGTTGAGAATTTGAAAAAGAAAAAAAAAATTAGGTCTAATGAAAATTAATAGATTTTTGTGTTGCGGTCGATAATTTGAAACGCCCCAGCCAGAAAGGCGTTTGACGACATTTACTGCAGGAAACACCGAGACTCCGGTGTATGGACCAAGTGGAAGAAGACATGAAGATGCTTGTTATTACGAACTGCAGAAGCCAAGCAGAAGACCAAAGTGCTTGGAAATCAATCACTTATTAATCAGGCCCAGATCAACAACAGATTGTAGAGCCATCCAAAGTAATAGTTTGAAAACATAGAAAAGAAGAAAACAAAGATTTCAAATGCATTGACACTGTTCCTACGACCACTGATGATGATCCTGAATCAAGAAACTGTACCGGTCTTCTTAAAAAAAAAGTTATCTAACTAGACATACATACATATGTTCCAGCTTATGTCACTGCCTTCAAACAGACTGTTGGAAATCTTTTAAAAAAAGTAAGCATAATATCTCCGAGAAACGCTTTGGGCGATGGACAACATTATAAATAACGCAAACTTATTTACAAAGTCGAAGCAGCAATTTGACACCGTTAGAGTATTTGTGTGGGGTACCATGAAGGACGGACGTTGTGCGAACAAACCAGGTAACGTCTTAGGCAATTAAGGCAAATATCGAGCAATCCATTTCTCAGGTAGTGCCAGAAACAGTCACCAAGGTCTTCTGAAATTGGCTAAGCAGTATGCGTTACTGGGAAGCCAGCCCAGGCAGCCACAAAAATAATGAAAAAAAAACAAAAAAATAGATTTTTTGTTAATTTTGGAATTTCATAAAAAGAAACATGTATTTTGACAGTACAGTGTACTCTCTTCTTGCGGACAACTCTCATATTCTCAAATTCTCAGGCCCTTAGGTGTCCGCTTATGAGAGACTACACTGTACTTTGTTTGACCTGATTCCAGTAATTTGTCAATAAATATTCACTTTGTTTGTGTACAGACCCCACCGCTTAACAGAAGATGAGAATATCGCCCCATGTTCTGTCTTTTGCTTTTGAGTGAAAGTGAAAATCTTTCCCGCCATCGGTGTGACAACTTTCTCTATCGCCGAAATTTTGGAGAATGTGTTTCACTTCAAAATACCCGGCAAAAGTAAAATGAAAATCCTTTTTTTTATACAGTCCGATTATGAATACTCCCGGGGATATAATCCCCGGGGAATTTACTTTTTTTCGAGAACAATATCCTCCTTTTCTAAACAAACCGAGCGAATAATAATAAGGGACATACAATTTCGGATGTTCAGAGTCAGACGATTTGTTTGTTTCCTGGTCTGTTTAAAATAGGAAGATTTTCTTCTCTGAAAAATGTAAATTCCCCGGGAATTATCTCCCCGGGAGTATTCAGAATCGGGCTGATAATGAATGACAAGTTAATCGAGTAAAAACAAGTGGAGACACAAAGTTTGAAATGTTTTCCGTCGATTTGGATACTTCAACATTTATTTTAAAGCCATTTACTACACAAATAATTGATTTAAAAAAAAATTTATTATTTCAACCCTGAAGATCTCTCCGTATATTTCTCTTAAGCGTATTTCGGATAAGAAAAATACGTCCCACTTAAACGATATAAGCGACAACTAATGCTATCGATTCACAGTTTCACCGTTCCAATCCGAACTTATGACATTTACTCGATTGAATTTAGTTTACAAATAGAAATTAATTTCGTTTTCAATGTAAAGGGTTTTCCAACAAGATTTGTTATTTCGAATCACCCGGTATTTCGGTAGCTCTCACTTTTGAAGCTTTTATTCGTTGACATTTGAGAAGTAGTGTAAACCGGTGCAAGCGTAAACCGGGTGACACAGACGATATGGCTAGATTTTTGCAGAGACAGACCAAATCCTCTGGTTGGAGTCGAACCCACAACCCTCACACTACCAACGCGCCTAACGGGGCGCTTGTTATTATTTTATAATTTCTGTTAAATTACAAAACGCACATATTATTTTGTCCACAGCTGTATTTGTGGCTTTTTCTCCAATGCCTGGAAACTCTTTCCGTTTCCCACAGGATAATGTGAAACAAAAAACACACACAGGTGGCATCACTGTTTCATGTTCTTAACCTGCAATTGTAATACAATGTTGCGTGCGAATACAATCAATGACATTGCAAACATAAACATTTAAACAACAAAAAAAAAACTCTTTCACACAAAACATGTGTACATTACGTGTGTGTGTGTTTGCCTGAGTCTGATGTTTGTTTTTACGATTTAAACTACAATTTCAATTTCATTGCAAAACTTTTTGTCTCTCTGCGCGTATGTGTGTTTTTGAGAGAAGAAGAGTGTGAGTCGCCTCTTCGTGTGTGTTGTGCTCGTTTTTTATGCTCATGCAATCGCACTGAACGGGGTAACTTTAAACACACTCACACACACACACAAGTGTGGCACGGCATAGATGAAGATGGCAGCGAGTTAAGTGAGTGGCACATATGGCAATTAACGGAACTTTGGCAAATGTCCGCATGTGCATGCAAGTGTACGTTTGTAATAATGATGGCTCCTCCGTTGACAGGGCGGCCTGGCCGCCTGGTCTGACTTGGCTACTGAATTGCGCACAAATTATAGAAATTAATAATTAAAATCCAACAGAAATTAAAGGAAAAAAAAAACAACAGCATTACAAAAAAAAAAAAACGCTAATTGTAGCTGCAAGTCATTGTCATCACACAAAGAGGCGTTTTTTTTTCTTTATTGTTTTACCACAGAAAATCACACATTTTTTTGTTGTTGCTTCTTAAGAATTCAATAAAGGTAATTAAATATTTGCGAAATTTTATTGTACGTTTTTTTTTTTTGGTTTGTTGGTTTTGTTTTACCGAAAGATAGACGTGCATATGTTTGTAATCGTCGGCGATACACATTTTTGTTTTCAAATTCAAATGGTTTTACAAAAATTTGAAAAAATATCACTTGAAAATTTAAAAAAAAAAAAAAAAAATGCAAGAGTTCAAGGAAATCTCGACGTTAGTTGTTTTGCACGCTTTCCAACGCGAACTGATTCATTTTCACTGGGGTCGTGTACAAAATTGTTGATCAATTTTGCCTCTTATGTATGTATTTGATTAGAATCAGTCAATGGGAGAAATCGAATCGATTCGTAGGGAGTGATCTGTGCTTAGTTGTAAGCTGTTTCTGGTTTGTTGTTTTTAAGATGTAGAAAACAAATCACTGATAAGAAACTAATATAATCCAATAGTTCGTCTGTAAAAACTTTGGTTAGGTTTCGGCCAGTGCAGATCTGATGTGCCCTAGCCTCGGGCGAACATTCTAAAGTGTCATTGACAGTGTTTCTTTTCATTTGAGTAACCGTATGTTTTGGTTTTGGTCGCAATGTCTGTAGAGGGGCTAAAAACTTCAAATGCCAGCAATCTTGTTTTCCAGAAATAATGGAATACAAAATTAACTCTTATACAATTTTATTTTTAAAAACAAAAGAAAAATCAAGAAAAAATATATAAAAAAAAATTTAAATAAAAACATGAAAAATATAAAAGAATAATACACAAAAATTATTAAAAAAAAAAATAAATAAATTTAAAAAAAAATATTTAAAGGGTCCGCCTTTTTTTTCAACTAGTTCTTATGTCGTTTTCGTTATCGGGCCATGTTAAACGAATTTTTATTTACAAAAATATTGGCAACATTTGGATTCAACAGGACGCCGCTACGTGCCACACAGCCGAAGCTACACTCGATGTTGTGCGCCCTGTTTTTGAAGATCGCACTATCAGCCGCAGAGCTGATGTCCTTAGGCTACTGCATGGCCAGCCGAGGCAGCCATTTGAATGAAATTATTTTCCATTATTAACCGGAAGAAGTGTACTTTCAAATAAAAAAAGGAATTTAAAAAAATATCCAGTAGTTTTTGTTTAAAGAATTATCAAATTATTGGCGGACCCTGTAGAACACAAAAAACAAATAAATCAAAACAAAAATACATATTCGGAAATTATTTTCAAAAAATTTATAAAGCCCATAATAAAAATATGAAAAAATCGATTTTTACGAGTTTTGGTTCTAATTTTTATTTTCGATATTTTATAATTTGTTTGGATATTATTTTTTTATATTAAATTTCATGATTTTATTTACAAAACATAATCAAAAATAGAATACTGTGTGCTCTCTCATAAGCGGACACCTAAGGGACTTAGAATATTGTCCGCTTATGAGAGGTTTCCACTTATGAGAGAATCACAAAAGAGGACTGAAGTGGAGTGGTACTGAAAAAAGTGTCCGCTTATGAGAGGTGTCCGCAAGGAGAGAGTACACTGTACAGTGAGAGCTCCGGTGGGCGAACACCGACGGTCACAGTGGTTTTGTCCATCCACGGGAGATGTCCGACCAGCGGAGATTAATTTTCTTTAAAAATACCGCGTGGGACCGAATAATATGTCCGTCTACGGGAGCTGTCTGCGAGTAGAGCTTTTACTGTATTTAAAAAACAATATTCGAATACTAAAATAAAAACAAAAACAAAGTTGGACAGAAAAAAAATTGCAAACAAAAAAACGAATCTAAAACTGAACGTGCACCAAAAATCGATCCAGTGTCAATTTCAAATAAATCACTTCGCTCAAGTACAAACATCGGTTAACTGAACGATTTTTCATATGAAAATGACTCTGTTTAACGCCAAACATGAAATCGTTTAGAAATTAATCTCTCTAAGGCCCGTTATCTCAATGCCCCATAAAAGTTCCAGTTAATTAACCGGTACATTAATTAATCGATGCGATATATGCTTGACACGCTGTATCTGATCATTGCTACAGGGTGATCACCAAATAAATATTCTGAAAGCAGTACCAGAGAATATTGGAGTGGGTGATGCATCATCCTACCATGATTATACGAATTGCATGGCCATTCCATCCTGGTGACCTTTCCAATGTGAAAATGTTAAAATCAACGAGAGGTTCACCCATCGGAGGAGTTGGCCACATGGCCACCGCCAGACCCTATTCAATTTTAATTTTTGATTCAATCTTTTTTTTTTATTAAAAATTAAACAAAAATTAATGTTTTAATACGTTGCCTCGTATCATAGTTGTCACAACCGAGTTTGTGCTGAAGTTCAATACCCGATATTTCACTCTATGTTGACACAGGATGACTATTAAATGAATTTTCTTAGAAAGCCTAGCTTATTCTCCACAACTGCAACAATATTCGGTTAAATAGTTTTGGAGATTTGTCATTTGGAAATCGGAGTGCACATCTCCAAAGATTCAACACATTATACACCAGCGCCGTCTATCGGCCACCTGTCGCAACTTAAATTCACCCTAAGAAAGGTTGATGAATTTGCTGACTGCGTGTTGGTGACACTGCTGTGTTGTTGACTTGCCAGCACATGTATCTAGCAACATGTTGCTACACAAAGCTTCTCTTTAGATACATTGCACTGAAGGTTTTCTACGTCATTTCCACCACTTTTTTTTGTCGTTTCTTTCATTGCATGTACATTCGCTGTTTCATGACAGATGACAGTTGTCTGAAGTTGTGGTAGGCTGGGCTGCCAATGTAAAACCCCGAAATAGTTCGATTGAGTTGAAAATACAAAAAAAAAGCCGGTAAAATCATATGTTTTTGGTGAAGGTGAATTCGTGTGCGTGTGTGCAATGGTCAGTGAATGTTCTTCGGCCAAGGGGAGGAATGACAATGAAGTGGGATATTATTGGTCGTTTGTTTTGCTTACACTTTACGTGGCCATTGTCAAGTAAAAAGTGTTGCTGCTGCTGCTGTTAATCATAAATCGCACAAATACTGCCAATATTTACTTGAGAGTTTTTGCTGTTGCTGTCTGTTTGTTTTCAACGAAAACAGATGTACATACATACATACACACACATGCATATGTAGGTAAAATACGATTTAATTTTAGATGTTTTTGTTGTATTAAGTCATAGTGACGGAGCAAAAATTTTATTGATTCATTGCAAGTTTGCATTGTTTTAGAATTTGGCGATAAAAATCGCTTGCACATAAGTAATACATATGTAGGTATGTATTTATATAAGCATATATAATACGCAGCGATCGGCCGGTGTATTATATTGTTATTGTAAAAAAAATTGTTTTTGCGCGGAAATCAATTTCATAGAAAGGTGTCATAAAATAAAGTGCGTGTTTAATTGAACTGATGATATACTACTGTCCGTCCCACGACATCGACAAGAAAAGCTATGCGAACAAAAGCCAGCCACTCACTATCGCTTCGAATGGGGTCCCACTATTTTTCGTCTGATCGTTCGACAATGTTCAAAAATTTAGAAACAAGAAAACGCTTATACGACAAGTTAGAGCGACAAAAAACATTTACAGCTCTGCGCCAGAAGGAAACAGCTGGTAGCTGGTAAGTTATTGGCCAACAATATTATTGATAGGCCAAAATCCTGCTGGTAATCATTCACCAATAATCCAGCTGACCGATGACTTCCGTATTGCGGAGAAAACTACCAAAAGCAAAGACCATACAGAAGGCAGACGTCCCTTGTCGATTGCTGAACATTACCAAGATGATATTTAAACAGGTATTTGTTAAAAAAAAAACATTATTTGCTTTAAAAACCTTTCAAATATTGCCATGCTACTTACAGACATCTGGAGTGTGCTTCCGAACTAATGCATCAGAAAACAACTTGCGACGTCTGCCCTCTATATGGTCTTTGCCAAAAAGTTGATGTTGACATTTGTGTTGGCACGTTTTCATACTTGTTAGTGCGAATGTTAACGCCTGACATCGTGGGATAGACTGCTAGTGTCGAATTAATCGCGAAATCAAGAATATATTTTGTTATCTTCACTTAGGATCGGATAATAATGTGCCAAATTTATTTCAAATCCTACGGAATAATTGAATTGTCTATAATTTGATTTACAGGGTTTTCCAACAAGCGGTGTTACTTTGATATTCAAAGCCAAAATTGCATTTTGTGAGATAAATGATTGGATGTTGATTTCGCAATAAAGAGGAATGTATGCCGTTGAAAAACAGCATTAGCCATATGGCCACCACGACCACGCTTTCAGGACCATATCCTTTTCATGATGTTTTCCATAACCAAATCGCAAAGTGGCTGCCCTATGTCCTCGATAGTCTCACGAATTTTATCGTAGACGCTGTGTTGTTGGCGTAGACCTTATCGTTCACGTGGCCCCAAAGGCAGACGTCGCAAGGTGTTAAATCAGAAGATCTCGGTGTCCAATTGTGATCACCTCTTCGAGATATAACACGGTTCGGAAACTTTTCCTGTAAAAGAGCAATGGTTTCGTTGCTTGTGTGGCACGTAGCACTGTCTTGTTGAAATGAAACGTTGATCACATCAATATCATCCAAATCCGACCATAAAAAATCTTTAAATTATCTCTCGATAGCGCAATCCATTCACCGTAACTGTTGATTCAACCTGATTTTCGAAAAATTAAGGTCCAATGACCCCGCCGAACCATAAACCGCAACAAACAGTCACACGTTGAGGATGGAGAGGCTTCTCAACAATAACTCATGGGTTTTCCGAGCCCCAGATGCGACAATTTTGCTTATTGACGTAGCCAACGAGGTGGAAATGGGCCTCATTTAGTCAAGATGATTTTTCGATGGAATTCCGGATCATTTTCATGCCCTTCAAAGACTCAATCAGCAAAGACACGACATTGTTGATGATTGGCCGGCTAGAGTTCTTGTGTTAACTGAACTTTATAAATCATAAGACCCAAGTCTTTATTCAAAATACGGTGTAATGACGTTTGCGGAATGGCCAATTCCAAAGAACGACAATGAATGGACAAATCTGGCGTTTCTTCAACACTTTGGGCTACAGCAGCAATATTCTCAGTTGTTCTTGAGTGACCTGCATGGGTATTATTCTTCACATCACTTACTTGTCCCAGCAGCTCGACTTTTTCCACCAATTTCTGTATTGCGGTCCGACAAGGTGCTTTACAATGACCCAAAAATGCTTTAGTTTTGCGAACTGTGACGGCAAGGTTTTCATCATTTTTGTAGTGAATTTTAATAATTTCAATGCGTTGTTGAAGCGTGTATCGATCCATTTTTAGTTATGGCGTAGTTTCTACTTGTCAAATGTCAAAGATTAAAAGCTTCAAAAGTGAGAGTTACCGAAATACCGGGTGGTTTTCCTCTTCTTGGAAACCCCTTTAGTTTGATAAACATTTTTCTAACATTATTCGATATCATTTGGGTTATTGGTGTATTTTCATATTCAAGAAACTGACGGCGCCCAACTTTATAACGCAATAGAACTTTAATGCGATAAGAGTGTCGCAGTAGCTAAAAAAATGTACATTCTATAGAAAACAATGAACTTATTACGTAGCAGGATTGGTTGATATCAAAAACAATTTAAAAAAAAAAAAAAAAAACTACGTATTTTGTCTAAAAATTAAAAATTCTGTGAAAAGAAACTAGGCTTTCTATTTTAAAAAAAATCTTCCAGTTTAAAAATTGTCTTTCCACAAACCTGCCCAGCCTAACAAAAGAAACTATTTATTACTTATATGACTTTCTATTAAAAACAGCGCAAGTAAATATAATCAAACAATGACCTCCTCCATCGCTCCAAGACTTTCAAGTGTAAAATGCCCAACGACGATTCGCAACAAAATAAAAATGCATACAAATAAATCGCGTGAGTTTGAATGTTTTTTTCTTCTTGTTTTCCTCTTTTCGCTTTCAAAGAAAACAACCGAAAAAGTTTTGCTGAGACAACGGAAAAAAAGGTAAATAAGTCCAAACGAAAATACCAAATTTGCTAACAAACAAAAGGCAAAAGCGCAAAAAAAAACAAATTATTAACCAAAAAATCCCAAATGACTCGCGAACGGGGGGGAATACTGAGTTTCCGAGAGAGATGAAGAGCAACTGGATGAGCAAAATAAAATGAGTTCAATGATTCATTTGACGTTTGGTTGTATGCACACTTACTCAAATACATACATGTACATTAGACTGGGGTATGGTTAAACATTCAACTTCTACAAATTCAATTGGGCCTACTATTTGACTGAATTTGTTTCCTATATCAGCAATAGTTTGTCGCCATATCGGCGGTCGTGGTGTGACAGTTAGTGCGTGCGACTATTACACAACATACCCAGGTTCGTATCCTTGTAGGAACATCAACAAAAACATTTTTCAGCGACCACCAAGAAAATACCGGCGAGAGAAATCTCGAAGTCATGTAAAACTTTTCTACAAACAGCATTAGCCGTTCGGAGCCGACTTCAAACAGAAGGTCCCAGAGTCAGTGTGTATACACATTATATCATGCACAGCTCACTGATTCAAGAGTGATTTTTAGAATAATGGCTGAAAACTTGGTGTCTGTTTTTGTACAATTCATATTTCCATTTGCCAGGAAACTTTCAGTGCGTTAGGTAGAAAGGGGTGTGAAATTTCAGTGCGAAAGAGTACAATTGTTAAAAAAATTGCCGATTTGTTTATTAGAGGACCGTATTTTTTTTTGGAAACCCAAAATCTTTCGACGAAACTCATTTTTGGAGTCGTGAAGAATTATTTGTCAATGTCATTGAAACGTGTTAGACTTCATACCTCGCGACTTTAGAACAACAAGGTTTCGACTCCACCAAGGTAGTTTTGAGAAAACTTATCATCATTGTGTTATATGTTATAATTCCTATATGTCATTAATTTTTGCCAACCATTATTAATTAATTTGTTTCAATTGAAACAGTTTAACAGTTCCAATTTGAGCAGTAATCAAAAGATATTAAACAATTTAACAAAAATTCTCAAAGAGAACCTTGTTGTTCTATGGTTAACTGCCTGTTTCCATAAAACAAATTCGTTCGTTCGTTACAAATCGTCAATGTTGGAAGCGTTATAAAATGTGTTTCAAACATTATGGGGAATTGTGATTTTCAAATATATTTTAGATATCGACATTTGGAACACAAGCCCTGATCAAAATCCATTTTATTGGACATTCAATTTTGACAATTTGCAACGAACGAACAAATCGTTTTATGGAAACAGGCAGAAAGACTTGTAATGGAACAGAACTGTAAAGGAATTCCAGAATTTGCGAAATTGTGACTGACTTTGAATTGAAAACATGAAAACTGTAAGAGGACAAGAAATCTTTGTGGAAATGTTCTTAAATAATTTTGGCTTTTTGACACAAAAGAACATTTTTGAAATGTTAAGTTGTTAGTTAGGTCCAAACAACTACTGACTCAATGCTGGGATTATTTACTTGACAGAAATCGCCCGGAAAAAAACTGATTGAAAATAATTGTTTTCCATTTAAGGGGATCGCCTATAAAATAAAAAAATGAGTATCTTGAATCATATATTGACACTTTTACTGACCTTTAAAGTTTTCTTGTACTCTAAGCAATTCAGGTCCTCACAGATATGCTCCCACATTCACCACGTGGACCATTCCCTAATTATAAAATCCAATATACTTCAGCTGGACCTTTGACAAAAATTCTTCAGATACTACTTTGGCGACCTCTATTTCATATTATAAGTTTCTTATGATTGAGAGATTTGTGTCGGTGTTTTGCCTGGTAATATAATGGATTCATAACTCATATTAATTAATGATTAAAATAAAATTATTCTGGTAGGCTAGGTTAGAGTGTCTGTCTTAGACTTTGTAATCAGCTGGACCTTTGAAAAATTCTTTTAAAATTTGTCCAACAGATTTATTTCGAATTATATTTTCACGCGGTTCCTCAATTTGGGCTTTCACCGCTCGACTCCCATGGGGACCATCATCGTAAGCTAGACCATACTTCAACTAATTCTCAATGAAGTTGAATAAAAGTTGGTACTGCCAGTTATTTTCAAAAAATTATACGAATCCAAGATGATTTATTTCTAATTTTTAGTTATCGACAACTACAGAAGAACACAACACAACAATTCAAGTTTCATATCAGAGTGGTAACATATCTGTGCGTATTTCTCCGCACCACTCTAGTGTACATATAGCCGAAAAAATCACTTAATTTTTTACATTATGGATTTGTTGTATTGCGTATGTACCTTGTTGTTGTATGTTTAGTTGGCTTTTTGGCAAAAAGTTACGCCAATTTCGCTCCACTGAAATAAGACAGACAACAATTTCAAATCTTAACAATCCGAAGCCTACCATAAAACTTTACCCTCCGTGTACGCAACAACTTGTACTTGTACTTGGACAAGTGTACGCGTAACTTTCAAAAGATCGGCCACAACGCATGCGTAGAGATCTCACATACATTCACATTCGTTTACGAAATTTTTCAAATTCACACGCACCACCACAGCGCGCTCTGTCGTTTGGTTTCGCATAAGGTCACCACATCGCTGCCATTGTGGCAAAACCGACACACTCAGAAGAACGAACTTCGACTTTGTTAGCACTCACATGGATACGATAGCCACCATACCATGCCAGTCTATGTCTGGCAGATAAAATATGTGATTTCTGTCTTGTTCTTTTTCTATTCTGCTGTTTTTGTTGGAGCAAAAAAAAACACACAGAGCCATTAAAGTGGAACAGTAAATAAATATATAATATGTCCATTTCTTAGAGAAAGCCATGTTTGTTTTTGTCTTCTTTTGAAACGAAACAAAAGCAACATAAAAAAGGTGCTGAACAACACGGGTTTTTTTGTAAAGAATAAAACAAAACAAAGTCTTTACACTCGGTTCCAAAAGAATGTAACAGACAAAGAAGAAGAAGAAACGATAGATTGATATGTGAGAAACAAGTTGTCAATAAATATAGATCTTAGAAACTGACTGAGGAGAAGTAGACGAGGAGCTAGGCATTCAGAAAATGTACCAATACACATTGAGACTTACAGCGTCAAAGTTGACAATGTCAGCTGTTGGTCCAACATTTGTGTTTCACGAATATATGTGATAGTTTAAGGTGTAGTTTTAGGTTTGAGCCAAGATGTTGGACGAATATCAAATCGACTTTAACATATCGTCAAGTCCACATTTTTTTGAAACGGACACACCGAGCCGAAGCTTTTTCCGCATTTTCGGTGCGGCCTCACCAACCACAATATCCAGAATTACTACACAAATGCGTTATACTGATTTTTTGGAGTTACCAAACTAGTCGGAGATTAAATTTTGACGGAAACGGAGATACAGTACCAAAGTATTAAGGTGTAATGGAGTACAAATACGACCTCAATGAAACCTATAAATAAATACGTGCTTTTGGTAAAGATTAACATTTGCAAGAAATTAACATTAAAAATGAAAAGGGAAAGAAAAAAAGACTTTCTTAATCTTCGCAAGTCAGAAGCTATCCCGGACGAGTCTCTTCACTGGTACAAAAGCTTGAAAACTACAAGAAATAAGGCTCCAGAACCCGATAAAAAATGATGATTTACAAACATTTCCAGATTAATGAAATTAAAATACAAAACATTTTCATAAAAATAAACCCATGTCCACAAAGATGTATTTTACTTTTGTATAAAAAAAGTTGAATAAATTAAATTGTATTAAAGGTTTTTTAATCATCTTAGTTTTAAGCGCTTTAACTATCAGATTTTAATACCGATTTTCAAATCGAAACTATTTGATGAGCAAAAGTTTGTTTCCGCAGTTGTAAAATGAATTATTCAGATTGCTGGAATATTGTACAGGGAAAACTAATCAACAGAGTTGTTCGTCCAACTTTATAAATCCTTGTTAAATGTTCGCCTTTATTTTGGGTTTTCGGTAGATATCTCCAAATACTGACTTCTAATAAGAGTCTGTTATTGATCAAACAGTTAAGAGTGATTTGACAAAATCACTCCAAAAAGGAATTTCCAGCCATAATTTAACCGCTGGGAATGTGTGCCTTTTTTTAGCGTATGTAAAGTCACCTCACACATGGTGACGAGACCTTTGGTCTTTGGTCAATGACTTTTTTGCTGGGTGCAAAACATAAGATTTGTATTCATGAAATGCCAATAATTAAACAAACAAGAAATAAAATAAGTACATTTTACAACAACTGACTAAAAATATAAATCAGAGCAATCGATAGAGAGGAGATAGACCAGTAGCACCACTTGGAGCTAGTATTTCCATAAATTAAAAGTCAGCAGAAAAAAAATAAATAAAACAAAAACTGCAATTTAACATTAATCGATGAAATTGTTTTGTTTTTCTATCTGACGACTTAGACAAAGCTTGATTTTATATCAAATGTAAATTTACATACAATCATAGATAGACATCAGGTAATCAATCGATTTACGTGAGGAACAAACAAAACAAGACTCACAAACGGAAGACATATACGAGGGTAGGGATCGAAAGGGGCGATGACTTGATTTAGGTTTTTGCTCGCAATTGACGCTGTCGATATTCTGTGAGTCTGTGATGTTATGAATCTACGAGTCAACACTGAGCAGTAAATAAATTATAGGTTGGCCTATATTAACAACAACACTTGTTCCTTTGCTGATTGAATTCTCTTTATTTTGTCTAGATTTATAAAACAGAAGTAAGTAAGGCGCGTCTGCTTGATGGGGCAAGACAAATGAAAGTTCAGTTAAAATCAAAAGTGACAGATGATTTTCAGTGTTGCATCATAAAGTGCTGTCAGCGTGGTTGCCACATAACTACTTGAAGTGTAGGTTTTGGTTTTTCTGTGATTGGAACTCAAAGATCTAAATAATGGAGATCCACCATGGCTTGAGATGACCAAGAAGTTCTGAGATTTCCCAAAGATAACTTTAGAAAGTATTTTAGAAATGTTCTAGGCGACTTTAGCGACCTCTAATTCAAAAGTTGCACTTTTTTCAAATATGTACAGTCTTTATGATTAAGGTCTCGGCTGGACATGCCGAGCTGGTTGCCTGAATATGCTTCCCATTCGGTAATTTTGTGGTAATGCAAATGCTGATAATTAATTATATGATCGAAGCCTATGTGAGATGTAGGTGACGCTCATTGTCAAACTCAACAGACTTCATTCCTAAAGATCGACGGCTGGATGAGAAAAAAAAATAGGAAATTATTACAAGCTATTTTTCGAAAACAAATATGAATATTTTTCAGTTTTTTCCATAAGCCGTCAGGTTACTTGAATTTAGTTTGCATTCGTTGACCGAGACGTAGTGGCGGGATTGACTCTTTATGAACCGTGATGGCATAAGCCCATTTACATGACCTGTATGGAATTTCCTGACCAGGTTTCTTGAATTTATTTTATATTCCTTGATCGAAACGTAAAATGAGAGATATATGGCAAATCTAAAGGGCTTGACCGCGATGGCATAACAAATATATGAGATTATTGGGAGAAAGATACATTATTGAATACATTTTCAAATAATTAAGAATTTCCAATATTTGGCGACCTCTATTTTATATTATAAGTTTCTTATGATTGAGAGATTTGTGTCGTTGTTTCGCCTGGTAATATAATGGATTCATAACTCGGATATACGTGGCGGCGCTTATGGCCATACAAAACAAAGAATTAAATAATTATGACACGAGTAAAAATGTGGTCGGCCGTGGTGCGGAAGGTTGTAGGTGGAATATCGAACAAAAGTTATTTGTATCCGGGTAGGTTAGCTAAGGTTAGTGTGGCTGTCGGTATAGGAAGACTCAATTTGACATTGTGATGAAAACTGGCCCAGAAAAAAAGAACGTATCCATAGTCCCTTCTGCAGAACCATTCCTAGCGCATGAAAGAACAACTGAGTCGGTCAAAAACCTGGGAGTAGGCAAATGAGAACCCAGTTTACCGCCTGATTCGCCGGACAGGGCACGTGCCGAGAGGGTGTTTGTATCGACTCCTTCTACTTTTCATCATTACAACTTCTGCAGTGGTCACATGTTACAAACTTCAGTCTAATTGCATGACACATCGTGTATTTATAGCGACTGCATTGTGTGCGAAAGCTCCTAGTCTAATCGAAACCTGTTCTTATAGGCTAGCTCCCACAAAAGGAGGATGCTGAACTGCTGAGTCATCTTGTTGAGAGCTCTGCGGTAGACTAGGGCTGATGTTTAGTCCAGGAAGACCGAATTCAAGGATATAAATGCATATAAATGTTTTTTTCCCACTGTAAGGACTTTAAACCATTAGCCGTTCGGAGCCGGCTTTAAACAGTAGGTCCCGGCCAGTGAGTATACAAATTACTATACTATAACAGCTCACTGACTCGAGAGAAGTTCCCCGTCTGTTCCTTCATGGAATGTTAAGGGAAATAGGTAAGTACGAATCTTAGCCTGATAAACACATCCTTGTAAGAACATTGTGCAGTGGCCGTTTTCCACCTTATAAATGCCGGTGACTTTACGAGTAAGAGAGACATCTCTAAGCCATGTAAAACTATCCTAGAAAACATTAGACGTTGGTCAGAGAATGCACAGTTTAAAGATTTGAGAGAAGTTACCCGTCATCGAATGTTAGGGGAAATAAGTAAGTAAATTCGAATGTTAAGGGAAAGAAGGAAGTAAATATGAATGTATTTCATAAAATATATGAAACATGTCACATATTGAAATTTTTCCTATGTATTAATCATAAAACATTTCCTTTGGTTTCAACTCCCACATAAAATATATAAAGAACAGTCTGTTGTTGAGGGTAGAGACTAATAGCCCTCATTATTGTAAATGGTGAAACAGTGGACTATGAAGCCACGAAAAACGTAGCACAGATTAAAGGTAAGACTTCCCAGGTTCCATGACTAGCTTGTCTGCTCTGAAATATCTAAACAAACAAAAAATGTATTTAAAAATATCACTACTCTGTTATAAAGAAAACTTAATAAACCACCCTCGTATGTATAGAAGAAAAAAACACAGACACACATCAATAAATGCCACCCATTGTACTAGACAACAAGAACCACATTGGATAATAGTCAAATGCAAATATGCAACACCTATAAAATATATTTAGAATACTTATTAATTATCGGTTAAAAGTTGGCCGCAGAGGGACGTTGGATTATTGTGCATGAAGTGACACCTAGAGCAGGGTTAAACTTGAAGAAATCATATTCATTTAAATATTTCAAACCTCTTGTCAATTGTTCTATTTTTAAAATAACATTCCAATACAAACGAATGGGAAATGGAATTGAATCTTAATATGTTTTCTGTTTTCTTTATTTCTGTTGTTGTTGTTATTCTCAGAATGAGGACATTCATGCGGCAAAGTGTGTGTGAGGTGGTGGTGTTTGGTTTGCATAAATATTCCAACACTTTTAATTTCGTCTGAATTATTTTGATTTCACATGTCTGAAAATAGATTTCTTTTTGTTTTTTTGCTCGCACTTCAATGCGACAGACATTAAATGGTACACCGTCGTCCGTGTGGGACTTATTCGTAAACTGAACAGTAACACTTACACAAAGTTTTCCAATTTTAAAATGTTCTGCTGTTGAACGAAATGTATTAAATTCATCTATTGCTGAAATAGTTGAAAAACATTTTTTCAGTGTTGCAAAATGTTGACATTAACAAACATGAAATCGTAGAGAATACACGTGTAGGGGAACACAATGCATCAACGAACATAATGGAAGTCATGCTCGTTGATTGATTTCCTTCCGGTTTAATTTTTGTCACGACCCACCTTAATATAGCCATGTAGGAATAAACGCTTTAAAACGTTTGATCGTTGCAAATTTTATGAATTCATTTTAAACGATCTTTAAATATACATTTCTGTTAAGAAAAAATCACCGACAGACAGAGACAGTGTGTGTGAGAGAGAGAGAGAGTGATGTATAAACATACGTACATATGCTTAAATGCAATTGAGGGGTATTGAAATGAAATGAAACACACAAAAAAAAACCAACAAATTTAAATGACTTTTGTTAACAACCAAACTGGATGGTCTTGAGTGGATTTAATAAGATTTTCAGTTTGTTTTAAAATCATTTATTTGCTAATAACAATCTTATAGTACATATGTGCATATGGTACGTACGCACGTACATATGTACGTATGTTTGTACTTGCATGGTTTTGAGTTTGTTTTTGTTGTTATTAAACAATTTTCATTGCAAATGACCTCAATTGTCATTGTTTGTAAGAAGGAGACCGACCGACACACACACAGTCACATTTATTCCAAACTGCTGTTCTTTTGCTTTTACATACGATTGAATCGATCTGATCACATCATTTGACCATATATGTCATAAATGCATCGATAATCACTCGCGAAATATTTAGTAATCGCACACAACCGGCAACAAAGACACTCGAACGGACAGAACGGAACGTCCCCTTGCCTCTACGATGACAACGAATTCTAATTGAATTGCAGTTGATATTGATTTCGGGTTTTAACGATTTATTGTCTTTGTTAGTTATCTGTCACGTTTGCATTAGAGCATGTGTCAGTGTATGGGTGTAATGTGTCACCGACCGCACAGTGTACAATGTTTATTGAGTTGTGGAATTATTTGAGATAAGCTCTGGCATTTTGCCATTTATGCGATGCGAATCTGCAAGGAGTGGCCCGAATAAAAGATTTCTCTTTGCTTTTCAATAAAAAAAAAATGGAACCAAAACCTTTTTTGACTTATTTGAAAGAGCAAACAGTCCCATTATGTATGGAACACCATTTAATTTCATGTGAATTTTCATAAAGTGGTTTCGACCATATCTAAAGTGCTCTAGCATGGCCATATCCTTTCTAAAATTCAATAATAATCTTACACTGTGCACACAATCATATGATGTTACGTTCGTGTGATATTTCTTGTTGCCATTTTTTTTGTTTTTGTTTCAATTTTTGATAACGTTAACGAAAATTATCTTTGCTTTGTTTTCATTTCTATGCGAATGTTTGCTGCATTGATAATTTGTAGAATTGTAAAAAGTCAACGAACTTAAAACAAGCCGAAAAAAAAACAAAATATTTAATTACCTCTTGTAAAATGACGAAATATTAGAACAAACACAGGCAATCTGTTCGGCGTTCCGCGTAGTTTTGCCTTTTATTGAGAAAGCGAAAAGTGATCTTGATTAAAGTCGTTATTTATTTATAAATAGTGTCACAATTCAAAATTCACTTTTTATTTTAAAACTCTTACTTAAAACTCTTATTTGAGTTGACTTTTGTTCTGCGTGTATTATACATACATATAGGGTTATCCATTTCGTGGTTTCAAAAGTATAGGGCTGAAATTCGACATCTGTCAAACTTTTTTCTTTTCAGTTGGAAGTCTGACATTGAAGAAAATGGATCGCTTAACTATTACACAACGCGTACAAATTATTAAAACCTACTATAAAAATGGTGATTCTGGCACAGCCACATATCGTGCTTTGAGTCGAGAGATTATGGTTTATAGTTATGAAGCACATTTCTCACTCGGTGGGTATGTTAATAAACAAAATTGTCGTATTTGGGGTTCTGAGAATTCTCCAGTAATTGAAGAGAGGCCATTACAGCCACAAAAAGTCACTGTTTGGTCCGAAGGTGTGATTGGACCTTAGTTCTTCGAAAACGACTGTCACCGTCAATTTGGAGCGTTATAACCGATTATTTTTTGCCTGCTATTGAAGAATACGACTTGGAGAATATGTGGATTCAACAAGACGGTGCCACACAACTTAAGCGAATATGGCTTTATTGCAAGAGACATTTCCTGGCCGCGTAATTTCTTGTCGTGGCGACATCAACTGGCCACCAAGATCAAGCGATTTGACACCATTAGACTTTTTTGTGGGGCTACGCGAAGGATAAACCTTGAACTCTTGAGCACCAACAAGAAACAATATTCGTCAAGTTATGGCTGAGATACCGCCCAATATGTGCCAAAAAGTGGTCCAAAATGACCTCAAACGAATCAATGCTTGCAACACTTCGCGTGATGGTCATTTAAATGATGTAGTGTTTCGCACACATAATGTCAACGTTCAAACTTTATAATAAAAAAGAAATATCATGAAAAAAAATATTTTATATGTGTTTTATTTACGTTTACTTTTAAAATGCAAAATTGATAACCCTTTACAAATGTCAGGGTTTTGGCTTATTCGGAAAACCTATGATTGGTTTCCTATATATGGTCAGTAAGACGCAAATGAAAACTTTAAATGGATCTCCTGAAAAAATCGATTTTTGAGTTGTGACACTCTTTAAGTAAATGTTTAGACTTTTCGACCGAGTTTACTGATTCCCATATTTGTTTGCCAAATGGTTACATACATATATTGAAATATTGTATGGAATTGAAAACATAGTCTCGATTTAGTCTCAGATTTTTATCAATCAAGAAAGGTCATGAACGTTTACACGATGCCATGTTTAAAATAATTACGCATGGCTGTTTCTGAAGTGTATTCCTCTTTGGTATAACAATGTAAAACTGACAATATCGATTTTTTTATTTACAAGTTTTCAATTAAACCTAAATTTTCATTTTGTAACAAATCTAGCTTACCCAGTTCCTCAATAATCGTCGAAAAAATTGGCGCCTGATCAGTCTGGGTGAAAAATCAAAGTGTAAATCGGGTCCTAATATGATTCCATTATTACTAGTTACATATAAAAACAAACATGACTTGCTTTAATTAGATTTTGGCACAATTACAATACGGAAATATTTTGAAAATGACAATACTTCACAAAATGTTTATTTTCCGTATGATGTAATTTTCGAAATATTTAAAAGACAACAAAAGCCATAATAATCGAACCTCCCTGGTAAGAAATATGATTAGTTGACCCTTTCGGGACAGAGTTTTGTTTATAGAAAGGAGATTTGGTACGTTTTGTTCGAAGTTGTCCCAACTCCTCATACACCCTCAAGTAATTTTAGACAAAATTTCAAACTTTGACACCCTGTTTCTTCATGATACGATTAACGTACAATAAACGCACTCTTTAGGTGTACAATTCTTTAGTAAAATAGACAACGACAGGAAAAAATAAACTTTTTAAAATATACTATGAAAATATTAAAGATGTACATTTTGTCCTGTTTTTAGTCATAAGAACAATTTTGTTCCTCTGATCCAATTTCTCTTTAATTATCCACAAATTATCTACTGAATAATTGTGTTGTTATTCAAGACAGAAACTATTCAGTAAGCGACAGCCAGAAATTCGGGTTCTACAAATAAAAGTTCTGAAACAAACAGTTGAGTTTTGTGTCAACCATGGTCTTGCCCAAACCACTGTAAGCGTACATCATCATATTGGGACGATAACGAAAGATAACCTATGGGCAAATGGAATCTGCAGCATTGGCGACCTACATACTAACATTGGAACGGACTAACTTCGATTAATCATTTTTGACTATCTCTGTTAAGGTACAGTGAAACCGAGAATACGTTGGTGACGCTTAACCATTTTTAGACTTTATAACCAAAAGAATAACATTTGAATGGCACTACAATTGGCATACAAGAATTATTATTTGTTATCTAAACAAATTGGCAAAAGGTTCAACTAATTATCAATCCACAAGAGCAAGCACTGAGGCACATATAGTGAAAGCACAAGCATGTGCAAAAATTGTCTAGTAGATTAGTGGAAGGAAATCCCAAATATTTATTATTTATCGAAAGTTATTACCAATACTCCCATACAGTTGTTGGTTAGCTTTAGAATTTCCCAGCGAAATTCTAATAATTCAAAAAAAAAAAAAAGTTTTTTACCCCTAAATAATATCAAATATTTTCTCTTTCAATATCATGTGATCATATGTACGATACAACTGCCATAGTCTAAAATGTAATTACCGTAAAAGAAAGTCTTCAAAAATACCTGTGCAATTGTAATTCAATTACCTCTTTGGTCAACTCCACCGTATTGATGAACGGACTCAAGTCCACTTCGTTGTCATGTGTGCCATTCGTTTCTTCTGGTTCTTCTTTTTTAATGCAGGCCACCGAAATATCTACAGCGTCTGTCGAGAGAACGGTACACACTGCTCGGGTATCCATGACACCCACTTGTAAGGCCTTATCATCTTCATCGTCTAGTTGTTCCAATTTAATGCCCGCTTCCTCTTCGGGATTAGGAAAAGTATCGTTTAAAGCCCCGGCACCCTCCGTTTCGGTAGCCGATGTCGCCGAACTGCCAAAGGTGGGCAGAAAGACATCCAATTGTTGCAGATCAAAGAGATTGTTATTGTCCTGTTGGCCATCTTTGAGTGGCAAATTGCCATAGTGCGAATTCATAATGGGCAAGTCGTTGAAATCATTTAAATCCGCCAAATTCTGTTCCCATACGGAACGTTGATCTTGAAACGTTTCCGCATTGAGAAACAATTCAATTTCCGGCGAGGGTAAACTATTGAAATGCGACGAGTTAGTGCTTCCGGGTGCCTGGACCACAGAACTAACCGTGGCGGTGGAGGGATCCAATGACGCTGATGCTGACGAAGCCGACAATGAGGCGGGAGAGGCTCCCGCATTGGTGGGATTGTTCGAGGCGGCCGAGGGTGGCGGTATGGCTTGCATTTCCTGCATGGCCGCTGTCTGATTGGCGCTTTCATTCGAGACATTCAATAGATAAGCGGTGACATTGTATTGGGTGCGAAGGCTGTCACTCTGACGATCGAAACGTATTAAATCTTCTATAAGTGGCATCATGGTCTTGCGATTGGCATAGGGATACTCAACCATGGGCACGGCTCGCAACATTTCCAACTCCCAACCGTCGCCATCCCGCAGCTCCAGTTGAGAGTCCCAGTTACGCAGACGTTGTTGCAAATAGTCGTCAGGGTTGACGTGCAACAGGCTTAAGGCCAGCGCCAATTGCAACATTTTCATGGCGTACGACTTTTTATTCGAAATCATTTTGAATGAACGTTTTGCGGCGGGAAGCGTGATGCGTATGCGGGAGGTGTTTGGTCAATGTATGCAGCAAATGTGTATGATTATGGGGGTTGCGTTAATGTGCCCGCGTTCCAAGAATAACAAATAAATGTTGCTGCTATTGTTGTGGCGAAAATAAGTCCGTGTGGGCGGTCGTAACGCTGAGATCACACCAGCGGCCAAAGAAAGAAATGCACACCCCACCTCCTACCCCTCCTCCTCCTCCTCCACCACCAGCAACGTTAAGCGACAATGAATGCAATGTGAATCTGTGCTGCCCCGTTCCGAACTGTTCAACAGTCGACCGAGTCTGTGCTGTTGTTATGTTCTTTGTTTGGCCTTTCCGTGAGTTGTTGCGGCCGATTTTTCCAATCAATGTTTTTTTTTTTTTTTTTGGTTATTGTTGTTGCTGTGACGCGGTTGCCTTTTTTGTCTTTTACAGATACGCAATTTTCCACTTGCCTGTCGACGGTTTTTCAACTTCCTAAAGTGGCAAATGTTTAAATACACTGGACGGACGGGTCAAGTAGTGTAGTGCAGTCTTGTTGCTGTTGTTGTTTTAACGGCTGCTGCTGCTGCGTTTTGCTTTAATGTATTCAATGACCTCGTTGGCCAACAAATGCCCCCGAGTGTTTTGCGTGTTTTCTTCGTCTATCTGTTTGTTGGTATTGGTGATCTTCGCTGCTCGTTGCGGTGCTTTTATTGAGTTTTTGCACTGACAACGACAAAAACCCCAAAAAAATACAGTTTACAGCAAAATCTGCAAAACGGAAAAAAAGAAGAATTAGAGAAATATGACAAAATTGTTATTAATTGCTTTTGAAATGAAGAAGATGAAGAAAAGGCAATGGTGAAGAAGACGGTGGTGCGACGACGGCTTTAAAAGCGCGAGAGTGCGTGAATGAATTTGTTGGCTATAATTAATGCATAGTTAAGTATGTGTTTCTGTTGTTTGGCCCAAGAATATTATGGTCAAAATGGAAATTAAATTGGAAATTTGGGGTATTGATGAACTGACGCACTGGCTACCGGTCGAAATTGTACACAGTTTAGGAAATTTCAGTTAATTTCAGCTGGCGTTTTACAAGTGTAAACCGGGTGACAGACCATGGCTAGATTTTTGCAGCGATAGCCTCTTGTGGGAATCGAACTCACAACCCCCACGCTGATAGACAATCACGCTACCAACTCACCTACCGGGGCACTTGTAACTTTTTTGATTTACAGGATTGACTTGGTGCACGTGGAATGCAAATATCCAAAGTCTTGCAGATAATCCTTCCGAAAGACGAAACACAAAGTGTCAAACAAAGCTAACGTCATAAGCTAGAAGAAGCTTTAAATTCTGAAGCCTCTGGCTGAACATTGACAATGGCAAAATTCCCCATGACATTTCCAAAGGATCATTTCCCATCAATTTGCGTTAGTCAACGGAGTAATTTAAAATTCTAACAATTCAAAAATCAAGGTAACAAAAAATATAGCAATTTTAGATTCCAAATGAACTGGATCCATACAAAACAAGTTTATTCCTACTAGCATTTGCCGCCCAGATTTCCGCCGTATGTCATCCGTATTACGTTGCCAGATATCAAACATCACGACTTTATAATCCGCCTGTGTTGTGATAAAGAAGTTGATAAAAAGTCTTATTGTCACAACAATTGATAAATGAAAGAGCAATGGAGATGTCTTAATAACACCCTACCCAAAGATTCCCACCAAAATGTCATTCTGTGGGGTGGCGTACCAGCACCAGTTTTTTTTTCAGAATTAACTTTGAAAAACTTTGGAAATGGAAAGATTGAGAAAGAACAAAAAACCAAAAATTTTCAATTTTATTTCAATGCCAGTATTCGATTATTCCGACAGAATGATAATATCCAAAAATGTTTTACATGTTCAAAATGCATGCTCCAACAATTTTCAACGTTTCCGACAATAAGGGGCTGTCTGTGATCTCTTCTAGAGTGGGATACCATTCACCTAGTTCTCTTCGAATGAGGCCGGGAAACTTAGTGTGAAAACCATATGCTATATAATTAAAAAATATATGTATGACAATAATTTAAAGTAGTGTGGGTATTCTCTGCAGTTCATGAATACCCCAAATACGATTATTCAAATGTAGATAGAGATGACGATTTCACCAAAACATAATTTCAATATTTGAAAAGAACAAAAAAATAACCTTTCATTTGGAGGTTGTGAAAAAAGAAGAACGAAAAAAGACGAAGGCAATAGTTCTTCTGATGTATTAGGCATTAGTCTACTATTTTGTTATCACGGCAAACGATTATAAAGCTGTATAATCTCAAACAGTGTACGCCTCTTAATAAAGTATAGAGTACAAGCATAATCTCAATGTTAGTCATAACACACTGGCTTGTTCAATCAGCGGAATGTTTTAATTTTATTTTCATAGTCCGAAAGATTAGATCGAATCGAAACTAATTACATTAAATTTATCAGTTGATCCTAAGACAGTCAAGTTATTCGGCTGTGCTCTGTCTAAAAATAAATATAAACAGTTTTTTGGAATTCCGTAAAACAAAGAGAGTCGTAATTTTAATTTATGAAATTACTGATATGGTGATTGAAATAAACATTATGTCCATTATATAATCGAAATATACAAAGGGAATCAACAGATATCAGTTAACGGCCGCAAAGGGTAAACATAAAAGTCAACATTCGAGATCTAAAGGAAGAAATACATTTACACTTGTCCAAGTCCACTTCCATACAACTAAAAGAACAGCAGCCACTAAATCTGTTCAAGTCATCCAGCAGCCTGAGACAGTCGGCTATGTTTGAGTACGATGAAAAGAGTTTCACATCATCAGCGACCGTAAATAAACGGGAGTTGCTAATAGAATTGAGCAAGCTATTAAAAACAAAATACTACTGGTCGGAGGTAGAACAAAGGGTACATTAAGTGTTCCAGAGAAACAACTTTCTAGTGAGGGTACTGGCTACCTACCAGAAAGAACCGACAAAAGACAATTTGGAAAATTATAGTTTAAAACAATATCTGTGGGGCATGGCAATTGGCAAACTACCGATGATGTATCGATTGGATGCTTTATAATCCACGCCGATTTTCGCGTGTTTTTGAAATCAAGGGCTGAATTCTTCCAAAAAACCAAGCGAATATAACTATAAAAAAAAGCAAATGTTAAGAAAAATATCAACAAAAAAATTGAAAATGCCACCATATTTGCATAACAACAATGAAATGGAAATATTGCAAATCGTTAGCGCACGGAATTAAAAATGTGCCATTTAATAGTCGTGGTTTTGAAATTTCAACCATGTTTTCAGTGGTACCTGTTTTTTAGATTTATTTCCTCAGACTCTACTTCCACTTTTTTAATATTTTAATATCGAACTTTTTTTTGTTTTATAAACATCAACCCAAAATACCATTAACATGATGATTGATAATAACCTTTTAACACTACGATGCAGATGACGGATAATTGAGGTTCTCGAGATCACCAACATATCGCACCCTGTTGCCATGGTTAATGTACTAATCGTAGGGTTACAGAACATTCAGTCTGGAAATATGCATTTTCGAAACAACGGCGTGACATTGGAAATGGCAAACTCCACGTGAACATTACATTCTCCGCAGGTTTTCATCAGCTCACATTATGAACGGATCCAAAAGGGAGTGACGACAATAGGCAACATTCGCCAACCACATCAGTTACAGATAAATATTAAAAGCCGGGTCGGGTCAGCGATTTTTGCCATATTAGTGGCTGTCAACACCAGCTGAGCGATATCAAACTTTTCAGACTAGCCGGCGTCCTGTAGACTTTGGTGATTTTTAGTTTTATTTCTATATTGTAATTTAAAGCCTTGCGGCCTATTAGAGAAGAAGAATAACTTGGAAGAATAAAAATATGTTCATTACATTTACCGTGCTACTATCAACACCGAAACTAGTTTCGGTTTAGAGTACACCACTTAATTTACTCAATAGACCATCACCATCATGCTACGCCAGGTAACTCCTTTTATTGTTGACCATGAGAAGGTCCGGCTTATGGTATTTTCCATGGTTGGCTGTTTCAAAAACCGTCTGCACAAAATTAAGCTTTTCGTTATGGCCGGTCTTTTGGAGCTTTTTTGGTATTTTCTCTAAAAGCTGAAACCTGAAAGGGTTTGAGAATCTTCCTCTGGAATATACCAGTACACGGAATAAAGATTTACGGAATCACCACCATTAAAGGGGTTTCAGCTTCGTGTCATTCCCAGGACATGAATAATAAAGTACAATTTACAAAAATTAAAATCTTCCACGAATGTATTCAACACTGTCTTCATATATGGATATATCAAAAACTATTTTGCCAATATATGAGCTTTACAAAATGCAATTACTGATATACATGTTTAAATCGGTGTGAAATATTGATCATCCTACTGAATTTCACGAAATCAAATATGTTTTTAAAAAGATGTCGACTAGAAATCACAAAACAACGAATTGAACACATCGGTTGTTCTCAGTATAATCGCGCTCCTCAGACTCTAAAAAGTATCTTAAGAATCACGATATTAAAATCCAATTTGAAACTACATTTACTTCAAGACATATGAATGCTTCTAATGTAATTTAATCAGTAACATCATCTCATAACTTATCTATTGTAAGGCTCTTCTAAATACACTGAATGTATGGAAGTTATCTAATAAATCCGACTCATAATGACCTATACCGATATCAAACATAGGTTTGTTCCACAGAAAGAGTCTGAGGAAGAACGACAGAAAAAAAATACCAACACAGGATTTATCCCGATGTATCAGCAAATAAAGAAAAATGATCTTATAAATGTTTCCTTACTCGTGCCATGATACGAACCACAAAACGGCGGACAAAACAAAATCTCGTCACCCTGATTTCAAAATTAGTAAAGCGATTAATACAGCAAAGTATGGCCCCGTCGAGCATAATCCTTAACGATTTGTATTGCAACCACTGTGAATTATGGCAAAACAAATAATTGATTAAAATGGAAAAACAACAAAACTTAAAAAGAAAAAATGCATACGCCAACCCACGCAATAAATGGGGTTAAGGTCGGAGCACAATACGGCAAAATATTTCAAGGCAACAAAAAAAAAATAAACAATTTGTTCAAATAGAACGGAAAGGTAGGATACATATTTCTCCAAAGTTATTGCAAAAAAGAAATGTTTAAAAATAAATCGAACTGAATACAATATGCAAGTGCTATGAAAATGTAATAAATGGGTAAATGAAAGACAAACACACACACACACACTCATATGTAGTATGTACATTAGTGAGGCCCATAAAGAAAAACAAACACAAGTCTGAAAATTAACAAACAAAACAAACAAAAATCCAGATCAGAATGGAGGCGATGCTCTCAATAATCGGTGTTGATGACTGTCGTACAAATGTGGAAAAATTAGCATTCTATTAAGACACTAAGTGGTTCGGAATATAATTCCAGATTACTGCAATCTGTAAGCAAATAAGTAACAATTTTGGACTGAAGCAATTCTTTAAAGTAAGCGCTTTGGAAATCAGACTATTGAAATTAAATATTAAAAATTAAAATATAATTCGATTTCAAAAAACGAATACCAATAGTTTAAATAAGCCTTCGCCTTATAGGAAAAATTACCCCGCTATTATATTGGTATGGTGGAAATTGTCACGTGTAAAACGGCATACTGTAAAACATGTTGTCAGAAAAAAACTGTAATATATTAGGGATTTTGAAAAGCCTCATCTAATTATTTTAGTTTGCATTTATTATGTTTTGTGCCTAATGAAACTCATTCACGGAAAGTTAATTCTAATTCTTATTTGATATTATGAAGACATGTTCAGCTGAGACACGCCGATTTACTCAGAAGTAGAGGGTTCTCCATTTCGTGGTTTCAAAAGTATAGGGCTGGAATTCGACTTTTGTCAAACAAACTTTCTTTTTAGTTGGAAGTCTGACATTGATGAAAATGGATCGCTCAACTACCACACAACGAGTAAAAATTATTAAAACCTACTACAAAAATGGTGATTCTGGCACAGCCACATATCGTGCTTTAAGAGGAGATTATGGTTTATGGTTATGAAGCACATTTCTCACTCGGTGGGTATGTTAATTAACAAAATTTGTCGTACTTGGGGTTCTGAGAATCCTCAAGTAATTGAAGAGACGCCATTATATCCACAAAAAGTCACTGTTTGGTGCGCTCTTTGGTCCGATGGTGTGATTGGACCTTACTTCTTCATTAGCATAAGAGCAGAGAGCTTGACCAAAAGGATAAATTAGGCGAAGGCCACATGTGTACGAAGACGCGTCAGGAGGAATATTTCGTTAAAACGTTGTTCACGATGAATGACGCCAGAACAAACAGTTCGTATCATTTAATATCGCAGGTAATGATTCAATAGCGTTAATCGTTGAACAACGATTTCGCATATGTAAAATACTGATTGCCAGCCATAAACAAAATAAAAATTTCTAAATATTATAGTCAAATGGATCCATTAGGATAACCCAAATAAGAAATCATGGCAACCATGTGGCCATGCATCAACATTGACAGGCACGCTGAATATTCATGCGAACAACTTTTCTCCTGTATTTTTGGTGGGATAAGCCGGTTCTCAAACATAGTTTTGATAACGTTGAACCGAGCACTCAAAGAAAAACACTTTCAGAATGAACCAATTGTTCAATCTCTCAGGGAATTTAATAGAATTTCTGAATTACTGATATTGAACTGTTTCTGATATAGATTTTTCATAAATCATGTAACATAAATCAGTTTAAAAGATTAGTAGATATAATTTATTATTAAGCAAAGACGTAAATAAATAAAAAAATAAGTACAACTACAGATATGATAGATTTATTTCCTTTATGAATAGAAAACATTAACTGCCTGTATCACGATGTCGATGCACCATACCACACCATATTGTCGTAAACACCACACCATATTTTTTAAATATACTCGCTTTGGACAACGACTTTTAGTTATTCTTTACACAAAATTAATTTGTTTTTAATCTATAAAACATTTTTTTAAATACTGGGTATTGAATTAATTAATAAAAGTGCCTTTCTGTGATAAAACAGCACTTGTTTCAAAATTGCAGGATTCGAAAAACATGAACGAAATCGTAGACGTGTTTTTGCTCGATTTTGTTAGTTCATTTCATGTCAGTTTATCGGCTTTAGCCACGGATAAATATACTGAACAAAGGATTTGCCTTAAAACTGCCATTGTATGTTTTAAGGATTTGCCTTAAAACCGCCACCATTTCGAGAGACATGCTAAAGGTCAATTGAAGACATACTAGAGAACTAGCGGCGAGAACCAAGATAATGTCTTGATGGTTGGATTGGATTCGTAGGCAAAAGTGTTGCGATCTGCTTTGGAGGCGATCTAATAAATTTTGTTTTGCACTTTCGGTGACTTTTGAACAAATAGCACTCCACGTCGATGCACCGAAATTATTTTTTTATTTGCAAAATGTGAATAACTTCTGTCTCTTCCCAATAACTTTACAAAATGTGAAAAAAGGAGAGTGTTCTATTTCCCCCTACGATATAGTATATAACAATCGGATCGTGGCCAACATTTGGTTTTAAAAGAACTTAACATTTTAACCAATTTTGAAACATTTCAAGTTTTTGGGCCCGCCCTATGGTGCACGTGTATAAATGCACATTACGATATTGAATATGAAATGACCTTTATTATGAAGTTGAATATATTCTTTTGCCTCCACAGAAACAAAGAGTTCACTTACCTTTTCTTGGTGGCAGAATTGTCTGAAATCAGACAAACGCTGAACTTTCTCTTGGCCGATGCGATGCGACGGTGGCGCTATTGGATTTTGTTGGCGTTCAAACGTCACGCAGAAATTGCGTTGTTGAATTGTACTTTTCCACTTTTCTTTTGTTCTGGATCGGTTGGTTTTTTATTGGTTGTGTTGGACTGCCGAGTTTTTCCTAGGAAATGTCAGAATTTGAATATTTCCACACCCAAATTGAAAGCATATCCAAGAAAAACAATAGAATTTCAGCAATTGAAACAAACTTTTGAAAATTAATTAAAACATTCCTGTTTTCTTTTTTGACGTGTTAATTTCTTGCTTAGGTTGTTGTTTATTATAGAAAATTAGTCGAATTTGTGTTTGTTTAATAAATTTGTTTATAACGTGTCCTTGAACTTGAACGGTTTAATAAACCTGCCGGTTTGGTTTTATTTTAGGCTGGAAAGTGTGTTTGCAGCAGTTAGTGATGATGGCGATGACGTTAACCAGGGCAGATGTGTTTGTTTCACTTTTTTGTTTTTTGAAATCTGCAAATAATTTATTTTCTTTCTTAACTCTGATTTTCCTTCGTTGCCTTTTGTTTGCGTTGACACCACGTTTTTTTGTCTTTCTTTCTTGTGCTTTGTTCTTGGGCAGTGCAGAAGCGGGGAGGCGAGGTTTTGTTTGCCGGGAGGGCGGCGTAACGTTATTAATAGTAGACGTCTGAGAGCTGTGTGCGTAACACCGCACGCATTTATTGCAAACTTTTATTTTTGTTTGGCGACATTTTCGACATTTTTGTGAAAGTTGAGTTTACGCCGAATTTGGAGCTGTGGACGGAGTCGTATGTCTATAACTATCAAAGTTATTCAGTCACAATCAATTTGTTTTTTTTTTGTCGATTTTTGTTTTGCTTGTTTGTTTGTTTATCTATGACAAAAAAATATTAATAAAGGGAAAAAAAAACAAAATTAAATAAAATAAATACACACATGTGGTGGTCGTTTTTTTTATATTATTTTTTGCGTATATTCACTTCGTGGATTTATTATCGTATACCGTCAATCAAGTGTGTTTTGGCATTACTCTTTTGAGTGTGTGTGTGTGCGTGCGTGCGATGCCATTGAGATTAACCCGTTGCGGTACCATTTCAGTTGTTCAATTGGGTCAAGAGGCTGTACAATGTAATCATATTTGGGTCATTCGCTACCATATTCAGTTTGGTCTTAAAAAACCTAACGGAATTTAATAAGAAAACTCTAACAGCTAAAACGAATTTTTCACCATAAAAATAAATATGACTAGGTATTTACTCAGACATCGGTTATATCGGTTGACACAGACGAAATGTCTAGATTTTTGCAGCTACAGATCAAAGCGTCTGGTGGGAATCGAACCTACAATCCCCACGCTGATAGGCAAGCACGCTACCAACCGTGGCTCTTCAGTTATCTTTTAAAAATGAACTTTAGTCTATTTTCCAGATAGATGGGGCCAAATAGTTGCTATATGCTTGGATTTATGCTTTGAATAAAATAAATGCACAGTAGTAACATTCGTTAACAATAAATGTGTCACATTTTGATAAATAAAGCGACGGACCACGGAATTTGTCATTTAAAAAGACCGAAATCTTTTATTCTACCAACAACCGAGGGCAAATGTTATTCGATTATAGAAATACAAATTCAAATCATTAAAATTACAAAAAAAAAAGAACTTAAATCGCTCAAGACTAACAATAGCTCGACAAAGTAGGATTGGGATGGAGATATCGTTACTTTAGTTGTATCACATTCTCTGCAGTTGACTACTAAATTCTGTCCCTTCATGTATTTTGCTTATAGTCTAGACTCTAGACTGCGTTAATGCGCATTAGCAGACTTAATGCAAATTCACTTGTGCATTATTTTCTCCCTAACTGCATGAACTCTCAAAAAAATGCACAAAATCAAGGTATTTCAATATGGCATAATAATAATCACTCACAGTCATAATCATTCACAATGAACGGAAACGGCTGTTGTGAAATCAGCTGTTGTCAAATTTTGGAGTAGTTTTTATTGTAATTTATATAACAAATAAATGAAAATGAAAGTTTTTCATGGAAAATTTACCTGACAACTTTAACTTCCTGTTTCCATAAAACGAATTGGTTCGTTCGTTACAGATCGTTAATATTGGAAGCTTTATAAAATAGGTTTAAGACATTATTCAATTGTGGTTTTCAGATATATGTTAGATATCGACATACGGAACACAATCTCTCATTACGGATAAAAACCTATTTAATTGCGCCTCCAATTTTGACAATTTTTAACGAACGAACAAATTCGTTGTATGGAAACAGGCATTCAACTACACCTGGCAACTACACCGAAAAATCCAAATAAATTATTTGTTTATTGATTAATTTTTTTTATTGAAAGTGGTACAATTAGAAAATGAGAGTTAATTGAAACAAATTTCTGAGTTGGTGATGCAATTATTTACGAATCGTGCGGAACAATGGGGTCTCTTAGCCATTGGATCCTGGGTTTAAGATATTCGTCAGGAAAAGATGTTTTGTACGTGTGACCAAAAGAAAATCAACTCGTTACGAGCAAAACCTATTTATATTGTAACTAAAATATGACGATTCGTAACGAACGTTAGCAAAGGACGTAACGAAAGCATTCGTTTTATGGAAATCGACTTGATTGGATTGGAAGTAAAGAATAGTAAATAAAGCTCTAGCTTCGAGAAATTATATTTTTCTCTTGAATTATATTCGGTCTAACATAAATGTTTGGTAAAAAAAAATTATCGGTTACAGGACCACCGAACAAAATTGAAAAGTCAACATGAGAAAGGGCAAACTAAAAAATTACATTCACTTCATTGTAACTGTCAGCTGTCTGCCATTTATATATCAGAATTTGATAACCAAAATACCCAGGGTTGTATCTGAATTTTTGTTGTTGTGCAATTGCCACTACCTTCTGTTATTGTGCCATCGATCTTGGGCTTGGGCTGACCAAAAAAAAAAAGTACTTCGGATAAAATTATTATATATTAACCAAAGAATGTAACACTAAGTGCCTATAAATGAGATCGTAGTTAAACCCCGATTATGTAAACTGAGTTTAAACTTCAAATACATTTTTGAATGATCATTCAAAATAATCCACATTTTCGAATGTTGATGTGGCAACACTCACACTTTTAGCAAAACACATGTTTCCGGTGAATAATTAAAATGATATTTAACTTTTGTGGTGAATTTTTTTCACACATGGGTTTTAGAAAAAATATGTTAATTAAAAAAACTCGGCTAAATGAACTTTGGCACGGTCAAAAGACAGCTGGTGGTGGTCAGAAACCCATTATAGCAACAGAATTACACAGCTAAAATATTAATGTAATTTATTTTATTTGTTGAATTTGGTAAACCAAAATGATCATGATTCATCTTTATTACAATCATATGGCTATTAAACTCTGGTTTAAAAGACCAATATTTGACCACTAAACTACGTTTAAACTTCGACTGCAAAAATGAATTTGAAGTTTAACTTCAGTTTAAACGAAAAATGAAGATCAACCTTGAGACATTTACTGGGCCTTAAACTTCCTGCTTTAAATTTAAAATTGGTCGAAGTTCAATGTTTAACCAATGTAACTTTAGTAAAAAATGTCCATTTGAAATTGGCGACACTGGCATTTCCTCAACTCCTACGATGCGAATTTCACAGTTTGTGCAATAGATGATATTACAAAAAATGGAGTTGTAGTCCCTAATTGAATATCATCGCCTCACAGCTTTTCTCCAATGTCAACACACACAACGGGTTAATACGGGACAATATTTATTATGAATCACACTATAAAAAAAAGTTGTTATGATTTGACAGTTGCCGTATTCATTGTATGCTCAAAATCGTGCGACTGCTGCTGTGTGTGTGTGTGTGTGGTGTTGTTGCATTAATGTCTGCTCTTTTTTCGTCATCCCAAATCAGTTGCCGAGTTGTTGTTATTTTCTTTGTTCCCTCTCTCATGCACACTCGTTCTAAACAAATTTCCAATGAAAACTAGAAAAAATAATTTATTATCTGTTGTGTTAAATCACTAGTGCCACAACACATTCTAACATTGTTTATTTTTCGTTGCAAAAAAAACAAAAAAACACGAAACTCCGTAAGATGTTTAAAAATAACACACACACCACCACATGACGTTGTTTTGAGAATAATCACGGATTGAAGAGGAAAGGTATGAGAACTAACTTCAACTTGGTACCATATTTCGTTTTTTTCCTAAATATTCACAAACCAAAAACCGCACTGGACATTTTTTTTACTGAATAAGCTGTTTCTTTTTTTCTTCTTAGTTCCTGGATTTCAGTGATTAAAAAATAGAATTTTTTAGAATATTTTGGTTATTCACACACTAGTGACAGAGAGAGCTATACTCAGTGAGAGAGAGAGTTTAAAGAAGAGCATATTAGGCGCCTATTATGAACTTTACAACAATTTCATGTGCATTTGTTTGCGAGTGTCATCGAAGTTCTCGTTCTTTTTTCCGTCTGGTTTTCATTGCGGTAAATATGTCAGTTGAACTTTACTTTTTTTTATGCAACACTGAGTACAAAGCTAATGCAGAACATACAGCAACAAAGAAAAAAAAACAAGAAACAAATTTCTGGAAGAATTGCACACTCGCACACATAAGCGCGCTGCTAAACAACAAAAACAAAGAAGAACAAGCCAAAGCCCACGTTTACACGGACACAACTGAAACAGCCAGAGCCACGAGCGCACACACACAGCCACACATACAGACGCCAGCCAACAACACCTTGACAACACTGGTTTGGCATTTTTTTGATTATAATTTGAGTTGATTATTAATGAATTATTTATTGAAAATCGTCTCTCTTTTCGTATCGAAAGTTGTTTCCGATTTTGCACTTGACTTTACATATGTTGGAGCGTTTAGCATTTTCCATAATTTTCGCTTACTTTTTCCCTTCTTCTTGGATTTCACTTTATTTCATTTTTCCCGTATGTTGTGCTTTTTTTCTATTTTGTTTGCAGTAGCCTTTTTCGATGTCGCTTCGTGTTCTTCTTCACAATGGCTTTCTTTCTTTTTCTTCCACTCACTCACTCACTCACTAGATTGACACACGTTTTTCGTATTTTTCCTTAATGGTGAATATTATTTATTTGTGGGTTTTTGCACTTTAATCGGTAATTATCGGCAATGGTACGCACGACGGCGCTGCTTTTTGTTTAATTAATTCACTTGTTATTCTTTTTTCTTTATAGTTTTAATTCTCGTTGAGTTAATAATTCTCTTTTGAAACTCAAAATTTACGATCTTTATGTTTAAAACGCAGTCCGTTTGCAAAAAATTGTGTTATGTTTCCAAAAATAATCGGTCGACTGACTTCGCGAGTGCTGCTTTCGGTGTTTTTTTCATCCAACTTTGTGTTGCCGTCATTCTTCGGTGAGTGTATTTCACCACATGTTGCTCCGTGGCCATTCGCATTCGATAAAAGCTCAAGTTCATGTCTGGCAACATGTTGCTGACACATGGGCCAACGAAAGCTGTTCCCAGACTACAGTAAAACACAACACTGGTACAAATCATATCAATGGCAACGAAAGTGGTTACTTTTAAAAGTCTCTGGCGAAGATCAGCTAGAGATGTGGAATTAGAAGATTGTGAAAATGTCACATCCAACAAAATTGTGTACACCTCAATGGTGTGTTCAAAATCTTGGACACGTATGTAAAACCCCTTTTATATATAAATGTATTGATTTCTCTATTAACACTCCATTGAAAAATTACAATTCTCTTTGAAAAAATCTTAAAAAAAACAGCTAAGCTTAGAAATCTGATTACTTACCTGTGATATATACCGCAGACCCCCGCCCAAAAACGTACGATTACTATTTGGATCATTGCCCATGGTAGAGTTGCCATCGCTGGGAAAATCCATTATCGGTTTCGCGCCATGATAGCTCACCAATGTTAAATTGCCCGTTAGGGCCGTCGTCTTGTTGGAATTCATTTCACATTGAAATCCTTCTTCGATATCCTTTATCGGTGATAAGGATTCTAATCTTGGCAAATCTTCTAAATCCAACATCTTGAAAACTCATTAACGGGAAAAGAAGCGCTGTTCCAAATAAAAAAAATAAAGGAAATTAGAAATAATATATCGTAGGACTAAACAATTGTTGTAACTGAAAAAGAAAAATGTTTCACTGTAGAAACAACAAAAATTTGGCATACAACTAATTTGTTTCAGACAAAACGAAATGAATATTAGCCGACAATTTTCCAACTTCACTAGCATTTGAAATGATATCAGTTTCCCCGAATCCCGAATCGAGTTGTATCGACATGTATTGTCCCAAAAAAACTTGGCCGACTTGACCGATTTTAGTGACCACTAAATTTTTATTTTTTATTTATAATCTTCTTCTTTACAGCCTTTGAGTCTGAATGCCAGTTCTAAAGTCATAAACAAGTTAAAGTCAACATTTTTTTTGTTGAAAAAAATTTATAAAAATCGAAAATGACAAAATGTGTAAATGTTCAATAGTTTTTCAAAAAGCCACATACTTTGCAATTAAAATAAGGTGGCCAATTGACATAAAAAAAATAATTTGAGCAGCGATTACGAAGAGTATGGTGTAGCTTCGTTTTTCGTGTAAAGTTGATTTCAGTCTGATGAACGAAATGTTGAGCAGTTGAGATGAGAGGCTAGTCGATGTTCAAAAACTGATTTGCTCACTCTCGTCTGCTTCAGACCCATTCTCGTCAGTGCGAACCGTACGATACCCGAATCACGAATTTGCCGGAATATAACTTCCATATATGGGCAGGGGCTCCAAAGAAACAGTTGAAGCTTCTGGATCGGGTACAGAGGAGAGCGGTGGTAGTCCCCGATGTACGAACTTTCAGCCGGGATAGGCGGCTATCCAGGGACGCTCTTCCGCACTCTTCAGCCGAATTGTTCGGACACTGTGTTGGGATCTCAAATTATGTGTGAACGCTCGTTATCAAAATAAGGGAATTTCAAGCAGTCAGTGTTGACAAATTTGGAACATTGTTGACGATTGACAAACACTACTCACTCGTTCCTTTTTCCAAACCCCTAATTTCCTTATATGGAGGAAAAAGAAATATTAAAAGCATATTTTTTATTGACTTGATTTAGCTCTTTCAGTTTCATGAGAAATTAAATGACCATCAATATACGCAATACCTTAACAAACTTCTATGTAAGAGTTCCTCAAATAAATTTCATTGAAGTGATTGTGAACGGCCTCCTGGCGCTTGTAAGACTTGTGATCAAGTTTGCAATATTAACGAACTGACGTTCACTTAATTAACGCCTCATCGATAGATGTTACACAAATAAAGGGAAAATAGTGCTGAATCGAATTAAAAAAAAAAAAACATTCCAAATATAAGCCCATTATTTTTTTCAATTCACCCGAACCGGATATTGATTTTGCTACGAAGCCAACAGTTGTTTTCATGATTGATCCTTTGTCATCGGTGAAAGCATGAGCGGAACATTCGACTGGGGCGAGAATTAAAGTAAAAGCCCAGGGCCAAACAGTTTTGTTTTTCATTTAAAATTTCATTTATACAGGGTTCTCAAAACAAGAGGTGTTATGCGCGCTTCAACAACGCATTCAAATTATTAAAATTCACTACAAAAATAGTGAAAATCTTGCAGTCAGAGTTCGCAAAACTAAAAAGTTTCCGGACGGTGTTATCTCTTGAAGAGGTGATCACAATTGGTCACCGAGATCTTGCGATTTAACACCTTGCGACTTCTTCCTTTTTTTTTTGACTAACTCTCTGGTGATGCCCCCTATAAATGCAATGCACTGTGTTAGCCATAGGAAGGAAGGTTATTGGAGGGGGGAAAGAGGGAGTAGTGTTTGTTGATGTTTGCCTTAAATTTGAGAATATCATAGCAGGCACAAAAAACACTTGCTGGAAGATTATTCCACATACGAACAGTGCGGCTGAAGAACGAATTTTCTCTATGGTGCGTCGTCCGGTCAACCGGCCATTTGACAATGAACGGATGAGAGACCCTGGATAGCCGCGTATTTCGGCTAAATGTTTTTACGTCAGGGACCAAACGACGGATATCTTGTGAACAGATATCATTAAAATGACTATAGAATAGCGATACACAACCCACATTCCGGAGATGCTGTAGGGAGACAATAGAGTTGGACACCCTACCATCCCCTATCATCACCACCGCTCTCCTCTGTACACGGTCCAGAAGCTGCCAAGATGTCTTTGGATCTCCTGCCCATATATGGGAGTTATATTCCATTTTAGGCCTGATGTATGTGGTGTAAATATTTACGAGATCAGATAAGGTGAAATATTTCTTGCACCGCTTTAAAAAGCCTAAACACTTGAATGCTTCTTTCGACACTTCGAATATATGGCTAGCCCAGCGAGCATCACCCTGTATCTTCATGACCAGAACATCAAGAGTGTCTGACACGTCTATATCCACACCACGTTTGTGTGACAACAAACAGCACTGGATCGTTTGTGCATTAAAATCTACTCTGTTCATTTGGCCCCATTCACAGATCGTCGCTAAATCGCGGTTGAGTGAGTCATTCATCGTTTGCCTTTTGTCCTCGACCTCCGAGGAACTTGGCCGATGTTCAAAAGAGTACGAATGACAGAGGTTGCTGTCATCCGCAAAGGAGTAGATTGGGTTCACAGTCTTCCCCAACAGGTCGTCAATGAAAATAAGAAATGGAGAAGGAGAGTGGACAGAGCATTGTGGCAGTCATGCGGTCAGCCTATGCTAGTTGGATGAGACTCCATCTATAACTATAAATCGTATAGAGCGATCCCTGAGAAAACACGATATGAATCGAGAGAAGGTATTACCGACACCGTGCCAGACCATATCGAACGCCTTGGAAATATCCAGAACTACGACCTTGCTTTCGCCAAGGGCGTGAATGGATCGACTCCATCGCTCCGAAAGGAACGCCATCAGGTCTCCAGTAGATCGATTTCTACGGAAGCCATACTGTCGATCATTAAGAAGGTCGTTAGACTCTAAATACTTAAAAAGATGGTGGTTTAACATGCTCTCCATGACCTTCGAGAGCGCAGAACATATTGCAATTGGGCGGTAATTCGCAGGATTTGTAGCCTCACCTTTCTTGGGGATCGGCTGAACAGTGGCAACTTTCCAATGTGAAGGGTAAATACCAGCTCTGTACGACATGTTGAAAAGATTACGCAGTGGACGATCTAGCGTCGAAGAGTACTTACAAAGGACAAGTGCTGAAATGCCATCCGGGCCCGGAGTTTTATTTACATTACGATTTGCAAGATCTCGTGAATTTTCGTTGCCAGTCGTCCGGTCCGTAGCAAAAATTGTGGATGTAAAGAAGTGTTGAGTCTAACAACACTAGCCAGTTTAATGGCTGAGCGAGCAAGCACTTTGTCAGATACAGCCGGAAACCTGGAAAATTGCGTTGACAGGATGTGCTACTGCGAAGCCAGTCGATGCGGCCTCATGAATAAAATCCTGTTCCAAATGTAATAAGTATGTTGGCTCTTCGAATAAACCGAAAATGTATTCCAGTTTATTTTTATTTTATTTTTTTATTATTGAAAATACTTTTTATTTGGGCCACCCTTTAGACACATGGGAAAATGATTGCCGAAAAAAGCTTTCTCACTTTTTGGGAGACCGGGTCATTTCGTTGTTTCATGTAGTGGCGAGTCTGAGATGGGAAACCGCTGAATGTGTACGTGTAATACGCACTTCAGACACTGCACGGGGAATATAGAACGCGTTTCTCCACAGTTTTAAATAAAATCCAGAATAGCGAGTAACAAATGAGTTCATATATAATTTGCATTTGCGTTTTTCTACTTGTTTTCAGTTCTTTCTTTGGTTTTTTTTTTTTAAATATCTTTAAAAGCTTTTAAATAATATATTGTATATTATATATGCGGAGGTATATATATATATAGAAGACCCATTACTCTTTCTCTCGCATCCATAAATTAAAACATTTGTATTCATTTATACGCACATATAAACATACGTTCGTATGTATTTGTTTAAAAAATTCATTAATACGGGTCAATTAATTCAAATTGTCAATAGAGAGCTCCCCCAAACACCGTCCAGACATGTCCAAATATTTCAATAACAACCAAAAACAAACTTCATTGATAACACACAAAAAAAAAATAGACCAAAAAAATGTATTTCAAATTTGAGAATACTTTTAAACATTTTGTGAATCTAATCTTATTTGAACACAAAAATAAATTAGTTTTTTACTCGATTTGCGTGTCCTTTTCATACACCCTACGCAATAATTTAATTTGGTATATTAGGCGCATCATGTCGTTTGTCGCACCTTGATGGTGTAAAAGTCGATCAGAAACGGGCCTGTGGAGTGTCACCATTCCAAAATCCGCAAGCAAATTTTTACTCTATGACGATGCAGTCTTGCGTATTAAAATAGCACCAGAGATGAAAATGTGATGCGACAGAAAAAATAATTATTCGAACCCAATCGCCAATCGTTGTCCATTTCGAACTTAAGCCCCAAACTGAGAAGCAATAATGAAGACGATTGTTGATACGACTGAACGTTTTAACCCCATTCGTTTCAAGCTAATGGTTTATAAAAACAAAAATTAAAAAAAAATCGAATGGACATTTTTTTTAAAGTTACCTATTTAAAGGAAGAAACTTCAACGTATGGAACGATAATGACTACTGCAAAATAGAATTAATATACAAGTATTGATTTCAATAGTGACCCGAAGTCACTGCCTGGTACGAGTAGAGTTAAGCGAGTTTTTTGAAGTGACCGCCTCTAGAAATGGCCTAATATTCCAAATCGATATTCCAAATTTGCAATTAAATATATAAACTTTGCAATGTTTCCTAAATATTTTCATAAATCAAAAATGACAACAGTTGTCTGAACCCCGTGGGGTAGTTCTTTTTTTACGAGATATTTATGTTCCGGACACGTTTTACAATAAATCAATTTTTTTTTTGCTGGTTAGCAATAATTGAATTCTTATCTAAATTTGATGTGCGATTGTTTCACACTTCGTATGTCGTATTTTCTTAAAGTCCATGAGACGCCATGACTTGGCATATTTTTTTTTAGATTATTTAAGTACTTTTGAATACATACACATGTAATTTGCTACTTATGCGATAATGTTTATTGACCTTGGTCGTACATACTACATTGACCACAAAATTAAGGTCAACAAATTCAGATTGTGATCACAAAAAGCGAGATGTTTTAAGAGTCTGGTTTTTGAAGACTGTTGAGAACTCAGAAATAGGCACAAGTGAATGAAATATTTATGTGGATCGATTACTCATTGCCTGCAATTAACTGTTTAACGATTATTTCATGCAAACATTGCCCAGGAATACCCTTTGAAAGTCCAATTCTGGCACACTTTTATCGGTGGTATCTCAACAACGACACGTATAATGTTGTCTTCCACGACCGAAATAACGAAAATCGATTGTTCTATTTTTGTGGTATTTTTTTAATAATATTTGAGGGATTTTTCATTGGATAATTTTTCATAAATTGTTTGGGGGATTTTTCAGAATTTTTGGAGAAATTTTCATATTGGGCTTTTGGCGGAGATTTTTTATTTATTTTGGGGAATTCTTCATTTCTTCAAACGACGCCGTAGTAGAACGTCCAGCTTCTGCTCCTCCACCAGCTGTATTTTGTATGTTTTAAGACTTAGGTCCTTAATTAAAATCTTCCAGGTGGTCGAATAATACAGGGGTTCTCCAACAAGAACCCATCTAGAACATCAGAACATCACTAACTTGTGCCAACAGCTCGAATTTTCCCACCAATTTCTGTATTGCGGTCCGACCAAAAAATGCTTTAGTTTTGCGAACTGTGACTGCAAGATTTTCACCATTTTTGTAGTGAATTTTAATAATTTCAAGGCGCTGTTGAAGCGTGTAGTTTCTACTTGTCAAATGTCAACGAATAAAAGCTTTAAAAGTGATAGCTAACGAAATACCGGGTGATTCATAATAACAATTCTTGTTGGAAACCCCTGTACAAACCCATTCTCATCGGTACGTACTCTACGCATACGGGTTGGCAGATTGATGTCTAATAGAGTGTTACTGGTGCGAACTTTGGTCACAGCCTGTTCGGTGGACCATAAAATGGATCTAATTTGGGAAACACATTTTTCCCAGAGCATGCATTTTAATAACAAAACTGAATGCCTTGCATAGGGTGATTGTTCGTTAATTTATTCGTAATGAAATTTCAAGGTAAACTAAAAATTCACTCGTGGTCTGGCATAAAATTCAGACTAAAAAATCGAATAGCAAAAAAATCACCCTTTATCATTGAAATTGTAAACGATGACTGTAAGACTCTATTTTCACGATGACTTTTTGCTTGATTTCAGATGATGATTTTAAAGTTTGTAGGCGAAAGGTGCACAAAAGATTGCGGAATAGAAAAAAAGTCACAAATTTCAAGTTTTTTCATAAAATTTTTTTTGACTTCACACATTTTGCTTTTCGACAATTTCAACAAGATTCCAGTAAACGTCAAATTAACAAACGGAGTCGCAGGCAAAAAGATAACGTATAAATTGATAAGACTTTTGGGAGCAAATCCAAAAGAGAATTTAAAAAAAAATCAAGCCAGAAAGTCATCGTGTAAATTACGACTTAATCAATGATTTAAGAAAATTACCTACTTCACTGAAATTTGTTTACATTTGTAAAAATATCTCTCTGTGAGATACAGTCTCCTCAAAATTCCCCTGACATTTTTTTTCAATCGGTTCAGAAGTTATGCAGATGTATGATTTACTTATTCCCATACATTTCTTGTATGAACCACTGTACGAATTGGCTGATGCTGGAGGAAACAGCTGTCAAATCAAAAACTTAACCTCTAAAATATCAACCGTCAAATTGAATGTCATTGGGAAAAGTGTGGCCAAATCGAGCAATTAATCACTAAAGAACATCTGTTACATAAATAGTTTGTGTAACTCAGTGTGTAACTCTGAGAACTTAATACCCTTTCGGATTCTTGCTCTAAAAGATTAAAATTTCCGTCAAAAATTTTATTAAAAAAAAATTGTATTTTGTTGTTTAATTGGCATTGAGTCTTAGGGAACTCACGAAAACATATGTGACGTGTTACTACTCACAATTTGTATAATTCTCTTGAATAGTCTCCAGAGCGAACTCCTTCGAATGATACGGTTTTCGATATCTCAATTGCTGCGTAGAAGAGTATTTTCTGCTTGGGAGCTTGTTTAGTCTTTAGTTTGGATTTCATTAAAAATCAACACAATTCAAAAACTGACAATCCGTATTTTGTATGACGTTATAACTAAAGACTACTAGTTTTTGAGTTGAGACCGTATTTCAGGAAATGTGCGATATGTTGTACACTTCATTTGAATAAATAACAAAAAGTATCTGTTTCTCGAGCAGAAATTGACGACAGAATATCCAGACATGCATATTTACAAATCTATAAAAACGCAAATAGCATAGGTTGGTCGGGCGGAGGGACGGACGGACGGACGAAGGGACACTGAATAGTGTGGATAGTAAGACTTCAATTAACACACTCATTCCGTATTTTCCAGGGAAGTGACGTGTGTAGACGACATGAACACCGATAGATATCAGCGGCACCACCACCACCAACAACAACAATTGTGGTTTTGTTATTGTCATTGCTCTTGTTTACAATTTACGATAATGGTCGTTGTATTGATGATTTCGATATCGGAACAACAACGACGAGAACTGCGAGATCTCCGAACACAATTAAAGCTGCCGAGAGCGAGTGTAGACTGAACATTGAGAGTCCACAGATAGTGTTTATCTCTTTGGCGTCTATTTTAGCTCTTTGTTTGTTTTTGTTTAACACAAAACAAATTCGCACCTATTTGTTATAACAATAACAATGAAATGAAAAACGAAAAACAACTTGATAAGACGACACGAGTGAGTATGTACACAAGACGTATTACTAATGCCAAGAGAGCACTGATTGAGGAGAGATGTGAACGAGTCGGAGGCATTTGTTTGAAATGTCTATGCGATCAGTGTTGCCAGAAGTTGCCAAAAATTATTAGAGAGGCGAAATAAATTAAAAACAAAATGCTGTAATGGTGTGTGTCGAGAAACAATGTGAAACAAGTAGTTTGGTGTCGAAAGAAGCATTCAAGTGTTTGGCCTTTTTAAAGCGGTGAAGGAAAAATGTCACCTCATCTGATCTCGTAAATATTTACACCACCTACATCAGGCCTATAATGGAAAATAACTCCCATGGCCGGGAACTCCAAAGACACCTTTGAAGCTTTTGGACCGTGCACAGAGGAGAGCGGTGGTGATGATAGGGGATCCAACTCTCTTAACTCCCTACAGCATCGCCGGAATCGCTATTCTATAGTCATTTTAATGATATCTGTTCACAAGATATCCGTCGTCTGGTCCCTGACGTTAGAACATTTAGCCGGAATACGAGGCTATCCAGGGTCTCTCAGCCGTTCATTGTCCAATGGCCGGTTGACCGGACGACGCACTATAGAGAAAATTTGTTCTTCAGCCGGACTGTTCGTTTGTGGAATAATATTCCTGCAAGGGTTTTTTTTCCTGCCTGCTATGACATTCTCAACTTCAAGGGCAACGTCAACAAACACTACTCCCTCTTTCATCCCTCCAATAACCTTCTTTCCTATCGCTAACACAGTGCATTGCATTTATAGGGGGCATCACCAGAGAGTTAGTCAAAAAAAAAACTCCGTTAAAAACGTCATATGAATTAAGAAAAGAATATCTGACATACGAATTTCAGAGGACCTGTTGGAGAACGTAGGTCCACCAACCGAACAAGGTCCACCAAATATTTCATTGGCCTTATCAATAGTCTTCGCTTTTCACTGGCACAGTATCAGATCGTCTTAGAACATTGATCAGAAATAAATCGTCTTCATAAAGTGGCAGATCAATATTTAAATAGGCTTCCTGGTGTGGTCTAGGATTCGCAGCTCATTTCATGTCTTCACACAAGGAAAAAACAACATTTACCGCACCTTTTGTGCTGTCTAATCAATTAGCAGTTTTTGCAATCGACATCTGGCAACCCTTCAGCATTGAAGAAATGAGAACGACTGTGGAAACTACGAAGTTTAGAGCAATTCTTCGTGTGTGTTTGTTTTTTCTATTAAATCGAAAAAACCAATGAATAGACTCGTAAATGTCGGAATTAGTGAAACCGAAACTAAAAACTGCGGTTCGAACACACGCCTGCACACATGTGTGTGCCTGTATGCATGTGTGCATGCATCACATTCAATATTGTCGTCATCAAATCCATTTTTAATTGCATTCACATTGCCGAGGTGTATTTTGTTCTGTGAGCATTTACTGTCAATTTCATGTGTTTTTAATACATATGTATATATTTTATTATTATTATTAGAGATAGTTTATGTTTGCCTATTTTTTATTTTTGGAATATCAAAGCAAGCTATTCGGAATATTTTGACACTGGGTCTTAAACGATTAATGTTGAAAATTCAAACTAGAGCGGATAATGCTAACACGTGCCGCTTCCACGACAAAGGCAAAACTTTAGTACGTTTTGTATTTTCTATTATGAAATTGAATTGTTTTTGAACGCATTTGTCTGGTAATTTATGAAATTGACTCGCACATTTCAACTATTAACTTTCTGCTAAAAGCTACATAGTTCGAGCATTCTGCCTTCAATGGCGCTTGCCGTTATATGTTGATGCTAAAGTTCCATATTTTTTTACTGTTGGAATACTTTTTATTCCAAATTTTTTTACCGCTGAAAGTATGTTTTTTTGTTTTTATTTGTTTACTTCGAGTTGGAAAATAACTCGAGTGCACCAAAAACTAATGGGGCGAGAATTTTCCCGACATTAACGCTCGAGTTAGCAATAATCGTTATAATTTAGAGGCGGAATTCAGCAGTAAAATTAATTGTGATTCATGCTTAAGTATTCACAAAATATAGGGTTATCCATTTCGTGGTTTCAAAAGTATAGGGCTGGAATTCGACATCTGTCAAATTAAGTTGTTAAATAGTGATGCACAGGACCGAAGGCCCGGATCCGGATACCCGGGTCTTTACAAGAACCGACCGGACCGGTTCTTACAAGAACCGAAAAACGGGTCCGAACGGGTCCAAATACCCGAACGGGTCCAAATACCCGAACGGGTCCAAATACCCGAACGGGTCCAAATACCCGAACGGGTCCAAATACCCGAACGGGTCCAAATACCCGAACGGGTCCAAATACCCGAACGGGTCCAAATACCCGAACGGGTCCAAATACCCGAACGAGTCCAAATACCCGAGAACGAGTCCAAATACCGAGAGAACCGAAAACGGGTCAAAAGAAGTGTGTGTGTGAGAGTTTGAATGTGCGTATTTTCATTTGTTGATGTCTGTGGCTTGGTAAAGCGAACAACGAGGAAAAACATTTGTTTTTTAATTTTGGCTGCTGCTGTTGTTGTGATTTCAAATTCTGTGGTGTGTTAGTCATTGTTTACATGCAAATATACGTTAAAATACCGTTAGTTCGCAGTTTGCAGAACGCAGCTAGTTCTTTGGCTTAGTAGTGTTTTGTTTTTGAATGTAAGCAAAGTGCATATCTTTCAGTGGAGAATACTAGTGAAAATAAACAATAACATAACATTCAGTAATAAAATTATCTCATTGCTATACTGAGGAACTAATTTCTAAAACATTTGAAGCATAAGTGTATGTATTAAGAGTATTTAATAATATATAATACATATCGATGGCTTAATATAAAAAGGGCCTAACTCGATTTTTTGTTACATTCGTAAAATTTTAGAAACAAGAAAAATTTTAATACAATTTTTAATAAAAAAAGCAATACATTTTATTTCTCATTTAACAATTTTCTTATTTTAATACGGATTACGGATTTCTTTTAAGTTTTTTATTTCTCCCGTAAATTAATCAAAAATCGAGTTAGGCCCTTTTTATATTAAGACATCGATATTATATATTATGCATGTATAAATTTAACTTTGTTATAGTTTAAGGCAATTAGTTTTATATTCATTAGTAGTAACTCTTGGGTTAACCCTTTATTGAGAACCGGTCCAAATACCCGGGTCTTGTTGGAACCGGACCCGAAAGACCCGGGTCTTAAAATACGAGGAACCGCACATCACTATTGTTAAACCAATTTTTTTTTCTTTTCATTTGGAAGTCTGACATTGACGAAAATGGATCGTTTAACTATCACACAACCTGTAAACATTATTAAAACCTACTACAAAAATGGTGATTCTGGCACAGTCACTTATCGTGCTTTAAGAGAAGATTATGGTTTAGGCAAAGACCATTTAGAGGGCAGACGTCGCAAGTCGTTTTCGGGTAAAGTATGTCTTTTCTGCTTAATGTTATTAATTAATTTATAATATTATATAGGGAATATTATATTATTAATATTATATAGGGAACTGGTGGCCACACGATTTGCTAATGCTTCATTTGGGTAGGACCTCTCCGCTCCATTCAATAGATCATTGTAGACAATGTATGCAATCAGTTTATTATTCTAAAATGAGCGCCTTTCTTTAAAAAAAAAAAAGAAATTTCAAATACTTGAGATGAATTTTGTGGTGATTTCTTCATTTTTTTTTCTCGGAATCATTACAATCGCAACCTGTTTTCCATAAAGCCTCCAATAAATACTCGATGTGTTGCCCCCAGCCTGATTAGTGGCAAATTATTGGCATTCTTCATAATAAGTGGCTGTCCGCTATACGCGTTTTATTCCGGTTCTGAGACATTCTATCAATTGCATGGTCGCTGTCATCAGCATCATTTGTAATGGAGCTGGTGGCGAATGACAGCATCTTTAGAAGTTTTGATTTCCCCCCCATAACTTAGCTGTATGCTAAAGGGCGAAGTGGACTTTATAACGCCACTTGTATAACACATTGTATCGGGTGTAAGTAAGAATAAATCAGATATTTAAATACTTATAATTTATAGCAATTTTATTTTAGCACCTTAAACGTGTTACTGCAGCTATTAGGGATGCGTATAAATATTTATATTGGAAATTGTTGTCTTAATGCTTAACAAACAAACAAAAAAGACTCACTGACAGATACAAAGATCAATAGGACAATCTAATATCATTTGATAGATGTGTCATTTACTTATTATTTTCCAAGAACATTAGGGGAAAACAAATTGACAAATTGACATGTAATATAATCTGACATGTTTATAAAAAAAGAGGCAATTTTTTGCTTATAAAATATTTTCATTTCATGTTATAAACAGTTGCGTCAAAATTAAATGTTTTGTATGTAATTCGTTTTAAATTTTACGACTACATTTATTTTAGAATTAATTGCGGAAGTTTTTTTTTCATAGAAAACTTCATCCATTGAAATTTTTTGTCGAAATTTCAGAAAATGTTGTCGAAATTTAATTTTCATAGAAAATCTTGTCGATTTTTATTTCAATAGAAAGTCTTGAACTTTCATTTCCATAAACAAATTTGTCAAAATTTTATTTCCCAAGGATTTTTTTTCGAATTTTTTTTTTCATGGACAATTTTGTCGAAATTTAATTTCCATAGACAATTGTGTCGCAATTTTTTTTCTATGGAAAAATTCGTCGAAGTTTTATTTCCATAGAAAATTGTGTCGCATTTTTTTTCTATGGAAAATTTCGTCGACATTTTTTTTTCTATGGAATATTTCGTCGACATTTTTTTTCTATGGAATATTTCGTCGACATTTTTTTTCTATGGAAAATTTCGTCGACATTTTTTTTCTATGGAAAAATTCGTCAACATTTGTTTCCATCGAAAATTTCGTCGACATTTTTTTTCCATCAAAAATTTCGACGACATTTTATTTTCTATAGAAAATTTTGTTGACATTTTATTTTCTATAGAAAATTTTTCTTTCTATAGAAATTTTCATTGACATTTTTTCTGTAGTTTTCTATAGACAATTTCGTCGACATATTTTTTACAGAAAATTTTCTTAAAATTTTATTTTCCATAAAAACTTTGTCGACATTTTCTATAAAGAATTTCGTTTCAATTTTATTTTTCATAAAAAAATATAATTTTGTTTTCTATAGAAAATTTTGTCGACATTTTATTTTCTATAGAAAATTTTGGCGACCTTTCATTTTCTCGTCATTTTTTCTGTAGTAGAAAATTTCCTTGAAATTTTATTTGCCATAAAAACTTTGTCGACATTTTATTTTCTATAAAGAATTTCGTGTAAATTTTATTTTTCATAGAAAATTTCGTTAAATTTTTTTTCTTTCTTTCATGGGACGAAGTCTGTCGTAATCAAAGAGCTAATCCCATTTTATTTTCCATGGTTAACCAAGAATTGGCATTTGAACCCAGCATTGACATTAAAATTGTGTGGTTAAATACGATACGCTATTCCCGAGATATCAGCTCTAGAATTCACAGTGTGGGCGAATCATCAGCTCTTATTTCTCTTTGGGTCGTAGAACCCGTGCAAAACTCTGACATTTGATCTGTAAACCTTGCGATTTGAACAGGAAGCCTTGGCCAATGTCATGACTTCCTGCAACAAATATTACAGACAGGAGGACTTGTTATTTCCGGTTCGAGCACAACCGAGTTGGACTTGTAGCACAATGTTGACATTATGTGAAATGCAGCCTTGACGAAAACCCTCCGAAAATGACGTACATATCCATAGGTCTACTTCATGCAGAACGTAAAACGAATTTGATCACTCTGCGATAGGACGAGGACAGCGTAGTAAATGTTGGTGGTGCCAAAACAGATTCGGATCATTACCGAGTGTCCACAAAGGTACACAGCAATACACAGTGAAATCTGGACGCTGAAAAACATTCCGGAAGATGTCCACGTATCGATTACTTCTCCTCCAATGATAGCAGTGTAAGAAAAAAGTGGACTGCGGTCAATTTTGGGTAGATCAAAAGAAAATTGTGTGTTTTCGGCTATTGCTATTTTCTAGCTGGGACGGCAGTACATACGATTCGGCCATGTCGAACACAAAGTCGTATTGGATTTTGTTTAAACTGAATAAATCTACAAATATGCAAATTAACTTTGTCCCAGAGAGAATGAATCAATTATGATAAGAACCACAAATACCCATTGTCCGAACTCCATAAGCAAAACACCCCAAAAAAAAGCTCACATTGGATGGCAACTCCCATTGCCGGGCGATGACTAGTTTACAATGGGGATTTTTTCGACTAAGCAAACTTTAATGTTTTAACAATTACTTATCGACAAAAGTGTAAACAAATACGGACAAAAATCAATGAGCTATGTGTACTCTACGCCATTCAGAAAAAGATTTCAGACAGTCGATACAAAGAGATCATGAACTTGAACAGCGCTCACTGTGCCGTGATGGCTTTTGAACGCGATGATGTTCCAATGGAAAGAGCATATTGGACATAGCATTAAAGTTCACTTTTACTGAAATTAGAATCTGTAGTATTATAGCGGCTAGACCCTTAATAAATGAAAATATTAAGGGGTGGGGATGGGTATCTGCAGACACCCTGTGACAGTTACACTCAATGGGAAGCGCTGTGGTCGGAGTATTTGACTTGGACAACGTGAGGTTTCAATAAAACACAAACCTTACAAGACAGCCGGTTTCGGCATAATTCTTGGATGAACTTCAACTTATTCCGCATGTGACTTCACACTGGTTGTTTTTGAGGGTTACGCGAACCACCGGCTGTAGTGGCATGTTGTTACGTTTATTATCAAACCACTGGTTTACAAGTGGGTTTTTTTCTAAATAAAAAAAAATCAAAATACTTTATGACAGGTATGTGTGTCGTCAAACGGTGTGTGAAATACAATTTCACTTGAATTCTATTTTGCTTATTACGTTGGCTTTTGCAAAAAAATAAAATGGATATGCCTCCCTATGGAAATGCCGAATTGCATGGTTGTGGGATACCGGGTGGTTTATTTTTGAGTCATAAACCGCATAAACACATTCGCCACCGATGTCAATATTTTACGCACCAGTCTGATGCTAATTATGTGCAAAGATGTCGCCTTATTCGCTTTCAAGGTCCAATTGACTGAGCAATAAAAGGCACACGATCAACCGTCTCGTTATAGCTTCTCAGTTTGGGCCCAAGAGCAGCCTGCAATAGACAACGATTTTCCATCATATTTTCTGAAGACGCTTATTTTCATCTCGCTGGTCACAATACAAAATACCGAATGTGGGGATCGGATAACCCGCACGTGTTCGCCGAGTAATAAGGCGGAATTAATTGAACGTAATCGTTATCCTGCCCGTGTCTGTTGATACGTTCATTTCATTTAGTCAAGTTTTTTTTATTCTTATATTTTTTCTAAAAAATCGTGTGTATCATATTAAATCATTTTAATTATTCACCGGAAACATATGTTTTGTGATAAAAGTGTGAGTGTTGCCACATAAACAGTCAAAAATATGGATTATTTTGCCTGACCACTCAAAAACATATTTGAAGTTTAAACTCAGTTTTATTGGAAACTCAGTTGTACAGTTGTTTAACTACGTTCTCATTTATTAGCCCATAACCTATATTTTTACACTTAAATTTATTTTTAAAGTATTTTTTTTTTTTTAAAAAAAACTTATCTTGTAGAATATAACACCGTGTTACACACATTCTGTCCTATGAACCAAATTTACTTTTTCGGAAAGGGGATACAAAATAAAAATTCACGTGTATCGGTATTTTTAAAAAATAGATTTTTTATCAATTCTCAGATTTTCCTAATTTTTTTTTAAATGGTTATCGTTTTTTTTTGGTTTCCGTTCAAAAAACATTTTTTTTTCGTAACGCTTAAGTAGTTTAAAAATTTGGAGTCTCTTCAAGTTACGCTAAGAAAAGTGAAAAAAATATTTTTTTTTTTCAAAAATAATAAAAATTGGGGAAAATCTGAGAATTGATAAAAATTGTTTTTAAAAAATTTGACGTGATACAGACATTTCCACGAGTCTGCCTGCCAAAAATCAGCTCGATTGGATCACTGAAAAAGGGTTAAAAATCGGTCCAAAGGCTTTCACCCAGGCCACAACGAGCTTCATACTTCAAACTTAAAAAAAAATTCTGACGTGTACATGAAAATCGCCGATACACGTGTATTTTTATTTTTTCCCCTCTTTCCGAATATGTGCATTTGGTTCATAGGACAGAAAAAAATCTATTTTTTGTAACACGGTGTAATTATTTAATAAGAAAATAAAAGCGAATTCGTTTAATTTTTAAAATGTTCGATTACAAAATTTACATTACTTTTTTTTACAATGAAAAAAATCACAGGCCGTGTTACCTCTCGAAGAGGTGATCACAATTGGTCAACGAGATCTTGTGATTTAACACCTAGCGACTTCTTCCTTTGGGGCCCCGTGAAAGATAAGGTCTACGTCAACAGCCCAGCGTTGATGCAAGACCTCAAAGATAGAATTCGCGAGGCTATCGAGGACATAGGACAGCCACTTTCGGATTTGGTTATGGAAAATTTCATGAAAAGGATATGGTCGCCATTCCTCTTTATTATGAAATAAAAATCAGAATATTTATCTCAAAAAATTGCACTTTTCTTTGAATACCAAAATAACACATTTTGTTGGAAACCCCTGTACATCACTTTAGTTACAATTGTATGACAATAACACTTTGATACATGACTGCTTTCCGAAAGATGACCAACGAAATACCAGTTCTATCATGATATTTCCCCAAAAATTAAGCTAAACTTTTCCTGATTCCTGATAAAATATGCAACTATAGGTTTTTCCAGAATCGGGAGGGAATCTGCGTAGATGGGTTCTGATAGTGGACAAGGACAATTCATATACCACGGCACCGCCATCGGTAGAAAGACTGATGTCGGCATCGTAATAAAGCGAACGTTCGTGCTGGCAAATAAATGCTACTTCGGACTAAGCAAACAATTGAGGGACTAAGTCCCCTCTCATCGAACTAAAACATCATGAACAGCACGCTTAGTCTACCCGAGTGTCTTTATGGATTTGAAGCATGGATGCTGGTGCTGGATATTTTTGAGAGAGAAATCCTTCGTAGAATCTTTGGTGCGAGCTGTGTTAAGGACGAGTATATGCGTCCTTCGAATCATGTGTTATATGAGCTAGTTAGATCCTGTTACGAACGTTCTTAAGTGCCTCAAAATACAACGATTGTAGTGGCGAATGAATCCAAAGGCTCCAGCCCAAAAGGCATTGAATGATCGGACGGGGAACATTTAAAAAAAAACTTTCCAAAAGCATTTCCATCAGATGTTAAGAGGCTAACTGTGCTGAAAACTTCAAACTTAATTGGTTTTAGTTTTTATGGGTTTTACTCAATAGTAATGACGATGGGAACTATTCCATGGCACGTACTCTTCACGGAAACAAATTTTGTGATAATAAATCCGTGTACTGAAAACTTTTTTTTCTAAGCAAATAGGCCTGCAACGTTTTTCAGATTCTTTCAAAAGTATCAACTCAATTTTCTTTATTTTCTAGAACCCCTTTTTTCGTTGTGTTTCGTTCATCGATGTTTTATTTCACCATTTTGGGGTTGTTTTAAATGAAGCGAATATTTTTAATTAATAATATTTGAATTTTTATAAGTTGTTGTTGTTGCTAGTATGGTAGAAGCTATAAGAAACCAATTAAAACTTTTTTTACTCTTGTATTTGTTTGGTATTGAAATAATTATACACTTTCAATATATTTGTGAAATACACGGATATTTTTTTTTTTCGAATTTTCTACTTTTTGTATTCTTCTCTTATTACATTCACACACTCTTAATGGATAATCACCTTTTTTTTAGTATTTGATTTGATACTTGTTTTAAGTTCACACACGAACAAATTTTACGATTACCAGGAGGATGATGGGGTTTTTTTTTGGCTGTTGTTGTTGTTGTTATTTTGCCCTCTCTTGATTTCAGATAACTCGATATTTTTGTAGTTGTTTTTTTTTTGTTTGGTACGTCTATACACTGTACTTATTGATCGTATTTAAATAAGTTGTCTCGTTGGTTGTTGTGGTGAAATTTTAATATTTTTTTTTTTAAAAAATTGTTTTGAAGACGCCACCAATGATGCACCATAAACAATAAACGTGTTTGATAGTTTAGTTGGCTAAACACCAGTTTATCCACAAATTCACTGTAAATTGTAATCACACACGCACACACACTCTTTGGTCTGTATCTTTCAGATACGATGTAGGTATGTTTTTATTTTTATTTTATTTTATTTTTTTGTGAAACACAAAATATTTTCGTCGCACACACGTACAATACGAAACGTTTTCGTTTTTTGTTTTTATTTTGGGTTTTCTCTGTTAGATTTTGAAATAGAACTCGTGTCACTCGAGATTTTTCAATAGATGATTCGGTCTATACGAAAGCTGTCACCAGACTACTTGCTGCTCACGCTCTTCAAAAACACGGTTCGTGTGTTCAACAATTCCAAAACGACAATGAGTTCCAGTAACAAGTGTAAATCTGGACAAGAGAAAGAGAGCGAGCGGGAGTGTGTGAGATAAGCAAAAACAGAGAGAATGCGTTCATTAGATTTGTGTCGAACGTTTATAAAAACGTTCGTTCGTCTATTTGACAGTTGGAGAGTAAAACTCAGTGGGTGCAGAGCAAAGTGAGGCGGAACACCGATAACATGTGGTTACAACGCAAAGCGCTCATCAATATTTAGGCAGATTCGTTAACGTGTAGGTCAGCTAAGTGATAGCTGGACACTACTACTCTCCCTCGAAAAGGTACACAAGAATGTTTGTACGCAGTGCCAGTGTTGCCAAATGGCCATGAAAAATAAAAGATCTACGGTACAAAAACAGAAAAAACAATTCAAAAGTGTATCGACAGCTGTGTTTACATTGGAAATGTAAACATGGTTATCGGCCCACAGTTAGTTAAAAAAATACCGGAAATACATAAACAGCATTTACAAAGAAATGAACGAGCCAATGATGCCTCTGCCCCAAACTGTCACTCTCTGAGGATACATTGGCTGATGGACGATCACATGCCGGCTTCCCGATCAGCAGGAGCGACAGTTTTGCATGTTAACTTAGGCGCTGAGAAGAAAATGCGCTTTGTGTCTAAAAGATGATTTTTTTATTCAAAATCGTTGCTGTCCAAACAAAACGGAGCAAATTACAGCTCTAAGGCCCAAGCTGAGGCGAGATAACGAAGCGGATGATCGCGTATCCTCAATTATTGTGCCGATTGAACCGTGTAAGCGAATACTGTAGGATCTTTGGGCAAAATAATTAATTAGATCAATGCACTGTGGGCGAAAAGGCTCATCTAGCAGCGTTTAAGTACTAACGGCAAGCATTTTTTTTGTATTATATTTTTTTTAGGTAGAAAACAGATTAAGGATTTATATTAAACAAAACAAATTTTTAAAACTTTTTTAAAATTGTTATTTTTTCTGAAAATTTTCTGCCTGTTTCCATAAAACAAATTTGTTCGGAATGGATTTCAGACATTATTCAATTCTGGTTTTCAGATATATGTTAGATATCGGCAAATGGAACACAATTCCAAAAAAAATAAGCTCTCATTACTGAGAAGAATTAAATTTATTGCGCCTTGAATTTTGACAATTTGTAACGAATGAACAAATTTGTTTTATGGAAACAGCCAGTTAATTTTTTCATATTTTGGACAGTTTTTATTTCACTCAGAAAAATATTTTCTTCAGATATTAAATTTCAATATTTATTAATAATTTAAAATTATTTCTCTTATAACGTTTATTTTTTTTTACAGTTGTGTTCATTAAAAAAAATAATTATAATGAAAAAAAAAATAACAATACACGAATTTAAGGTGTAAGGATCACAATGTCTAAAAGTATTAAAATATCATTATCGACATCCTTGTTTTTTGATTTGCTTTGTGGTTTGCGTAAATTTCAGATCAAGGGGTCTGCTGACTTAATTTTCCTTTTCTGAATCAATTTTGATATGAAACTTCTAGTTTGTTTGTTTTTTTGAAGCATTTTATCAGCATCATACATGTTAATATGAATATTGTTAAATACATGGCTCTCAACTGGCACGGGTTCTCCTGATCACCGACTTAATTCCCACAAAAAAATTCAAAATCATCTAAAGTCGCAGATAGACGCAGACAAATTGCACATTTTACAATCACTGAACAAAACAAAACAACAATTTAAACAAATATTATTGAGCGTATCTCAGATGTTCCGGTACACAGAAGTCTAATTTTGTATTTTATCAAGCATTTAGTGGAATACGTACCTGTAGCATTTTTTTTCTGCAACCACAAAAACGACAACAATTTTTTTTTTTTTTTTTTTTTAAATTGACACATATTTGTAGCTATAAATAAAACCACTTCACTTTATTGAGACAAATGGAATTTAAGAAAAAATTTGGCAATGCAAGGTGAACACGTGTTGAAGCTTAGTGATGCATCGGCTAAACAATTTCTTTTATTTGACAGCTCACAGCTGTTCAACTACTTTGAAAATTTAATTAAATGACGATAGATCTGCCATTTCGCTCACAGTGCGTTGGCTAGGCGATGTTCGAGCACTGAAGAGTGCAATTGACTGAAATCGTTGCAAAGAATACAACCATAAAGTCTGTCGAATGGCTGACTCTGAACATGATTTTTGATGACCGACGAGTCCGAGTTAACATTGACTCACACTCGGCAAACGGAAAATACGCACGATATCCATGAAACGCCGTTGCAAAACCAAAAAGTGACTGTTTGAGCCGGCATTACTACCAAAACCTACATTAGTTGCTTGTCCCACTTCGGCAAATTATTAGCTCTTACTTAGATCTACAAATTTTGACGAAATTTTACGATTTTTTTTGGTAGTTTTATTGTTTTGCATAAGAGCTACAAATTTGCCGAAGAGGGACAAGCAATATTTCGAATAGTTCACGTGATTTTGACTTAGGAATCAGTACATGTTTTTTTTTTCAAAATTGTACTAAACTCCACCCTCCATGCTCATATTTCAACTACTTACTTACTTATTTCCCTTAACATTCCATGAAGGAACAGACGGGGAACTTCTCTCGAAATCAGTGAGCTGTGTACGATATAATTGTGTATACTCACTGACCGGGACCTACTGTTTAAAGCCGGCTCCGAGCGGCTAGTGCTTTTCTAGAGAAGTTTTACTGAGCTCAGAGAATGCTCTCTTACTTGTAAAGTCGCCAACATTTACGAGGTGGAATCAGGGACAGGGACAAGCCAAAAAAAAAATATAAAAAAATGCAGTTCCCTTCGAAATGAACTCAAAATGACGAAAATTATAATGAAAATTGGGGCTGGGAACCGGGGCGGGGCGTGGCATCGAAAAAATGCCTCCGCCCACTTATTTCGACAATATTGTACTCAAATATAAGGAAGAACAATTTAAGAAAATGTAAAGTCAGAAAAAAATAAATCCAAATATCTTACTATTAAAAAAGAGAATTTTTATTTTTAAAAATTCATTAAAATTAGTATATTACAAAAAATATAATTTTCAATAGTTTATCATGAATCCAAATACGTATCTTACAATTAAAATGAAATAGAATCATTATATTGAATTTAGAATTTTTCATGAGTTCCAGCTCAAGGTCTGGAATTTTCAAATAAAAAATTATTTTTTATTTAATTTAATTTATTTTTTCAATATTTCGTTCTTCTTTGAAGCACATCATCAGGGAGTACGACAACTTCGGATAAAGAAGAAACACCTACATTCTAGTGCGTGTGTTTTTTTTTTATTTCTTATTGTTGTTGTACTTCCTGATGATGCTCTTTACAGAAGAACGAAATATGAGGAAAATAAATTAAATAAAATATTTTTTTATTAAAAATTGCTAACCACTAGCTTGAACTCATTAAAAAATTCCAAATCAATATAATTGGAAATGGTGGATACAAAAGTATTGAACATTAGAAGAATCATTAAAATTAGAAAAAAAAAAAACGTGTCAATTTTCAATAGTTTATCATAAATCCAAATATCTTTAAATTAAAATGAAAAAAGAAATGTTTAAAAAAAATCATTAACGACCTCTTGTTAGTCTTGGTCTTCTGCTTGGCTTCTCCAGTTCGTGATACCAAGGATTTTCATGTCTTCTTCGATGGGACCTCATACGCAGATATGTTTTTAAAAAATTTTTCTCTTCTCGGCGTGTCGAAGGCGGCTTTAGCCGATGCATTTTTTTTTTTTGTAAAAAAAATTTTTAAAATTCGAGAATTATTAAAATGATGAATAGATCAGTAAAATTGATGCAGAATTTTGGATTTTATTCACAATACCCCGGAGGTCCAGTCCCTGGTACCTACCATACAATGTACCATTTCGATTTTTCCATCAAAATTGTGTAGTGATTATTCATTACAATTGTTTGTTTGTTGCATAGCGTTATCAGTCAGCATTCATCTATGTAACACGATCTTTACATTAGCAATCATAATGAAGATTTTGGTGTCACATTGACAGTTGCAAGGGTTCAATGCCGTCATTATCATTACTAGATTACATTTGTAATGTAAACATTGCTCAACGGTTGCTGATTCATTACATCTTCGCGTAGCCTACGATAAGCGATTGGCTACGCCAATTGTAGATACGTACGTGTGGACCTACTGACTTCTGATGAACATCTTTCATTGCAGTGTGTGGTGACAATTAGGCTTGCTTTCCCTAAAGCAGACCAATTAATAATTTAAAACAAAGTGCATTTATTTTTTATATTTTATTCAGCGTGTTGAATTAATATTGTGTGCGTTTCAACAATAATTTCAAAATTCGTATTGTTTTTTTTTTTTTTTTTTTGGTTTTTCTTTCTGCAACAATTGCAGGCCAAATGCCATTTGTTTAGTCTTTTACTACGATTGCCTTATCAAGCACCGAAGGTGTGCAATATTTTGACAAGGACTTCATAAACTAAGTCCCTGCTTAAACACCGTTCAATTGTGAACGATCTCATGTGTCCGATACATTGAATTTCCAGTGGCGTTAATAGGTCTGCAAACTCTCTACGTTTTAAATACAAAATGAGTGTGACTTAGGTGGTCTGGACTTTAGATTATCTGTTATTACTTAGCTATTTCCCTTAACATTCTATGAAGGAACCGACGGGGAACTTCTCTCGAATCAGTGATACTCACTGACGGTGACCTACTATTTAAAGCCTGCTCCGAACGACTAATGCTTTTCTAGAGAAGTTGTACATTAGGGTGGAGTGAAATTCAAAAAAAAAAAGTTAACCTCGGAAAGAGATGTAGTCTGTGGTCCTAATGAGGGGAAAAATAAAGAAAAACATTTTAAAAAAATTTTAGGGGTCGCGCCACTCCCTCGAAATTTGGAAATTATCGCTATTTTGGCGTTCATTTTAGAAAAAATCCTAAAAAGTTGTATGTCGATAAATGTTTGCAATATCGTAAACAATGAAATAAGGGCATGACAAAATTTAAAAAAAATTTTCTCATTGTTCAAAAATTTCAAAAAGTAAAATAAGTCAAATCGTCCCTTCTTCAGAAAATTGACTGAAAAATGAAATCGCCACCAAAGCTACAAATATTAGTCGATTATCCTCATATTTGCCTCAAATACTTTTGTTTGGGCACTGAACAAGCTCAAACTTTTAAATTTCGAATAAGTTAAGTCGTTAATTTTTAAGATTTTTCTAAAATCAACGCCAAAATAGCGATAATTTCCAAATTTCGAGGGAGTGGCGCGACCCTAAAATTTTTTTCTTTATTTTTCCCCTCATTAGGACCCCAGACTACATCTCTTTCCGAGGTTAACTTTTTCAAATTAAAAAAAAAAACATGTTTTCACTCCACCCTATTGTACATGGCTTAGAGATTGCTCTCTTACTCGTTTACGAGGTGTGATTACATTAACAAAAAAATATGAAATATTTTTTTATATTTTTAGAAAATATATTTTCAGATCGCCCTTTTTCATAATCACCGATTAGCTTTAATCGGTTTCCACTTAAACGTTTTTTTGTTTATTTTATTTTCAAAACATGAGAATTCAATGTCATTTAAAAAGTCGTTTGGTGTTAGCCTATAAAGGCTTTTGAATTTCCAACTGGAATTTAATGTATTTTGAGGCTATACATTGAATTGTTCAGACAGACTCACTGCGAGTACAAGTATTTTGTGGTTTTTACTGGAAGTGATATAAATATTTCACTTGAGGTCGACTAAATAGCAATGACAGGCAAATTATTTGTGTATTTTATTTGCGTTATACCGCACGACCAAATATTCACCTCTGGTTTCGTCTAAACGATATTTCGGCCCAAGTGAATTAATACCGAGATATAAACTAACTGTCTTTTGACCTTGCAATTCAAACGATATTCCGGCCCAAATAATGAAAATACTAAGTGAATACATCAATACCGAGCTGTAAACAAATTTCTCTTTTGACCCTGAAATTCTAGGTCAAATTCTTCGAAAAAAAAAATGTTTTTTTCTACTTTTTTAATAATTACGATAAGATATTTAAAAGGCATCGCTTAATTACCTCACTTGGGTAATTATGCGAATTCTGAGAAAATTATAAAAAATATTCGGTTAATTGAAACACGCTTTGTTTTTATATATATAATTCTACTGTACGTGTGTTTACGATTGGACCGATTGGAATACATTATTTTTGTATTCGTTTGGTTGGCGCCCTGGATGTCTTGATTCACAGTTCGGTCCAATTAGACAAAGGAGCATAGTACTTCCCATACAACCTCCACCACGACTTTGCAATGAACCAAACTTTCAGTAAAATAAAATTTTAAGGCAAACCAACATTTGCCGGGTCAGCTAGTATGTTTAAAAAAAAATACTTCACATCATTTGTATAATTGAGAGCAATTTGTTCTTTAGAGACATTAAGTCAAAATAAAGTGATTTCTAAAATTTATGTACAGTAAAATTCGCTTAGCTGCCCCTTCACTTGGCAGCACATTCCGGATAAGAGCACTTAAACTCGTTACGGCTGCATTTTACGCAGCGTTTGTATGAAATTATATCCTTTAACTGCATTTTGCTTAGCTGCACTTTCGTCCGAGAAGCCGCGATGATTGTGTTTTTGAACTGAGAATTTTGCAAGAGGACTGAAGCGGATTGAAAAAAGTGTCCGTTTATGAGAGGTGTCCGCAAGAAGAGAGTACACTGTACTGATTTTTTTTTGCGAACATCCGCATAGTAAATTGCTAATACTTTTCTAGAGATGTTTTTACACGGCTCTTTGCCGAGGTGGACAATGCTTGATGGTCTTAACAGATTTCGAACCTAGGTTTACTGTGTGATTGTCGCAAACACAACGGTCGTAAGCAATTATCTGATATTTAGTTGAAGATTGAGGTAAAGTAGAAAATCGTTGCCGATATCATCGGATGTCATGATACTAGAATTTCTTGATTTTTTTTTGCAATCCAGATTAACTTTTCTTTTGTAAAATTTTAAAATGAGCTTTATTTTTCAATCGGCTCTCTCGCAGCCAACGAACAACTCAGCTTTTAAGATAAGACTCTCCCCTTGATAAACGCAAAATGGTTGCTTGGCATGCAAGTTAATAGAGCAGCTGATAGCTGCTTAGTATGTTTGTTAGAATGTTGTTCTGATTTAAAATCATAAATGTTTTTAATTAATTATACACACATACATACTCACGTTATCTTTGTGTTCTCTTGTCTTTGTGAGAGCGGCCTGATAAGCCAAATTGATTCATTGACGCTTTGATTTGCCGTTTGTCTCCCCCCACCACTGAAGAAATACCCGTCAAAGATGGCGCTCAACGCGAAGGTCTCCTCGTATTTATTTCGACGGTCGTCTAATGTTGGAGCGTTTAAAATTATCCATAAGTGTGCGACATCTTCCGATTGCTCGTGAGAAGAATTGTGTTTTTGGTGATTTGAATTAATTAGTTTCTTTGGATTGGAAAATAACTGTGCGATTTTGCCCTGAGAGCATGGAATACTGAGAGAGATAATTTCTCTCACACACTGTAAAATGTTCTGCTAACGGAAAAAGCCGCGAGCTTGTCCACGGGTAACAATGAGAAGTGTATTTTGCAGTAATGGAGGCTTATTCAAAAAAGGAGCTGGAGATATTTTTTAGTTTTAAAATATACAAAGCACCATCAGCAATAACATGAGCTTAGAGAAACATCAACTCTTTGATTATATCATGTTTACAATTAGAAATCAAAATGTGATGATTGAATGTTTAAGATATCAATCACTTCGGCCATTGATTACCACAACATCAGCTGTCAATCTGACGGTGGTTATTCGCATTTTTCCCTCTTGAAGCGTGATGTTTTAAGCGTTGAGTCTACGCCCGAACCATTCGGTAAACATAATTTTGGCACCATTTTTGTGAGACTCTATCGGTATCTCACCAATGACACGTGTAGTGTTGTCGTCCAATGCAGCAATCGTAGTTGGCTTGTCTTTCATTTGGATGAAAGACGTTACATCTTTCCGCAAAAAATAGTCTAGTGATGTCAAATGGCACGAAGGAGATGGCCATCATGGTCTTAGAAGCCGCCGCAAAAAGAGATTTTTTCAAGGGCCGTTGTCAGTTCTTAAACTTCCTATGGCTGTTCTTCGAACCAAATTCGGCAGTTATGTTAAAAAGGAAATATTCCAAAACAAACAACAACCTACGAAAACACTGATAAAGTGAATAAAATAATATTGGTCAATCGACGAATTACCATTAGAGAAGCTGCTGAGGATCTAAAGTTTAGATTCTAAACATATCGGTTGGCTCGTGCCATTCGATTTTAACCAATGATTTGGGCATGAGTCGGGTCGCCGCTAAATTCGTGCCAAAATTTGATTTCAGGGGCGCGGATCATTATGAGTTCTTGCCACAGGGTAGTACGGTCAATAAATGTCAAATAAAATGACAGCTGTCAAATAAAATGACAGCTGTCAAATAAAATGACAGCTGTCAAATAAAATGACAGCTGTCAAATAAAATGACAGCTGTCAAATAAAATGACAGCTGTCAAATAAAATGACAGCTGTCAAATAAAATGACAGCTGTCAAATAAAATGACAGCTGTCAAATAAAATGACAGCTGTCAAATAAAATGACAGCTGTCAAATAAAATGAAAGCTGTTAAATAAAATGACAGCTGTCAAATAAAATGACAGCTGTTAAATAAAATGACAGCTGTTAAATAAAATGACAGCTGTCAAATAAAATGACAGCTGTCAAATAAAATGACAGCTGTCAAATAAAATGACAGCTGTCAAATAAAATGACAGCTGTTAAATAAAATGACAGGACATCTTCCGAACTGCTGTGAAGTGAAAACGGTTATGAATTCCACATCGTACCACAGCTTGCTTTTGAAATATCCGGAAATAAGTAATCCGTCGCATAACATACATCATGTTATTGACACAACAGGGAATCCGGTTACGTCAAGGCCTCGTCGACTTCCACCTGACAAGCTGGATTTAGCAAAACGTGAGTTTTGACTTTATGTTACAACAAGGTTTATGTAAGCCCTCGAAGAGCTGCTCCGGGAAATTTGCACCATTTCCGTCCAATTCGTAATACAGCCGCTATAGAAAGTTAAGTATTAGTACGGCAGCAAACTCTAGATGTCAGTAATTCTTATATAGAAATTTACAGTTACGTTCGTAGAAAAAAAAATCAGACCAGTTTGATAGGCTTCGTAGAAAATACAGGTTAGTTTGTAGAAAAACACAAATACTTGGACTATATGGTATTTGGAAAAAAAACCACACCTACCCTCTGTGTGACTTAGGACGTCTGTCCACCACACTGTCTTTGGCCTGAAGTTAAGCGATATCTATGCTCGCTCGCTCTACTGCATGTTCTTGACAAAAGCATACTTTGGTGGTATGAACCTCACTTTAAGTGAGGAACGGGTTTCGAAAATTAGTTCATACACATCTTCGTGTAGACTCAGCTAGAGCGCTTTTAATGATGCGGGTAAATATATCGGATGTTGTTGTTTGTTTATAGCAAAACATTAAAATCCACCGGATTTTAAAAACAAATAAAAACCTGTTGGTTTTTTTTCTCTAACCACAAGAGAATCAAGAAGTTCTAAACATTTAAATAAACATACACAACAAGACACATACATGAATACACACACACACCGAGATAGATGTATGTACAGACACACTACTGGTGAACTATGAACTTGGCGTGATTAATGCTTGACGTACCGGCTCAAATTCTCCACACAAGTTGAGTATGAGAGTACATGTATTGTAAACATTACGCTTAAGAGAGCACTTGGAATAACTTAATTTTCAACACATTTTAATGATATGCATATGTACATTAAAGTGGGTCGCGGTCTAGGCGAACAAAAAAACAATAAAAATGTCCTGTTGCATTGCCATATATATTTTTCATAAATCTGTAAATTTCAAAAGCAAAAATTGTTTCATTAATGTATATTATAAGTATATAATTTTGCGTTAAGCAAATACATTTTACGATAACTAAACTATTTAAAAAAAAAACTGTTTTTTCGGCTGGAATTGAGTTAGTTTATTATTAGTATTAGTTGGTAATTTTTGAATCTCTAATTTTGAGAAAACCTCATTTTCTGAACCTAATTTCTCCCAAACTAGTTCTTCAATCTAAGAATTGCAAACATTGTCTAATTCAGATTAAGGTCCACTATGCATGACCAAAATTTCAGAAAAATCTATTTTTATTTTTTTTCAAAAAAATCTGAAATTTTGATGGGTTAACCCCTTTGTTTTTTTTTTGGTCAAAAATATTTTTTTCGAATATCCACTTTACTTGCCCTTGTACTAATTCTGCCTTTGAAACAATTTAATTATAACCAAACCTAGTTCAAATAACACAAGCCATTACAGATTAATGGTCAAAAAGGACAATTTGAGAGTACACCAAGGGATACACAGTAAATCCTGTGAAGATGATCGTAGCCTTCAGTTCTCCATGGATTGATAATAGTCCTTAAGTCAACCTTTAATTTGATAGCACAGTCGCTTCGATACCTTGGTCCGATGTTGAAAAATTGGACAAATGGTTTCAAGGGACTTTCGAATCCCTAATTTTGAGAAAACCTCATTTTCTGAACCTAATTTCTCCCACACTATTTGTTCAATGAAAAAAATACAAACATTGTCGTATTCAGATTAAGGTCCACTATGCAAAATCTATTTTTTCAAAAAAATCTGAAATTTCGATGGGTTAACCCCTTTGTTTTTTTTTTGGTCAAAAATATTTTTTTCGAATTTCCACTTCACTTGCCATTGTATTAATTCTGCCTTTGAAAAAATGTAATTATAACCAAACTTGGTTTAAATAACACAAGCCATTACAGATTAATGGTCAAAAAGGACAATTTGAGAGTACACCATTGGATACACAATAAATGCTGTGAAGATGATCGTAGCCTCTAACTGTAAGTGGGTTGATAATAGCCATTAACTCAAGCTTTAATTTGATACCACATTCGTTTTGATACCTTAGTCGATTGCTGAAAAATGGGACAAATAGTTTGGAATCACTATAACGGGATTAAAGTCTCATCTCAATAGCTTATCCCGTTAGCGAGTTATGACATTTATAAACAAGGTCACACAAAAATATAATCCCTTTCCGTGTTTATGGGCGCCTGGTATCAGGAAATAATGAATGAGTATGACAGTGAGTGTGTGTTCTAATTTGTGACAGTAATTCAAAGCATAATGTTAGGCGTGAATATACAAATGACAGCCTTAAAGTATGCATTGAATTGCAGTCTAATTTGCAAGAACACACACACAATCACATATGAACTCAAAAATCACCAACCGCTGAAAACAGCCATTCTCATTTTCTGATACCAGGCGCCCAAAAAATTGTAGTAGGTGATTTTTTACATGTGAATCAAATTCAAAATGCTGTAACTCGATAACGACTGCAGCTATTGAGATGCAACTTTTACCCTGAGTTAGAGTAAAGGTCTGGCCGACGTATGTATATAGTATGGATCGCCCACATCCACGCCTACATATGGAAATTCAATGAAATCAACAACAAAGCTTTATATCTTCGAAACGGTTAAGTTTACCGTTATGATTTGTGACCGTGAACTGTAGCCCAAGGTGATTTTGAGCTGTTTCCCAATTATCGAAGTTTTAGCTTCCACATAGAGAAAGTTACAGCTTATTTCCCAAAATATTTACAAAACAGCTGAGAACCAACAAATCGGTAGCCAACAAAAATGTCTGCTCAACAGGTGAGATACAGAAAAGGCATACGCAGCAAAAGACACGTAAAATTTGCATATATGCTCAACAGTATTTAAAAAAACAAGAATCTTTTGAAAAATTTGTTGATAAATAACAATTTGTTGAGAAACAACCATTTGTTGAGAAACACCCATTTGTTGAGAAACAACAGTTTGTTGAGAAACAACAGTTTGTTGAGAAACAACTATTTGTTGAGAAACAATCATTTGTTGAGAAACAACAGTTTGTTGAGAAACAACAATGAAATCAAAAACCACCAACCATTGTTTTCATTTTCTGATACCAGGCGCCCAGAATTTTGTAGTAGGTGATTCTGTACATGTGACTCAAATTGAAAACGCTATAACTCGAGAACGACTGCAGCTATTGAGATGCAACTTTTACCCTGAGTTAGAGTAAAGGTCTGGCTATCGGATGTATATAGTATGACACGCCCACATCCACGCCTACATATTCAAATTCAATGAAATCAACAACAAAGCTTTATATCTTCGAAACTGTTAAGTTTATCGTTACGATTTGTGACCGTGAATTGTAGCCCATGGTGATTACTTGCAAATTATGAAAACTTTAGCTTCAAAATACAAAAAAATTATAGAGTATTTTCCAATATATTTACTGGGGAATATCCGAATGCCGCAACTGTCTAACAAGTTCAGACATTTCGAACGCACATTCTGTATGAAATCAAAAACCACACAACCAACAATCGGCCGATTCTCTGGTTTCTGATACCAGGCTTGTGGCACACATTTTGGATTAGCCAAACAAAACTGTGTACAGTGGAATTTTCTTTAAGTGGAAGCATTAAACCTCAAACCGAATTTCATAAAAATAGTATCCCTCCAACCGGCCTAAATAGAAATACTGGAAAATCCTTGCACCTGTTTTTTTTTACCAGTTATGCACAAACAAATATTTTTTACGAAATTAAACACAATTAATGATGACATCCTGAGAGTGGAATTGCCGGTGAGAGGGTTAAGAAGACAAATTCCCTTCAACAATTTTATAAGTAATTCCTCCATAAGTCGAACTTTTCTACGGGATGGAAGTTGGATTGTATTTGGTTTCATGAGGAAATTTTAATTCATTTCTATGTTTACAGGGTCCACAAGACTGGATATTACCATCAGTTTAAAACAAATTTACACAAACTTCTGAAGTCCTGAAGAAATTCCCTTCATGGTTTTGGGCCTCGAGGGATAATTTCTCGTGGCTTTTAGCACATTCTCTTAAACCTAGACGGCCCGTGTTCGTAGCTTACCTTTTCGCTTTAAAAATTCCTTTTCGTTTTGTTCATTATTTTCCATGTTCAAAACCCTGGTTGATGCCATCCATTAGTTTTGAACTTGAAAAGGTTAATTTTCTTCAGACGTTTGTTATTAGTTCCTTAAGGGCAGATTTGGCTCAGTTTCAATCAAAACCAAACTGTGATTAGAGGAAACATTTTTACCAAATTTGTTTCTTGTCCTTTCGGTGACCTGTGATATATTTTCCGAAGACAGTGTGCTGACACTGGGCCTTTATTTTTTTTGAAATTTTCTATTTTTGGAAAGAAATAGAAATAATCAATGATCTCAAACATGAGATCATTTTCAAGCTTTTGGAAATGGAATTCTGTGGTGGAGTCTATGGAAATATTTCAATTAATAAAACAACGTTTTGTGTTTAAAGTTATGGCATTTTCTTGTATTTGTTTTTTTGTTCCTTCATATTTATATTATTTTGTGTGTTGTTTTTATTACAATATACAATTACATTTCAGTTTGTTTACGATGTTATTCCCTTCCAGTTGTTGTTCTGTTTCGGTTTTGTTTTATTATTTTTATTATTACTTAAATTAAATGTTTTGTTTCTTACATAGATTTCTTCATTTTTTGTTTCGGTTTTAATATCTCTTTTTTTCCTTTTTTTTCTGCAATTAACCAGTGCATACAATCTTTTTGGTTTTAATACGATTTTGTTTTTTTTTTACTTTTTAAAATATAAATTAAACTATTCGAAAAAGAATTCAACTAAATGTCTGACACAAAATGTTTGACTAAATTAATTAACTAAATTTGTTAGAGTAAAAGTTTGGTTTTTGTTTTTGTTTTTTTTGTAGTAAAAGGCCTAGAAATAACTTCTTTGATTTCTTTTTAGTTTTCATGAGAAATGTGTTTTTTTTGGTAGTAGAAAAAAAACGAGATTTTTCAAATTAAATTTGAAAAACAAAAAAACCAGAAAAACTGTCGTTAAATAAATGGACGGACATACTTTAGAAAATTGTTAAAAAATTTACTTAGTTGGGTTAGCGTAGAGAAATGATAAATGAAAAAGAAATATTGACCAAAGACAATAAAGTCCCTTTTCGTTTGAGGTTGAAAAGGTTAAACCTTTTCAGAGGAGTTTGTGATGCTCTAGAAATTTCTGTAGCCTCTCCTTGCGCCTGCAGGACTTTGTATGTGTTGAATGAACAATTCATGTACGTATGTCAATAGTTTTGTTTTGTTTTTTTTTGTTTCCGGTTTCTTTGAGTTTTGAGCTACAATTTCTGTTCTAGTTTTGGTTTTGTTTGTTCTTCTTTTTTCTGTTTTGCTAAATTTCGGCATTTTATTATTGTAAAATCTAAATTTCGGTTCACTGTAAAATGTTTCTTTATAAAGTTTATGTAAGAATGTTGTTTTGTTTTGCATGTATGTCTATCTGTTCGTTTTCATTAATAAAATTTATTGTATGTATGTTTATTCTGTTGTTTTTTTTTGTGGTATTTATTTTTCATAGAGTAAAATTCATCCAAAAAGTTTGTTGTTATTTTTCGTTTTTTTTTTCATCTTCTATAATAATATTGTTGTTGGTTTTTTTGTTCATATTTTGTTGTTGTTGTTGTTACTACGATTGACATTTGTTAAGTTGCTAAAAATATCTTTTAGATAGTCTTATTTGTTTATACAACGGACAAAAATTGTAAATGTAATGAAAAAACAAAATTGAAATGAAAGAAACATTTTTGTAAGTAAAAAAAAAAATTTTTAAAATTTTAAAATTCACTTCAAAGTTTTTGAAATTGTTTTTGAGTGAAAGAAAACGGAATTTTCCTGTGGGTGTTGCAGATAACAAAATTATTACCCAACAGCTTTCCAAACCTTTGATAAGAAAAATGTGTTTTTGTATTTTCATACATTTTCCATAACAAAGGTTTGTAAAGAAGTTTTCTGAATATTTATGAATTCTATATTTATTATGAATTCTATATTTATCGACAGCAAATTTGAATAATTAACCCTATTCTCACCAAGCTAAATGTTGTAACGTAAAGTAACGCCAGTAAAAAGCAAAATTCTAATGGACATTTTGTCAAAGTAAACTATTTAAAAGAAGAAAGTTAGTCGATACTGACTAATATGAAATAAACTACAAGTATTAATTTCATTTGTGACCCGAAGTTACTGCCTGTTAAATGACATTTGGATTGATTTAGATTGATTGACTGCCCAAGAAATTCAATATCAAACTATGGGCGGCTCTCCTGTTTTCGATCGGTAACAGCAGCGAGAGCTCTACCCAATATTTGAGGATCGACGACTACTCAATAATCAGTCACTGATTTTGTTATAATCCCGTATATCATGTCTTCAATGACAATACCTGTTTAAATAACTAAATATTGTACGTCATGATTTTTCCATGGAAAAGACTTCTAATTTCGTTTCAAATGATACCCAAAGTATTTGTGTTTCTGCAACATCATGGTGCAGAGTCATTGTTTGTTTTCTGTGTTATTAGCACAACCACAGTAACTCCACTTATCGAATATGAAACAATTCAAATTGGAAGATTGGAAGAGCATTGGGTTTTCATAAATTTTCCATAGAAAATAAATCCAAAAAAAAACATCTTTAAAGTATTTTTCATACCAAAAATTAAAATATCGTTTGCTTAACCCTGAACCGCATAGGAGTGGCAGAACAGAAGAAATATCTAAAGGGAAATTACAGCAAAAGAACATTGGGTGATAACATGAAGCATTGTGTAAAGTGGTTGTGAGAGGAGTCTGGCCCGATATTTTCTTAGACTGTAGTTGGTTATCCAAAGAAGCATGCAAAAATGTTGCAGCTTCCTCGTGAAATGAAATGTTTTTGAAATTTGTTCAGGTACACTTTTTGGATAAAATTGTTTCAAGGGACTTTTGAATCTCTAATTTTGAGAGAAAACCGCATTTTCTGAACCTATTAGTATTAGTTGGACATTTTCGAATAGAGTTTTTAGAAAAACTCATGTTCTGAACCTAATTTCTCCCACACTATTTGTTCAATCTAAGAAATGAAAACATCGTCTAATTCAGATTAAGGTCCACTATGCATGACCAAAATTTCAGAAAAATCTATTTTTCTTTTTTTTCTTCAAAAAAATCTGAAATTTTGATGGGTTAACCCCTTTGTTTTTTTTTGGTCAAAAATATTTTTTTCGAATTTCCACTTCACTTGCCATTGTATTAATTCTGCCTTTGAAAAAATGTAATTATAACCAAACCTGGTTCAAATAACACAAGCCATTACAGATTAATGGTCAAAAAGGACAATTTGAGAGTACACCATGGGATGCACAATAAATCCTGTGAAGATGATCGTAGCATTCAGTTCTCAATGGATTGATAATAGTCCTTAAGTCAACCTTTAATTTGATAGCACAGTCGCTTCGTACCTTGGTCCGTTGTTGAAAAATTGGACAAATAGATTCAAAGGACTTTCGAATCAAAAAATACATTTCGGGAGTACAGCATGGGATACACAATAATTGCTGTAAAGATGATCGTAACATTTAACACTCAGTGGCTTGATAATAGTCCTTAAGTCAACCTTTAATTTGATACCACAGTCGCTTTGATACCTTGGTCCGTTGTTGAAAAATTGGACAAATGGTTTCAAGGGACTTTCGAATCTCTAATTTTGAGAAAACCGCATTTTCTGAACCTAATTTCTCCCACACTATTTGTTCTATAAAAAAAATGCAAACATTGGCCAATTCAGATTAAGGTCCACTATGCATCACCAAAATTTCAGAAAAATTTATTTTTCTTTTTTTTTTTCAAAAAATCTAAAATTTTGATGGGTTAACCCCTTTGTTTTTTTTTTGGTCAAAAATTTTTTTTTCGAGTTTCCACTTCACTTGCCATTGTATTAATTCTGCCTTTGAAAAAATGTAATTATAACCAAACTTGGTTTAAATAACACAAGCCATTACAGATTAATGGTCAAAAAGGACAATTTGAGAGTAAACCATTGGATACACAATAAATCCTGTGAAGATGATCGTAGCCTTCAGCTCTCAATGGATTGAAAATAGTCCTTAAGTCCACCTTTAATTTGATACCACAGTCGCTTCGATGCCTTGGTCCGTTGTTGAAAAATTGGACAAATAGTTTCAAGGGACTTTCGTATCAAAAAATACATTTTTGAAGTGCGCCATTGGATACACAATAAATCCTGTGAATATGATCGGAGCCTTCAGCTCTCAATGGATTGATAAGAGCCATTAAGTCCATCTTTAATTTGACACCACAGTCGCTTCGATACCTTGGTCCGTTGTTGAAAAATTGGACAAATAGTTTCAAGGGACTTTCGAATCAAAAAACACATTTTTGAAGTGCACCATTGGATACTCAATAAATCTTGTGAAGCCTCTAACTGTTAGTGGGTTGATAATAGCCATTAACTCAAGCTTTAATTTGATACCACACTCGTTTCGATACCTTGGTCGAATGCTGGAATACTGCACAAATAGTTTCAAGGTACTTTCAAATCTCTAATTTTGAGAAAACTGAATTTCTCACAAACTATTTCTTCAATCTAACAAATGAAAACATCGTCTTGTTCTCAACTTTTTTTTTTCAAACGATTATAAAACAAAACTTTTTAAATTCCCTAAAATTTCAGCGAAAGTGGAAGTTGTCACACCTATGGTGGGAAAGAGTTTCACATTCACTCATAAGCGAAAGACGTACAAAAATAATTTTTCAAAAACATATTTAAAAAATGTCTTTGTGTTACTTATATTTTGTTAATTTTTTTTTTAAATAAATGGATTTTAAGAAATAGCGGGGAAGATATTATTAATATCCTATACATCCTAACCTATACAAAGAAAAGACCTCGGCAAGTACAACAATTTTGCTTAGTGCAACAGGCCTGCTTTCCTATCAAATCGAACTCGTACTGTATTTGTATTCGTGATAGAGTTTCATTTTATTTGAATACACTTACAGCCTGTTTTTGTAAAACATATACGTCTGAGACGAACAGAAACGTCTGTAGCCGAAACGAAACTGAATTGTGTTCCAATTAGACAATACACACAAAAATACATAAGAAATAAATATCAAATATCGCAATCATTTCGGAAATGTATCGACTTTTCGAGAATGGAAAACATTAAAAAACCAAAAATTAAGAACAAAAAAAAAAAAGAATATAATAAGATTAACTCTAGTACGAAAACTGAACATAATTTGTAATAAGTTTTGTGTTTGTTGTTATATTTTCTTTTCTTTTATTTTTCATCTTTTGCTTTAGTGTAAATTTCATTCTTGCAAGTATACCAAAATATATATTTATATATCTTGTAATGTCTGTATGTATATTTATGTTTACGGGTATTCTTTTGTTTTCTGTCTTATCATTTTTGGATTTGTTTTTTCTTGTTGTCATACTTAGATCTAGACTCCTCTTTTCTGGGGGGCTGGTTTTTGTTTTTCAACAAATGAAGAGAAAGAAATTTCACTGGAGGGTAATAAATAGCTGTTAGTGTTTTCTGTTATAAGTATGGGGTTAATTAAAAATAAATATTATTGGTTACATTGTTTTCATTCATTCATAATTAAAATTAAAAATGTATATATGTATATACGAAAAAGGAAGAATCTATGGATTTTTTTTTATATAATTAAGCTTTCGTATTGTAATCATCGTCACCATCATCCTCATCGTCATATAACCTTTATACTTTTTTTACAATCTGCAGTTTTGTGGTTTTAAATTAATTTAAATAATATGTTGTTTGTTTTGTATTTTAAATATTTTAATATTATTATTATTAGATTATACTATGGATAGATATACATATACATATATATGTAGACATTTATACATTACACATTTATAAATTACAGAGTATAATTTACTAAATGTTAAATCTTAATTACATACATACTAAAACTAAATATAAATAGTAATATTAATGACAATTATATACGTTTGGGTGTAGTGTGTTGTTTTTTTTTCAGTTTTATTGTGGGAAATTAGTTCTAAAATGTCAAATGAAATGAATAAATTTCATATGTGAAAGGAAGGGAAATAGAAATTGATTTTACAATATTGGAAATTTTAGAAGACGTCAATCTCTAATTGTATTTCATTACATTATATGGTAACCAATAGTCACCATTTTCAACAATTACAAACGATTTCCATAAAACAAATTCCTTTGTTGCGAATCAAAATTGCAGGCCACAAAAGAAAACATTAGAACAAGACATATGAAACCGATGTCCAAAAAATTAACTCGAGATTTTACTGGCATTTTTATAATCCATGATTCGTAACGAACGAACCTATTCGTGTTACGGAAACAAGCAATTAATTTGGACCGAAAAAAAAGCACAAATTTTAAATCATTCCGTTTTGCGTCTCCTAATTAAGGCAACATTCTAAGTCATTTAAAAAAAAAAATACGTTTTATTTTGTTTTGCTTTTGGAAATATTGTCGGAAAGATATGTACAGTGAAATGTTGTGATTATACTTGCAACTACTAGGCAAACGTCGAGACGACACGAAGGCCACATAGTAGAGACCGACCGGGACTAAAACGTAGAAGAAAACACCTTGGCATGAAGAAGACTATCTGACACTATTGCCTTTTTAGAGTTTTCATTTAAATCGGTTGCAACATTAATGTGCCATTTAAAGTCTTCAACAGTGTAGATAGCAGGGTCGTGGTGTCGGAGTCTGCCAACATTTGTCCGGAGTCAGAGTCTGAAGATGAAAACTATGCTCGACTCCGAGTTTTATTTATTTATTAACCATCCAATAAACAGTTTACCTATTAATATTTTTAAAATTTGAAATATTTTCGATTACATGAACTATGCAGCAGCCCCTCTTCCTTTTAGGAATAACAGGAAATAATATATATATATAGATGATGCCCTTCGAAGAAAGAAAGTCACATCTTCATTTTGATTGTTATGAGATATGATCGCCGAGTAGAGAAAATTACAATTATCATCATCTTAAATATAACTACTACGTTTCTTCGATTATTTTCGATTACATGAACTATAACGCCCTTCTTTCTTATAGAAATTATGTATATGCTGCCCTTCTAAGAAAGAAGGTCACATATCCATTTTGGTAGTTTTGAGATATTGACTTGAATTGAGTTTTATTTCTATTTTGTAACTTAATGCCTGATGGCCAATTAGATACAATTACAATAACCATCATATTAAATAGAACTAATACGTTTCTTCCCTTTCGCGCCGTTAAATAAAATATTTTTGAAAAATGTCAAAACTGATTTTATATTACAGTTAAACCAAAAATCAGAATCTCGTTCAGCGTTCTGAATTAGTTAATTATTCAATTATTAACAGTTTACTGAATTATTTAAGATTCTTTGCAAAATAAATAAGACATACAAAGGAAAGCTCAAAGTATTATTTACAGGGAAGTGATCGGAATGATATTTATAGATATAAATTAACGAATTTCAGTTTTTGACACATGGATTTTTCTGCAGTCCACTATCCGAATATTTTCAAGGGCAGTAAGATTCTTTAAAAATAACAGTAGGGGGATGTCAATCTAAACGCTTATCCCTTCAATGAACACTAGACATCGAAGCCCATGCCATTAGTGCCAAAGAGCCACCCATGATGGAACCCTATCCCAGACCTGGTGAGATAACCCCTCTATGATTAATTGTCTTACTGCCTAATATCTAAAGTTTAAGGTTGGCCCAGAGAGTCCTATGACATTAATGGACTTTGGCAGTAGCACACACGGTGCTGTCGGTTATTATTAATTAGATTCGCTAATTGAAATACGTAGATTTGAAGTTATCTATTCAATTTAGAATAACTTTGTGAGTCAATGTTAGTCCGTTCGTGTAATTAAAGAATTAGATGAAACATAGTTTAAGCTGAGGAAGAACCCTACTAAAGCGCCTATCGATTTGCCATCCCAATCAAGAAGTCTCATTTAGATACGATAGCACTGTTCTTTCAATTAGATGAAACATAGTTCAAGCTGAGGAAGAGCCCTACTAAAGACCCTACTTGTCTTCCCAATGAAGAAGCTTCATACAATAGCTGGTCATATTCATATTCGACACAATATATTTAGGTGGAGGAGTGGGGTTGACTGTAGTCATCATATACACATCCGTCTCGATTTGAGGTCTTGTCGGCCCGGAGTCAAATTTGTGGCATTCAAAACCTAGAACTGTCCCCTATGGCCCTTGTGACTTTCTTTCTTTTGGATACAAACGCGCCACTGTGTGAGATAGAGCATAGGGGATGGAAATGCAATTTTCAAATTTTTTTTATAGAACAGATGAAGTTAGTGTCAACTCCTGAGTCGGAGTCGAGCAATTTTGGCTCGCCTCCACAGCGCTGGTTGATAGTGAGGTAATTACCACAGACAATCGAAGAAATTTCAAAAGTGTTCAAAAATGTGTGTACGTTATTGATATAAACAAAATTAAATCACTGATCTACATACATGTGTCGATATTGCTAAGCCGTAACTTAAAGTTATCCGTACCGATGTGAAAAATGAAAAAGCAAAATGTTTACTTCTCTGAATGTATTAGACAATTTTCTTGAAGCATAAAAGTGGATAAGGTTATTTACAATCAAAATACAATCAACTGCAATTTAAAACTTTTAAAAGACGCAACGTTTGTTCCTTTTGTCTATATAACGAAATAATTATTCGATCGCTTGGAATACGTAATCGAGAAATTCGACTGTACTTAGGTCGATAAATCAATGAATATTCCACAACAATATCTCGCATATTTATTAATTGTCGACCTGATCTGTATTTGGGCGCCAATAAAATAAGAAACGGCTACAAAAATACTTGAATAATTTCTTAATTTATATTTCAATCAGAAATCCTGTTCTTTAAAAAGAAAACTCGTCGTCAAAATTCCTTTCTGTCTATTCTATTGGTCGCCATGTTCAAAGTTCTTTCATTAGTAAGCACAAAACATCCTTTCAGACAATCAGATATTGTTCGATCGGCTATTTTGAATACAGCTTTCCAATTGGTGATCAAAGACCCTCGAAAGACAGTTACTACAACAATCAAATGTTATTCTTAAAATTTGCTAGTATTGACGGAACAAAGGAAGGCAAAATGCATATGGACCTTCGGAATTCTGTGGGTAGTAGTTGAAATGTTAACAATTATAATGGTGCAATCTTTCAATTTATACAAATTCAAAGTGATTGAGATGAAATGCAAGAATCTGATGTTTCTAATGGTAATTTAAGTACATTTACACATTACAATGCTAATTACAATAATAATAATTATAATAATCAATAATGCCGATATTTTCTTTATGGTTCTAGTTTTCAAATACTTAAATTTAATTATGAAAAAATTCCCAATTTTTTGTTTGTTACATTTTGGTTCTAATCCACCACAAATAAATTTGTCTATATTAACTAAAAATAATTCTGTCTTTTGCCTGTGTTATATTATCTTAAACAAAATGACACAACAGATATATCAAATTGTTAATGGGAAACTAAAAACAAAATAAATTCAATACAAATACGAATATGATATGATAAATTTTATTTCATCTACACGAATGTAATTTCAATCAGGACTAACGTTCGTTCAATTTTTGGTTTGGTTTGAATATGTATGTATGTACTTTTCTTCAGTAATTAAGTAAACGAAATGAAAAAATGTAATTTTCTCCTTCTGTCCACACTCACAACATATTCTTAGTCCTAGCTTGTTCGGTTGCATGAGTGTACGAGTGTTTGTCTGTATGTATTTACTTTGTTACTATTTGTTTTCTGTTTTCAAAGGAACATAATTACAAATGAGGATATATTTTCATTTTTTGTTTTGTGTTAGTAAGTTTTCCGAGTCGTCCTGTGATGTCTGCACCGTGTGATAGTGTTGTCACTTTAGCTCTCGTTTTGTCTCTTGTTTCTTTAAATCACTCCTTTTGCTTTAAAGTTTTGATTGATTTTTTTTTGTTGAGTTTTTTTTTTATGGTTTTTTGTTTTCTTAAAAAGTTGATGATTATATATTAATAATAAAATTCTATACAGATTTTACATTTGATGTGAGTGAGTTTTTGTGTGTGTGTGTGTATGTGAAAGATTGAGTCTACGTTTTAATGGGAATGTAAATTACTTTCTACCCATTTATACAGTGAAGGCTGAGATCTGGCCACCCATTCTACATTGGAAGCCACACTACTTAAGGTCATATTTAAAACGTCCATTCCGGGACCCCGACCAAAGCGATGAACCAGAGATTTCAGCTGAAAAGAAACAATGCACATCATTAGTATTCTCATTATACATATATATTTTTTAGGGGGATGTCCCCTGTAACTGCAATGCTATAGGAAATAAGGGTATTGGAGGAAGGAAAGAGTAGGTCTTGAATTTGAGAATGTCACCGCTGGCAGAAAAGTCACATGCAGGAAAAGTATTCTACTAACGAATATTTCGGCTTTAGGAGGAATTTTCTCTATAGAGGATCGTGCGATTAACCGTCTTTTCGTCGATGAGAATCCCTGGATAGACTCGTATCCCGGCGGCATTTTCTGACATCAGGGACTAGACCAACCCTCAGGGGATGTCCCCTATAAGTGCAATAGGAAATAAGGGTGCTGGAGTAAGGAAAGAGTAGTGTTTGACATTTGTCTTGATCAAATATCTATAGAATAACGATATACAACCCCTTTCCGGGTATGTTAAAGAAAGACAATACAGTCTCCCATATCATAACCACCGCTCACCTCTGTACATGAGCTACCATTATGTCTTTGAAGCCCATATATGGGAGTTATATTCCATTTATAGTCGGATGTAGGTGGTGTAAATATTATCAACATTAAATGGGGTAATCTATTTCCTTCGCCCCTTCAAAAAGCATACACAAAACTAAGAGGGGTTCATCTAGTGTTTTTTTTGTGAAGAATATGTTATTTTGACAGTAACATCTCAGTTCATTTCCCACTCAAAATCTTTACCGGAATGCGGTAGCATATCTAAATGAACCGCTTTACGCTTGAACAATGTTACAAACTAATTCCAACTTCTTCCCAAACTCAATGCTGTGTAACCCAAAGGGGCTTTTATTGAATAGAATTTTGACCACAATACGGCACTCACTGCACCTGCTGTACGCAAGTTAATGCAAAAAGTTCGTCAGACTGGTATGCTAGTGTATAACACTCACGGTCCCTGTCGACGTAGGGAGCGCATTGACCAGAATGTGCCTGAAGCAGTCGAGAGTGTGCGACTCAGTCCTGAAACTTCGACTCACCCGCCATCGATCTCAACATTTCACGGAGATTTTGCACAAAGACGATGCATTTTTTCGCTTGCAAGGTCCATTTATCTTAGAAATTGAATGGCACGAAGAAAATACTTTTACAATCTCTGCTCACCGACAGTTATACAGTCAAATCCCCTCATAAACTGACGGTTATAACTGCTCGTTAGGTCCTGAACGGAGATTGTGGAGCATAATATTGTTAACCACTTACCTCATCATAATCGAATTTAGTTGCTCCATATTGTGTTATGGCCGATATCACCTTTGCAAATGCCAGTGTGCCCTGGCCCATTCGCGTCTCCAGCTCGAACCATTTCGCTTGCAAGAATCTACAAGCCATTGCGCCGCCGGTGGGCGTGCCAGCTATCGCCTGCAGTACTTGCACCACCTCAGCGGTTGGCAACATTGTCACATGTGACAATAGGCGATTTTGCAGCCAGGCATCTTTTGTCCGTCCCAATGCTCTGAGCAATTGCATTCGTTCCACGTAGCTATCGGAATTTCTTTGTAGCGTCACAAAACGCTCCCAGCAATGTTGCCAGTAAATGTATTCACCGGAAAGTATGGAGCCCGTATAAACGACCTGCAAGCGATTCAAATAGAAATGTTATGATTTCAAAGAAACTTAAATTAATTAATCAATGTTATTACTCACCTCTCGTAGATTTGGCGATATGGCGGAGCCATTGTAATAGAGAAATTGATTTAACATATTTTTTGATTTGGTTATACTGTCGATATCCTCCCAGAGTACGGAAGCCAATAGAACTTCGGGTCGCATTAGCCTAAAAAATATGGGAGATTAATAATTATAATAATTATATATTAATTAAATAATTTGATAAACAATGTAAACGGATATTTTTGAATATGTTTTATTGGAGAATGCGACTCTGTCGGAGGAAATGTGGCATCAAAGACAGATACGTTTACGCAGGTTTTAAATTCTTAGTTATTCCTAAAGGATTCTAGGAATTCCTTCTCTATTGTCATCATTGAGGGATGTCGAAAACAAACTATCCAACTCGTCGGTTCCATCTTTAAACAGCATCTCCAGTCTTAGTGTTATTGAGAGGCTCGGATTGGTAATTATTATTATTCCGTATGTGTTTTAATTTTTGATAATATTTCATCGAATCAGTCCTACTACACATCATAAGCTCCTCATATTAGGCGAAATCCCATGTTAGCTTTTCCTCTCATCTGCGGACAGTTACTGCCACATCACGCGTCAATTCTTTTTTTTTCGAGATCGCGAGAGATCGCTTGCAGTACCGAAGATCCAAACATTTTAACGATTAATGATTTCCGGTTCACTCAGCGACACACTTTATCCCAATACTTCAAGGGGTGTTGAAAATATGTAAGCAGGTGACACCTGAGCTGATCTAGGTAGTCAGTATCTACATAAGCTCGACCAGAGTACTCAGTTTTACCCAGCTAAACCAATCAGAGCGTTTCCTGGAATTCATCAAGCCATACGCCATATCGTCACCAGAAATCCAAAATGACTTAACAAGCCAAACACTGTTGTAAAACCTAAACACTCTTCCTGTTACGTCGTTTAAGAATTCGCCTATAAAATGGTAAATTTTGGATATTGAAGTGTTCAATTTGGCAGAGACATGCATTTTAAGTCATTTTACAAGAATGAAGGTTTTTTCATGATTCGTCATTTCGATTTCAGGTGACGATGTTTTCATTGCTTTCCAAAGCTCTCTCAGAAAATATTCTTACCTTGTTGCATCATCACCATCATCATTCCAGCCGATCTTTTCGATAACCGTTGACAATTTCATTTTGATAAATTCAGAAAGCATCAGGAAACACTCGGAATACTTGAGAATGCGACGCCATTTCTCCAAATGTCGCAACGATAAAGCCATTGGACCCCAATTCGTTTCGCTGGGCAAATATTGTATCAAATTCATGGTAATCTCACAGGGCAGCAAATTGGCATGACACAGGGTAAACGCATCCGATAGCAGACCCAAGCGATCCTAAGACGAACAAACAATAAAACATTAATAATTAGGCAAACAGAGGTACAAGTGTTTATTGATCTATATTGTCTATTAAAAAGGGGAATTTTTTATAGATGTCCTACCCATGAGTTGTTGTGAAGAAAACAGTTTACTTATTTGAGAGAAAATCTCCGTCTGTTACGAAATAAAACTTTAAAAGTTCTTCTCATCAATTTAGACTTTTCCTTTTCCTGATATTTTGTTAATTGTTAAGTCATAAAACAAGTGAAGAAATTTCAGTCGGGTAAATCGACTCATATATACCCTCATCAGAAGGGGCATGACTAGGAGACCAATTTACACTGGAGACTTTTATATGTTTATAGTTTTATTAAATACAGAATTTGGGTAAGATCGGATTGAGCGTCTCAGTATTATTACAGTATTTATAAACAGGGCGGTATTGTACATTTGTATGGGAGGTACCAGAAGGATCATGCCCAGACTTCCGGTTTTTCCCCCAAAACATCATTAATAGCTTTACTAAGTACAGAATTTGGGCAAGATTGCGTTGGGCGTATTGATTGTATTACACGATTTCTAATGGAACATTTAAATAGATGTTACCCGAAGGCTTGTGACCATGTACCCCATATGCAATCCCATAAGTTTTGAAAAATATTAACCCAAGTCGTACCAGCCAGATAGAGAGACGGACATTGCTCAAACGACTTGAATAGCCATGAATTGAATTTATTTCAAAGACTCCTGTGGTCTAAAGTTTTTTTTTGCAATGAGTTACACTTTTGGGTAATATCAAATGTTATATACCCTGCTACCCGTAGGGTGAGGATATAATGAACACCATTACTACAAAAGAAATACAGGATCAAACCCGGTCAGTGGAAGCTTAACCCAATATTGAGGCCGATATTTTTATAGATTACGAGATTAATCTATAAAATAAGCATTTTAAAGTTTATTTCAGAGAAGTAAGGCTTCTCATGATTGCAGAAAAGGGCTACTAATAAAAATAAACAAATATGAAAGATAATTCCCGACAATTATGGTTCAGTAAATTATGAAAACGAAAGCATGGTATTATACACTCAAAAGAGATTGAAATGTACCCATGAATCCTAATAAGATTTTCTGTTGAAGATTCGCTAATAATTAGAATTGAACATCGCGGCCATGGAGCCTTAGGGGGGCCTCTAAACGCCCAATATTGAGATAATCAAGTGCACTACACTTTCTCAAGCAACTACGTCCCTCTAATCTACTAATGCGCTTTTAGAAAAATCCTCTAAAGGCAAGGGAATATAATATTCATTGAGGGATTTGTCCGCTCTATTACAATCATGCTTGTCGAGTCTCCTCCAAGTTTAGCTCAAGTATTTTAATTTCTCAAAAAACGAATGTAATTATGTCGACCACAAAACCTACTTCGCCCGTAAATTTATCCGGATCATTTGATAAGTCCTCAATGATATTGGCCCAATTGTCATCATTGTATAGAACACGATAGTAGCCCGATTGGCGGGCATTCACTTTAATCCATTTTACATTCTCGGGTACATTGAAGGTAACTGTGGAATATTAAAAAAAATGGAAATGAGTTTTTGTTGGCTATTTTATATCAGACGTTTGTTGCCACTTACGATCGATATTTTGCATCCAGAGCGTTTCGCTGTTATTGTTGATATTTGTTACATAAGTTATGGGAAAAATCCATTTCATTTGTTGCGGAGGTTTCTGTTTGCCACTGGGTGTTGTGGGCGCCACCGTCGTCGTGGTCGTCGCCGTTGAGTTTGTGGAATTCATTGTGGTCTTATTGTAGTTATTGCCATCGTACGTATCATCGTGTATGGCCAAAAATTCGGCCGGCCTGAAGGGCTTCTGTGATATGGTGACACTGTTGCCCAATTTGGTTACCGTCAGTAAAGGGAAACCAGATTGGTGTGTCCACAGTGACATCATATCCTGAGGGAAGAGAAAGTCAAAACAATTCAATTAGATTAGTTAATAATGTCCGAATGAGATACAAAATATATAGCAATCATTTTAATAGGAAAGTTAGTGCGAAGGATATTTTACAAGACTTTTTATATAGTACAGTATAGTAGTTTATATACACGGAGTCCGTATAACATTCAAATGAATGCAACAGATCGCAATCAATGAAACATATAATTTCCCAAACAAGCGGAATCAGTAGATAACTTTTAGTATCTTTTGTCGAATATAGATATTTACATTTATCACTAATTTCAGATGTGATGAATACAGAATTCTGGAATTCTGAAATTGTTTTTTTTTATTACATATCCGGAAACTCCTGGATATTAATGTGTAACATGATTGTCAGCGTGAAGGCTAGAATCATGGGGTAACTACGCCACCACCAACAAGAAAAACGTCGATATGATTATATTATACAAGACACGGGTGTATAAAGGACGGACAAAACTAGAAATGCCCGATATAGTCTACACATAACACACAGTAAGTATAAAGGTAGGGTGTAAAAAAAATCGTACTCACTCTCACCTTTATATTTTTAGCGCCATTGGCTTTCTTCGTGCAAATATTCCACAAGTCCAAAGGTTCGGCCGTTTTAAAACGATTCAATTTGAGGAAACCTCCCAAGCAACTTCTGAAACGATCTTCTCCTATAGCCGTATGTAACATGGAAAATATGGCGGCCGTCTGAAAGAGTAACCACAACAATAAATCCTCTCCACTACAAAGTACTGCAAGTACTCACTTTTTGTATGAAGAAATCCTCATTGTTGCCGTCATGACTGGTACCGTTCATAATACTATCCCAACCCTGGATGGCATCAATGTCCAAGGCAGCCGTAGCCATATTCAGCAAATACATCTCGCGCAATGGCCAATTTTCTTGCAGCGGTGACAACGTGTGTATGCCCAAGTATTTGATTAAACCCTCCCACAGCCACACGTCCTTCAAGACCTTCCGTGATGTAATGCCACCGAAAAATTGCCGCACTATGGCTTCGGCCACCCGCAGAGCACTCTGTTGATACTGCACCGTCGTTATGGAATCGGGATCGGTGAGAAATGATGTCTTCAGCGTTACCAAGCCCAGTGATGATATGATATTCCGATCCAACGATGGCAATGCAACAAAATCGACCTTGGTCAGGGGATAACTCACCTCTAGCCACGTTTGCAAGTACTCAAGAACATCACGGGATGTGTGTAAAATAAACGATGAACGTGGCAAAAGGTCTCGGGGCGCATAGAATGTGTACGAGGGAGCTCGAGTAATGGTCGAACGAGTCGATTGGCTTAGAGCGGTTAAGTTTTTCGTATCCAACTCTTTGGATGGGGAAGCCGTGGTAGTGGTGGTGGTCAGATTTTTGCCCAAAATATTGATATTTAAAGAGTGCGTCAGGGCGGTTATATTACGGACTGGAGGTTTTTTGTCCTTTTGCTGGGTGTAATTGCTGAGTTGGCCGGACTTTCTGCCGCCCGCTCCGGAAGGTGGTGCTTGTGTGGCGGGCAAATAGGCAGCGGACGGTTGTAGGGATTCACGTTGAAAATCACTAACGACCCAAGCCACGGCATCGGCGGGCAGTGGCGGTGTTTCGATGAAATCATCTCGAAGCTGCGAAAAGATAAAGTTGATATTAGGAAGTCTTTTATATGCAGATGAAAATTGATTTTACCAATCCTGTGCCCATATAGAATCCCACATCTTCTGTCGTATGTACTATGGAATTGGATAGACCGATATGGAAGCGATCCCGAAAGACGGAGACACGAAACGGCGCCCTTATATGGGGTTCATCAAAACATGGAAAAGCCTTCCGCGCTCCATTCGGCCGGAAAACAGTGGCAGCAAGTAATCTGAAAGTATTGAGAAAATTTAGTGTTTAATAGAGTATATTTTTCAAAAGTACTTCAGAGATCTGGGCATGAACAGGCGTATTGATGTGACTGGATAGAAGAAGTCCCAGAATTGCAATCATGGGACTAGGATGTATGAGGATGAGGAGGAATTGTAGACAATGCAACACTTTATTTGTCATTGTCCAAGACTAAAATTTCTAGGGGATACATTTTTGGCTGAACTAGGGAATATCATAGGGATAAGTGTTGAAAACATAAATAGTTTTATAACGGGCATTAGATGGGTAAACGGCAGAGAATGCGGCTACCCAATAGCGGACTTAACACCAACCAGTACTCCAGTGATTCTCACCTCACCATTCAAAAATGAGTCTATTTTTCTTAACTTTCTACAACTATAAGTATCTACTTTTCTCCATAAAGAAGGGATTCACAATGAACTCTATGGGTTTCCGAGTAGAGTTTCATCTTCGGATGTACCTCATATACTAACCGAACCTAACCTAGGAAAATTGGAAAATCCACGCCAATATGTTTGAGACTACTGGTACAAATTCTTGTGGTTACCGCGTCTGGCTTCGCAGAAGCGTATCCTGTGATACCAATTTTCCAAAATCTAGTGAAGGATTCTTGCTTTATCGTACGAATCGGTTTCTCGCCTTAAGGCCCTGAATAGTTAATGGTGTTTTTGCTAACATCGATCGTTCAAATTACAGCTCCGAGGTGGCAATTAATTCTGTCAAGACTAGGGTTTACAATTTACCGTCTTCTCGGTTATTCCTAGGATCTGATTTTCTTTTTTAAATATAATGAAAAAAAAGGTTTTAAGATTTTACCCCCGTATTTATAATAATTTAAAACAGCTTTTTAAGAAAAAAAATTTAAAAATTAGTTTTTGTATTTTCATAATTTTTTTCTTTATAAAGCTGTTTTAAATTGTACTGAATGCGGGGGTTATTGTTTTTTTAGCCTTGCCATTGAAATAATTTAGGTATTTTAAAGACTTGAAATGATTAATAAAACTTTAATTAAAAAATCCTAGACAATTAATATTGAAACAAATTCCCTACAATTCAAATGTAATAAGATCAACTAGTTCAGGACTGTTTCAGGAAGTAAAAAATCGTATAATTTCCCGATTAAAACCTCAATAGGTAACGGCTATTCGGGGAGTTTTGCGGTCACTGTGGTTTACCAACTAAATTGCAGGGAGGGTTCGGTACGGAATGGAGTTTTAATCTTAAGCGGCCTACATAACACCTCAAACCCAAACCAAGGCGGAGGATTCGCCAACACAGGAAATTCCCAAGGCGTATCGAGTTTACTTGGTTGGTTTAATTCGTTTTATTTTTAAATCTGTGGGACATTAAACCGGCGAGGGATTAGTCAATAGGTTTTGTAAGTGGTGAGGAGCCGAGGGTTAACCAGCCGTAACCGAAAACTCTACTGCAGAGTCGATTAAGGTCTCAATCGGAATACAGTAAGGATTGCCAGATCCAAACGGATATCTGGAAATATTAGCTTGCTTTTGGGAGAAAACTCTAAAAATATAATACACTTTTTTAGATGGTCCATCGCCTCAATATATATGTTTATAGTCCGACTTAGAATGGAATGTTTTTAGAGGTTTAGAGGTTGCGAGGTTTAGACTGATAACTTGGACACCTGCTAAGCAATCCAATAGATTCCAGACGATTTCATTTTGAATGTACTAAATATCTACAATGGCGAAATATCGAAAAAAAAACAATCAAAATACTTCCGGCACAAAAAAGGAAAAATCCAAAATACGAGTATGGTGAAAAAAATTTTTTTGTCTGTAATTTTGCTCATCGACAGAGAATATAAATCTGAAGCCGGTGCATGGATACTTTTTTGTCCTTCATAAGAAAATCGGATTTACTGTACATTTAAATATTATCCTCCGTATTTATTAAAATTTAAAAAACATTAGTTAAGGAAAACATATGAAAATTGTTTTCGTATTTTCATACATTTTTTTTTTAATTTGTATAATATTTAAAATGCCAGTAAATCCGATTTTCTTATGTAAGACAAAAAAACATCAATAAGGGGGTATATCTTTACACCTTGTATTTCCTTGGGTCTATTTCGGAAACCAGCCAAGGTATCTTTATCTTTCAGAGAAAGCACTTAAATTATTTAAAAATTTATAATTTCGATTTAACTGTAACTGGATTTGACTTCAAATATCTGGAAAATCCAGTTCGTTCCAGTCCGACTGGCAACCCTAAATACACAGATCAGACGATAATATTTACGAGGTGGTTAGTAGGTGTGCCGTCTTTAACATTATACGTCTAGGTCTGGTCGTACTCGATAATGTATCTATTTATGTCATTTTCTGCATTTAAATGACAATTTACACAGTTTTGATGTAAAAACAAAGGAAGAGGTTCTTCTTTTAAGAACAAAACTAGGAACTTATTTCAAGAAGAACTAATTTTAATTTACTTTAGCTTAATATTCACTCAGTGGAATGCCGTGGTGTGGTAGGTAGTGTGTGCCACTATCACAAAGAAGAACTAGAGTTCGAAACCGGGTAAGACCATCAAACATTTTTCAGCGGCTGTTTCCACCTAAGAGAGCAATCTCTAAGCCATGTAACCCTTCTCTAGAGAAGCATTAGCCGTTCGGAGCCGGCTTTAAACGGTAGGTCCCGGTCAGTGAGTATACAAATTATATCGTACACAGCTCACTGATTCGAGCGAAGTTCCCCGTCTGTTCCTTCATGGAATGTTAAGGGGAAATAAGTAAGTAATCTTCACTCAAATTTAAGTTAACTTTAACATAAATTAAGTACAAATTTTGTATTAAGTCTGTTTCGTAAACTCTTCTTTGTTTAGAGTCCGAAAATATAGAACTAGAATTATATCTGCTCTCCTCAATATTATATAACTCCTCTCTGCCATTTCACAAAGCATTTTCTTTTAGCCCTTCTCTGTACAACTTGACGTATCTGCTCTGCAGCTTCATAAAGCGTTTTCTGATTCAAAAAACCTGTTTTGTAGCGTCGTTTTCAATAACATTTCCGAATCACAGTTTTCATCATGAAACACTATGCCAGCTGGCTGGGGTGTCAACCCGCTTGGTTTATCTCAACTGTCTAATGACCACGGCCACAATCTCCGCTCCAGAGAGTAATCCCCACAGATGCCCCTTAAGAAAGCATGCAACCTGTATAACTGCTGTTTAGCTCATAACCGTCGAGATTGTGTAAATCGCCTTCGGACATTTTGCATCGTTTATGAAAGAAAACTATTTCAGCCGTTCAAAGATTAATGACTTTTCGTTGGCGTATTGGCTGTGGTTGGTGGGTCGTGGGTCGACTTACCTTTCCAATCCATTGGAACTTTCATATTGATCGACGTAAAAACCTTCTGGTTCTGGATTAAGTTTCGAATACCAGCGTAAATTAAGTGTGTAATTGGATTTCTTTCTCAGTTTGTCTTTTACTTCAATGTAGAGCTGCTGCCGTGGTGGGTATTCCAGGAATTTGATGATTTTAATGGCATTACCTTTATTTCCCATCGGTACGATTGCCTAGAAAAGAAGAACAACAACAATTAGACAAGAACAAGCATTAGAAAAGAAAATTGCTTAATAAACATAACAAAGAAATGTCAAGCAAAACAAAGTGGGACAATGAAGGGAAGAAAAATGCGCCCATTCACAATCAAATGCCAGTAAATAAATAACGTTTGCCCTCATTGCAATTCTATAGTGGGTTGGCTCGATGATGTCGTATTGATTCCATTTATCTGAACGATTTGTAAAATCATTACTCACAAAATTTTCCAAATGATTTTGACATTTCGCTACATTTGTCAGCGCATTCCAATGATTATCGATAACTCATCGACTGCTATCAACTGTCGTTGATTGTATTTGAAGGAATTGGGTAGTGTGGGCGGGCGGGAGGGCAAACAGAAATGAATAATTAAATAGAACTCACCTTCTCGGTGACATTTAGATCCTGTATGTGCAGCACAAGGAAATTGGTTTCCTTTTCAATGAACAGATCGATTGTCACTTGACCTTAAAGATAACAACAGAAAAAAAAACACACAATTAATTACAATGGACAAAAGGAAATATGTTAATGAGAACAGTTTGCCGTGTGGAGGAGAATTCCAAAACCACAAAACAAACTGGGACATTATTGTAATGTATTTGGATGAGTCACGACACTATAAATATGGATATTGGGGTGGACGGCGGACTAAATGCTGATATACTTTTCATGTTCGAGTTCCTTTCTTTTTAATGTGAATTATATAGACACATTTTGAATGGTAATTAAAAATCTGCTGGTCCTTAGGTTTAGTAGAGGATCTACAATTTATGAATAATAAGTTCACTGCTTACACATGTCCATGCTTTTGGTGACATTTCAACATAATTGTGACTCTACATATCTCGGCATCTATTTCTTATCGTATATATGCGATTTGAACAATTTAGCTGGGCAAAACACAATTTTTCCATTATCGCTTTTGATACAAAATATGATGAGAAATAATAAACAAGTGTTTGCTGACTACGGAAAAATGTTTCTTTCGGCAACATTGTAACTTGACTTCAAAGTGACTAATATTTTTTTAAAAAAAAACGCAACATTGTTGTTGAGATGTGTCTATTTTCAAAATGTCACCATATTTTTTTTTTGGTTCTTTACATAATTCTGCCAAAAAAAAAATCTCGTATTTTTGTTATAAGAATTTTAAATAATTTACTTTTTGAAGAATCCCAGGAAATGCATGTGCTGATTTCTGCCTTTCCTGTTTTTAGTTACAAAACAAAACTGAGTACCCATTTATATAATTAAAAAAAACACTCGAATGACTACAGCTTTGATACAAAAATAGTATCAACTTCTTCGCTTTTTTCTTTGTACGTTTTTAATATTAATTATGAATTATTCTAACAAAAACGCCTAACGCCTCCAAGGGACATTTCCCCCCTTTCTCGTATCGATTTTCGTAATTTCAATGTCATTTTAAGTGTATCAGAATTGATACAGTCATTCGAAAGATAAAATTATCCAGCTAAATTTGGGAAATCGTTCACTGTGCGCCGTGTGTTTGCCCACGTTTATCATCTCTCGAATTTGAGTAAATATAACAAAAACATAAATGTAACTAATACAATTTGTGTTTTTTTCTTTATTTAAGGTTTGGTCTAGTAACAAAAAATTTGTTTTTAAACGTTCGCGCGTCCGACACCATTTATAGGAGGGGTTTTAAAATGTGTCCAAAAGTAAATCATTTTTTAAATAATTATTTAATATGTATAAAAAATACCAATTATGGCGTGTGTTGTCAAATGTCCAAACAAGAATATGAGCCCGCCCAAATAATTTGTTTTTATTTGTCAGAAGTTTTATTTACATAAAATAAGACGTTTCTGAAAATGTCATCAACAAATTCCAATATATACATTTCTTGTAATTAATGGGTTAATCGGTTTTTATCGTTTGTGTACTTTCGAGATTTTAATTTTAATGGAAAACTAGAGTTTTCCAAAAACTTAGCGAAAAATCGTCAATCGTTATTTTGGTGAATTCTGGCGGAAAAAACGGCAAACTGACGAAAAATCGTGTGGCTGTTGCAGACGCGTGGCACATGTGCTGTGAACGCCACACAATTGACAAATAATTGTAAACGAGTTGGTAGCTTGCTTGGCTATCAGATTGGGGGTTGTGGGTTCAATTGCCACCAGAGGCTTTCGACTGTCACTGCAGAAATCTAGTCATATGTTCTGTGTTAACCGGTTTACCCTTAGACCCAAAATCAGAAAATAAATTTACTTTGTATTGCAATTAAATAAAATAATAAAATAAACGTATGACCTTATATTTTATTTAGTTAAGCTCGAGTCTTGTTATTTTATATTCATTTAAATGTTTATTTTTTTTAATATTTCATCTTTCCAAAGGCCGATTACAAAGATATACACTCAAAAAAATTAAAATTGTTATTAAGAAAATTAAATGAACCACAAAAAAAAAATTCAAAGACAGCGATGGAAAGGCCTTGATTAATTTCACATAATTCGATTTCGATACAAAGTATTCTTTAAAAATTAAACCAATTTTGGGTTTCTAAATGAAATTGAATTTTTTTTAAAAAAAAAAAAGATTAATTTTAATTTATTAAAAATTAATTTTTAAATAAATTTTAATTTATTAAGTAAAACTATAGTTTTTTTCCCAGCCAAAAAATGTTTTTTAAACTAACATTGTAGGTGATGTCGACGATCTGTAGCCAGTAGATAATGGACTCAGGCTTTTTTTAAGGAGAAAATAAAAAAAGGGTCTAAACGTCTTAGTGGATGACAGGGAAATCGGGACCGAAATTTACGTTGCGACAACATTAATTTCGGTGTGTATTCTGTATTTGCTAAATTTACAAAAACCACCACAAAACATACGGTTGGATTCATGTCGGCTAAATGAGTCCAATTGCTCCAGTCTGAAAGACAGGAAACATCGAGAATCCGGTGAAGATGTACAAATCCATGATATCATGAACAGTAGTGATTTGAAATCATTTATTGCGCAGGTCAAGACCAACAGCAGGCTGTGGTTTTCACGAATAATCACTTAAGTATATTTTAGGGGATTTTGATTTATTGATGCCAAAGTGCTACATTTCCAAAAGGCTTTCCATCAAAGTAGTTTTTTTTTAATAAAAAAAAATGACACCTTTAGTTTAACATTTTACGGAAGCCGCAATTTTAATTTTTTTTTTTTTCGGTCTCCTGAGAAGTTAACTATTACACCGTGTTACACACATTCTGTCCTATGAACAAAATTTACTTTTTCGGAAAGGGGATAAAAAATAAAAATACACGTGTATCGGCGATTTTCATGTACACGTCAGAATTTTTTTTTTTAAGTTTGAGGTATGAAGCTCGTAGTGGCCTGTGTGAAAGCCTTTGGGCCGATTTTTAACCCTTTTTCAGTGATCCAATCGAGCTTTGCATGCAGACTCGTGGAAATGTCTGTATCACGTCAAATTTTTTAAAAAATAGATTCTCAGATTTTCCTAAATTTTTTTCTTTTTTTTTTAAATGTTATCGTTTTTTAAGGTTTCAGTTCAAAAAAATTTTTTTTTCGTAACGCTTAAGTAGTTTAAAAATTTGGAGTCTCTTCAAGTTATGCTAAGAAAAGTGAAAAAAATATTTTTTTTCAAAAATAATAAAAATTGGGGAAAATCTGAGAATTGATAAAAATTGTTTTTAAAAAATTTGACGTGATACAGACATTTCCACAAGTCAAAAATTCTGACGTGTACATGAAAATCGCCGATACACGTGTATTTTTTATATTTTTCCCTCTTTCCGAATATGTGCATTTGGTTCATAGGACAGAAAAAAATCTATTTTTTGTAACACGGTGTTATAACTTATGTTGTTATTCGTCAAAACCACCGAAGTATCTATGTGGCGTTCTGATTGGATAAAGGGGAAAGGTACTCTCTATATAAATATCACCACTAAACGAACTTATCTTCTGAACTATTATATCTTTGAAACTTAGACTTGATTGCGGTATTGAAAGAAATACGTTGTAGGAAAGATGGCAGGCCATGTCGTGTCCGTAAATTGGCATTGGTTAGTTTATGAACCAACACATCGTCAACACTCATAAACATCTAAGCTAGGAAAAGTATCGGCACCGACAGACTAATTATTTTATTATTTACCGACAGACTAACATGTCCTGTATTGTCTTCGTCTAGACTGGATGGATGGTCTTATCCATCATGGTCATCTGGTGTCAATCGGTTGTATTGTCATCTATGATTGCTCTCAAACTTATTTGTTTTTCCGATCTAAACTTAAATTTAGCCATTTTAATTTGACCAAATTTGTTGCTCAATTTTTTTCGGCATTCCTTTGCCTCTTCAAACACATTTAAACCTGTTGTTATACAGTTTCCTCACTTGTTCACCCTGTCTGACCCCTTTTGAGTCATTCGCACTTTTTTAATTTTCTTTTTTTTTTCTTTTAATTGAAAGACTACCTTCTTGGGGGGATATCTACGCAGCAAGTACAATACCCGAATTTCCTGATCAATTTGCCCAGTTTACGATAGCCAATTGTTTGTATTTCCGGTCTGACAAATCAAAATGAATTACGAACAGCAGTTGGCAACCCTAGCCTCGAATGAAATGATACAAAAATAAACACAAATTATACTGACACTTTAGCACTCTCACAACCCATGCCCATTACAAACATTTCCCAATGGGTAATTATCATTAAATTTGTATGCGACATATGGATGTACCACATTTATCACACCACACCACACATACACTGAAACATTAATATTTGAAAAGCCTTTATAGATTCTCTGAAAGCTCAACAATATTTTATGAGACTGTTGCATAATAAGATTAATGAAAACTGTCCAAGGGAAAATGTTTAATCATTATTACAATTTGTATCGTTGCTACAATTCTTTCAGTGTACATGGGTATACATGTATGTATATATAGATATATATATGATTGGATACATAAGTATGTATATAAACAAGATTAATCTACACATATGTAGGTACATACCTTTGACATCCAACGTTGTTAGATTCGGATGTATTGTCACCATGTAACGCATTGGCCGGGCGTTTGTCGGCAACGTTAGATTGAGCCAGGGAAACGGTTCACCGTTGGTGGCAATCGGATTAAAGGGTATCGTAACATTCTCTACATCCGTTTCAAGGCCCGTCGGTAGTTTACGTGCACACGAACAATCTGAAACGGAAGCGAAACAAAACAACAAAACCGAATGCAATCATTAAAACAATCAGTGACAGTCAGTCAATGTGGGCGGCTATGGCTATGGAACACACTACACAACAACAAAGTAAGAGTGTTCCTGTTCCTCCTCTTCTTCTTCTTCTTCTTCTTCCTCTTCCTCTTCCTCTTCCTCTTCCTCATCATCATCATCATATTCATATGCTATTGTTGTTGTTGTTGTTGTTTTGACACAACAACAGCCACAACAACAGCCACAACACTATTTTATTATTATTATTAGAATTTAAAACTAAAACAAAGTAAAAACCAAAATGAAATTATGTTTACAGAGGTAAGTACGTGGTATACAGTATTTGTAAAACTAAATAACTAAAGAACAAGAGGAAATTACAAACTAGACCCACACATACATACATACATATGTACACCAGTATAAGGAGAGAACGTACAAAAAGAAAGAGAACAAAGTTTACAGTTTTACAGATGTAACAAAATATAGAAAAAGACAAAACAAAATAATTGCTTTTGGTTTACACTGGAAGGATGTTCTTGTTTTCTCATTCTTTGTGTGTAGAGCAGTGCTGTGCAAATGGAAAAATGTAGTTGTGTTAGTGAAGAGATGAAACTGCCAACTTTACAGCCAAATCATAATGTCAGTAAGACCCAGCATACCAAATGACTTGAGAATAATATTATAATAAGCTTACCATCTCAAGCCTCAAGCTTGAAAAAGAGTTGAGAATTTATTGTAAAAGGCTTGGATTTACTATTTTTATAATATTGTTCTCAAGTTTTGTGCGCGAACTTGAAAAACTATTGTGAATTTACTATTTTTATAATATTCTTCTCAATTTTTGTGCGCGAACTTGAGAAACTATTGTGGATTTACTATTATTATAATATTGTTCTCAAGTTGTATTGAGATTTTATTCATATTTGGTATGTTGGGGAGGTTGAAAAACAATAATTATATATATTCATATAACTAAATTTTTTTGAGTGTGCCCTGACTGAAGCAAGAGCGTAAGAATACATGTGAATTGAGCGACAACAATTGTTCAATGAAATGAACAGCACTGGTGTAGAGAGTAACTGAATGGCGAAGGGATGAATGGGGGGGGGTGTATGATAGGTGTTTTTTTTTACTATGGATGTCAACCTGATGTTAGTTCCTGCCACAGATGATTGAGAAGGTAAGCAGGCGGGGAAACTGATATGTTTGTACACGAGAACTACATAAGTATGTACATTAGGGCTAGTCACATTTTCAACTTTTTTCGAATATCAAAGTGCTCTTTATTAACCGTATAGGGCATAAGAAAATATGCAGAATTGCGTTATTACGTTTTCCGAATTGTTAAAAAACTATTAGCCTAAACCCATTTTTTTAGTTACTATTTTTTATGGATTTTAAATTTACAAATACAAATTTGTTCACAATTTAACTGTGCAAAATTTTTTGTTGTTATATTTGATACGCTGATCACAAATATACAATTTCAATAAAATTATGTCTTACGGTTTTCGAGATATATCGATTTTATAACTCACACAAAATGTAAGTATTTTTTTAGGATATTTTTTTAAGTTAATTTTAATATCTTTACTATTTTAATATCTCGAAAAGTAAAAGGTCAGATTACAGATTCTTGATCTGTGTACAAAAATTAGATACAAAAAATGTATTGGCAAGAAATGAGTAGTTTTTTTTTTGTTTGTAAGAAACATTTTTGTACATGAATTTTGTAATTTGCTTAATTTGGCCTACAGGCTTATAATTACAAGTCTGGAAGAAATGAAATGAAAACTTATTTTTTTTTTATTAAATTCAAAAATTGAAAATAAAAATCAAATAAAAAAAATGGTTTTGGGCTCAAGTAATTGCAATCGATGCGGGAAGTTTCTGCACGCAAATGTCTAAAAATTACGATCTTTGTAATCAGTACAAGATGGAGCATTTGCCGCAAAGAAAAAATGACTAACCCTAATGTACATAAACAACATTAAACATTCACAGCTGCCTACATTAACAGAGGAATATTTTCCTTTTGATCTACTGTGGAACGGAAAATGTATTCTGTTTGATTTTAAGTTTTAAATAATGACGAGTAAATATTAAGAATTTATCCCTCTAACCGGCAATACCGCTCTGAGGATGTCTTCATTAATTTCGTAAAAAATATTGCAAGTATTTTCCAGTATTTCTGTTGGGCCGGTTAGAGGGATAATATTTTTGTATGAAATATTTGTATGAAATTAAACACAATTATTGAAGTCTTAGTTAAAACAGTTTTAGAAACCGTTCTTAAATTTCAATTTTAAAACAATTTTCACACATTTTTCTTAATTATTTAAAAAAACAATTTTTTTTTAATTTTCTAAAATTTTTTTTTTTAAAATTGTCCTAAATTATCTTGATTTTTTTTTTAAAATTTTCTTGAATTTTTTTTTAAATTTTCTTGATATATTTTTTTAAATTTTCTTGTAATTTTATTTTAAATTTCCTAAAAATTTTTATTTTAAAATTTTTCCGAAATTGTCTTGAAATTTTTTTTTTAAATTTTCTTGAAATTTGTTTTATCATTCTTGAAATTTTTTTTTTAAATTTTCTGGAAATTTTTTAATTAAAATGTTCTTGATTTTTTTTTTTAATTTTCTTGATATTTTTTTTAAATTTTCTTGTAATTTTTTTTTAAATTTTCTTAAAATTTTTCTTCTGACATTTATAAGAATAAGGGGCGTAAATGTTAATTTGTGAATGTTATGGAACTGTTCGTTTTTTTTTAAATTTCTTTTTCATAGTTTTCTTAAAATTGTCCTAAATTTTCTTGACATTTTTTTTTAAATTATCTTGAATTTTTTTTTAAAAATTTTCTTGATGTATTTTTTTTTAATTTTCTTGTATTTTTTTTTTTAAAATTTTCTAAAAAATTTTATTTAAAAATTTTCCTAAATTTTCTTGAAATTTTTTTTAGATTTTTGTGCGATAGAGCCAGAAAACGTCATCAAGGTCGTGAAAATTAGCTGGGCAGAATGCGCTACATCGATGCCAGCCGATGCAGCCACATTTTTCTATTTTACATCTCTTTCCGTAACACTGAAGCAATGTGAAATTTCACGAATAACTGTATTGTTTGTTGTAAAAACGGTCCAAACGGTCGTTTAAGTGCCGAAAATTATCTATATCAAATTTGTTTGAGAATTTCTCATATTCAAGATAAGCGTCAATAAGAACTTCCTCCTATACACTTATTTCCTATCGCTTACACAGTGCATTGCAGTGTTGGCCAAATAAAAAACCACACTAACACCCATCGCCACAAAAATGTTGAAGACTGTAGTGCATCATGATTGGCTAAATGGACAAGGCACCGTCCTTACTAAAATGTACACCAGCTAAACGATCGCAATCGCGAGTATTGAGACAGAACATTTTGTCTTTTGCCCGAGAAGACATTTCTGAGCTTGAAAACAAATTGCCCTACTTATTGCCAAACTGCAGAAAAAAATTAACTCCTAAATAGAAAACTAAACACACACGTGTATCAAAACAGTGGAAACTCCAAAAATACCTATATAATAAACTTTTTAAAAAATGTAAATGGTATTCTGAAAGTCATAACTTTGGCCTTTCCGGGCGATAGAGGAGACTATGTTGGATTCGGCCCCACCGTTTTTTAAGTAACGCTTGCTCACTATTGGATTTTCCATGTTAAAAACGAGCTGAACGTCTCCTGGAGTCCAACATCCTCTACATCAATTGGTAAGCAAGACATGTGCGTATGAGTGATATTTTGAAACTCAACATTTGTAACTCATACGCTCGGTGGGCCAAATAAATGAGTCGAGGCTGATCTTCGTTTTTCGTTAAAACCGAATTTAAACTTTATATGATTGTAACAGCCATCAACGAAAGAAGTTCCACACAAAATATACATTTTCTTTGTATTGTAAATAACTAAAATAAAAAAAAATCAGTGTTATGAAATGAACAAACTTAAGAATTGTTTTTACTTATAAGGGATTTTTAATAAAAAGGACTGGTGGATAAGTGAACCTTCTTTCATTTAAACGAACTGAATATGTACTTTTAGTAGTTGTGTCACTACAATCTAACCCGTTTTAATTTTAATTTAAAAATTAGACCAAATTATTGAAAAACACTTTAGTTCCCAAAGAGGACCTCAGTAAAGGTCCAGCTTTGACCTTGCTTTTATCGCTGGGTTTACTTCGAGCTATGGTTTGTTTGTTTCTTTTAAAAAAAAAAGCAACTTAATATCGACTGTATGAGTTTATGAATTGTACTAGTTAATCTGTTTGTATGACTGTCTTCTAATCAGTGAATCACAATGAAGTCTAAATGAGAGGAGTCCATCTAATGGAATAACTGCCCGCATTAGACAGCTGTGAAATAATTAATAAAACTTTATGCACCACCAAAAGCTTAACTGGAAGTTAGAAAAATTAATAACAAAGAAATGAAAAAAGAAGTAGAGAATGCAAGACAAAACAAGTTGTCCATAAATTCCAGAAAGAACTACATGAAGTTAAGACCACATACATACAATGGATGAGTGGAGCGGTGTGGAGAGGGAGAGGGAGATAAGTCACCTCGTGAATGCTAGGAATGTCTGGCTCTCTTGTTTCTTTGACTAAACTTTTCAAGTGAGAAATGATTATTGACTGTATTATATAAGGGACACAAACCAAGCATGCCATGGTTCTATATTTTCTTTTTTTTCTGATTCTGTAAGGTGGGGGGTGAGGAGGAAATAAAGGGGATAAGTATAATTTATAAAAGTACTAGTAAATAGACTAGAGTAAAGTTGAAAGGCGGAGGGGTAACTAATGCGAAGGGACCGGTTAGTTAGTAACAAACAAATAAAATATAATTTGCGATAATTAGAAATATATTTTGTACACAGAATAAATATCGGGAAATTTGATTGGAATGAGGGTATGACATATTGTTGTTGTTGTTGTAGTTGAATTCATATTTTTTTTCTTACTCACATTTTTACCAATCAAACAAGCATTAATAGAGATATATTGTATATTATATTTGTTTTTTTTTTAGTTTAATAAAAAAAATACAATATATGAAAAAAAAAAACAAAATACAAAAAAAGACCACATAAAAATCATGTCGAAAGTAATCAAAAAGTAGTTGTTAGGCTGTGGGTTGCAATTGAAACACATTTGTTTGTTTGACCAACGAAATCGAGTGATTTGGAATGGCGATGAACCACACGCAACGAAACAAAAACAAAAAGGGGGGGAGTGGAAAATGAAAAACAAAATCACAAAAACGGTAATGGTTTAATTAAAATATTTACTTCTTTTTTATAAATTAACATTTGTGGAATACAAAATGTGTTACGTAAGTTTTTAGTATTTATTTACAGAGACAGAGACAGAGAAAAATGGTAGAGCAAACTATGGGGGGAAAAAACTGGTGGAAGAATTACTGAAATTTTGTGTTGCCAGAAACTGAGGATAGTCGAATGAAAATGTCAACACTTTGTTCAGATATCCTAAGTGATGTATAGCATTTTGAATATTATACAGCAAGTAAAACCAGACCAAAGACCATACAAAGGGCAGACGCCCCAAGACGTTTGCTGTACTTTTCCAAGAGGGTATTTAAACAGTATTTGATTTAAAAAAAATGGAGTTTAATTCTCATAATTTTCCTAACAATAAATCAATCCGATATTATTTGAGAATTCAAGTGTAGCTTTGATGTTGCAATTCCAATAAGTCCCCATTTAAACGATGACTTTTTGGCTGGACCTTTTTTTTTAATTCCCTTTTGGAGTTGCTTTTAAAAGTCATATGAATTTATACGTGTTTCGATATTTATATTTGAAACTTGTTGATTCGTAAGTCACAATTTCAAGGATGACTTTGTGGCTGGCTGACTTTGGGGCGTTCATACTTGATTTTTGTTGATTTGTTAAATTGTCTAAAAGCAAAATGTGTAAAATCAAAAAGAAATTTCCGAAAAAATTTTCGAATTTGTGACTCTTTTCAAAATCTCAAATTTTCTCTACACTTTCCGCCTACAAACTTGAAAATCATGATTTTAAAAACACACTACGCAATTTTTATGATTCCTTTTTGAACTTGCCCCTTGTGTTCGCACAAGGAATTTCTTTTTCGGCAATTTGTATTTTCAAATACAAATGACTTTCAAAATATCGAAATACGAAAACCAGAAAAAGAAATTGCCAGTACGAGCAAGTTTTTTTTACTTGCCATTCCCCTTACCTCTCTTTCATTCAAACTGAGATTGTGGCAATTAAAATTGCCTAGTGTCAATCGGGACTAAGTAAGTTTAGAATTTGTTTGTTATAAAGGGTGTTTTTTATTGAGGTATAGAACTTCGAATTGAAATAAAACACAAGAAAATCGTTTTAATGTCCATCAATTTGGCTTTATTGGAAGGATAATTTTATGCCATTAATGTTTAAATATGATTTCGGGCATGTGGCCGCCGCGGCTGGCTCGAATAAAGCCAATTCTACAGGTCCAATTTTCAACCACTTGTCGGAACCACAACTCATCCACATTCATGCCATCCAATTCGGGAACAAAATAGTCGGTTATCATGGCTCTATACCGGTCTCCATTAACGGTAACTGACTCTCCAGCATTATTTCGGAAGAAGTATGGCACAATGACTCCACCAGCCCATAGAGCACACCAAACAGTGCGGTGAACTTCGCGAACTGAACCATTACTTTCGAAATAAATGTGCACGATTTGCAAGCGTTGTTCTTTTGTCAACCTGTTCATGATGAAATGGCAAACCAAACTAAATATTAATCACTTGACAGCTGACAAAATGGCCGCCAGTTAAAAAAGTGATGCCATCTTAAAGTTCTATACCCCAATAAAAAACACCCTTTATATAGACCGGACAACAAACAAGCTTGAGAATTAGTCACTGTAGGATATTTTCGAAAAAGGCGTTGCCACAAAAAAAAGGCTGTCAATATCCGATATCTCATTGGTTGACAGCATACACTCCGAGTGGAAGGAATGGAAAAAAAACCTAATGGATCACACGTACGACTACTGCAGAAGCTGATGAAGTAAATGAGGAGTCCTACTCTTCTGCGTTCCTACTCTTCTGCGTTCCAAGATCTACGTTGAGTATATACAATTATATCGCACACAGCTCATTGATTCGAGAGAAGTTCTCCGTCTGTTGCTTCATGGAATGTAAAGGGAAATAAGTAAAGTCTGATAGATCATTTCGTTTCATTTATTAACTTGTAATTCAATGTCTTATGGCTTTGAACTGGGGCCTAATCACGGTGTTTTCGTGTCTAGATATCTTGACTTCTTTGGACTGTTTGGCAGATTTCTCGAAAACGACTGCCGTGATACAAAATGCGACAACTGTCTGTAATGGAGGCAGTTATTAGGCCCCTGGATCTAGTTGGTGGTCCGGTATGGATTCACTAACTTTCCGAAATAATTTCTTTTAAACATTATCAATTTGATTTATAGAAAATGAAAAACAATTAAAAATAGAAATTCCAGAACCTCAAGTATGTTTAATAGCGAGCAATATGATATTTCCTTTAAATAAGACCGACCAAATGGAGCCCTTTTAAAATTCCCGCGAAATCCCCTAAAAAAATTCCCAGAACATGGAAAATGAGCTACAATCTGTGGATGTCTACTCTAATCATTGTAGATACATTAAATGTTAATGTAAATTTCCATGAGACCCTGGCACGGCTAAGGCCACCCACTACTGCAGTACTCGTGTACTCGTACTAATCTAATAAATGCCACTAAAGATCACAAAGCAAATATTGAAGAGACGACGGCAAATACGGGCAACAATAAAATGCACTTTTAATTGAAGTGGTTGGCAAAATAAATACGAGCGTCTGTCTCATCACACCCCACCCTCTGTCGCATGCCACGGCCCAATGTACAAGGCACAAGGCGCGTGGTACACACAAGTCTGCTGGCAAACAGAAGAGAACGATAAAGCATTAGAATTCTGCATACGATGAGGACATGAGTACAGACATACGTTTGTCCATGCACATGTAGACATAAGGCCGCCATCAAAAGGATGTTGTCTATTAAGAAACAAAAACATAAACAACAACATCAGCCCCAGACCACATTAAAAGAGACCGAACCGCATGAACAACTGAGAGAGCGCAGTGGCCCCATCTGCATTGCCCGGATTCATGCATTCATTTAATCAATTATTAATGAAGATATGTCGGTCGTCAGGCGAGTGAATTATTTTAATTGTACGCGTATCACCGGTATCTGCTACACAATTCAATTAGTATACAAATAAACTGTAATTGTAATGAACGAAGGACAAATGCAACACGAATCCAGTCTCCGGCGCGTCTCATGGATGACGCCGGACAGGATATTGAATAATGCAATGCCTACAAACCGCAAATGTACATACAAAAAAACAAAACCAAACAACAAGCATATGAAGGTTGTTATTTCAAATGAATCTCAGATTCCCGGGGAAAATCAAGGAATGCATGAGCCACTGCAAATCATTGAAGTTAAACAGCAGTCGATTTGTTTCTTGGTCATAGCAAAGGGTGAACTTAGTGCAAAAACTTCAGAGAATTGATTTAATTAATTTTTTCACATTAAATGTTGACCAAGTTATCTTTATCTTAATGCTAAATTTTAGGAAAAAAAAACTTAAGGTTGCAAGTTAGGTTTAGTTGCTAACAATCGGAGTCCATTTCCCGGTGCTATGGTCAAAAACAAATATCTGAATTTTTGTCCATGGAATTTGATTCTGGACAAATCAACCCAGGGTTGTGTGAAAAAGTTTGATGGAATTAAAAAAAATACATTTCAATGCGCAGAACAAGAAATTAAAATAGAAAAAAATTCGAAGTTTCCATTTATTTACAAAACTGGCACCGACACAGACTTTAGGCCCGCATGAAATGCTAGGCATACGCAATGCTGGGACTAAGCTGTTTCTTACATCCATGGTCAGATTGACATCAAGACTGGAAATATGGCTTAACCTGATGTGAAACACTTGTCAGACACAGAATTAGAAAAAAATCCTCCACGTCATCAATAAAACATCCTACAGTTAGTCTTACTAATGTTGATTGTGATGTTGTTTGGGGGCATTGCAGTCAAAGTGAGAGTCCAGGTCTCTAACACAGATCACAATAGAGACCGGAAATCTAAAGCAAGAGTTGAATACCATCAGCAAAAATAGCCTTTCAGATTCTCTGAAAGTCATTATGATGTCGCCCTCAAAGTTGTTCACAAAGTTTAAATTTTTTTGATTAGAACGGACTGTTTCTTTTCATTCTCGATGTCATCGCAGTTTTTTTTTTTTTTTTTTTGCCAACTCCAAACTCTAGCCGTCGCCCAGTCTGTGGTCAAAAGACCGTTGGCCGGAGATCTGTGAGACGACTTTAGATTATGAAGCCATTTGATGATGAATGAGGACAAGACCAAACAGAAATGCTGATCCTCAAAGCAATGTTTAACAGAAGACCGATCTGGATGATCGATGAACTCACACTCAAAATATGAAAAGACTAACTGCCTGTTTCCATAAAACGAATTATTTCGTTCGTTACAAATTGTCAAAATTTAAGGCGCAATTAAATAGATTTTTGTCAGTTATGCAAGCTTATTCTTTTGGGATTGTGTTCCGTATGTCTCAAAAACCAGAATTGAGTAATGCCTGTAACTCAGTTTGTAACGCTTCCAATATTGAGGATTTGTAACGAACGAACAAATTCGTTTTATGGAAGCAAGCAGTAAAACTTGAATTTTCGGAAACTCATATTTCACAACACCGTGTTACAAAAAATAGATTTTTTTTCTGTCCTATGAACCAAATGCACATATTCGGAAAGAGGGGAAAAAATAAAAATACACGTGTATCGGCGATATTCATGTACACGTCAGAATTTTTTAAAAAATTTGACGTGATACAGACATTTCCACGAGTCTGCCTGCCAAAAATCAGCTCGATTGCATCACTGAAAAAGGGTTAAAAATCGGTCCAAAGGCTTTCACACAGGCCACAAATAGCTTCATACTTCAAACTTAAAAAAAAAAAATTCTGACGTGTACATGAAAATCGCCGATACACGTGTATTTTTATTTTTTATCCCCTTTCCGAAAAAGTAAATTTGGTTCATAGGACAGAATGTGTGTAACATAGAAAGTCGACAGAAGCTGCCTTGGCAGAAGCAAAGACCATACAAAGGGCAGACGTCTCAAGTCATTTGCTGAACATTTCCCAGAGGGTATTTAAACACTATTTGTTTGAAAAGGAGGTGTTTGTATAAAAAAAAAACATTATTTGCTTTGAAAAACGGTCAAATATTGTCATGCCAATTACTGACATCTAGAGTATGTAGCCGAACTAATGAGTCAAAAAACAACTTGAGACGATAAATTGATTGGATCTGACAGGGAAACCTTTTAGTTCATTTCATTTGTAAAAGCAAATGAAGTGTGAAAACAGATGCTGGATGTTTTTCAGAGACAGAGATCCGATTTGTCTTAACGAGCAATATAAGAGATCCCGAGATAAACGTAGTCAAGTGAATTAAAAAATACAGCAATAGCACTGGCTGGGCCATGTCGGTGACAGGAATGGCGTTTGGCAACCACTACCACGGAAGACGTTCACAGGGAAAGCTGAGACTGCGGTGGAGGGGCCAAGGGTTTACAATCAATTGAGTAGTTTCGAACGATGCTTGAATGCAAAGAGGAAATAAACAAGTTAATATATAGATGTAAGAAATACCTGCGAGTCTCAGAAAAATCCTTGCTTACTCGTCTGTATTTTCGTTGCCTACTGAAACCGAGAGGCTGCTGCACGAGGATACCAGCCTGCAATCTTTAAAATATGTCTGTCAGTATTTAAATCAACCATCAACTGTCATCCATCGTTCAAAGAACAGTCCAGCATTCAGATTATTTCACTGCAGGATATTAAAGGATATCCGATATGTGAACACAGTCAAGATATTCTATAAAGCTCAACGTCTAATAACAGACTGTGGAGGTCCACTACCACTCAATATCACGATGCGAACAAAACTGTAACCGCTAAGTAAAAAAAAAACCCAAACCTAGATTCACTATTGAATTAAATTTAAGATTCGTACACTTATTGTTAGACTCCTACGGAGATCAATAAAGTATACAAACAACAAAAAAAGGTATTACAGCCTGCTTCACGATGTCGATCGAATGTGAGTTGTCGTTTGACTTGTTGTTGTTGATATACAGAAACAAAAATGTGTATTCCAACGATTACAATTCTGTTTGAGTCGAGTGAAACGGACAGGTCGACTGGTAAGAGATGTTGAGACCAAGGTCACTTTCTAGATTACCGAAGCACGGCTCTGGCAAATTTACCAACTAATTTATGAATTATGAAGGAATTTTTTTTGGCAACATTCTTAAAAAATCTAGCTGTTAAATCATCTTGGCATTAGGTCACTGAACAGCAGAGACCCCAATTAGTAAAAACGTGTCACAAATAAAAAGAAAAACCCCCTCAACCATCTAAATCTCACAATTTCTTGGGTTTGTTTTCTTTTATTGACAGAATTTCTGAATTCGTTTTTCCTCCGGTTTATTTTGTACCAATAAAGTATGTAAATATTAAAATAAATATAAAATGTGTTAGAACAATAAAAACAAACTAAAGGAAACGGTAACAATGTATACACACAGACACACACACGCACACAAACGAAACTGAAACGAGTGAAACAGGATGTAAACGAACGTGTGGCAAAAGTATGTGATGTATGTACGAGTGAGTATGTTTGAATGTAGTTATGACAACATGGCGAAATGGCCAAAATGGTCAAATTGAAAATAAAAAATCTCTTACCCGTTGATGGTCCAGCGTAGGCGATTATTAAAGCTGTCAGCAGGAGTGAGCCCAACACCACGCCGGCCACTAGGAGGGCACGTTTCTGTGAGCACACGGCAACGCCATTGCGTGTTTGTCGGCCACCGCTGGATTCGCCACCTGCAACAATCCAAACAAAGCAACAATAGCAATAACAACATAAAGTCAACATCAGCGAAAATATAATTAAACATTTATGGTCGGTTTTCATGCACCTGCAATAAAAGTACGAACGCAGAGCAAAAAAAAAAGTGTAAAGGACCGACATCACGGACGGGCATCCGCCCACTCCCCCCCCCCCCCCACACACAGTTACAATTGCACACCACACGTTCATGTTTGAACAATTCATAAACAAGAAGAGGAGACAGCTGTGACGTCATGGCCAGATAGTGACAATGATGGGCAATGATGCAGCCAAACGGACTGGCAATTAGGGTGGAGTGAAAACATGTTTTTTTTTAATTTGAAAAAGTTAACCTCGGAAAGAGATGTAGTCTGGGGTCCTAATGAGGGGAAAAATAAAGAAAAAAATTTTAAACAATTTTTAGGGGTCGCGCCACTCCCTCGAAATTTGGAAATTATTGCTATTTTGGCGTTGATTTTAGAAAAATCCTAAAAATTAACGACTTAACTTATTCGAAATTTAAAAGTTTGAGCTTGTTCAGTGCCCAAACAAAAGTATTTGAGGCAAATATGAGGATAATCGACTAATATTTGTAGCTTTGGTGGCGATTTCATTGTTCAGTCAATTTTCTGAAGAAGGGACGATTTGACTTATTTTACTTTTCGAATTTTTATTTTGAAATTTGAACAATGAGAAAATTTTTTTTAAATTTTTTCATGCCCTTATTTCATTGTTGACAAACATTTATTGACATAAAACTTTTTAGGATTTTTCTAAAATCAACGCCAAAATAGCGATAATTTCCAAATTTCGAGGGAGTGGCGCGACACCTAAAATTTTTTTAAAATTTTGTTCTTTGTTTTTCCCCTCATTAGGACCCCAGACTACATCTCTTTCCGAGGTTAACTTTTTTTTTTGAATTTCACTCCACCCTACTGGCAATGGTGGTGGCTGTCGTGTTGTCGTTTCTGTCCACAATTATTCAGTTGTATTCATTTGAATTTTCTATTATTCAATATTTTATTTTTCAATTCAATTTTACAATTATCCAATTATTAATTTTTTTTGAATTTTCTGTTATTTAATTATTCCTTTATTCAATTCTTAAATAATGCAACTATTCTATATTCAATTATTAAAGAATTCAGTTATCCAATTATTCAATTCTTAAATTATTCATTTGTTCAATCATTCAGTTATTTAATTGTTAAATGATTTAATTGTTCAATTACTTTAATTATGCAATTATTTAATTGTTCAATTACTTTAATGATTCCATTATTCAATTGTTGAAGTATTCAGTTACTAAATCATTCAATTATTCAATATTTCAGTCATCCGACTATTCCATTTATCAATTATTCAGTTATTCGATGATTCCATTATTCCAATATTAGTAATTCAATTATCCAACTATTCCGTTATTCAATGATTCCATTGTTTATTTATTAAAGTATTCAGTTATCCAATTATTCAATTCTTAAATTATTCATTTGTTCAATCAATCAATTATTTAATTATTAAATTATTTAATTGTTCAATTACTTTAATTATGCAATTATTCAATTATTGAAGTATTCAGTTACTAAATCATTCAATTATTCAATAATTCAGTCGTCCAACTATTCCATTTATCAATTATTCAATTATCCAATTAGTTAGTTATTCAATGATTCCATTTTTCAATTATTACATTGTTCAATTGTTAAAGTGTTCAGTTACTAAATAATTCAGTTCTTCCATTCTTCAATTATTCATTTATTAGATTATGAAATTATTCCATTGTTCAATTGTTAAAGTATTCACTTATTGAATGATTCAATTATTTAATTATGCAGTTACTTAATTATTCAATTATTACAGTACATAATTATTCAGTTATTCAATGATTTAATTATTCAGTTAATCAACTATTCACATATTATTTAATTCAATTATTCAATGATTTAATTATTCAGTTATCCAAGTATTACATTATTTAATTACTCATTATCTCAGTCATCCAACTATTCAATTATTGAATTAATCAACTATTCAATTATCCAATTATTCAATTGTCCAATTGTTCCGTTATTAAATTATTCAATTCTCTAATTATTCCCTTCAATTATTCACACAATTATTTTAGTATTCAGTTGTCCAATTCGTCTATTATTCATTTAATTACACTAGTCAACAGTCAAAATGTACTCGGGATGCGATAATTTTTTCTGTGTAGATAACCTTGACATGAGCTCGAAAAACGCAATAAAAACATTTTTTTTCGTTTGGTTTTTGTTTTATTTTTTTTTTTTTAAATTTTAAAAAAAAAATTTTGGTTAATTTGTTTCGTCCGGCATAACTCGAGAACCACTACCCCGATTTAATTGAATTAAATTTTAAAAAATTTAAAATTACAATTCCCTTAATCTGTTCATATATTGTTTTCCTATACAAGCAACAGTTTCCAAGTTAAAAATGAATATATAAAGGAAAAAACTTATTTTTTGCCTAAAGATTTAAATTTTTTTTTTTTTTAAAATCCATAAAAAATCCAAAATGAAAAAAAATGTCAAATCTTATTACTTTTACGCAAAGTCACATAACCTATGAGCAAAATGAGACAAAGATCATGAAAATCGATGCACGCGTTTCGCTTTTATTCGCAATTGAGTAAAGGTATGAATTTCAAAAATTTGCTCGACATATGCACAACTTTGTCTATGGTAAGGTTTTTTCTTTTTTATTACAAAAAAAATTAAAATTTGTTGGGTGACAAAAATATACGAAAATTTGAAAATTCATACCTTTACTCAATTGCGAATAAAAGCGAAACGCGTGCATCGATTTTCATGATCTTTGTCTCATTTTGCTCATAGGTTATGTGACTTTACGTAAAAGTAATAAGATTTGACATTTTTTTTTCATTTTGGATTTTTTATGGATTTTTTAAAAAAAAAAAATTTAAATCTTTAGGCAAAAAATAAGTTTTTTCCTTTATATATTCATTTTTAACTTGGAAACTGTTGCTTGTATAGGAAAACAATATCAGCCCGATTCTGAATACTCCCGGGTAATTTACATTTTTCTGAGTATAAAATCCTCCTATTGTAAACAGACCGGGAAACAAACAAATCATCTGGCTCCAAATAATCGAAATTGTATGCCCCTTATTATTATTCCCTCGGTTTGTTTAGAATAGGAGGAGTTTATAATCAGAAAAATGTAAATTCCCCGGGAATTATCTCCCCGGGAGTATTCAGAATCGGGCTGTATATGAACAGATTAAGGGAATTGTAATTTTAAATTTTTTAAATTTTAATTCAATTAAATCGGGCTAGTGGTTCCCGAGTTATGCCGGACGAAACAAATTAACCAAAAACAATTTTTTAAAATTTAAAAAAAAAAAATAAAACAAAAACCAAACGAAAAAAACATTTTTTATTGCGTTTTTCGAGCTCATGTCAAGGTTATCTACACAGAAAAAATTATCGCATCCGGAGTACATGAAATTTTTTTCATTTTGTTGAGTAGTGTTATTTATTAATTCTTCAATTATTTAATTGTTAAGTTATCCTAGTTCACATTATTCAATAACTCAGTCAACCGACTATTCAATTATTCAGTGATTCCATTATTCAATTTATTAATTATTTAATTATCCAATTATTCTATTATTCAATTATTATTCAATTCTCCAAGTATTTCGTTATTAAATTATTCAATTCTCTAATTATTCCCTTCAATTATTCAGTCAATTATTTTAGTATTCAGTTATCCATTATGAATTATTCAATTAGTTAATTGTTAAGTTATCCTATTTAATTATTCAGTGATTGCATTATACAATTATTAATTATTTAATTATACAATTATTCCATTATTCAATTTTCCAAGTATTTTGTTATTAAATTATTCAATTCTCTAATTATTCACTGATTCAATTCTTCCATTATTCACTGATTCAACTGATTGTGTAATATGTTCACCTATTCAATTAATCGATATCTCAATCACTTTAATTTACATGTTTAATGGCATTGCATTCGTTTTCGTGTTCAATTTACCTGAGAGAAAAGCACAATCATCCAGATCTGGATCATTTGTCATTTCGATACGTTCACGTCGCCAAACTTTCGAACCCCTTTGACCACCGCCAACGATCGAAATCTTAACGGGGCCACTACCGCTTTGTCTTCCTGCCAATACGTTCGTTTAAACGTTTTGCTTAAACGCGACAATTTTGCAATAGTTCTCGTTTCGCGTCCAGATGGCGACTAAAATTGTCCAATATGTTTTCGTTTTAACTTTGTTTTGTTTCGCTTATTACATTTTCTCTATTTCCATCGGTCTGTTGTTGATTGCATTTATTTTGTCCCGCACAAAATCATAAATAAATAAAATATAAACATTTGACAATCATTAAATGGCAATTTCCTTAAACTGTGCACAGACACGTCTCAACGATGCATGCTCCATCCTCCCCTCATCGTTGGTAAAACATAAAATCAGGGTATATTACTTTTCACCTCCCCCATCCCCCACACCCCACCACAGCCCATTGAAATTGACGAACCATAAGTAGCAATTGTTGAAAGCCATAAATTTGTTAAGGGAAAAATCAAACGTTATCGATGAATGCGCAGAGAACAGCACGGCCGGCTATGCCATGCCATCCCTTCCTGTCAGGATTTGTTTGGCTGAGGATGTTCAGCGGCCAAACCAACTTACCAGAGCAATAATCAAAATAATAATTTATTCATCCAACCCCCGTCGGAGAATGGCTTTTGGTCGTTGGAAGTATTAGGGAAACTTTGTTACCTTTGCAAAGTCATAAAAATCTTAATGTTACTTTTTTTTGTATTTCCTGAATTGACTTCTTTACTGAGATTCTTGCTTCAGACAAACAATGAGTTTCACAAGAGTGGGTGACCGGTTTTTTTTTTTTGAATTGTTGGCAGACATTGGTATAAGGATTATTCTGGAGTTACAAGAAAGCTTTCTTGGTGGCTAGTTTAATAAACTACAGAGATCATGAGATTTGGTTCATTTGGTTGACCGTATTTGTGTTTTTTTTTTGTATTGAAAATAATAATAAAACAATATAAGGGATGCCCGTATCCAGATTTTCATAGTGGATCTGAATTATTCTCACCAATTTTAAGTACTTCGACATTAACTGGTCGAAGTCGGCTTTCGTTTTGTATAAGAAATGTATTGCCTAGGCGAAGATGAACTATTTGAAGTGGTCTAATAGGTTTATTAACTAAATTCCTACACATTGGAGAATATAATTCGATACAAAGATTATAATTGATGAGTCGCTCTTAAACCCACATTTCATGCTCTAACAATTGCTTCTTTGAATATCTTCAAGATTCTAAAAGGAGTACACATTCTAAAACGTAAATATGATCCAGCTAAGAACAGACTCCGCATTTTAAAAAAATATACCCTTGGCAGATCGTTGAGAACGCAAAACACTATAGCTAACAAAAATTTAGTTAAGATGACAGCACTTGGACATGCATCCTGCATTTATAATTTTCGCCCAATTCGCATTTTCCAACTTGTCTGTGGCGCTATAAAAATGGCTCCCAATAACAAAGACTGTCGGTTAGAGAACAGTAAGGAATTTTCATAAAATTATTGTCATAGGTGGGGAACAAATTTATTAATTTCCATTTCTGACAAATTAATCCACTCAGAGTCTCATCGGAGCTTCATTTTTCAAAGGAGCCGGTTTCTGTGATGACGAGTTTTTTTTTTTTTTTTTGAACAGCAAATTGATTAACTGGGATTAGGGGGGTTTGTAATGTTTCAAAACACCGTGTTACACCGTGTTTTCTGTCCTATGAACCAAATGCACATATTCGGAAAGAGGGGAAAAAATAAAAATACACGTGTATCGGCGATTTTCATGTACACGTCAGAATCGAGCAGATTTTTGGCAGGCAGACTGTATCACGTCAAATTTTTTAAAAAATAGATTTTTATCAATTCTCAGATTTTCCTAAATTTTTTTTTTTAAATGGTTATCGTTTTTTTTAAGGTTTCAGTTCAAAAAACATTTTTTTTCGTAACACTTAAGTAGTTTAAAAATTTGGAGTCTCTTCAAGTTATGCCAAGAAAAGTGAAAAAAATATTTTTTTTTTCAAAAATAATAAAAATTGGGAATTGAGAATTGATAAAAATATGATAGACATTTCCACGAGTCTGCCTGCAAAAAATCAGCTCGATTGGATCACTGAAAAAAGGGTTAAAAATCGGTACAAAGGCTTTCACACAGGCCACTACGAGCTCTATACTTCAAACTTAAAAAAAAATTCTGACGTGTACATGAAAATCGCCGATACACGTGTATTTTTATTTTTTATCCCCTTTCCGAAAAAGTAAATTTGGTTCAAAGGACAGAATGTGTGTAACACGGTGAAATGTTTCGCTTTGGCGCTGGACTTTTTTTCTTTGTGATTGTTTGACGCCATGGGTCTATATGAGGAAACCGCTAAAGCATTTAAAAATTGTGCGTTCAAAGCCAGTCTAAAATATCTTAAATTAACCTGGACCTTTGTAAGCCTCTTATGGTCTGTGTGAGATGATGTTCCATCGTCACATATTTTTGGATGATTTTTCCATCCATGGAACATAACTTTCGTAAAAATTTTCAAAAGACAGAAGAAATTGATCTGTCACCTGACTCAACGACTATGTAGAGGGCAGACGTCCTTAGTCGGTTTGCCGACGTATTAGTTCGACTGGAATCTCCAGACCTCATCAATTCGTTAATAGAAATTTTCAAATTCGAAAATGAGCCAGGACGTCTTTGAGTGAATAACCGAAGCAACAATTCTGAAGAGACAAAAAACAAAACTCGAATTTTTGGGGAAATAAAAAACGAAAAGCGGCCCGATAGTCGAGTTGGTAGTGTCCTATCAGCATGAATTTAGCATAAGTGACATCAAAATTAAAATCGTATAACGTTTTCATTATTAAAGTAAATACTCTAACCAAGAAATTCAGGCCATGTTGCAGAATTCAGAGACAGCGTAGGACTCTTCTGCAACTTTGGAGAAGTCTGCTGCGTACTTGCTTAAGGTTAACGGTGTAAACCGTTACGAAGAGAGAACGGGTTGGTTTTTGGCAGGCAGACTCGTGGAAATGTCTGTATCACGTCAAATTTTTTAAAACCAATTTTTATCAATTCTCAAATTTTCCCCAATTTTTATTATTTTTGAAAAAAAAAATATTTTTTTCACTTTTCTTAGCATAACTTGAAGAGACTCCAAATTTGTAAACTGCTTAAGCGTTACGAAAAAAAATGTTTTTTGAACTGATAACTTAAAAAAACGACAACCATTTAAAAAAAAAAAAAAAATTAGGAAAATCTGAGAATTGCTAAAAATCTATATTTTAAAAAATTTGACCTGATACAGACATTTCCACGAGTCTGCCTGCCAAAAATCAGCTCGATTGGATCACTGAAAAAGGGTTAAAAATCGGTCCAAAGGCTTTCACACAGGCCACTACGAGCTTCATACTTCAAACTTAAAAAAAAAAAAATCTGACGTGTACATGAAAATCGCCGATACACTTATATTTTTATTTTTTATCCCCTTTCCGAAAAAGTAAATTTGGTTCATAGGACAGAATGTGTGTAACACGGTGTTATTATTCATTTGTAATTGTATTTTCTATAAATCGATCGCGTCAAAAAGAAAATTGTACAGGAGCAAGTTTTTTGTGCGGTCACGAATACAATTGAATTTGTTATGTCTTTGAAAATATAAATTTCTAAAAAAAACACCTGGAGCTTTAATAAATAAAATATTAGTTCATAAATAAAATATTAGTTCATTTATTAAATTTATTAAATTTTTAATTTTTAATATTTTAGAATAAACAACGCGGCACAATTTTCTATGGAATTTCATTAAAAAACTAGTTTCGAAAAAAAATGTCGCTTGCGCCTTTTTCGCGGTAAGTGCCCGGCATGTTCCTTTCAACGGCAGTTGAGGCTCGCTAAGGTGGCCTAAACCCCGATCGTGCCTGGGCCCAGAGGTCAATGAACGCTACTGATCGGAAGACTAAATAAGGCCTTTTTTATTTCACACCTTATTTCTTATGCCGTGTCTCATTGTGCTCTCTCACTGGTCTAATATCTGCAGCAAATAAAATCTCCACGAGATTTAGAGAAATCTCGCTTAAACATTAATATTAAGTGGTGATACAAAAAAAAAAACAAAAAAAAACAAACGAACTATAAAACAAAACAGACAGTTATCCAATTCCCTTGAACCCTCTTGCGACACGGACTGTAAATAAAAATGTTTGCCGGCATAACAAAAAGAAAATCGTGGTAAATCCAAAATAAACTGTAGACGCACACATAGACACACACACAGACAGAGCGCAGGGATATTTTGGGCGGAAATGCAAACAAATGCTTACGTATAGAAACGAAGTAGCAGCATAGAGGGAGACAACAATGTCTGTCTGGCAGCCAGCCAAGCCAAGCCAAGCCATGCCAGACGACAACGTACATCGTACACCCAAAAATTAAAAGACAGCCAACAACAACATTCGCATTATTAAAGTCTTCAACTGGAACAAAATTCAGGACACCCACCCAAACACGCGCGCACACACACACACACAGCCAAACTCAACCACATGTTACAAACCACCACAACCCCACCCCCCGCCGCCGCCCATTCATACAACAACCCCGCCGGTACTATTTATGTGTCTGAAATCGCTGACTAACTATGGGTACTGGGTACTAGTGGCAGCCGGCGAAGCAGCAGCATCCGCAGCATCAAAGGTTATAAATACATATTATTACGCTGACTATGATGATGATGATGAGGTGGAGATTGGGAGCGGGGCAAGAACAAACTGGCTGGCTCTTCTAGTCCCACTCTTAGGCGGGGGGTACTTCATTCGCCTCTTTTATTATCGGCCCACTCTGACTGCAATCGGCCATCATGTAAATTGTTATTATGCTCTCGATGTTTTTTTTTTTGGATTTTCTTTGGTTTTTTTTATTTCATTTTTCGTTTTTGGCTTTTATCGTTTTCTTGTAGTTCGTTTTTTTTCCCCAGTATCCTTGCTCTTGTCATGTTTTCAATGTCGTATTGAATTGGTGTTTTGTTTATTCCTTCCCACATTCAGCCTCACCAACAACAAACAGAGAGCAAAAAAAAAATAAAACAACAACAACGAGAAAAAGACGCCGCTCTATGCAGCCATGCTTTTGGGGATTGTTTGACAGACAAAAATGCCGGCGGCATAACACCAGCCTCCCTCCCCTTTGCCCCACCTAGACAACGAGCCGGTAGATTAGAACGAGACTATGTAAGCATCTAGGAGAGCAATGTTTGGTTAAATTGTATTTGGGAAATTGCATTACACACACTACAGATAAGAGACGACCGACCGTCGCAACAGCAGCAGCAGCAGCAGCAGCAGCAGGGCAAAAATAAATGAAAAGGAAAATGTTGCGGAACCGGAGCCAACAAACACTAACACCGAACAAACGGCTGTGAATAAAAGCAATGCTTTAGTTTCAAGTGTTAATTATATATAATTCTTTTTTTTTTTACTTTTTGTTCTTACGAACTGGATTATGATGCAGCATGTGTTTTTTTTTTTTGTTTTGTGCAAACGCCGACAGACGAACATATTTGGCCGGCAAATGGGAGTAGTTTAACTTGGAAATTTGTTTAATTAAATTGCCGCTCCAACAGAATCAACAACATGAGTGCATAAATGCAGCAGGTCTTGTGGCTGGCTAAACTATGGCAACGATTGAATAACTCACTGGCAGTCTGTCGGTAATTGGCAACAGAATGTTAGTTAAATTGCCAAATTGAATCAATTGTTTTATGCGAAGTATAATAAATGATATACCGAAAATGGAAGGGAAGAAAACAGGTACTTGAACACAAATAATCGGTATTTTGGTAATCCCCAAAACAAACAACAACAAAAAACTGAATCTGTTATGGAGAAGCTGAAAATCGAACCCCATTCACCCAACGATACCAACGAACAATGAAAGAAATTAGTTACCGAAAGCGACCAGAACGGAATCAATTGAATGATGAGGACTGTGAAATCAGACTTAAAGCTAAGAGAGCCTTTAGTTACCACACAATTGAGCACAATATTGATAGATGAGGAAGTAATGAACTCATATGTAAAGGAAGGATTCAATATGTGAGTAGGACCTTCGGAGAGGTACTGGGTAGAGACCCCCGGTCCATCGTAATATTTAAAAGTAGTTACCTTCCTTCTGAAAGGTACAGCGCAGTAACCGCTCGGCTCATCATAACAATTATGTAAAGTCCCTGCCAACCCCACTCGAATCAACTTACGGAAAAAAATCGTTGGATCTGCAAGTAAAAGTTCTCCAAGTAGACTATGTAGCCGAACCTTGTTTAACGCCCACCCACGATGACGTAAAAAAATATCAGCAATCCGGCTGATAAAGACTGAGTCTTGTGAGATGTACATGATTATCATCATGAAGACTTTAGTACGAGTTTGCGATTTATAATAAGGACACAAAACCATTTATTTATAAATAAATAAATAAATAAATAAAGTAAATAAATAAATAAATAAAGTAAATAAATAAATAAATAAATAAATAAATAAATAAATAAATAAACAAATAAATAAATAAATAAATAAATAAAAAAATAAATAAATAAATAAATAAATAAATAAATAAATAAATAAATAAATAAATAAATAAATAAATAAATAAATAAATAAATAAATAAATAAATAAATAAATAAATAAATAAATAAATACATAAATAAGTAAGTAAATAAATAAATAAATAAATAAATAAATACGATTTATTACTGACAAAATGTTAAAGTTGTGCTCAAAAGTTCGGTACGAAAGCGGTAGAACAAAATTGAAATAATGCACCGAAAATTAAAAACAGAGATGTCTCTCGAATAACACAGATACTACTGTGGAATCTTCTTCGGACAAGTAGAAACTCCGCCATTACTAAAAATGGAACGATACACGCATTGAAATTATTAAAAATCACTACAAAAGTGGTGAAAATCTTGCAGTCACAGTTCGCAAAACTAAAGCATTTTTGAGTCGTCGTGAAGCACCTTGTCGGAACGCAATTCAGAAATTGATGGACAAATTCCAGCAGTTGGGACATGTTAGTGATGTGAAGAATAAAATCCGTGCACGTCGTCGCTCAAGAACAACTGAAAATTTTGCTGCTGTAGCCCAAAGTGTTGAAGAAACGCCAGGTTTGTCCATTCCTTGTCGTTCTTTGGAATTGGGCATTCCACAAATGTCATTACAACGTATTTTGCAAAAAGACTTGGGCTTATAAAGTTCAGTTAACACAAGAACTCCAGTCCAGTCTCCAGTTTTGGGTCCAAGGGTAAACCGGGTGACAGAGACCATTTGGCTTGATTTTTGCAGCGACAGACCAAAGCCTCTGGTGGGAATCGAACCTACAACCACCATGCTGATAGGCAAGCACGCTACCAACTCGTCTACCGGGGCGCTTGAAACCATTTCTCTTTTACGGGAAAAGTTTCCGGACCGTGTTATCTCTCTCGAAGAGGTGATCTCAATTGGCCACCGAGATCTTGCGATTTAACACCTTGCGACTTCTTCCTTTGGGGCCACCGGAATGATAAGGTCTACGCCAACAGCTCAGCGTCGATTCAAGACCTCAAAGACAGAATTCGTGAGACTATCGAGGACATAGGGCAGCCACTTTGCGATTAGGTTAGGGAAAATTTCATGAAAAGAATATGGTCCTGAAAGCGTCGTCGTGTTGGCCATTTGGCTGATGTTGTTTTTCATTACTAACGGCATAGCTTCATCTTTATTATGAAATTAACTTCCGATCATTTATCTAAAAAAAATGCAATTTTTCATTGAATACCAAAATAACAGCTCTTGATGGAGAACCCTGTATTTGTTTGTATTAAGAGGAGCTGTCATCGGCGAATTTCCATAGTGTGTTCAGGGGCACATGTATTTTTAAAATCCATATGAAAAAACAGTTTTTTTTTTGGCTACACAATATTTTCATTTCAAACACCAATGATATCGTCAGATGAATTGAATATTTTGAAAAAATAAATTCCAAAATCAAAAAAAGTTCTTAAGTATAAAAATGATTTTGGAAAAACCTTAAAAATGATGTAATCATTTGCGATTTTGTTTTACTAGAATGTAAGACCTCTTGTTTGTTGGGTTGGTATACCCCACACAACATCCCTTTCCAATCTTCCCCGAAACTATTTACGCGTTTTGTTTTTTGAAAATTGCAAATATTAACTTGATTTGTAAGCACATGTTACGTCCTATAGATTTTCAAATCTAATCAGTTCAGATATTCTGAGAGACCTTTAGTTTACAAATTAACACAAGAACAACAAATTCTCACAATAGAGTTTGTCTCTCAGTTTAGTGTTTTTAGGAGCCAAATTTCATGTGGTTTCCTTACAGCTACAAATCGCAAAAAACATTAAGTAACCTTGACATTACATTTATTCAATTCTATTATCTGATTATTTCTCCAGTTTAATGGATAAAAAAAACAAACAATTACAGCAAAAGGGTCCATTAAACAATTAGCAAAAGTACAGCAACAATACAAACTATAAACCAACAAACACATATAGTTTCATGTGTGAGTGTGTGGTGGATGGTGCGTAAAAACAACTTGCTGCATTTCACACATACACACACACACACTTCAACAAATTAATGTCAAAGTCAGAGATATAATAAATACTCGGGCAAATGTGTTATGGTTGTTGTCCAAAAACAACAAAAAAAGAAGAACGCCAAGAAACTGCCAGATCAGACTAGGATGTATGGAGTCCTACACACATCCATACATTCTATGTATGTGTTGGTATGCCTGTGTGCTACAATAAAAACAAAGGCGGGAAAAATACGCTTGACTACGAAATATTTCGTAAGCATATGTTTCGGTGCTCAGTGTCACAATTCCAAAGAGATGCTACTTCATCGTACCAACTGAGAACATCCAAAGAATGCAGAGAAAATGTAACACACACGCACAGAAATACCTGAAGAGAAATTGAAATGTAAACACTTTGTATACGGACCGTGAAGAAAAGAGAAAAAGGAATTGGGGACCCAGAGAGCATATACGTGCTCATGCGAGAGCAAAACAGTTGTGTAGAGAATAGGACGAGGTCCAACACTATCTGATGAGTTTGGAGAAAATTGGAGGAAAATTCCGTTTTTGGCATAAAACGACGAAAAGTTATGGTCAAAACAAAGACTGCAAGAGCAGTGGCAGTTTTCAATTCGTTGCGTTGCGTTTTATTTTTTATTTTTGTAAGCTGACAACTGGCAACACATATGCTACGAGCAATTGAGAAAAAGGGGGCAGATACACAAAACAGAACATGAAACGGAAATGCGAAATCAAAAGAAAACCAAAAAAATAAAAAAACGCTGACTGTGAAAAGTAAGTCACACACTAACAACACACACTGGCACGCACACACACACACACATACATAGACCGTCGACATGCGATACATTCATAAGTTCTACTCATTACGAATGGCATTATATCATGTGCCAGGAAAGGCAGCGAGAATCATAGAATTCCTGTTCATCCCCTGCTGCTGAGTAAATAGTAAACGTAATACACACACACACAAAGAAAACAGAACAACAAATGGGGAAAGCCCTCTCACCTCACACCATCAGAAACACCCCGCCGACCCCCACCCCCTCAACATGACGTTCTACAAAATCCCATTACTTTGGTTGTTACTTTTTTTTCATCTTTGCCTGTGCTGTTGTTGTTGTTTTTTGTATTTTGCTCTTCTTCATTACCCCCCTGAAACCCCGTCTGTAACAACACAACACAACACTTTTGTGTAACGAGAAAAAATGAAAAGTTGTTGGAGTGTTTGTTATGCTGTATATATGTCAATAGAGTAATTTCCAATGTTTCTTTTCTGCATATGACACGTCGGTGGTGTGAGAAGTTGGCCGGCCTCATTTGTTCCAGTGAAGTTTTAGGTATTTTTCAAATAAACTATCTATGCTCGTACTGTATCTATGTGTGTGTGTGTGTGTGTGTGTGAACAACACCGAATATCTCAACTCAAAATATAGACTTTAAAGTAGGTTTTGTATTAGGTTGGCTATGCTTTTGTATGGTGGAAAATGGAGACTTGTGGTATAGCTTTGATATACAGGGTTTTCCAGCATGAGGTGTTATTTTGGTATTCAAAGAAAAATTTTTTTTTTAAATTAGTAATGAGAGCAAAATCAGAAAAATTGCCACCACGACCAGGCTTACAAAACCATATCCTTTTCATGAAATTTTCCATAACCTAATCGCAAAGTGGCTGCCCTATGTCCTCGATATCCTCACGAATTCTATCTTTGAGGTCTTGAATCGACGCTCAGCTGTTGGCGTAGACCTTTTCTTTCAAATGGACACAAAGGAAGAAGTCGCAAGGTGTTAAATCACAAGATTTTGGTGGCCAGTTGTGATTACCTCTTCGAGATATAACACGGTCCGGAAACTTTTCCCTTAAAAGAGCAATGGTTTCGTTGCTTGTGTGGCACTTTGCGCCGTCTTGTTCAAAGTAAACGTTGTCCAGATCAATAACATCCAACTACGACCATAAAAAATCATTTATTATCCAACCTCATTTTCGAAAAAGTAAGGTCCAATGACCCCGCCGAACCACAAACCGCACCAAACAGTCACACTTTGAGGATGGAGAGGCATCTCAACAATAACTCTTGGGTTTTCCGAGCCCCATATGCGACCATTTTGCTTGTTAACGTAGTCACCGAGGTGGAAATGTGCCTCATCAGCAAAGATGCGACGTTGTTAATGAGCATGATTTTGAAGTTTCTAGGCGAAAGGTGTAGAAAAAAAGTCACAAATTTGAGTTTTTTTTTTTGGAAATTTATTTTTGACACTCACATATTCTGAGGTTTTTTTTTTGGAAATTTCTTCTCACACAGATTGCCTTTGGACAATTTTACAAATCAACAAGATTCACATATAATCGTCCAAAAATCGTCCAAGCAAAAAAGTCAACGTATAAATTCATTTGACTTTTCGAAGCAAATCCAAAAGAGAATTAAAAAAAGTCAAGCAAAAAGTCACCGTGTAAATTGGAACTAACTGCCTGTTTCCATAAAACAAATTTGTTTCTTCGTTACAAATGGATTTATGTCAGTAATGATAGCAAATTCATTTGGGATTGTGTTCCATATGTCGATATCTAACATACATCTGGAAAACAGAATTGAATGAAGTATGAAATCAATTCTATAGCGTTTTCAATATTGACGATTTGTAACGAACGAACCAATTCGATTTAAGAGTGATTTCCATGGACAGTCGGTAGAGCAGGACCTGATCGACGCCCAATTATAAACAGTTTTAATGGAAGACATAATACAACTGCAGCCGAATTCAATCGGATAAGTATCGGTGCATCGAAGGACCAAACGGTTTATATTCTTTAGGTCTTTAAAGAACCACACTACTTACATATTTCCCTTAACTTTCCATGAAGGAACAGACGGGGAACTTCTCTCGAATCAGTGAGCTGTGCGCGATATACTTGTGTATACTGACTGAACGGGACCGACTCTTTAAAGCCGGCTCCGAACTGCTAGTGCTTTTCTAGAGAAGTTTTACATGGCTTAGAGATTAATCTCTTACTCGTAAAGGTGCCAACATTTACGAGGTGGAAAACAGCCACTGAAAAAAATATTTGATGGTCTTACCCGGTTTCAAACTCGGGTTCTTCGGTGTGACAGACGGATTTAGCTTTAGATCTGAAGTGAAAAACTAACCATTGCGATATTTTCAGTATTTCGAACAATGCATTATCTCAAGGTCACCTTCCATAGTAAATATGTTGACTAGTATTTATCCCTTATAGCGATCTTCGGCTGTCTGTCATGAATATTGCCACGATGTCGAACGACAACATTTGCATGCTTTCCTAGTGACAAACAGCATATCGAGTCCTTACCGCGAAAAACAGGTAAACGTCAGTTTTTTCGAAACTAGCTTTTTAATGAAATTCTATAGAAAATTGTCCAATGCTCTTAATCACAAAATATAAAAAAATAAATATTTATATTTACAAAAATCTAGCTTGAAATATGCTTGACCACACAAAAAACCCTCTCTTCGAAATCTGCTCCTTGGTGAACTTCACCACAACAGGAGAACTTTCTACGATTCATCACAATTGGTGTTGCTATCCACAGCTACTCGGTATTTCTTATAGGCTTGTGTACAATCGTCACGGATACCAGCGAATTTTTCACCTCTCCATAATTATTTCATGCGAAATCAAAAAGTCAAAGTTTTCTAAAATTAATTTGAAAAAATGGAAATTGTTCAAGGGAACCCACTCTACCACCGTCTCCCGAATGTATCCAGCGTCTTTCAGGCAGAGTTTTTTGCCATAAAGGAAGCCTGTCTGCTTCTACTGCTTCAACAGACTACCGGGCACATCTGTATAGGCTTTTTTCTCTATAAAATCCAGTATGACCTCCTCTGCTTTAGTAAAAGATTGTAAGGAGGTGTTGGCGAGACTGAGTCTCTCGTCTGTGGTAACCTGGTCACAGGACTTTCAATGGGGACGAACGGGTTGATGAACTAGCCAGGATGGGATCTGCCTCCCTCGGTCTTGACACAGTACACGTATCCGTACCGCTGGGGTCCATTAACCATATTCGCGTCAGGCTGTGACTTTGGGTCACTGCCGAAATGAATATCGTCCCATATATCTAAATTTAGACATAAAGTTTACGTTGAAAAAAAAATGTCCATTAGAATTTTTTTTAATTTTTGCGTTTTACTGGCGTTACTTTACGTTACGTTACGTTAGCTTGGTACGATTAGGGTTAAGAGGAGCACTATATGTCTTAACCGTTTGCTTTTCAGGTGTGTTTGGGATGTTTTTGTCCCAGGACGATATCTCCTTTTCGGAACGTCCTAAAAATATATTATGAAATTACTTTTCTTAAAACAACATTAGGAGACTATATCTAAACTCTTTTTTAAGATTGATGGCCACAAAAGTTCTCGTCCCGAAATGGTTAAGTCAACTCCAGATGGAAAGCTTTAGATTCCTATTGAATCTCAAGGAAAACCTCGACCAATCAGAGGAGAACCTACAACAGGAAGGATATATCTAGACTGATATTCGTACTCACAGGGCACTGGCTTGTCGGCAACCACTCACGACGCCTAAATCTACAATGCAACGACCACTGGCGTAGCTGCGGCGATGCAGACGAAGAAGAGGTGGTGAAACACTTCTACTGGTAAACCGGTGGTTTAATTCACTTCGCCCTTGGTTCCTGGATCATATCACCAAAGTATAGAATATCGATCTAAGTAGTCTCATTAAATTCCTCAATCTAACGAACTGGATTTGAGTCACCATGAATAAATAAAAACCAAAACGGTGTCACTAGACGCTACTTGACGATCTTTGCTAATGGATCGGCAACGTAAGCCAAACAATCGGTCGATTGAATCCAAATACAAGAATAAAATACTTTGATAGCTATTCGGGATCGTCATTATAATCTAAGACGATAAGATCTCTACAACGGTTGATAACAAGTTTCCGTTGAAAAAAGGTTTGTAAAACTGTTTAAAGCTTTTATGAAATGGGGGAATTAAAGTCTGAAGAATAATGCTTTGTCAAGAGAAGTTTTATCTAGCTTCGAGATTACTCTCCTGCTCGTATTTATATAGTGAAAAAGGTCGCTGGAAAATCTTTTCGGTGTTTTTTAAATCTTGTCAGCCACCCTTTGGTACATCTGTATTTATGGTCGTTACAATTTGTGATTCGATCTTGACTGTTTCTTCTACGATAAATTCATATGAATCTAAGATTTTAAAGCAGCGGATTCCGAACGAATTTTTTATTTGTTTGTTATCATTGTATGTGGCATAGCAAATGTCAAATGTCAAGGAAGAAAATAAACATAAATAAATAGAGAGTGCTGTGTTCCAAAACGTTAAGTTTACGTTTTGCGATAGCTCTATAGCGGATGCCGGAATTAGGACCCAGATCTGACAATTCTTGGGGTAACTAACAGGTCACACCTCATAGACTGCAGCTATGCCAATTTTAATTTAAACGCGGCTCTATAGTTCGCTTTTCAAACTATTTTCATATCCCTCAACAACAGCCAGTTTGAACTCTCTCCTCGCCTCACAAATTCCAACCCCGACTCCAGTGACTTTAATTGAATACTCCATTCAAATTAACGTGCAGGCATAAAAAAAAGTAAACTTCAATTACTTGGCCTTATTACAACTTATTACCCCATCCTCGTAGTTCTTAGACCGTGTGCCGTCGTAATGACTTTTTTCCTGCTGCTGCTGCTGCTGATGCATAGAAGAAGCACAGAAACAACAACAACAGCAGCAAACAGGCTAAGCAAACTTCACATTTTTCATTAGAAGCCGAAAGCCGTTCATACGGCACAGAAACAATTAATTTTGCCCTTTACGTGTTTATACACAACGCTGGCGAGGACGGGGGGGGGAAGCGTGTAAAAGAAGCCGAGCCGAAACAAAAGAAGCCCATGAGGAGAGAGAGGGAGAAGAACAAAAAAACAAAAACGGATATATAGGCTAAGTAGGGAAACTGAAACTGAAACGAAGAAGAAACAAAGAATGGTGTCCGTTCGTCCTTCCTCTCCCAATGCAATCAACAACATTTTCTTTGCTATACAACTTTTTTTGGTTTTTGTTTGCATGAATTTAACCCAGAAATAGAGAAATTTTTTGTTTAAAATTTGTGTTTTGTTTTCAAAACTTTCAATTTTTTTTATTTTTGCTTTTTTGATGTACTTTTTTGTGATTTTGGGAAATGTAATGGATTTTTCCCTTGCGAGAAGACTATGATTATTTGCTTCTTCACTTTTTTTTTAGGGGTGGTATTTTTTGCAATTCACTTTTTTTTTTTTTGGATTTCCTCAAGGGGACTTTTCGTTATCTTGTCGTTTTTTTTTCTTTCTTTTCTTTCTCTGCTTTAGAGAAACACTTGTTTTATACACATTTTCCGGAATATTTTCTTAGCAATTGCTGTTTCGATATTTGTCATTTGTTTGTTAACAATTTAAGGAAAAAAAAACAGAACCGAAACTTTGGCAATGGAGGTCTTGACTTGATTTTTGTTCCCTTTTTCACTAGAGAATTTTGTTCTTTTTTTCTTTTTTTTTTTTTTAGTTGGCTTCGAACAACTGTGTGTGTTGCCTCGTTTGGTAGTTTCTAGCACTGGCGTTATTTTCTTGCGGACTTGCGTTTCCCAACTGGATGCTGCTCGCAACTTTGCCCAACACTTTACTCGTAGAAAAGCCCAACAGAAAGAATGAAGGAAAAGTTGAGCGCGCGTGTGTCTGTGTGTGTGTGTGTATCTGTGAGTATGCTTTTCATTCCAACCCCTCGAACGTTGCTTGCGGGTCTCCACTCACCTACACACACAGACACACTCTCTAAAAAAGATAAACTTTACGTTCCGTAGGATAGACACACACACACACACACAAACAGACATGTTCACTACAATTTCACCGCATGTTATTTTAAAATCTATCGCTTTATCTGCGATAACTGGCGCATGCGATACTGGAAAGTTTAGAGCCAACATGTGTACGACGACGGACGATGTTGAGTACAAGGAGCATTAATCAAAACATGAAAAATTCCGCTCATCAGTGCCACCAATGCACAGTGGTTACTGGACAATAAAATATAAAGAAAAGAAAAAAAACTTCTCCATCCGATTTTTTTTAAAAGCGTTGCGAAATTCCTTAACCCCTTTCGTGGTTTACAAAAATTAAAAAAAATCGAATGGACATTTTTTTTAAAGTAAACTATTTAATAGAAGAAACTTAGACGTAGGGGATGATAATGACTAATGTATAAAAATAAAAATAGATATACAAGTATTAATTTCAATAGTGACATCAAGTCACTGCCTGGTACAAATATTGTTAAGGGTTAACAGTTCTGTTCTAACTTTCGCCATCAGTAATATTTTACTTTCGTCTTTTGTTCCACTAGGTGGGAAGTTACCAGTGACGGATTTCATGATTTTCACCGTGAAAGTGTTTTTTCGCGCATATCTTCATATATCTCCTTAGTTCACGTGTCCAAAACTGTAATAAGAATATTGCGAAGTGGAAAGATTTCGCGTATTAATAGAAAAATGTATGTGGGCTTTAGTTTAAGCTCGTACGGAGACATCTCTATGGAAGGTATCCGAAGGGGCTTGTCAAGGATCAAGGGTTCTGTTGTCCTTTTGTGCGGTTTTTTATGGCGGTTTCACCTCTCCGTGGTCCATACGAATTTGTCAACCGCTGCCGCAGCATTCTGTTTCTACACTCAATTGTAGTGTTTTATAAAACTATTAACCCATGGAAAATGTCAAAGAACTAATGTTGAAGAACTATTTTGAAAAATTGAAGAACTATGTGGACGACTATCACACAGTAGGACACATTTTTTTCAGCGGCTGTTTCCACCTCATAAATGTTGGCGACTTTACGAGTAAGAGAGCAATCTCTAAGGCATGTACAACTTTTCTAGAAAAGCATTACCGGACTCCTCGGTCCCGGTCAGTGAGTATACAAATTATATCGTCCACAGCTCACTGATTCGAGAGAAGTTCCCTGTCTGTTCATAAGTAAGTATTTTGAATAAAAGGATAAGTAAAAGTTTTATTTATCTTTTTAATCCACCAGGTCACAATGGACAGTGATTCGTTTTAGTTGACAACAATGGCAGGAATTTAATTATTATTTCGCTATGCCAAGAATTTCCTTCAATATGAGTCATATTTCATTTAAAACGAGCGAACTAGACTAAATAGACTCAATAGTGGATTTTTGGATATTAGAGATGTTCTACAATTGTCTACAGCGACAGGGCTCATTTTTGACCCAGTGGGTACATCAATAGACGGAACTGCCGAATTTGGTCGGAAGATCAGTAATAGGCTGTTTAAAAGCTAGTAAAGTAAAGCTCGCTGCGGTTTATGGACCCGCGGCAATTTGGACCAAACTTCTTCAAAGGTGAATGGAGTAAGTTTCCGTTCGAGAAAATCAGCATGAGGCTTAGTAACATTTACGGTCGAGTATTTACCCAAACGACTCTGGGCGAACTTAGGTGTACACATATATTTAGTAAATAGTACTCAGTTGTAATAGATTATGTTCAACCGTAGTACATTGTACTAAATATGAGTATGCTTGGAATATGTCGTACTTAAAATACGTAAATTGTGTAAATTTATACTGTGTGCGATTTGAAGATCAAAATCACGTTTTCCTTGAATTTAGTAATTTTTTTTTCAATGTTTTTCGTTCTGTTTTTTTTTTATATTTAAGTAGACCGGATTAAAGTTTATTTAGTTTTGAGTAAAATCATCATTGGTTTTGTAAAATTTATGTGAAAACTGTATTTGTTTAGTTTTTCAATTTTAATTTTCCGACTCAACTCCCGGGAATCGGGAATTTGTTTTCGACGTCTTGATTCTCGTTAAAAACCTTGAAAAAAAAATTAATGAAATGAAAAAAACCTCAAAATAAAATTTTTTTAACCAAAACCTTAACGAAAACTATTCAGGCATGTTAAAAACTTGAAATGATTAATAAAACATTAATTAAAAATCATACGAAATAACCACTCTAACCCTAAACAAATATTAGTTTGTGCATAACTAGTAAAAAAAAACAGTTTGCAAGGATTTCCAGTATTTATGTTTGGCCGGTTAGAGGGATAATATTTTTTATGAAATTTAACCCAATTATTGATGACCAACTTATGGCGGCCTGGCCGGTTAGAGGGTTAATCTTGAAAAAAAATATTCTGTAATATGTTCAATTAGTTCAGGAATGTTTCAGCAAGTAGAAACCCGTACCTGGTTAAAAATTGGCGGTCGGGCCGGTTAGAGGGTTAATCTTGAAAAAAATAACCTGTAATATGTTCAATTAGTTCAGGAATGTTTCAGCAAGTAGAAAACCGTACAATATCCTGGTTACAAATTGTAAAAAGCCGTAAAATCGTACATTCTATAATTTTTTGTGGTAATATTTTATTCCCTGGAATCCCGACCAATAATCCCTGAAATCATGAAGTACAAATTCGAGAAATTTACCTGAAAATATGTCGCTGTTTAAAAACCCTACTTATAAACTTATAAATGGTTTATTTCTAGACCTTTTGTTTACATTACATCGTAAACTGTTTTACTTTTTAAAATTGCCCCAAAAGTAACAACGCTACAGCTTTTTATACACAATCTTTCACACATATTTTTTTTTCTTTGGGAATATATTGATGGTTATGAAAAGGTTTTTTTTTTTTTTGGGAATATTCTCATGGTTATGAAAACTTTGTTCTGTAGCACAGTGTTATTTGTGAAGGAACGATGTAGCGAACTACAGTGCACTGCCACCATCTCACCGTCACCATCTAAATTTGTATGGGTATAGTGTTGGCTGATAATCATCATCATCCACATCTCTTCAACCTACACACATTTCAGTTGACTCTCTTCGAGAGAAGTTCTCTTAGGACAAACACAAAATGCTCTCTCCCAAAAAAAAAGCAACTGTAATCAACCAACCAGCCCGTTCTAGTCCTCATGGTAGTGATGAGTTGTTCGTTCATCATCTTCTTCTTCTTCGTATTCTTGTTCTTGTCGTTGCTAGTTAGTAGTTGGTGCGTGTCTATTTTGGTTGTATTATTCCATCATTAGTAAAATTCGTTCGGTTTGTTGCAAGCATTGTTTTGCTTTTCGTCGCCCGTTGTTATGCTCTTTACCGCTTTCACACATTTTCGGTGTATCCTCGCCGTTTGTCGTACATCCCACAATCAACCACCCGGGCAACAATAGGGCAAAGAGAAGCCAACCGCCTATCTCCCACCCAAAACAACCTTTTGCTCCCCTTCCTCTGGCTCCCGGCACCCCTTGACAAACCGCTTATTTCCTTTTCTAGTTTTATTCTCATCACACTGCTCTGAGCTCAGAGTGTGTGTGTGTGTTTGTGTGGAGATGGTGGTTGTTGGTCGTCGTTGTGTGTTGTTTTCTTCTCCTTTTACCTTTGTTTTGTTCGCTTTGTTCTTTTGATACGCATTATTTCGATTTTATGCCGCTTCTTTTCGGCTCTAGAAGGAAAAACAGATACTCTGGGCATTGGGACCCCTAGGGGGATGGGGTTGGTGTTTGGGGGGTATTTATCAAGTGTTGCTAGCCGGTATTTTTTTTATTATCATTCACAACATGTGTCCCTGCCAGTTAAGTTGTTCTAATGTTCCACCATTCTCCAAGTGTGCCTACAGAGAGACCGCAGGAGGGATGGCATAATAAATCGGTTGATAATAAACTGGTATTGCCTATCGAGTATAGTTTGAAAAGCATGAATTGTTATAAAGAGGTGGAAATCTCTGTATCACGTCAAATTTTTTAAAAACCATTTTTTATCAATTTTCAGATTTTCCCCAATTTATATTATTTTTGAAAAAAAAAATATTTTTCACTTTTCTTAGCATAACTTGAAGAGACTCCAAATTTTTAAACTACTTAAGCGTTACGAAAAAAAAATGTTTTTTGAACTAAAACCTTAACAAAACGACAACCATTTAAAAAAAAAAATTTAGGAAAATCTGAGAATTGATAAAAATCTATTTTTTAAAAAATTTGACGTGATACAGAAATTTTTGGAAAAAAAATTTTGGAAAAAAAAAATTTTGTTGAAAAAAAAATTTTGTAAAAAAAAAAGTTTCTAAAAAAAAAAATTTTGGAAAAAAAAAAATTTTGGTAAAAAAAAATTTGGGGAAAACACAATTTCTGTACAAAAAAAAATATTATTTTTTTTATTATTATTATTTATAGAAAATTATAGAATGCCTATTTAAATTCCTACGTACTGCGTGACAGAGTCAGTGAATCAGTGTCGAGGGTAAATATATATTAAGATATACCGACATATATCTTATTGCCTTTGCCACTGTCTTTTTTGAAGACAATTAACTCGGCCAGTGATTTGACGCCTATGGCCAATTCAATGACGTTTCGTTGTAAAGTTATAACTTAAGACATTCGCATGTAAGGAAAACAAAATCAAAACCCGGAAACGACTTTAACGATGCTGCATAAGTCGAGACAGTTGCTTAAAAGTGATTTTCTGTTCAAAATTGTCTGGACGTCTATGCCGCACAAATAACGTTTCCCTATTGCTGACAACTAATACACATTCTCTATTGTCTTTTGCCGCTTGTCTTGTGTAAACGCAGGGTTATTGACAAAATACTTTGCCCATCTTTTTTTCCTAACAATCAGTAGATTATTTTGTTTTCGATTATCCGTGAATTTAACTTATTACACCTAATTCTGTTTTTACACGGTAGATTGGTTCCAGAAAAAACCGTGTAAAAAAAGACATTGATCGTATGCAAAAATAGGTGATTGGTTCCTTATCTCTAAAACCTATTAAAATTAATAAAAAAAACAAGGATTTTTTAAGAACAAGTATAAAAAATTTCTTTACGAAACACGTCTGATTGAATTTATAGTTCAGAAAATACTAACACGTTTCAATTGCTCTGGCAAGTAAATTTGCTTGTATGCCCAAAAAGGGAATTCCCCTAAATTTTCTGGTGTTTTCTGGCTGTTTGTGAGCTGTGTGTGCGCTGTGTGTGCGCTGTGTGTGTTTTTATTTATTTGTGTTGTGTCATTTTGAATCGTGCTAAATGGAATAAAATCGTGTAAAAAAATGTATTTATTTTTTTTGCAAACCGTGTTAAATCAAAACCGTGTAAAAAAAGACCGTGTAAAAACAGAATTAGGTGTACTTGATTTACTTAAAAACTGTTTTTTTTTGTTATCAAACTTATCACACTATCCTCGTGTAATCTCACTCAAAATTAAGTTCATGTTCAGTTAGCCGCAAAAAAGGTTTTATTCAATTTGTGTGTATGTGTGTGTGTGTGCATGGGTGTTTACTCCTGGGGTGGTTGCCCTTTCCCCCCGTCAGTATTTTACGGTTGAGATTTATGTGTTTGGGGGATTCCCTCATAAAAATCTTTCTGTGTCTGTATGTCTGGCATTATGACCATTAAAAGTACACTGTACAAAATGCGATAGCAACGAAGGGCTTCGGTTTAGGGGAGGTAGCAGAGAGTCCAAAAGGGAAGTGCGTAGTGTGAAAGAGCATTGAGATAAGCTGAAGTTGATGAGAATAGAAAATAGTATGTTTGGGAGTCTTTGGAGAATTTTCGAAATATAAAAAAACTGATTGTGTAGAAAGGTTTACCATTCTATGTACATAATGACATTTGATTCTTAACCGCTAAAAAAATGCAGAGGCTACACCACTTCAGTCAGTCAAGAGTCATTTAAATAATCGATATCAAATTTTCAAGACGCTTGGCTAATTTGCTTTATCTTTGGGTATTTTTTCAAACAAGTAAAAAATTAAAAGAACTTTTGCCGGGTCGAATATTGTATTATATCCACATTGCATAGCAAATATTTATTAGAAACTCATAAGGATCTGTCGTAAGCCCGCAGAATAATAAAACTACATTCTTTGCAAAGGAAAACTCGATTTTGTCGCTTTGTTTACAGTGAATGGGGAAATAGTTTTTCTTTAGCATTGATGAACTGTTTTTGCAACTAAGGACTACCTTAGTTGTAGGGTGTTCGACATTATGTTCGTAATTATTTTACTCAACTAAACTTCAGGTGTACCCCACAGCAAAAACTCTTTGAATTTCAAAAGAAAAGAAAAATATATATTTTTGAAATATTTCGTATCACGACAATAACTTCTAAAACATCAGCGGACATTTTCCACCTCACAATTGTCGATGAATTGTAGATTGAGCGAGTAATGCCATGTAAATTAATGAAAGCTTTTTGAATTGAAGGACTACCTTAGCTGTAGTGTGGTGGACCTTGTGTTTGAAATTATTTCGTTGATCCTTTTGTTGTTTATATAAAGTAAAATATTCTGCTGAAAAAATGCAATCCACTATCTCATTTCCGCGGGCGAACCATCATAAATGAATGTGAGGAAGACAGCAAAAGATCTTAAGCATGTCTAGTGATTGGTTTATGAGATTCTAACAAAACTTTTTAATAGGAAAATTTGTGGGTGCAGCGTTTGCCAACAAGACATTGTCAAATCTTAAAATATTAAAGGAAAAAACAACAATTTGTGTTAGAAGAAAATTGTATCGATTTGTCATAGTTGATTAGCCACTGTTGCCACCTTATGAGTACAATTTTTTTAAAAAAATTTGTCATACATCAGAAGTTAAAAAAAAATAAAAATGTAAGAAACGATGAACAAAGATCACTGTAGAATGCAAACTTGAAAAGTATCTTAAAATGTGCAACAAATCAAATTAAAATTCAAAAAAAAAATATATTTTTCATTATAAAATTTTCAAAATATTTGTTTATTAATTACAATACAAAGTAAATTTATATTCTAATTTTGGGTCCAAGGGTAAACCGGGTGACACAGACCATTTGGCTAAATTTTTGCAGCGACAGACCAAAGCCTCTGTTGGGAATCGAACCCACAACCCCCACGCTGATAGACAAGCATGCTACCAACTCGACTACCGGGGCGCCTAATTTTCAAAATATATTTTTTGTTTCGAAAGACCCTAAAAATGTACAATAAAATTATTTCTTGAAATGATAAACTATCATGACTCTGATTGCAGTAATAAATGGTTGTTCACTTCAATGTTGGTGATTTTAAAGCGAATTTTTTCCGAAAGGTCCTGAAAGCTTTAAAATCGAAGCAAAAGGTTTTTTTTTTTTAATTTATCATTTCTTTGGAAAAGTCAGAAACATTTTAGGTAAATGTATATTCTAATTTTTGAGTCCAAAGGTAAACCGGGTGACACAGACCATATGGCTTGCTTTTTGCAGCGACAGACCAAAGCCTCTGTTCGGAATCGCCCCTACAACCCCCACGCTGATTGGCAAGTACGCTAACAACTCGCCTTCCGGAGCGCTTTTATTAATTCGTTTTTGAAATGTTTCCTTTTGCGAGGTGGGCGATTTTCAATGAATCCTTTGTGTTCTATCAAAATCTCTACGTGTGCTATAAATTCAGAAACAAATCGGACGCAAACATTTGTTTAAAGGAATCATGGATTTCAATGTCTCCACAACAGTATAGATACAATTATTTCGTAGAAGCAACGAAACACACAGTGTCAGCCTTGAATTAAATTGCATGGAGACCTTGAATTCTTTTTCCCCACCCTCGGCGAAATGACACTTCAAAACATCTTCAATCCAACGTGAAAATGTGTCGACTCATCAAAATTTGTGATTGTTATAATTATACAACATTATCAATGTGATAATGAAGCAGTTGTGACCGAACGACAGAACGAACGACCGGCCGACCCACCACCGTCCCACGATGTAGATGAGAACGAGGTACATGGACACAGGCTAATGCCTGGGGGATTTGTTGTGCAAAACAACCGCATAACAAGACAACAGCACAGTCAAACAATAGAGGCATTCGCAATCTGTGACATACGCTGGTGGGGTGGGTAAAATAAAAGCAGCGCCCATTTAAATGACCGAGGGCATCAACAACCAGATTTTCCACCAGTGTCCACAATGCTGCGTGTCCTTCGCAGAATGTAGCCAATTTCACAAAGTGTTTTGCATCCAAACGTGAATACCCATATTGTGGATAAGTACAGAAAGACAGACAGACAGAGAGACTCACACTCGTGCCTGGCCGAAAGAGGCAAAATTGTTTAAGGCCCCATGAAAACTATGACGAGGGTGAACGAATGACTGAATGCTGATGGATTCAATTCAATTCAAATCCTCACAAAAGAAACGTAAATGCCCATAGGGTACAAGTCCAACAACGGCAACAACAACAACAACAGCAGCAGCAATAGCAACAACCAAAATCCAAAAACCAAAAAGGAAAATAAAAACAAAGGCTACCAAACTTGACCGAAAAGCAATGAAAAGGGCGATTCTGTTTGCAATCGCCCCAGTCACATGCCACCCAACCAGTCAGTCCAATGATGATTGGTTCGGTACAGCTCCATTAACATGTTTGTTCATATCCACCGTCTGTCCGTCCGTTCACCACCACAAATATTGTTTGTTTTGCTCCGGAGCAGAAATTTACAAAACATTATGCCCGTACTCAAGTGGACTTACGGCAGCGTATAAATCGACTGATTACAGACCAAATCCAAAGTTATCGCTTCATTTCGTTGGTCTGATGGCACACACACTCACACACATAGGCGGAAACGTGGTAGGGGGTGCATCAAGGGTGCTTAAGCTACGTATGGAAACGTCATACCCATGCAAAGCCACACACACACACACATACAAAATAATGTGCCTGGCTTAGCAAATTTCATTCGAATACAGTGCATTGCAATGGACAGATATCTCTGGAATGGCCATCGATGAGAATCTCCGGGACCAGAGTGGATCTCTGGGTGGAGTGTGCGACTGTCACACAACAAACCCAGACTAGCATCAAACATTTTCAGCGGATGTTTCCACCTCTTAAAGGCTGGAGACTTTACGAGTAAGAGAGTAATCTCTAAGCCGTCTAAAACATGTCTAGAATATATTCGGATTTAAACACTAGATCCCGGTTAGAGAGTATCCAAATTAAATCGTACACAGATCACTGATTCGAAAGAAGTTCCCCGTCTGTTCTTTCGTGGCATGTTAGGGGAAACGAGTATGTACTTCATAATAATTGGAAATAATGGGTTAGAAATGGATGCAAAACCAACCAGAAGGCGACCAACCCGTTGCAACGGTCGGGAGCCTCTTCTACGGTTTCCAACAGCAGGAGGGGAAAGGATTTGAGAACTGGATAACAAATCAGCCAAATATTGTGAGTAATTGCAAATGGTCAAAATCGGCACAAAGGAATAAAGATTCCCTTTTTAAGATGGTTGGCTGATGTCGGTTGTTTTACGTGGCCGCTCCATAGAAATGAAAAAGTGACAGTGCTGACCAATTTGCCATTGCGAAATATGTTCGTACTGTCTTTCGTGTGCTGTCCGATTGCTAAATACTGAGTGATGCGTTAGAGGGTATAAACCAGACATTTTTCAGCGGCATAATCTCTGATCGTGTGTTATATAGACGGAGCAGAAGCTAACACAGGCAGATAATATTTTCCATTGGCCACCAAGAAGATTTAGTGCAGCGATTTGTAAAACCATTATATATACATAGATAAAAAAGTAACATAACTTAAAATATTTTGCTATGATGAAATGCAAATGGTTCTTTTTTTTCTAAAATTTTTCGATTCTCTTTTGCATTGTTGACCAAATTCTATACAATATGACTCTGATGATTAAGATGAACTATAATCAAATAATTCTGAAGGTATCTTTCATACTTACAGAGTGACAGTAATTTAAAGTGGACATTTTCTAAAAAAAAAGACAAAAAAGAATCATGCTATTTTTAGGGAAAAAGGTAAAATTCAGATTTTGCGATTAGCGAAAATAGCTTGTCTAAGTATGTGAAAATATTAAATGCATTTTTCTACTGTGATGTTTAATTGAATAAATGATATGTCAAGTTTTATTGCATTTTAAATGAAATACTGCTCGGCGAGTTTGTAGCGTGATTGCCTATCAGCATGGGGATTTGTGGGTTCAATTCCCAACAAAGGCTTTGGTCTGTCGCTGTAAAAAATGGTCTTTGTCACCCGGTTTACCTCTGGACCAAAAATCGAAATAAATATTTACTTTGTATTGTAATTAATAAAAAATAAAAAATAAAAAATAAAAAATAAAAAATAAAAAATAAAAAATAAAAAATAAAAAATAAATCTATATATATAAAAATGGATGTGTGTATGTATGTAACGTATGGACTCGAAAACGGCTAGACCGATTTTGATGAAATTTTCAGGGAATCTTCCGAATAACCCCGCGAGTAACATAGGCTACACATTGTTTGGATTTATCTACATTTAGGGGGTGAAAATGGCAAAAGGGATAAAAACTCCCCTTTCCTATATAAATATGTGTAATACAACACTAATGTTTGCTTAGGGCCAGCAACGCGGACCGGGTCAGCTAGTAAAAAATAAAAAATAAAAAATAAAAAATAAAAAATAAAAAATAAAAAATAAAAAAAAAAAAATAAAAAATAAAAAATAAAAAATAAAAAATAAAAAAAAAAAAAAAAAAAAAAAATTAAAAATAATATAAAAATAAATAAATAATAAAAAATAAAAAAAAATACAACATACAACATAAAATAAAAAAAAAAAAAAAAAATAATATAAAAAAAATAAATAATAAAAAAAATAAAAAAGAAAAAAAATAATAAAAAAAAAAAAAAAAATAAAAAAATAGAAAATAAAAAATAAAAATAAAAATAAAAAATAGAAAATAAAGAATAAAATAAAAAAATATGTTGCTGTTCGTTGCTCTTCGTCATTACTACGGAATCCTGAGATGTGATGTGATTTGACAACAAAAAACCACTGATCATTTATCTTGCATTCGAGTATAACACTCTTAATACAACGCAATAACAAAAATACATGATCATAAAAAAAAACCAAACAACTTAAAAAACAAAATGTCTTTAGGCGCCCCGGTATGTGAGTTGGTAGCGTGCTTACCTATCAGCATGGGGGTTATGGGTTCGATTCCCACCAGAAGCCATGTCAACGGGTTTAGCTTTGAACCCAAAATTTGAAATATAAATTTACTTTGTATTGGAATTAATTAAAAATAAAATCTTTCAAAACACATGTCTTTGCATTTGCATTTTTCTTGTTCTTCTCAAAAGTGCATTTCTGAGACAAAAATATCGGCTCAGAAGAGATTAAGTTTTTGCAAGGACTTGAGAAATTCATTTGAAATCATGGGAAAACATTAACACATTTGCATATTTGTTGACTTCATTTTTTGTATAGGGTTATCCATTTCGTCTTTTCATAAGTATAGGGCTGGAATTCGACATCTGTCAAACTAAGTTGTTAAACCAATTTTTTGTCTTTTCAGTTCGGTGAGTATGTTAAGAAACAAAATTGTCGTATTTGGGGTTCTGAGAATCCTCAAGTAATTGAAGAGAGGCAATTACATCCACAAAAAGTCAATGTTTGGTGCGCTCTTTGGTTCGAAGGTGTGAGTGGACCTTACTTCTTCGAAAACGACGAGGGAACGACTGTCACCGTCAATTCGGAGCGTTATGGTCGTATGATAACCGAGTTTTTTTGCCAACTAGACTTGGGGAATATGTAGTTTCAACATGACGTTGCCACATGACACACACCTCAAGCGAATATGGCTTTATTGCAAGAGACATTTGCTGGCCGCGTAATTTCTCGTCGTGGCGACATCAACTGGCCACCAAGATCATGCGATTTGACACCATTAGAAAAAAACCGCCAATTTCGAAAAAAAAAAAATGTATAACTAAAAATTGTGCTAAATGCAGACAGCCTAAGTCACGATGTGGAACATGCGCACGTTGTCGTTCAACATCGTGGTTTACGCTGAGAATCTCACCGAAGTTATTGTGCCGTTTACAAAAAATACAAATTTTGAGGAAAATGGGAAAATTTCCATTTGGCACATTTTTCGTTATAAAAAATATTAAAAGTGAAAGTTGTGCTTGAATTTAACACCGAACATGCGCACGTTGTCGTTCAACATCGTGGTTTACGCTGAGAATCTCACCGAAGTTATTGTGCCGTTTACAAAAAATAAAAATTTTGAGGAAAATGGGAAAATTTCCATTTGGCACATTTTTCGTTATAAAAAATATTAAAAGTGAAAGTTGTGCTTGAATTTAACACCGAACCCAAGAAACGCCTTCCTTCCTTATTTTATTGTAGATTTTATAATTAACGAAAAAAAACAATTTTTTGAAGATCTTCATTGATGTAATAAACTTCCCCCTAGTTCTACGTTTCCTTTTCTCACTAATATTTCTTTAAATTATTAATTAATCTGATTTTAAACAAAAATTTCCTAGAACGTTGAGAAACTTCAAAATCCAAGGACTCGAAGAACAATTCGAACTTTCATAACTTCTGAAAAATTACGTCTTTTCGGTCTTAAGTTCATCGCATTATATTTCAAATGATTTCGTTACTGTGCAAATACCTCAAAATGTATTTACAAGTTTCGTTATTTTCATGTACAATCGATTTTATAACATGCACTGTCATCGCAGTCAACGCATTATCACACATCGTCGTGCATTGTCCGCAAGTTTCCGTGTTATCAGAACGTACGTGCTTTACACGGACTTTCACAGTGCAGCAAAAGTTTCTGCTTTTGAGTGTTTCAGGCTATAAATCGATAACAACAAAAAAACCGAAATAAAACGTATGTATGTTCAGTATATGAAGACTGTGTGGCGGGCAAACTATCAAAGTATCTGACGGACAGTGATTTCACCCTTACCAACAAGAAGGCACATTAAAATACCTCAAAACATATGTGCGTCCATACGTTGTCAGGCAATCTTAACGATATTAATGGCATCGCCACAACACCAACAAAACAAAAAGCATCAACGGCAGCAGCCGCCGTAGTTGTGATGGCAAGGGCAGCAACACCAATCACCCCCCATTGCCGTCATTTGTTTAAAGGATATCAAGACACAAATTCAATAAGAGGATGGATGTTGTTAGTGGCATATGTGACGCCCCAGGCAGTTATCGTCTGCTTGCAGAACGCTCGACCGAGCCATCCATCCATCCATCAGTCAACGTAAGGCGCACTCATATGACGACTGATGGTGCATGAAACATTGACTATTTGCCTCTATCTGTCCGTCTGTCAGTTTTGTCAATATTTATTTTGAAATGTTTGCTCGTCATTTAGTGAGTCATTTAAAAACTAATCAAACATAATCGATAATGTTTGCCGAAGGCGATAATGTTTCCATGTTTTACAAAATGAAATTAATTAACTTGGACAAGACCAGCATTGACATAAGTGCGAGTGACATTGGACTTGTCTGTTGAATTCTTTAGTCCTTAAGCATATCAAATCATGCAATGCTGATGGCAATGGCCTCGCACTTGGTGAGACATCATAGATTGCATGTCATAGGATTGATATGCCTCATAGGAAAAAGGATTTTGGTAGTACTCGAAAATTGTAATACTTATAGAGTAGAATTAAAAAAAATAATTAAACTATTAATATTAATTATTAAAATTAATTAAAATATTAATTAAATTAATTAAAATATTAATTAAATTAATTAAAATATTAATTAAATTAATTAAAATATTAATTAAATTAATTAAAATATTAATTGTGTCTATAGCTTATGGCTTGTATTCTTTCATTAAATTAATTAAACTTATTTCTTCTTTATTTTAATTTTTTTTTTAAAAAATTAATATTGTTTTGAAATTTTAATCTAATAGATACTTTTCGCCATTGCATATTTTTTTAAATTAATGAAAACATAAAGTAATTGAAATATAAATTAAATTAATTAAAATATTAATTGTGTCTATAGTTTCCGACTTTTCTTCGATAATTCAATTAATTATTGAATCGATAGCTTCCTCATTTCTTTATATTAATTGAATATCAATACTATTAGACTTTTCTTAGACTTAATGTTCCCAGTTTTCCCTTTAATAAACTAAAATATTAAGTGAATATCGATGGATTTCTTTTCATATCTCTTTCAACTACACCGTGTTACAAAAAACAGATTTTTTTCTGTCCTATGAACCAAATGCACATATTCGGAAAGAGGGGAAAAAATAAAAATACACGTGTATCGGCGATTTTCATGTACACGTCAGAATTTTTTTTTTTTTTAAGTTTGAAGTATAAGGCTCGTAGTGGCCTATGTGAAAGCCTTTGGACCGATTTTTAACCCTTTTTCAGTGATCCAATCGAGCTGATTTATGGCAGGCAGGCTCGTGGAAATGTCTGTATCGCGTCAAATTTTTTAAAAAATAGATTTTTATCAATTCTCAGATTTTCCTTAATTTTTTTTTAAATGGTTATCGTTTTTTTTAAGGTTTCAGTTTAAAAAACATTTTTTTTTCGTAACGCTTAAGTAGTTTAAAAATTTGGAGTCTCTTCAAGTTATGCTAAGAAAAGTGAAAAAATATTTTTTTTTTCAAAAATAATAAAAATTGGGGAAAATCTGAGAATTGATAAAAATTGTTTTTAAAAAATTTGACGTGATACAGACATTTCCACGAGTCTGCCTGCCAAAAATCAGCTCGATTGCAGCACTGAAAAAGGGTTTAAAATCGGTCCAAAGGCTTTCACACAGGCCACTACGAGCCTTATACTTCAAACTTAAAAAAAAAAAAAATTCTGACGAGTACATGAAAATCGCCGATACACGTGTATTTTTATTTTTTATCCCCTTTCCGAAAAAGTAAATTTGGTTCATAGGACAGAATGTGTGTAACACGGTGCTATTAATTGATAATTTCCGTCCTTTCTTCTTTTTTCGAAAAGCTATAAGTAATCGCTCCATGGAGTGGTCAATGGAAGCTCATCATATTTAGGAACATTTCTTGGTGATTTTGTTAACAGAATTAACTGAAATTGTTTGACTACTTTAAAAGTTGAAAACTTATAAAGACTTTAAACAAATCCTGAAGTTGTTTGTTTGTTTAAATAGCGTCTATTCGCGCACTATACCTGTTTTATTTTATTTTATTTATTTTTTTTTTCCGCGTGCCAATTTCTTTGCTTTGAGAAGATTTCGAAACTAATAACGATATTTGATTTCTATAAAAATCCATTTGTATTGGTACAATCTTACGAGTTAAATATTTCCCTAAAAATTCCTTGAAGAAACCTTTGAGGAACTTATCTCAAATCAGTGAGCTGAGCTACAATTAGTTAATGAGGTACGGACTGATTGAGCAGACGGTGTTTCTAAAAAAAATGAGGTTTCCCATTTGAGAAAAACTTTAAATTAAATTACTTTAAAAGTTCATTCCAAATACACAACATTATTTTACAATTTCTCTGACAAAGCACTAAAATTCGGTTTTTGTTTCTGTTGTTCGAGTTCGAGATCATTGATTTATTTCCGTTTCGTGGCAGAAAAGGCTTCAAGCCTTCTTGCAATGATTATTCGTCATCCTACTAATAAAGTTCTTAATATTCGCCAGGCAAATCTTTAAACTTTCCACCCATCCCATTTCACACAGTAACGTATTTAAATTCTATAAGATTCTATGACAGATTTGCGCTGAAAGCACTGAATCAACTTAAAAGTTAACCAAACAGAAAAGCATCTTAGCCATAGCCTCTATTAGAAGAATTGGAACATCTTTCCGAGCTTCATCAACTTAACGTGTATTCCTTCGGGATAATTGCAACAACAAAATAATGGAAAGTTTATCTTAATCTGTGTTTCTCATCTGTTCTAACGTTACATATTTCATATATACATAATGTTTGTGTGTTGTGTGTCTTTATGCACACATTCCAGACCATATCCTTTCAATGTGCTGGAATATGACCCGAGTGTATTTTCTTAACACACTCCCGTGCCGCCTGCAATTGAAAATGTGAAGCCTCCACTTATGGCTTGGTCCCGAGATAAAATAAAGTCAACAATATCATGACACTTAAGTGAAGTAAAAAAAAAGGGAACATGTCTACACAGACACATATGCGAGCGGGGAAACATACACACACACACACAAATAAAACAGAAAGATGGAAGCGAATCCTGAATCCTTTTAAAATAAGTTACTTCACACAATTGTGAGATGAGATGTGATGCGATGCGCTCAGATACGTTGCAACATATGTAGATACCAGATACAGCAGGAGCTATGAATGCAAGCACATGAATACTTACACACACACACACACATATTCGTACATACATATGTAACCTTATGAAATTACAATTATGTAGATTCACGGCTTGTATGATAAGTCGGGTGAAAGTGAAAAATATATTTATTGAGGTCAAGCAACCAAAATGTTGACAAGCTAATAAAAAAAATGTAGTTAAATGTGGGAAGGGGGAAAAATTGTACAACGTGTTGTTCAATACTAATGGAGACAGGAAAAATTATGGAAATTGAGATAATGGGAAAAAATGAAACCTTAAAATCAGACATGTACAGTAGGGTGGAAAACATGCTTTTTTTTTAATTTGAAAAAGTTAACCTCGGAAAGAGATGTAGTCTGGGGTCCTAATGAGGGGAAAAATAAAGAAAAAAATGTTAAAAAATTTGTAGGGGTCGCGCCACTCCCTCGAAATTTGGAAATTATCGCTATTTTGGCGTTGATTTTAGAAAAATCCTAAAAATTAACGACTTAACTTATTCGAAATTTAAAAGTTTGAGCTTGTTCAGTGCCCAAACAAAAGTATTTGAGGCAAATATGAGGATAATCGACTAATATTTGTAGCTTTGGTGGCGATTTCATTGTTGAGTCAATTTTCTGAAGAAGGGACGATTTGACTTATTTTACTTTTTGAAATTTTTGAACAATGAGAAAAATTTTTTTAAATTTTTTCATGCCCTTCTTTCATTGTTTACGCTATTGCAAACATTTATTGACATAAAACTTTTTAGGATTTTTCTAAAATCAACGCCAAAATAGCGATAATTTTCAAATTTCGAGGGAGCGGCGCGACCCCTAAAATTTTTTAAAATTGTTTTCTTTATTTTTCCCCTCATTAGGACCCCAGACTACATCTCTTTCCGAGGTTAACTTTTTGTTTTTGAATTTCACTCCACCCTAATGTACAGGGTCAACGGTTAACGTTCTATGATCGCCACCTTAGTTTTTTTATGGACCATGAATCAGGGGATGCCCCCCATATGAATACAATGGACCGCGTTAGCGAAATAGCGATATTAGAGGGAGAAAAGAGGGAGTAGTGCTTGTTGTCTTGAATTTGAGAATGTCATAGTTGGCAGGAAAAACACTAGCTGGAAGATTATTCCACATCCAACTATTTCATACTACCCCCTCAATAATGTGCCCCAATAATGCTTTCCAAAAGAAAAGATGTTGGATATCATTACTGCCAACACTCTCCCTTCGGAGTATTTCAATTTCTCAAAAAGGTAATGAAAAATTTCGACAACTGAATTGGAAACACGGTCAGGAATTCAATAAAGATTAATGTTCACCAGAATTATCAGACTGCCGCCACAATATATCCTTAAAGAAGGCACACGAAAAAAAAACTGTTCATGGTTGCATTTGCAAATAGAAGAATATGAGCAAGAGTATGTATGTGTGTGTGCGTATGTTTACGGGATAAATGTTTGTTATCCCTGACAAGAGTAAACACTCCAAAGTGACTTGAGCTTTAAGTGGCACTTTAAGCACTGCCATGTAACACATATCCCAACCGTTCGGCCATCCGACCGACCGACCGACCGACCGACGGACTCATTTCCTTTTCCTCCACCAGCACCACCTGAGGGCGAATGAGCGAAATAAATGAAATCCATCAACTGTGTCACCGTATAAATACTGTCAGTCATTTAAACACGAGGCAGCGGCCTCCTCGGGCCCCGCACCGCTCCTCCTTCCGTTGTGGCACCAATTCTGTAGCCCCTTTCAACTTGAATCAGGGAGCCATCCGTTATCAACGCTGGCTTGCCACTGGTAGGGATTCTTGTTAATACAAACAACAACAACAACACCAGCACCAGCACAGCACATGTGAGCGAAATGAAAGTGAAGGTGGAAATATGTGTTTTTAGGTCATCGTCATCATCAACCTGCTACTACAGAATAATGGAAATTGTGGTGGCTAAACAGCGGCAGCAGCAGCTGCTCTAGCTACTGTTGCCTTCGCCAGCTCACCGATTTCTATTCAGCAACAACAAAAAAGAAACAAATGCCAACATGCAACCAGTAAGTGCAACAACAACGACAACGACGACGACAGTTTGCAAAAAAAAAAAAAAGGAAGACACGGATGTAAAACAGAGGCGAGAGCTTTTCAAATGGAAAATGGCACAAGTGGTGGCAGCTCCGTTAAAATATATGCCACAACTAAAATAAAAGCCTCTCCCCACAACGTTCCCGTTTGCCTAAGCCCCCCCCCCCCCCCCCCCCCCCCTTACGTCCACTACAAGAGACGGCTGTCGTGACGATGATACTTTCCGCAAAGTGGGAAATAATTTTATTTTGCCCATAGAAAACGGCAACCACTTAAAATGTTTGTTTGGCTGCAACTACATATGTGTGTGTAAGGTAAGGAGGCAATATACGTACATGTGGCAACAAAGCGTAAAAGGATGCCATCAGTGAGCGACAACAGAATGGATGCCGAACAGAAGCGAATCAAAATACAGATGCACGAGTGCTTGCGTTTATGTGCAACTGCAATATGTTGCATGCCTCCTTTTGTTTCTAAAGTAATTAAATTGCATACATTCATCCGCCCGCATACACTACACAAATGTTAGTAGGCCTGCCTTTTGTCGCAGAACCGCATGCCGCCCCCAAAAGTATGCGGCTGTTCATTCTACTGTTCAACGACAAAAAACACCCCCACCCCCCTAAAAGTATGCCGCACAGAATAACTTCATCGTTACTCACTAGCACATAAAAAGTATGCTACACATACGGTCTAAATATGCAACTCACACTAAGTGACATGCGGCTGAACACAATTTGCAGTCGCCTCCCCCTCCTCCATCTATTCCGGTGGTCGTGTGTCACACACAAATTGTGATTTACGACAAACAATTTCATTTCTAATTATGTCACAAATTGTAGAATAATCATAGCAATGTATGGCAAAAAAAAAAATAGAAATGAGTCGGTAGTCTGATGATGTACATTAAGTTGGGACACACGTTCCATACAGAGACAAATGGTTAATGTTATGGTGAACTCCTTAAATTTCAATTGGCCATCACGGTAGGATGCCAGCAGCGAAGCGAGGCGAGCAGCCCCACAAATTAAATCCTAGTTAATACTTTAAGGGAGTGTTTATTCTTCCAAATCTTAATATATATTTACCCTCGACACTGATTCACTGACTCTGTCACGCAGTACGTAGGAATTTAAATAGGCATTCTATAATTTTTAATTTTCTATAAATAATAATAATAAAAAAAATAATATTTTTTTTTGTATAGAAATTGTGTTTTCCCCAAATTTTTTTTTTTCCAAAATAATTTTTTAAAAAATTTTTTTTTCCAAAATAATTTTTTAAAAATTTTTTTTTTTACAAAATTTTTTTTTCAACAATAATTTTTTTTTTACAAAAATTTTTTTTTTACAAATTTTTTTTTTCAACAAAAATTTTTTTTTCAACTAAATTTTTTTTTTTCCACAAAAATTTTTTTTTTCAACAAAATTGTTTTTCCATATTTCAACGGGCGCCATAGGCGCAGTACAACTTACTAGTAATTCAATAGTATGCCAACAAATTATTTTCATAAATTTCTTTGAATATAAAAAAAAAACATGAATTAGACGCACCTTTTCAATGAATGTTGTGTCAGTCTCTCAACTGACTTTTAAATTCTTTGAATTTAAACAAAACATGTGTATGGAGCGCCCTTTCGATAAAAAAAAACTGTACACACCATTCAGTCTCTCATCTGACGTAATTTTTTCCAAATTTCGTAAATCCAACCCACTTGTATGGCATGCACATCTCCATTTGGAGTAAAGTTTAGAATTTATGATGTTCCATTTTAGTTCATTCAACTTTGGATTTTGTTTTTGGACAGGTGTTGTTCTGCTCAGACTAAATGCTCGCACACACACACACACACACATCTTCCAGTAAGGCCACTAGGAAAATGTGGCAATCTGTACCAGTCCAGGCACATCGCCATGATATGACTTATGTACTCGAGTGTATTCTGAGTGCTGTGGTGGTCACAATTACACTTGCAGACGGCCGATAAATTTTTAATTAGTCGGTTTTATTGAAGTGGATTCTCACTCACACTTGGGCCGGCAAACGTTCGATTTCTAAATGAATGAATGGGCCCTTGAGCACGGCATTGCAGTCAGGCGTACATTCGTATGTACGCATATGTTTTTCCGGTTTGTCGTTTTCAATTGGGTGGAAAATATTTCTGGAGTGTTTTTTTTTTTTTTTAAATAAATTGTAATGGCAAGCAAGGATGTTGATTATACAACACCCATACATACCAGTAAATTTAAGAACAAAATCAAAGCTCAAGAGTAGATGGGTGGGGAGGAGGCGTTCGGAGCAAAATTAAATCTAAGGAGACCTTGAATATGGCAGTGCTGGCAACAACGATTCAAGGCTAAACTTTATGTCGATGAAAATCATCTAAAGGGGGCTTATACCAAAAACTAATCGGAACCTGGTCTCTTTTATTTACAGTTCAGAGTTTTTTTTTTGTCAACTCGTTTAAATCGTTTTCTTCTTCTTTGCACATTTCGAAAGCTTTCAATCAAAACGGAGAACACAGAATCCATTTAAACAAACTTTCTAATAACACAAACCCCAATAATTAAAAATCGTACAGGAAAAATGTAAACTGAATTTCAATTGAACGAGTTTGTTACCTCAATTAAAAATTAATTAATTTCGACACAGTAAATATGGGTAATTAACATTTTAAATAATTCAATTAATATTTTTATTAATAATAATAATTAATTTAATTAATATTCTAATAATTACAATTAATATTTTATTTAGTTTTTTTTATTAATTTAATTACTATTTTAATTAATTTAAATAATTTAAATAATATTTTAATTTATTTAATTAATATTTGAATTAATTAAATTAATATTTTAATAACATAAATTAATATTGTAATTAATTAAATTAATATTTAAATTAATTAATATTTTAATTAATTTAATTAATATTTTTATTAATTTACTTCATAATTTAATAAAAATATTAATTAAATTAATATTTTAATTAATTTTGTTAACACTAATTATTCTATATTTTAATGTTTTGACTAACTCAATTGGTATATTAATTAAATCAATTAATATTTTAATTATTGCAATTAATATTTTAATTAACTCAAATTATATTTCAAGTAACTTTATAAATTAATATGGGTAAATAATATTTCAAATAATCCAATTAATATTTTAATTAATCCAATTAATATTTTAATTAATTAAATTAATATTTTAATGAATTTGATTAATATTTTAATTAATTTGATTAATATTTTAATTAATTTTATTCATTATTCATTCAGTAATTAATATTTTAGTTCACTCAATTAATATTTTTTATTAATAATAATAATTAATTTAATTAATCTTCTAATTATTGTAATTAATATTTTAATTAATTTAATTAATATTTTAATTAATTTAATTAATATTTTAATTAATTTAATTAATATTTTAATTAATTTAATTAATATTTTAATTAATTTAATTAATATTTTAATTAATTAAATAAATATTTAGTTAATTTAATTAATATTTTAATTAATTTAATTAATATTTTTAGTAATTTAATTAATATTTTTATGAATTTAATTAATATTTTAATTTATTTTGTTAACACTACTTAATTCCATATTTTAATGATTTGATTAACTCAATTGGTATATTAATTAATTCAATTAATATTTTAATTATTGCAATTAATATTTTATTTAACTCAAAATAATATTTTAAGTAACTCTATAAATTAATATGGGTAAATAATATTTGAAATAATTCTATTACTCCAATTAATATTTTAATTAATCCAATTAACATTTTAATTAGTTCTCTTAATATTTTAATTAATTTTATTCATTATCCATTCAGTAATTAATATTTTGACTAACTCAATGGATATACTAATTAATTCAATTAATATTTTAGTTCACTCAATTAATATTTTAAGTAATTATATAAAAAAATATGGGTAAATAATATTTTATATAGCTCAATTTAAATATTAATAAATTCAAATAATGATTAAATTGATTTTAATTAACTCAATCAACGTCTTAATTAATAAAATTAAAATTTTAATTAATTTATTTAATATTTTAGTTAATTCAATTAACATTATAATTAATTCTCTGAATAAATATGGGTAATTCATATTTTAAATATCTTAATTGATATATTAAAAAATTCTATTATTGTCTTAAACAATAATCTTAATTAATATTTTAATTAATTCAATTAATATTTTAATTTCCCTAATAATTTTCTAGTTAAATTAAAAAGTACTGGATTGTTAATATGAATCACCCGGTTTTTCGGTAGCTGTCACTTTCGAAGCATTTATCCTTTGTCATTTGACAAGAAGAAACTATGCCATCACTAAAACTGGAACGATACACGCTTCAACAACGCATTGAAATTATTAAAATTCGTTTTCGTTTTCCTCCACTTCTGCTGGCAACACCATTTCGGTTAAAGGTGAACTCTACAGAGGTATTATAAATCATTTTTTGTTGTCGGACATGGACTTGGACGATCATTAGTTTCAGCAGGATGGCGAACCAGGCCACACACCCCACACCACAATAGATTTTTTGCGCACCAGGGTATCGGCCGTTTCGTCGATGTCACCATGAAATCGGTCTTCATAATTAAGGGGAATATTATATTTGCCCTTTGTCTGACCGGTTCATCCCTTCTATTCTTGAGCCCGTTCTTTCTCAAATTTATAAAGTAGTCTTTCGTCGACTGTCATAAAATACGCTCGATAAAAAATTAAAGGGAATTGAAATAAGACAGACATTACTTTAAAACCCACACAGCCAGTTGTCTTCCAAATTATTTATTGTGTTATGGCAGTTGAAGTTTTTACAAAATCCCTTACCCGACCCTTTTTTTTATTTTTGTTTTTTTTTTTTTATTTGTCACCATCCTGCGCCAGAGGTCATAACATTTCGCTACCTTTTACCACCACCATTCCATTGAATCACCTTTTTGGTCGCCTGTGACATTCTAATTTTATTTTCTAAATTAATTAATTTTTCATTCAAATTTTACCTCAAGTCATTTTATAGCATCTCTATCATGTTATGGCATCTTTCGTAATAAAATAGCACACACACACACACACTGGCGCACATAAATCTTCCCTTTCAACACGTCTGAGCCCCCAATAAGAAGTGTGATTTGGTCGGTTGAAATGACATTTTATTACAATTTCTTACAAAACAAATCAAAAGACGGCGGTTATTTATTCCGGAGCAATAACACCCAACCAGTGATTTTACTTATTTCAAGCCTTGAGGTGGTGCGGGTCGGTATGTAAATATGAAAAGGATGAAAAAAAAAAAAACGGCTGTAAATCAGCAACAACAGAAAATGACAAGTGCTCTACCAAAATTGAGGATGTAGACAGATTATGATGTCTGCAAAAATAGACAATTCACACAAAAGGGAGCAAACGCTAACGAGGAAGAATGTGGATGGCGTGAAATGAAATTTGTTGTATACAAATTATGTATTCCTTGTGCGGCTTGAAGTATCCTTAAGGGATAATCATGTGGTCTCAATGATTACTTTTTGCGATAATTAGAATTTAATTAAGAAAATGTCAAATGTCGAGACGTTTTTTCAGAAAACGCTGATGCAGTTGCCGGAGATGCTTTTTGTGGTGCGGGTAAACTGAATAGGAAGGATATCGCAACCGAAATACAAAAGGCTTACAGCTCAAAAAATTTTGCAAAACTGAATTTTTTCCATAAATTAATTCAGATTACACATGTCCACTGCAAACATTTTTTTCACATCACTATTTTCTTTAACTAGTAATATCGAGTTATCTCTGTTTTTATGTTAATTCATGAAATATTAAAATAATTTGTTTGTCTCCTGTATTTAGAGTGAAGCTTGGGTCAGCCAAATGACTTCTTTTTTTTTTTGGAAATTCTATAAAAAAAATACTACTGGATATTTTCTCAAATTTCTTTTTTTATTTGAAAGTACAATCCTTCCGGTTAATAATGGAAAATAATTTCGTTCAAATTGCTGCCTCGTCTGGCCATGCAGTAGCCTAACGACAACAGCTCTGCGGCGATCTTCAAAACAGGGCGCACAACATCGAGTGTAGCTACGGCTGTGTGGCACGTAGCGCCGTCCTGTTGAAACCAAATGTTGCCAATATCCTCCTCTTCAATTTTTGTACACAAAAATTCATTCAACATGGCCCGATAACGAAAATAACGAAAACGAAATAACGGCTAATGATTTTTCAAGAGAAGTAGTTTTCTATGACTTAGGGATTACTATGTTACTCAAAACGCGAAAATATGAGTTGGAAACGGACTTAATAGAAATGTCAATGTTTTATCCGGACACATAGTTCCTCTCCCAACACGGTAAATACAAATTTCGAATTGAGGAATTAAGAAATAATTGAAAACATTTTTAAATAAATTAATGGAATTTTAATGAATTAAATGAATAGGAGGAATAATGTAAAAAAAAACATCACCAGACCAAGGGGAAAGCTTGATAAATATTGTACCACCTATTGCAGCCTCAGTTTAAGAGTTAAAGTGTTTGAAAAGTTTAAATCATTCCCAAACTGGGTTTTTACAAACCGGAAATAAAAAGTGTGCGAGCTTGAAGAGACCTTGAGCACAATTTTTTTTTTAAATATAAAGTCTTTTCAATTAATATATAAAAAAAAAACGATAATAAGTGTTTTAAATTCGTTTTCTTCTGACTCATGGGAAAGATTTCAGAAAGTAGTGTTCCATGAAAACCGATTGACATTTGTAAAACTTGTAACCCTTAGAGAAATGAGTCACTGCCGAAGGTCTCAACTTATGCACCCTGTGTCTCAAGTGACTTTTCTGGAAGTTTAGCTAACACTTTTGGATAAGGATGCTTCAACAAATGTAATAAATGTTTTTTTTTGACAAAGCCAGTTACTTTTCAGACACTTCTCATCAAAGACAACATTTTAGAATTGGCGTACAGCCTGTTTTTTATAAAACGTGTACGTCTGAGACGAACGGAAACGTCTGTAGCCGAAACGAAACTGAGTTGTGTTTCTATAACTCCAACGAATCCAATTAGACAAGACACACAAAAATACATAAGAAACAAATTTCAATTAGAATTTAATTGAGACTTTCGTGTTACAAAAACCAAAACTGACGAAACAGAATTTCTGTTCGTTATTTTAACGAAAAACCCATTCGTTTTATAAAAACGGGCTGTGCACATGGAAAACAACATATATTCATGTCGCTTCCATAAGGACAGAAGGCCCGCATGATTGGGAAGACACTGTGACGAGAAGGTCTATTAATCACATGCACAAAACCAACTCAGTGCTCATCTATTGCAGGGAGGGACTACATATCGAAAGACATGAAAGGTAACATATTCTCAAAGAAATCTGGTCAGCATAATTGCGAAACCTCATATAACGGGTGGCGCAAAAGTAATCCTCCTATCAGAAAATGCTATAAGTTTTGCGATTGGCCCCTATTGTCAGTGGCAACTCTGCCGGCGGTCATTTACATGAAATCATATTCTCGACTTGATGTAAAAAAAAATTGAAAGACCAAATAAAAATAATCCACAAGAAGAATCAAAGTTTTTCATTTTTTTTTAATTACTGCCAAAAAACATCGGAAGATTACTTTTGCGCCACCTGTTACATTCCGGAAAGTCTTTGGCGAGAAGCCCTATTACGCATACCCACTAAACATACCCACTTGCCTCTTTTCAAGGTCTGAATCGTATATACATTCCACCTTTAACAATATAAACAGTTTGTCACATAAAAATTCAAAAAAAAAAATATGAACAAGAATATTATGGTGTCGGCTGAGACTTCGCACTAAAATCAGGACTTGTGGTGTTTTGAGTTGTGATCCTTTTGTATTTAGGGTGAAGCTTTTATTTATATAAACCCATTGTATACCCAATTTTTTTTTTTATTTTGACTTAGCTAGGAAATTGCTGAACCAGTACTTGCGGTGAACAATTCTGGTACACAATGGCGGATAATAATTATTCGAATAACAATCATACGCCCTGGAGTACCACCATGGTTAATTTTTGTATTTTAAACTAGGATTTGACACTTAAAGCTGGTAACTGGCTGCCGATTGCTACAAATGATACCTTAAAACAATGATAATTTGCTCATATTTTCAACTAACTCATAGTTTTTCTTAATGCTATTGTAAACAAATAAGTTACTAACACAAATAGGGTGTTTTCCCTAAATTCGCCGATGTGGAAATATTTTTGGACATAGCACCGGCAAATGAAGTCTGATTGGTATAAAACTTAACATTAGCTACAGACCTTAGTTTCAAAAGTTAGTAATACAAAAAAATAATTATTTCATTGAATTTTGCAGTTTTTAATGAGTTCAAGCTCGAGGTCAAGGATTTGTTGATAAAATTTTTTTATCTAATTTAGTTTCTTCTTTGAAGAACACTACTCAGGGAGTACGACAACAAATACGAAATAAAATAAATCACACGCAATAGAACGTAGAAGTTTCTTCTTCACCAGAAGTTCTAAAAAAAAAAAACTCTACCTCGTGCTTGAACTCATTAAGAATTCTAAATTCAATATAATTGAAAAAGGTCGATACAAAATACTGAATATTAAAATAAATAAATAATTATTTCTCAGGCGCCCCGGTAGGCGAGTTGGTAGCGAGCTTGCCTGGGTTGTGGGTTCGATTCCCAAAAAAATACATCGTGAGAGATTATGGATCATTCAGTTGTACTGTCATTAGTGTTACGGGTGCAGTGTGCACTGAAGCGAGTACAGTACAGAAGGCATTGAAATGAATGTCTTGATGCCGACGTTTGATACCAAGTCTGATACTCTGAAACGCAATCCATTAAGTATACTAGCCCAGTGTTATTATCGCCATAAAATGTCCCCACTATATCCACTTTAAATGTATCAACAGACATAACCTTCCACAAAGATTAGAGAAACTATACGACACGGAAAACTGAAATATGATCATAAATCATCAACTCAACCACCAGAGCCACTTGAAAAACTTCAACTGTTTTCTGTGGCATAAATAACACCGCCACCACCAACTACAACAATGCCAGCAATTCCCGTTCCCCAAGTTCTTGTCAAAAAAAAGTAGTGCTCGCTTATAATTTTGGGAATAAAACATTATTGTTGTATTACTTGATGGGATGACGGCAAGGAATTATAACCATTTACTGGTTGTTTGTCTATGTGTACGAGCGGCAGGTCCTTAAAAACCGGTGGGATTATTTTCATTTTAATTTTTTTTCTTTTTTTGGCTGTTTGACGGGTTTTGTTATGGTAAGGGAGAAACGTCTAAATTACATTCATAATAAAGTAGGTGAAAAAAATGCCAACAATGCATTCGTTCGCCTTCAGCCATTCATTCATTTATTTACTGCGTGCCGAGTTGTACAGCGACAATTTCTATGTTTACAGAGGGACGCGAGCGCAATCGAGCAATCGTTGCACAGCATTTCAGAATGAATTTCTAATGGTCAATAGTTTTTGTTGAAATAATCGATTGTTGACAGGGGCTTACAAATGCAGTTTTGGATGTCTAAATAAATATATTTTGGATGACTTTAATAAATTGTCAATAATGTTCTTGATTGTCGTTAATTCTTCCAGCAACGTAAATCCCTACGTACAATTCGCAAATCGTTGCAGTTTGGCAATCACGCCGTCAAAATGTAAATAATCCTCCATCAGACCCGGCCCATAATCTTTGTTTTTTAAAGAACTTAAAAAAACTAACTTGTTCAAGTGTTATTGAATTTTCACGGAACGGAATCGATTCTAAACCACTGTGCATTGTCGCATTGTATGCCACCTTCGACACTCGAGGAAAAAATCTCTGGCGTGTATGAGAACGACAAGCGCCTGAGTTTGATGTACAAACGGTGACAAGTAGCAATCACAGTTGAGTTTCAAATATTCTGAAAATGTAATCGAATTCTAAATATTCAAAGACATCACGAAAATATAAATTTTGCTTATCATACGAAATTTTGGAAATAAATCTGCCGCACAGCTCTTGTAAAGTCTGCAGGTGGAGAATAAATGTGAAAAAAAGTTATGGTCTGATAATTAAGAAAAAAAAAATATCATTGATTTTTTTCCCCGACTTATGTGTACAAATTTACAAATGTACAAATGTACAAAAACATACACCTTCATCACGTTGATGATTTTATACATTAACTTAATCTCAAATTTCATTACTTTTTCAATTTACAAAACATTCCAGTGATCTGCAATGATTACACCGTGTTACACACATTCTGTCCTATGAACCAAATTTACTTTTTCGGAAAGGGGATAAAAAATAAAAATACACGTATATCGGCGATTTTCATGTACACGTCAGAATGTACACGCAGACTCGTGGAAATGTCTGTATCACGTGAAATTTTTTAAAAAATAGATTTTTATCAATTCTCAGATTTTCCTTAATTTTTTTTTTTTTTTTTTTAAATGGTTATCGTTTTTTTAAGGTTTCAGTTCAAAAAACATTTTTTTTCGTAACGCTTAAGTAGTTTAAAAATTTGGAGTCTCTTCAAGTTATGCTAAGAAAAGTGAAAATTTTTTTTTTCAAAAATAATAAAAATTGGGGAAAATCTTAGAATTGATAAAAATTGTTTTTAAAAATTTGACGTGATACTGACATTTCCACGAGTCTGCCTGCCAAAAACCAGCTCGATTGGATCACTGAAAAAGGGTTAAAAATCGGTCGAAAGGCTTTCACACAGGCCACTACGAGCTTTATACTTCAAACTTAAAAAAAAAAAAAAAATCTGACGTGTACAAGAAAATCGCCGATACACATGTATTTTCCAATTTTTCGTTAATGACACTCACAGAAAAAACCAACATTATTTTTCTTTTTCTCTAATTCAATTGAATGAATTAAGATAACCACGGAATTCCTTAGCAATTTAATTGAATGAATTCAAGTATTAATAAACTGTTTTATTCCATTAATTTCAAAATCAATACTGACTGGAAATTAATTAACTTTGAATTAAAAGGCGATTAATTTTTTAACTGAATCAATAACAAATTTAATTGGATGCAGTAAAATATCAATTGGATTTTTGGGGAAATTATCAGCCGATTAAATTCTAATTTAAATTAAAATATTAATTGAATTAATTAATATTTTAATTAAGTATGTTTACGGTTGGAAATTGTTTAGTTTTAATTAATTAGGTTAATTAACATTTAATTTACAGGCAATTCATTATTTAATTGAAATTCGATTTCCATTATTTTTTTATATTGAAACAACTAATTTGAGTTTAGTAATACACAAAATCAGAGGGTTAATTCTTAATTTAATTAATATTTAGCCATTTTTCTGTTAAATTAATTTGTCTCTGAAGAATATGTGTGGCACCGAAATTGAATGGACTTGCAATACCGCCAGCAGATAGCGTGAAGTATCTAGGTCTTCACATCGACAAAAAACTAAACTGGAAAAAACATATACGAATGAAAAGACAGCAGTTAAATATAAAAACTAAGAGGATGAATTGGTTGTTAGGTCCAAAATCGGAACTAAGTTTAAACAATAAAGTAATTCTCTACAAGACGATTCTAAAGCCCATCTGGACATATGGCATACAACTGTGGGGAACGGCGAGCAATTCTAACCTAGAAATTCTACAAAGATTTCAATCGAAAACGTTGAGATTATTAACAGGGGCTCCTTGGTTTGTTAAAAATAATATAATTCACAATGACCTTCGTGTCCCGAAAGTTAAGGATGAAATTAAACGTTTTAGCGCTAATTACTTAGACAGATTAAGTACACATCCGAATGTATTAGCCATAAATTTATTAAACGATACAGACGAAGTTAGAAGACTGAAAAGACACCATGTATTGGATCTTCCCTTTATATAGATTTATTGTTATTAATATATTAATGAGCTATGTACAATAAGAACTGAAACCAAAATGAAATATGTATATATTGTTAAATTCATTGGGGTTTAACAAGTCTGTTATTTTTTAAGTGTTTAATTAATTTGCTTAATGTTTCTTGAAAATAGATCGCAAATAAAAAATATTTATAAAAAAAAATTAATATTTAAATACGAATTGAATTAATTCATATGTTAATTGAGTATGTTTACTGGCTGGAAACTATTTAATTTTTAAATTGGCTAATTAAAAAAACCTTAACCGAAAATTGATCAATTTCAAACCATTAAAGATTCTCAATTAATATTTAAATTACAAATATTGAGTATATTTAATTAATTATTATTTTAATTAAGTAATTAATTAATTAATTAAGGAAACTGTTTAATTTTTAATAAGGTTAACTAAAGAAATTAATTAATATTTAATTTAAAGGCGACTAATATTTTAATTGAAATTCGATTTCCATTATTTTTTATTTTTTTATTTATTTATTTATTATTAATTACAATACAAAGTAAATTTATATTCTAATTTTGGGTCCAAGGTTAAACCGGGTGACAAAGACCATATGTTTAGATTTTTGCAGCGACAGACCAAAGCCTCTGGTGGGAATCGAACCCACAACCCCCACGCTGATAGGCAAGCACGCTACCAACTCGCCTACCGGGGCGCCTATCATTATTTTTTATATTGAAACAATTAATTTTTAAAAAATTTTAATTTTTAATTGAAATTCGATTTCCATTATTTTTTATATCCAGCTAATTTGCAATTTAATTACAAAATTAATTCTATGAATTAAAATATTAATTGAATTAATTAACATTTTAATTGAGTATATTTACTGGCTGGAAATTATTTACTTTTTAATTAGGGTAACTAAAAAAAACTTTATCAATTTCAAACCATTAAAGATGCTCAATTAATATTTTAACCAATTCAACTGATATTTAAATTCAAGCTATTATTTTTTTTTTTTTCGATAAACTACAACTAGCTGCATTGTTGTATTTTTGGAACTGATCTCCATTGAATGATTGTAAATTTTCAGTGACGGAAAACTGTGAAAGCCGAACTTCAATTAAAATATTAGTTAACTTGAAAGTAAGAATACATTTTTTTCCGGTTAAAAAATATAATCAGTTATATAAAGAACTTATTATACTTTGTGAATTTAATTAATATTTTAATTCATTCAATTAATTTTCTAATAAATTCAAGTAATATTTAAATTCAATTAATTTTTTAATTGAGTTATGACAAAAAAATACTTTTAATTCATTTAATATATTTTTTAAGGATATTCATCCATTCAAATGATATTTTTTTAATTCATTCAATAGATTTTCTAATAAATTCAATTAACATTCTAATTCAATTGTATTTTTAATTGAGTTATCACGAAAAATGTATTCAATTGATATTTTATTGCATTCACTCAATTTTCTAATACATTTAAATAATTTTTAAATTGAGTTATGACGAAAAATTAATTGAATTGATATTCTAATTCATTTTTATAAATTTCAATTTATATTTTATTTCATTCAATCAATTTTCTACAAAAATTTAAATAATTTTTAAATTGAGTTATCACGAAAAATTATTTCAATTGATATTTTAATTCATTTAATAAATTTTTTAATAATATTTATCCATTCCATTGATATTTTAATTCATTAAATTAATTTATTAATTGAAATAAACCAACAATTAATTGGCTGATTCTTTGGATCTGTGTAGTGTCAGAACTAACTTGACCCATAGCCTTTTCAAGTCTTCTCTAGATAATGTAGAGTGTTAAACAGACCGCCCTGCCGTCGCCTTAATTAAATTATGCATTTGACAGATATTATTTCTTTGGCTGTAAGTATGTGCCAGAACTTCCTCAGACTCTTACGCGAGCATGTTAGACTTTCTAGTTGAATTCCTCCATAAAAAAAAAAAATCAACACGACAAGCATATGGCACATGGCGTTGTTGTTGACAGCCGTGGCGGTTGAGATGACAATGGCGGTGACGACGATGACTACATCGGGAATGGTGGCATGATGAGGAATCCTTGACGATGGTTGGTGAAAGGAAAAGTATGAATGACGAAAGTATAAAAACCACTTAAGGGTTCTTAACTTAATTATTAAATGAATAAAACATTTAAGGGTTGCACACCAACGCCGGCAAGCCAAAGGGAAGAGAAGCCATCGTTTCAGATCTGTCACAACAAAGCCCATGCAATAAAAGGGAAACAGGAAACCCTTCATTACCTCAGCGAAATTTCTATCTACTCATGTTCGTCAATAGACGTAAATTTAAATTTGTAAATACTTAGTTTTGTGATTTAGACAAACTAATGTTGATTTGTATGACATTTTCAAAAAATAATGTGTGTATGATTTATTTGCTATGGTACTCACCAAATGTTACACCATTCGTTTGTTTCTCTTTATCCTTGTCTTTGTCCTTATCCATTTTCTCGCCGCCCAATGGCTCCAATTCGATGCCATCCATTGTGGCAACTTTGTAGTCTCGCTTTGACATGTTGCCACAACAAAAACCGCAACATAACATTTGACCAATTTTGAAACCAATTGTTGTTGTTCTTCTACGACGGCTTGTTGTTATTATGGCTGTAGCTCAAAAGTGTCTGTCGTCTAGTCGTCGCTGGCTGTTGGTGCTGTGGTGTGGATTACTCCTTGGATTGCCAGAAGTGTCGTGTAAATAATTTACTGGAATTGTAGTGTTTGGAATTACTTCTTTTTTTTTTTTTTTCTTTGGTTGGGGCAACTGCAACGGCTACGTCGGCTGCAACTTGCTACTTAAGGTTGCACAACTTATGGGACTCTAGGGAGTTTGGAGTACAAATTTTTGTTTGTAGGTGTAGTGTTGTGGTTGTTGTTGTTGCTAATCTAGGGTTTAGTGTAAAGTTTACTACTACAGTCTGGGTAACTAACGGCTAATGGTGTAAATGATATATATATTTATATAAATTTTTGGTTGGTTGGTTGGTTTCGGCCGAATAAACGTAGGCAAAAAGGTGCAAAATTGGTCCAAGATCTGAAAGAAAAAAAAAGAATAAAAGACAAGAAGAAGATATATTAAATGGGCAGGAGAGTGGTTATAGAATAAAATGCTACAGTGAAAGTAAACTTATGAAATGAGCTAGAAAACTTTAGCTAGAATATTTAGTTTTAAAAATAAATCTTGAAATCGAAAATAATATGGCAACTCTCGCAAAAATAGTCAGCAAAAGTTTGAAGCACAATGATCGCAAACATATTGCAGTGGTCAAAATCTGTGTCAGCAAGTTGATTGTGAAATTTTTGTTGTCGCATATTATTTACATGTGGTGGAAGAACGAAGTCTTCTTCCACCATGACATCGCCATGGGAAAATTGGGGCCATGAATTGCTAACTCATTTGCAATCAATCATTTTCACATCTGAAGAAATTGGTCGGTTGTAGGAGATTTGAGTCATCGCCAAAATACACGCGTATTTAGAGGACATTGAGAAAACATTTAATTTGTAAGAAATAAAATAATTGCTAAAACAATGGACTACATGTAGCGAGTTAAGGGGAGACTATGTTGAGAAAGCAAAGACCATTTAATACACAGACGACTTAAGTCGTTTGCTAAATTTTTTCCAAAAGAGGGCATATGTGGATGTTCTCTTATCTCCTTGGTAAAACTGTCAAATGGCGAAATGAGTATTAGCGAAATCGAGAGTGTGCTTACGAACGAATGCATCAAAAAACGACTTGGGATGTCTGCCCTCTGTATGGTCTTTGGAGGAAACAAAGACCATACAGAGGTCAGACGTCCCATGTCGGTTGCTGAACATTTCCAAGAGGGTATTTAAACAGTATTTGTTTTAAAAAAGTAAATATTTGTTTTAAAAAAAAAAACATTATTTGCTTTGAAAACCTTTCAAATATTGCCATGCCAATTACTTACATCTAGAGTGTGTAGCCGACCTAATGTGTCAAAAAACAACTTGGGACGTCTGCCCTCTGTATGGTCTTTGGAGAAAGGAGATTTTTTTCTTTTTGCCTAACAAAATAGGTTTTATTGAAAAAGTTAGAGAGCAGAATTTTCGAGATTTTGAAACCAAAGACCATACAAAGGGCAGACGTCCTAAGTTGTTTGCTGAACATTTCCAGCATTGGTTTTAAAAAAGTAGGTATTTGTTTAAAAAAAAAACATTATTTGCTTTGAAACCCTTTTAAATATTGCCATGCCAATTAGTGACTTCGAATGTGTCAATCACACTAGAGAAATCACTCTAGCATTAAATGTTTTAATTTAATAAAATAACGATTGTCAAGAAAGCGATATTTTATGGCGGTGGATTACACACAGTGGTAAATTTTAGCTCCCTTTCCCCCAAAACATATTTAAGATAGCACTGGTGTAATCTGATCTAATTTCGATAGAACAAGGTTTCCATTTGAGCTGAACGATGATCAAGATAAGTACTGAGCTCCACTTTGTTCTGTACAATTTCATAAAAATCCGGCCAGAAAATTCGCCCACTTTACCCTCAACGGTCTCTCAAATCCAAGAGCATTGTATGAATAAATTTCTATATGAATTTTTGGAGAAGAGTGTTTGAAAAATCATCAGCATTTATGTGGTGAGGCGTTCACTGAAAAAGTGTCTAAAATCAGATTTCAACCTGAGATTTAGACGCGACAGTCAAGCACACCCTACTACACAATTGCCGACCAACCTACACGATGCAGTCGATATTGATGATAGTACATTCGCACTGTGCCTAACTTGGAGTAAATCTAAACTGTTCACTATGATCCGTGTACATTAGGGTGAACGTTATTTTTCATTTTAGAAAAGTCAAGATCCCATAGAAGTAGATTTGTTTATTGGCCCAAAAAAAAATTGTTTGAAAAATTATCGAACTCGCAACGTTATTTTTCATTTTAGAAAAGTCAAGATCCCATAGAAGTAGATTTGTTTATTGGCCCAAAAAAAATCGTTTGAAAAAAAGTGAGTCAAACATTTGAAATTGCTGGAAATGGGGGGGGGGGGTCCGGTTTTGCGTGGAATCACCACTTGAAACTGTCAATAGAACTGTATGTGTCACTTTTGTTTCGGCTCGAATGCCTTCTTCTGTTATCTTCGGTGTCAGGACCTATTTGGAAAAAATTACATTTAATTGCCGAATTATAGAACATTGGAATCTGAGGAAACACTTTGGTGCTTGAAATACACTTGATCACATTTACCCAATAAGGGGACAACTTTACCTTTTTTTTTAATTTTAAGGACGCTATTAAGTGAATGTTATTAAATTAAAATCTTAATATATATTTACCCTCGACACAGATTCACTGACTCTGTCACGCAGTATGTAGGAATTTAAATAGGCATTCTATAATTTTCTATTTTCTATAAATAATAATAATAAAAAAAATAATATTTTTTTTTGTACAGAAATTGTGTTTTCCCCAAATTTTTTTTTTACCAAAATTTTTTTTTTACTATTTTTTTTTTACAAAATTTTTTTTTTTCAACAAATTTTTTTTTTTGAACAAAATTTTTTTTTTCCACAAAAATTTTTTTTTTCAACAAAAATTTTTTTTTGAACAAAAATATTTTTTTTCTAAAAGATAATAATATTTTTTTTTTGTACAGAAATTGTGTTTTCCCCAAATTTTTTTTTCCAAAATTTTTTTTTACAAATTTTTTTTTTTACAAAATTTTTTTTTCAACAAAATTTTTTTTTTTCCAAAATTTTTTTTCAACCAAAATTTTTTTTCAACTTTTTTTTTTTCAACAATATTTTTTTTTTCAACAACATTTTTTTTTTCAACAATATTTTTTTTTTCAACAACATTTTTTTTTTCAACAAAAATTTTTTTTTGAACAAAAATTTTTTTTTTCAGGAAAAAATTTTTTTTCTACAAAATTTTTTTTTTCAACAGAATTTTTTTTTTCCACAAAATTTTTTTTTTTTAAACACATTTTTTTTTTCATATTTCAATGGGCGCCATAGGCGCAGTACAACTTACTAGTAATTAAATAATTTCATGAATCCTGAAGGAAACTGCGAAGATGGATCAGATGGTGGTGAACATCAATGGAAATCTATGGAGGACAAATGGAAATGTCTTCCACTAAGTCACTACCACTACAGTGTTCATTAACAACGCTATAAGGACATTTGTCTGATATAATTTTCCGAATGTCGAATTCTTTGACTGGAAATGAACAAGATGTCTAAAAACGTTACAGAATTGAAGTCGATGCCTCCATGGAGGATAGATGAAAATAACTTCCACGAAGTCACTACCCCTTACTTAAAGCTAACAGTATCCACTAACAACGCTAGAAGAACATGTATCTGAAATAATTTTCAGAATGTTGAATTCTTCGCCTGCAAATGCCTGCTTGGAGGACAAATGGAAATAACTTCCACTATGCTATTACCCCGGAATTAAAGTGTCCACAGTGTCCACTAACAACAGTGTCACTACCCCTTACTGAAAGCTTACAGTGTTCACTAACAACGCTAGACGAACATGTGTCTGAAATCATTTTCAGAATGACGAATTCTTCGCCTTCGTATGTTTCAATCATCAGAATGGTCATGCAGCTCTTGTTATTGCGTTATGGGCAGCATTATTGTCTTCCGTCGTACAATGAATTCCGTGGGAGCGCTTTTCGATCCGTATATCGATATTGATCGGAAAATATAAATAACGCCCACCCTACTGTACAGTGTTCACCTCAGCAATCGGTTTCATTAGCAAAGTTGGCGGCACTAAGTGCGAGGCGTATTGAAAATACAATAAAAATGTGAAAACTTTTCCGGCAAACAAACTTTATAGACTTTACAACCAAGAAACAAGGAAAAAAACAGCACACAAAAAAAACGGCAGCTTTTTGAAATCTCAAGTGGACTTTTGCATAAAGAAGAAAGAGATCGAAAAAAAAGTGTTCCATCGTCGGCAGCTGGATTTGGATGGCAGCAATTGAGTCCGGAATTGTGAATGCTAAAAGCAACAGCAAATGGATGGACCCATAACATGCTGGTATGCCTCAGTGGGCTGGAGGGGATACAGTCAATTGTAATGCCTTAATGGCAAATAACAGCACCACTGACTGTGCGATGGTTGGTATTTGTGAAAAGTGGCCCCTTTAGAATACGAAGCGCTGGCTGGTAATAGAAGAAACCGGCAAGGAAAACAATAACAGCAGCGACAACGAAAGAAACCCAAAGAACACAACAACTTTACTTTTGTTTTTTCTCGTTTTTTTTTCTTTTCGAAACATAAGTTGTCTAAAAAGGATATCCGTTTGGTTGACTTTTTATTCCGAAATAGAAAACACCAGCAATTGAACATGCATTATTATGGCAAGCGATGAGCGAGGAAACGCTCCTCCTCGTGGCACCTCAGCGATGAGTATTTGAAATGTTCAACGATACGACGACGACAATGACGACGGCAACAAGGAAACTCCACAAGGATAACAATTTATTAGTCATATTTGAACAACTAGAATAGGTGATGTAGCACGACAAGGCAGCCGGAGAAGGGAGGCCAGCAACAGTCGGCTGGCTGTCATGGACGACAGTTTTCGGTTGAGTTTCAGGTTTCGACTAGCTATTTGACCAGTACATATTAACATGAGGTAATTTGTATTTTTGGCATCAAGGACACCCCGTGTCCCTCCTCTCCCTGTGTACAACTGCAACCTGACACATACCACAGCATTTACATAAAATATCGCCTGTCGGTTTGGTTAAGAAAAAGAAAAACCCCGAACAAATATACACAACAGAAATATGAACGGGCAACCAAAGTCTGGCCCTGAACAATTGGTGTGTTAAAAACGGAAGTTATAAAAATGTCCATAATTGGACGACAATGATTATGAAGTAAAAAAAAAAAATAAAATGCCACTAGGAAAACAAGGTTGTATTCAATCGTTTGAAAGTATGCACGACGAGCGTGTACCGGTAAATTGGCGGCTTGTTAACATTTTCATGTTTACGCAAAATAAAATTTGCATTGCCCATCGACCAAACACGACGGACTTCAAAGAAAGTGTTTCTTTGGTCGGAATTACAATTGAAAACGGGGTCCCTCTAAGCTTGCTGGCACTGTGTCACAGCACAATTATAAAAGCGAGGTCAAATTGAAAATGAAAACCGACCAACAATTCTACCAGCGAGTGATACACCAAGCAAAATACTCTCCTGCCTGCTGGCACAAGTGGAGATGGAAATCGAAAGAGAGCAACCGGAGGATTCAGTGCACAGCCAAACATAAAGGACATCTTGTAGTCCAATCTAAGAACAACCAGTGAGAATATGCCGGCGAAGGAGTCGTGTTGATAGGGTGCATACATCAGCTTATCGGTACCATCGGGAAGTAAGAAGACATGGCTGATGTGTGGAACCTAAGCCCACAGAAATTCTAGAGAAGTGAATATACAGAAACATTAGAGCATCAGCAAACTTCAGAATGTAGACAAAAATAATAGCTGTGCTCCATTGGGAAATCCGCACGTCGAGTATTGAGATTCTCACAAAATACATGAATTCAACTTTCAAAAATCAGATGAGGCAGCTTGCAACAACTACTGTCGAATAAGGTGAATAGACTGAAACCTTATTGACAATTCTCAGAAACATTGTTTGGAATGTTGGGAAAAGCAAAAGTTGTATGGATTGTGCTAAGGGTTTAGGTGGAAAACATCGACATCAATGGAAATATTGAGCGAGAAGTAACGGGAGCTATTTCAAGAATCGTGAAGGAAACGGCGATGATGACGGACGATTGATGTCAACATCAAAGGAAACACAAACGCTAGATCTATGGAGGACAAATGGAAATACCTTCCACTAAGCCAATATCCCTAAATTAAAGCTAACCGCGTTCACTAACAAAGCTAGAAGAACATTTGTCAGAAATAATTTTCAAAATGTCGTATTCTTCGCCGGGAAATGCAAAAAATGCCTAAAATTGCTACAGAATTGAAATTAATGACTCCATGGAGGACAAATGCAAATACCTTCCACTAAGCCACTATCCCTAAATTAAAGCTAACAGTGTCCACTAACAAAGCTAGAAGAACATGTGTCAGAAATAATTTTTAGAATGTCGTATTCTTTGCCGAGAAATGCAAAAAATTGCTCCAGAATAGAACAAAGTCTTCAATATTCGGCCACACGAAATGGTTTATGGTGCATCCAGCTCTATTTCTTAAAAAAAAAATGGGTCAATCCGCACCAAACAGTTACTGTTTTCGGAAGCATTGGCTTCTTGACGATCACTTGCCGTTTTTCGAATCCCCAGATGCGGTAGCCACTGAGGTAAACAGGCGAATCGCAAGAAAATATAATTTATCCAGCAAAATTGTTGTCCATTTCGATCTGATATTGGGCCCAAGTGGTGAAATGCCCCAAATATTTTATGTAATATTTCATATTTCATTTTTGTTGAATTTTTCTTATGGAAAATGCCTGTAACATTGCAAAATTGCCCAATTTTGGGGAATTCATTGTTTTTTTGGGATATTTTCCATAAGAAAAGTTAATCATCTACAAAGCGCAACCGCGCGTGGTTTTTCTCTATAATTAGTTGGGGTTACAACCCTATTTATCACATTTGAAAAATATATATATTTGAAGATATTCTGACACTTTATATGTGAAAACAAATTGGGCAATTTTTTATAAATTATTTGGGGTATTTTTAAAAAATTTTAGGAATTTTTCATATTGAGCGTTTGGGGTTTTTTTCATGTGTTTTGGGAAATTCTTCATTTGCCTTTTTTGGGCATTTTTCCTTAAAGGTATTAACAAAAAACGGCAGACATTTTGCTAATATTTTATTAGGTTTTTAGAGACACACATTGTCTCACTTAAAATCTCGAATCAAATGAATGCATTTCTTGCATCCAATTAATGAATATTATACATTAAGGTGATGACAACTGTACATGAATTTAATGAAAATGTATATTGAATTAATGTAAAATATCAATGAAAAATCGATGTAATATTCTACATCAAATCAAGGAAACGTACACGCTAAAAAATACGTCTTTTTTTGTTTACACACAAGTAAAACGCGTGTTTAGTGTTTGTAGCAAGTAAAGATTATTTCCTTCTACACAAAGCTTATTTGGATGTAAATATAACTCGTTTGCTATTAATATTACGTATTTGTGTATAAGCAATAACGTGTTTGGGAAAAACAGACAACGAACTTATTAAAGTCAACAAAGTACAACATTTGGGTGCGAATAAGTGTGTATTTGTAACTGTTTTCGTAATTTTTTTTTTCTGCCTTTACGCTCTTTAAAATAAAAGCAATACCGAGAGAATGAGATGGATTGTTATATAAAAATTCTCAAATTGAAAAAAAAATAAAAAGTAAGTCCAAAATGCATACATCTACATTTGATATTTATCACCTACAAACAAGTTTATATTTGTGGTATGGAAAAATATATATCTGTTTGATGCGAACTTGTTTGCTGAAATTTGTTAAAATGGCCATTTTTTTTTAGCGTGTACAGATCTTTGTAGACATTTATCTTTATCTCTTTCTGCCAGTGTATTTCTGATAGACAACAGCAATTAGATTCAGTATATTTTAGACTTCTATCACCATTTCCGCTTTCAATATGAATAATTTGAAATGATTTAAATGGAAAACCGGCAAGTAGACATAAACAAGACGACCTTAGAGTAACCCTGACAGAAGCTCTTTCATATGTTACATATGTACGTATGTAGGGTCTGTACAAATGTCCTCATGCAAGAAGAAACTAACTAACTTTTCTAAAATCTCTCATTTTCTAAGTGTCCATCTACCACACATGGCATCTCCCCCCAAGGTAAATAAAGTTTTAGTGCCACTAGCGACAAATGTTGCGCTTCTTTGTTGGATGATGTAAAAGGTTTGTTTGTTTGACAATTTGTTTCATTAAACAGCACATTATGTCATATCTAAGCTGTTGTAACAGTTCTCTCTTCCCACTCACGCTCACACACACACTCTGCAGAAAAAAAACAAATAACGTCTAAGGAAATGCTCAACAAACACACATCAAATAATTCAAATGCAAGCAGCAAACTGCTGCGGGCAACAGGAGCTACAGTTACATCAGCAGCAGCAAACAACTGCAATAAAAGCAAAAATAAAAAATTAAGCCAACAACAAACCCACAAAACAACAATGCTTTCCCACCAACACTCCTCCACCACATCATCTTCTGTACGTCGGATAGCCGACTCTATCACAATTGTGCTGACGTTTCTTTTTTTGTTTTGTGCCGAACAAAAAACATTTTCCTGTCAATACTTTGGTTTCCTCTACAAAGCAACAAATAGGAGCACAGCGACAACAACAACAAGAATACAGCAGCACAACACAAAACAGGAATAAATACTGGCACAGCAGCATCGTCATCAACACAAACATACAATTGCTCTCTCACACACAACCGAACACACACGTTGGAGAAGAGGACACAACAAATGCTGTGGAAACTTTATATCATCCATCGCAACGACGTGCGGTTCAACGGCCGCTCTACATGTTGCTCACTTTTTTGTTTGGAGTGCCGCTGCCGCTGCCGCCTTACTCAAAAAAGGAAGAGGCAGCAGCAGCAGCAGTAGCAAATGTAAAAGAACGTCAAGCAAATGCTGCTGATGGTGTGATTTTTTTTTGCTGCTGCTGTTGTTGTTGCTTGCATACTCCTGCCGCTAAATGCTCTTCATATACATACTTATTATTATTGTTACTGTTGTTGCTGCTGCGACTGCTGCTTATTGTTGTTGCTGTTGTTTTAGCTGGTGTTATTGTTGTCGTCAGGTGTTCTTGCTTGGTTACCTACTGATTTCTTCTACCAAAGAACAGCCAAAAGAAGGTGTTTTTTTTTTGTAGTCCTTTTTGTATAAATGTGATTCGCATAAAATTATGAAAGGACGTAGACCAAGACGAACGCCCTGCCCTGAAAGTGTTGGGCGGGGGTGACCTTACAGTGGGCTCGTAACATGTGCAGGAAACGGGAGCAACGTTTGGATATGTGAGGAGAGTATGGCCAATTGAAACATTTTGAAAAATAAGTCTCTTTTTAATGGTTACACACAAATAAAACGCGTGTTTGGTCTTTGTAGCAAGTAAAGCTTATTTCCATCTACACAAAACTTATTTGGATGTAAATATAACTCGTTTGTTATTAGTATTACATATTTGTGTATAAGCAATAGCGTGTTTGGTAAAAACAGACAACGAACTTATTAAATTCAACAAAGCACAATATTTGAGTGCGAATAAGAGCGTATTTGCAGCTGCTTTCGTAATTTTTTTTTTGCATCTACGCTCTTTAAAACAAAAGCAATACCGAGAGAATGAGATGGATTGTTATATACAAATTCACAAATTGAAAAAAATAAATAAAATGCATTTGATATATATTACCTACAAATAAGTTAATGTTTGTGGTGGGGAAAAATATATTTACAAGGTGGCGCAAAAGTAATCCTCCTATCAGAAAATGCTATAAATTTTGCGATTAGCCCCTAATGTCAGTTCTGTTTTGACATTTGTGTAGTAAACACATGCGAAATACACGCGGGAATATTCTAAAATATTTCGACAAAGCTTTTCTGGGAACTTTTTTAAACCGATTACAATCCAATTTATATACATAGATAATGAAATGCTTGCAGAGGAGAAGCTACACGCTGAAAAAATGACAATTTTATCAAACAAATTAGGCATCAAACATATATATATTTGCCCGTACCACAACATTAACTTGTTTGCAAATGATTTTAATTGCAGCCAAATAAACTTTGTTTAGAAGCAAATAAGCTTTCCTTGATATAACCTCTAAGTACGCGATTTACTTGTGTGCAAACATTTAAAGAAGCCAGATTTTTCAGCTCGTTGGCTTTTAGTAAAGCCACTTGGTGCTTATGCAATACCAATCCATGTCCATTTCTATGGTGTCAAATGGTTCTTTATAACTTTTACCGGGTGGTTCATCTAGTGGATTCTTTATTAATTACATGTAATTTTGACAGTTAGAGTTCTCGCTCGAAATCTTGACAGGAAGTCAGTATTATATCTCTGTGGAATGAAATGAATGGCTGCACGAATCACACTGGCAAGACTTTAGCTGTCGTTGCAGAGAGTGTGCTACTCAGTGTTCGAACTTCAGTCCTGGGATCGAAAACCCCGCACGTATCCGCCGAGGTTGGCAGTTTCGTGCGAATTTTGGAGCGGTGGCATCATTGACCCGTTTTTCTTTGAAAATTCGATTGAAAGCGTCATTTCAGTTAACAGTTTAAACATTTTTGTGGTACGAGATTGAAGACATGGACTTAATTTGTTTCATGTCATACATCCGATGCCAGAATCAATCTTTTGCACATCAAGTCTTGTAATTGTTTTATTATCGTTCTTGGTTATGTCAATTGGCCTCCTCGGAGCTACAAGTTGATGTTGAACGAATGCGAACAATCCATAAACTATTTAGGCCCTTAAGATAAATATCGAGCTAGCCGTTAAAGCCAGAAACCGTAACCAAGGTCTTGGATAATTGGTTTGATGGATTACGTTACTGCGACACCAGCCGAGGCTTGAAATCGTGTTCCATTTTTAAAAATAAACTTTTACTTAAACTACCCTTTATGCTATTTTAGGCAAGAATTTTCCAAAATCTCAATGACTGCCGGACTGGATGAAGATCTCAGTAACTAATACGCAAATCTAGTGGTATTATTTTCACCACGCTACCTCAAGATGCATGTAAAACCATTCTCTGGCTTAGATACAATTGAGGTCTATCGAGATTTAATCAGTTTTGAACCATCCACCCTCCATCTCCACGTTCGTCCCACAGTATTCGCCTACTCTGTACAATGGAAATACATACAATTCGCCGGAAGACAAAGTCATAGCCAAAACTTAGTATACCACCCAACTACTTGTGGTGAGATGAGATTGCAATAATGAAAAGAACATCCTCATCGTCATTAAAGATGAACGGAAAGGTATGAAGCCTTTGACACAAACTGTAATTAGATGAAGTTGAAGTTGAGTTCCCGCCACCAGTCCATGCCAACCACCCGCCTAAGAAGAAGTTCTTAATTTTCAAAAAGTTCTTTTCAGCAAATCTCTATTATTTAAAACAGAACTCCCCCCACACACACACACACTTCTCGCATGACAACCACCTCCCCCCCAGGCAGTAAAAGGCAGTCGGGGCCGGGTAGCATTTTGCATAAATAGTACGTACAAATGCTTTTAGATTATGGAAGATTTGTACTTTGTCCTAAAAGGATCTTGTGCTGTTTCTCCTTGTGCCGAATCAAAGTAAATGTTAGCGAATGTAGGTCTTTCGTTGAGGAGGACTTTTAAGTGTACGAGTCATAAGTAGGAGTTTTATGTTTTCTGTTGAACATTTTACAGAAATGGTTGGGTTTTTTTTTCTTGTTAATGTAGTGGAGAATTTAGTGATAGTTGTTGGGAAAAAGTTTGTCCTGGCTATCGACTTCAAATATTTAGGCCGCAAAATACATATGAATTAAACTAGACATTAGAGTGGTTTGTGTGAAAAAAAAGTTTAATTAGTATAAAAAAAAGTAATCTCCTGAGAGAGATTTCAGATATAACACCGTGTTACAAAGAATAGATTTTTTTCTGTCCTATGAACCAAATGCACATATTCGGAAAGAGGGGAAAAAATAAAAATACACGTGTATCGGCGATTTTCATGTACACGTCAGAATTTCACACAGGCCACTACGAGCTTTACTCTTCAAACTTAAAAAAAAATCTGATGTGTACATGAAAATCGCCGATACACGTGTATTTTTATTTTTTATCCCCTTTCCGAAAAAGTAAATTTGGTTCATAGGACAGAGTGTGTGTAAATTTTAAAGTAATCAAGTGGACAAATATTAAGTTCGGCCGGGCCGAATCTTATATACCCTCCATCATGGATTCGTTGCATTTCGATACCCATATGTCCATGTTTGTCAGGGGCCGGTTTTTTGGCCGCTCGTGACCCGATAGTCCCAGGAACCCGATCACAAATTTTATCCAAATTTCGTTGCATTTCGAGAAAATTTCGTTGCATTTCGATACCCATATGTCCATGTTTGTCAAGGGACGGTTTTTGGGCCGCTGGTGACCCGATAGTCCCAGAAACCGGATCAAAAAATTTAGGCAAATCATGAAAATAAAGGCATATTTGGGTTCGTGAGTAAATTTCGTTGCACTTCGATACCCATATGCGCATGTTTATCATGGGCCCTTTTTTGGGCCCCTAGGGTCCACGGAACCCATGAGCACGCCCATTTTTGGGATTTTTTTCCCCATCTATAAATTATATAAACTTAGAACAATTTTACCAAAAAAAATCAGATGTAGTGAAAAAAAATATTTGAAAAATTTGATTATGGCCGGGATATATTTAGTCCCGTAAAGGGGAACTTTTTCCCCTTTGGTCCGATATTGCCCATTCTCGAACTTAACCTGCTTATGGGCAAAAAACATCTTCCTACAAAATTTCTTAGCGTTGGTCGTTCGCACTCTATCGTGATTTCAACAGACAACAGACGGACGGACAGACGGACATCGCTAGAATGTCTTAGAATGTTACACTGACCGATAATATATATACTTTATAGGGTCGCAGATCACTCTTTCGAGGTGTTGCAAACGGAATGACAAACTTAGTATATACTCCATCCTATGATGGAGTGTATAAAAAGATAATAATTTGTAAAAGGTTTGGATAGATCACGGAAAATGCATCGTTATCGCGAGGATACCAGAGGAGGTCCACCAAAAAACCTGCGGCTTTGCTCGACTGAGGAGCGATTTTATGAATTGCTGAACATAAAAGAAGGTTAAGAGATTAACAACGAAAATACTGTGGTAGAGAAAGTCAATTCAGTCGCCTGTGGAGATGTGGCGACTTCCATTATCTAGTAAAACTCATTATTCCAGGCGATTGGCGATTGCGATTTGTTGACTAAGAAAACTCTTTCCGAATCCGAGCCTTACGTTCGTGGACTTTAGCGATTTCATAAAATACCTGACTTATGAAGTGATATTGTACAGCTGCAAGCTGACAAAAAAATGGGCTTTTCACCCATTTCAGCAAACAAATTATGCATCAAACATCTTAATATATATTTACCCTCGACACTGATTCACTGATTCACTGATACACTGATTCACTGACTCTGTCACGCAGTACGTAGGAATTTAAATAGGCATTCTATAATAATTCTAATAAATAATAATAATAAAAAAAATAATATTTTTTTTTTGTACAGAAATTGTGTTTTCCCCAAATTTTTTTTTTACCAAATTTTTTTTTTCCAAAATTTTTTTTTTACAAATTTTTTTTTTTTACAAAATTTTTTTTTTCCACAAAAATTGTTTTTTTCAACAACATTTTTTTTTTTCAAGAAACATTTTTTTTTCAACACAGTTTTTTTTTTTCAACAACATTTTTTTTTTGCCCAAAATTTGTTTTTCCATATTTCAACGGGCGCCATAGGCGCATTACAACTTACTAGTCTTAATATATATTTACCCTCGACACTGATTCACTGATTCACTGATACACTGATACACTGATTCACTGACTCTGTCACGCAGTACGTAGGAATTTAACACATTGAGTGCCATGGCTACACGTTTTCGTGCGACACCTAATACTTCCTGGGGTGCCACGTCGCACGCTTTCGTACGACAGGCATTGTCTGGCCTTAGATATTGTCGTGCGTTTCTGTGTGACTCTACAGGGTTTTTTTAATGTGTTTCTAGTACCCTAATGTTTGCCCTAAATTTTGGTTCAAGTTTCATAGAGATATCTTCATTTTTTGCGGTTTTATGATAAAAAAATTCCGTCGTGCAGTGCCACGTCGTACAGAAACGTGCGACATAAAAAAACCGTTATAAAATCCAAAATAAACCACAAAATTATCCGGGATTGGCGCAGAACTGAATATTTTCTACTTTTACACCAGTTTATAGCAAAAAATGTGCTTGGCACCCGGGGAAGGTTTTCGTCAAAACCCCTTGGCACTCAATGTGTTAAATAGGCATTCTATAATAATTCTATAAATAATAATAATAAAAAAAATAATATTTTTTTTTTGTACAGAAATTGTGTTTTCCTTAAATTTTTTTTTACCAAAATTTTTTTTTCCCCAAAATTTTTTTTTTACAAAATTTTTTTTTTCCACAAAATTTTTTTTTTCTACAAAATTTTTTTTTTTCCACTAAAATTTTTTTTTCAACAAATTTTTTTTTTTTCAACAAAAATTTTTTTTTTCAGCAAACTTTTTTTTTTTCAACAAAAATTTTTTTTTTCTACAAACATTTTTTTTTTCAACAAAATATTTTTTTTTCCACAAAAATTTTTTTTTCAACAAAATTTTTTTTTTTCAACAAAAATTTTTTTTTCAGCAAAAATTTTTTTTCCACTAATTTTTTTTTTTCCAATTTTATTTTTTTCCGAAATTTTTTTTTACAAAATAGTTTTCCCAAATATTTTTTACAAAATTTTTAAAATTAAGTAACAAATACTTTCTCAAGCAAATTAACGGGCGCCATAGGCGCATTACAACTTACTAGTATATATATATTTGCCACAACATCAACTTGTTTCTAGGTTATGTATGTTATGTATTCATGTATTCATTTTTTTCAGCCTGTGAGTCTCTGTATATTAATATATTATATTCTCTCCGTTATTATTACTCTCTTGACGAGCGTAGAGGCAGAACAAAGAATACGAAAATAGCTGCAAACATATACTTATTTGCACTCAAAAGTTGTACATTATTGAATTTAATAAGTTGGTTGCCTATTTGTTCTCAAACACGCTATTACTTCTGCCCAAATACGTAATAATAATAGCAAATGAGTTATATTTACAGCCAAATAAACTTTGTTAAGAAGCAAATAAGCTTTAGTTAATACAATCTCCAAACACGCGATTTACTTGTGTGCAAACATTTAAAAAAAAACACTGATTTTTCAGCGTGTGTTTAAGCCACTTCACCTTCTGCATCTTTAATGTCGCGATGGTCTGCCTGCCTGTGGACGACCGTGGTGTGGTGGGTAGTGTGTGCGACTATCACACAAGTAAACACAGGTTCAAAACCGGGTAAGAACATCAAACATTTTTCAGCGGCAGTTTTCCACCTCGTAAATGCTGGTGACTTTAAGAGTAAGAGAGTAATCTCTAAGCCATATAAATCTTCTCCCTAAAAAGCATTCTCCGTTCGTAGCCGGCTTTCAACAGTATGTCCCGGTCCGTGAGTATACACAATTATATGGCACACAGCTCAATGATGCGAGAGAAGTTCGCCGTGTGTTCCTTCATGGAATGTTAAGGGAAATAAGTAAAGTCTGCCAGCCTCAGAAATTGTGTTGATTTATCGCTAGCTAAATCCTCAGCCTGGAAAACACTACAGATGTCATATAATATAAAGGACACATATGTCTAGAATTTTTTTTATTATAAAGAAGCCAACACCAATTTTCACAACCAGTGTTGCCAGGTTTCTCTAAGAAGAAAATCCCCCAAATTACACGAGATCACCAATGAAAATCCCCTAAAAAATTAATTTTTATATGACATTTATATAAAACGATTTATCAGAAAATTTGATCATAAAATATGACCCAGGACTATTTTTTTAATAAAAGAGAAAATTCAAAACTTATGAAAATAATTTTAATTTTCAAACTTAGGTGGAAATCGCCTAAACTGGCAACACTGGTCACTTGTCTCTGATAATCTGACACTTGAACCACTTTGTCGAAATCCCTGTCTCCCTAAGACTCTACGCCCCTTTCGTGAAATCCTCAGTTGTTTCCAAATACAAGATCTATTTTAAGGACTGTGTTCCAGAATCAACGTAGAAAACACTTTTGAAGTAGAAAACATTTTTGAGTTCTGTAAAAAAAATATAGACTGGCGTTGTCTATATGGCAGATGACCTACTTTTATTTACAGAAGTAGTAATAACTCGGCAAATGTGAAAAAAAACTGGTTGTCCTCTGTTAGAAATATCTTTGGAACGAGTTGCCGCTGGTTCCAAAAGATCTAATTTTTTGTAAAATCTCAATCTTGTAAATATCGCTGAAGGCATGCTAAGAAGGGACAGTTCCGATCCTACATTCATATAGCTGGTAATGAGACACAGGTTTATAAGATCGATATGCAATGCAGGCAACAAGCATCAGAACAATAAAATTCCGTCAAAGGCCATCGAAAAGTCAAAGGTTTCTTATTGTTATAACACTGTTCTGCACTCGGAAATCTTGCCCGAAGGTCTGACGGTAAATAAAGAATATTATCCGAACTTTGGGGGCCAGATTTGTAGAAAGAAATCAATTTAAATAATCATCTCACCAGCCTATCATTGTTTCAGACATTTCACAACAACGATTCAACAACCTCCGTGTTCATTCGATATGGCTTCGGTTGACGTTTTTCTCTTTCCAAAACACAGGCACTCTTTACCAGTTGACAGAAGACATAAAAGAGAATTCGTGGCAATAATTGAAATTAATTGCAGAAAATGTGTTTAAACATTTTTGAGTTCACAATGATTATTTTCTAACCTCCAACGTACGTACATTTGTTAAGTTGTCGTTAATAACCTGTTGATAGAGGACACATTCCAAAATTGTTGTGCGTAGGATGTGCGTACGTAAGTGTATGACTAAAAGTGCCCTGAGTCATACACAGTAAGTTGACGCTGAAGAAGTTTTTCCGGCAAATCAAACAATTCCGTTGCACGACAAAAATGTGGCGGTAAAACGGAAAATAAAACAAACACCCAAATTAATAATTGTTGGATAATATGCCATGAATATTTCAGCATACACGAATGTAAGTATGTGAGTGTTTGTGTGATTAAGTGAATGGATGTGTGTGTGTGTGTGGGTGTTTGTGAATATTTGTATTAAAATTATTAATGTTAAGTGCTATAAATGTTTTATATGCAATATACGCGCAGAATTACGCATAGAAGTTCAAAAATATTCTGATATACTCACATTATGTGTGTGTGTGTGTACACGTATATGATGTGGTATTTATATAAAATGCCTTCACGCACTGCTGGCTGGTGACCCCGTCTTCTTTCCCTCCGTGCTTCCTCACGACCCGCTTGGCAATTCGAAGAGCAACCTTAAATATTGCTGTACATGAGCTCTGTGTCGACTCCAACGATACAATACCAATTGGTGCGAGTCCTTGAAACTAACACCCCACTAGCAAAGGTGAGGGCGAACGACGCAATGGATGAGGTACAGCTGATGGTGAGGACGATGAGGATGAAGTCGTTTGTGTTGGCGAACGAGACCAGTACTAGAGAGTACAAGGTATATTCAATTTTAATTGAAGGCTTCTTCTTCACTTGTTTTGAGCTGGATAAAGGTGGGTTTTATATTTTTTTTTTTTTTTTTCGTTTTCGAAATTTGTTTGTTTACATTGGGGGGATTTTCTAAAAAAAACACACAAACACAACATAGAAAATAACAACACCCAACATCAATTATATCTACGTTATTGAGGAGGTTGGGGAGGAACGAGGGGAAGGCGGGGATTGTCTAACTATTGTCTACACCGGTTTACAGCAAGAATAGGCCCACGTATGTTTGTATGCATTTTTCAATAAGCTCACGTCAAAAATTCCAATAAATAATTGTTTTGTGCGATGTATTCGTGCCACATTCCGTTTGCAACAGCAAAGACACTAGCAATTATAAGCTGTGTTCGATTGCTTGCAACACCAGAGCCACTATCAGGCAGTAGCTGTGGTCGCTTGGTTACCTGGTGATTTCGTAGTATGGCCACATTAACCTAAATGTGTGTGAATGCTGCCATATTAATCAAAAAGATGAAAATTTTTGTGACAAGGCCAACAGACTAATGTCCTTAGGTGATAATCCAAAAGGATACGATTTATCATTTCATGAAATTTGCCATAACCAAATCGCAAAGTGGCTGCCCTATGTCCTCGATAGCAACACGAATTAAATCTTGTATCAATCAGGTCTTGAATCGAAGCGTGTATCGTTCCATTTTTTAGTAATGGCGTCAAACTTGTCAAATGTCAAAGACTGAAAGCTTCAAAAGTGATAGCTACCGAAATACCGGGTGATTCAAAATAACACCTCTTGTTGGAGAACCCTGTACCAAAGAAGAACACACTTCAGAAACAGGCACTAATATACTGTAGTTTAAACGCCCAATATTTTTTTTTTTTTGAAGGCCAACACTCAAGGGATGCCCCCTATAAATGCAATGCATTGTGTTAGCGGAAGGAAATTAGGGTATCGGAAGGATACCCAATATTTAAACTTTGACTGACAAAATTGATTTGATGTTTAAGTTCAGTGTCAACGAAAACCGAAAAACAACCTCGATTTATTCATTGGGCCAGAATGTCTGTTCCGAAACAAATTTTTAACAAAATTCATGGAACCAAAAGTCAGCAAAACTATCAGTGGAGAAATTTATTGTGGCCAAACTAAATATTAACAGAGACTCCGTCCGGTTAGGTTTTCATCGAAACAAAAATAACGAACAGCTCATAACAGCAAAAGAAAATAGAAATTGTACTGGTAAGTAATAACCCCAGTATTCAAGAAAAAAAATATAAAAGCTTTACAAACCTTTGTTAAAAAAAATTTATGAAGTTTTTTTTGTATTTTCACACATTTTTCGTAATAAAGATTTATAAAGGTGTTACAAATTTTTAAGATTCCAAAATACATATGGATATATTGTTTTTCAACAGCATAGATTAGGGAAAAGTGTAGAACGGAAGGATAGACGTTCTTACGCTATTAGCAGAGAGAATAATACATCTGCAGACATTAAATGTCACCACGTTTCTCACAGAAAATGTGAGCCCTGTTCTTGGAAAAGCTATAGCTGCCCTCTGTTGGCAAAATCCACATAGACTGTCTTTGATTTCTCTGTACACGGGTGTAAATTACTTTAATAATTATCTTTAGACAATCTAACACATTTTTTAATAAGTGAAATGAATCGGCAGTTAATTCGATTCGAAAAATTCAAATTAATTAACCTGCACTATAATCGGACATTGAAAAAATGAACCGAAATAAATTAAATTGCAATTCTCAGTTAAGCTAACTCACCTAATCTTTTAAATCAAGCCCAAAAAAATCAGAGATCAATGTCAAAGTTAAGAAATAGTTATCGGTTTTGCAAAGAAGATTTCTAAGATTGAAAACAGCGTGGACGATGTTCGGCAGAGTATTACAAATGATCCATCTGTGTGAACTCGTCGCCGTTCGGATCACTTGGGTATACTCAGAACAATATTGAAGAGCATTTTACAATTGGATCTAAAGATCTATCAATACAACGCGGACCCATACAACACTAAATAGACTAAAAATGGTTCATGTATTCGTACATCAATTCAAAGAAGTTGGACATTATTTTCAACCTACAACATTTTTCTTCAATTGGATTTGATGGACATTTTACATTAGTTTGGTGAACATCAATGTAAAGAAAATTATGCATCAATTTAAGGGAAATTGTGCATCAATTTAATAGAAATTGTTCATAAATTAAATGAAAATTCTACATCATTTATTTTTAACCTACAACATTTTTCTTCAATTCGATTGAATGGACATTGTACATCAATTGGATGAAAGTTATACATCAATTTTACATCAGTTTGATGAAAATTGTACATTAGTTTGGTGAACATCAATATAAAGTAAATTGTGCATCATAAATTTAATGAAAATTCTACATTTTTTATAATTTCTATATATTTTAAAATTCTTGCTAGATTACAGAAGGCATTTTCACAAAAAAGTAAATAAAATGGAAAATCCTTCATCGATTTAAATGATCTATGCCACATTTTAATTGTAAGATATGCGGCTTTATGACAAACTAATGAACATGGGCTATATTTTTTATGAATTTTTTTCACCAAAAAAATTAACAAAAAAAATCGACTTAAAATTGTTTATAACTCTGAAACTCAGAAACAAAGGCGCTAAAAAAGCAATTAAAAAAAATTTAGTGGTTGATTAAATTTTTAAAATTTATTCCAACCAAATCTTACAGAGGGTACCAAATAGGACGTGAGTACGAAAGTTTTTCAAAATGTGTACATTATAAGTGATTGGATTAGAAATACATATTCCCAAATTATAACAAATCCATTAGAATTATTTTGTGGTCTTTAAAGTCTCTCAGAATGACCAAAATTACCATTTGAGCTATATCGCGAAAAATGGAGCTGAACTTGAGAAAAAAGAAAACCCAGGGATACTAAAGTACGGACTAAGCTCTTCGTTATGACTATGTGATAACCATATTGGTTATTTCCGACTTGAGGCAAAGACTGAAAAAAACCAACTACCTATGAAATAAGGAGAATTAATTTAAATGTCATTACTTTAATTATATTTTATATTTCGAGTTTAGCAAAACCGATATTCATTAAACAAATGACGATGTGGTGACCATATTGATTCTTTCTAACATGAGATAAAGAGAACTAACATACATTTCTTTACTCTAATTATATATTATCTTTTGAGTTTAACAAAACCGGAACCGGAAAAATTGCTGTAAACTAGTGTTATTATTTATTTGTTGTTGTTTTGTTTATTTTTGGTATTTTATTAAGGACTCTACAGTCACGTCACGTTGTTAGGAGGATATGTATTGATTGTCTGACTTTTAACACGTCAACAACAGTCTCACTTAATTTATATGCAAAATAAAAACAATTGAGTCGTATTTTTTTTTATTGCTGTTGTAGTCTAAAAATGGACATACTCTGGGAAACATATCGCATTTAAATTGAATTGTGTACAGATTTTTTACTACGTTTTACAGAAAAAATACCTCAACTGACACTTAAACACACGCATACACTAGGAAATACACACTCACACACACTCCGACTAGCTAAACATGCAGAGACAAAGGACAAATAATTTGGTGAAAATTATGAGAGATTTTGTGCGTTTCTGTTCGTTTTTTTTTCTGCTCAGACTGTATGTGTTAATGAAATGCCAAAATAAACAACACCAACGACTACAGAATAAATCTCGTTAAAATCCTGCCGCTTCTCCTAATGTTTTTGGGCATTTTAACGTTTGTCGACTCTTTTTGACTTTAGTTTTAAATGGATTTCATATGTAAATATATTTAATTTTCTTGTTTATGTTCACTTAAACACACACGCCATTAATTATTTACCACAAGATAGAAGGGAAACAAATTAACAGAAAACGAACATACACACTCGTGCTGTAGTCCTTAAATGTCCTCGTCACAAGAAGGCAATAGCAAAACAGTGGTGTTTTCACTTGCTATGCTATGGTGCCGAGTAGAGAAGAATTTCTTTCAACTTGTCGCTTTGGTAAAAATCACTTTAGAAATTGTTTCTCAATAGGAAAAATATGTTATTTATAAAAATGTTGTGTATATTTTCTTTGTTTTTTTTTCTTTCTTAAAAACTCGGTTTAGTTTGCATTCACGAAAAATATAAACAACCGTTTAGCACAAAGGATGTACTCTTTCTAAAAGCCTAAAAATATGCAGTACACCGAACAAGCAGCACTGGCCCAACAACAGTGCACATGCACACCGCTACACACAGAGAAAGTCTCCGCAAAAACAACATCACTGACACTCTGCCATCGAAAACCTTAACATCTCACACAACCGCAGCACATGTGAGAGGACCTTGCTCTCTTTTTATCTCGCTCTCTCTCTCTCTGTGTGTGGTGCTTTCTCTCATTGATACGCATCTCTTTTGGGAAATCTCAACAAGAACATGTAGAGCCACGTTTAGCTCTTATTTCCCAAAATCTCTACACATAAAGAGCCTTTATCAACCACCCACCACCCCTTTGTTAGTTAGCCCAACCATCCCCCAGCCCACAGACTCCTGGTTGTTGTTATTGTTTCATATTTACAATTTATGTTCATGCTGTTTGTGCTGTCGCTGCTGTGGCCGCTGATGTTGTTTGTTTGTTACTAAACATCATTTTCTTTGGAGTCCCAAAAAATTTCCATTTCATTGTTTCTTGTTTTTTTTTTGTTTATCATCATCTTCTTCGTTTCTTGTTTTTAAGGGGCGCTCTACAGCTATGATGAATCCTCGAACCCCCCTGCTGCCTGCTGACAAACCTCTTTGAGCAAGTCCTTCATTCACTTACATTTCATTTCATTTCACTGTTGACTTTTGATGTTATTTTCATTTCACTTGTCAAAATGTTCTAATGTCGTTCTGTGTGTGTTTGTGCCCTCCTTGTTTGGAAAAGGGTGGTGAGTTTTTGTTGCCGGCTTTTTTTTCGTTCGTCTTTTACAAACATTCAAAAGAAAACCTATTAACAATTTATAATGTCGATTTTTTGTTATCCCATTGCCGTATCTTTTTAATCAACCGCACTAGACCCGCCAACCATCGTGTGTCTGTCAATAATCTAAGAACATGTCATACAGCAAAAATTATAGAGAGGAAGTATCCAGAAACAGACAATACAAATTCAAATTAATTTAATTGAAATCTTGTTTAGTTTTTGAGGTATCGGAAGTTTGCATTTCCATGGCTGATTTTTACGTTAATCGGGAAATAAACACTCTCCATTTATGCAAACCATTGGGCGTTTTTATGCTACACAAACTAAAGCATAAACGACCTTCAGCTGAGCTTAGTTTTTTACCTGAGACAAATCCAATACATGGTACGCGAAATAAAGCTTCTTCCTGCAGTAGCCTTCAATAACTCGAAATTAGTGAACTAAAATTTATGGGTAAGCTATCGTCAAATTAGAGACCTTGGATTTTGAACTCCCCGACACCATCAAAACTGCTGAAGATATACTTTCGATCCAATAAGTACCCGGCATTGACATTCAAAATTCGATTTGCACAATTGTCCTCGATACTGACGCTGATTGGTTTTAGGCGGGATCTATCTTGCTGTCCATCTTAAGTAAATACAGCGATTGCTTAATGGATACAAATTTCGGACAAAGGATTTGTATAAAAAGGTCCATTTCCAAATGTATCTCCTCTTCATCCTCAAAGCATCCACTGAAGTCCCCAGTCGCCACTTTAAATCACATAGCATGCCTTCCAATCCTGTGATGACTGACTCAAGTAATAGGGTCTTGTGTGAGACAGCTTTGTGTACGAACGCTTCATATCTCGTCCGGGCCATATCTGTCTGGATACAACTTCGGTCTGGCACCCAACTATCGTTTGTGTCTAAATATATAATTTCTATCGCGCGACAGAAGCTTGCAAGTGGCTAGAGGCATACGTACGGATTCCTGTTCGGCTGGAATCTGTAAGGTAGTCTGCTGATGTCGAGCTTGTCTGCTATGCTTTTCCATAGTAAGTCCCTGCGAATCTGCACCCACATAATGTGGATACTGAACTGCCGAGCCAACTTGTTATGAGATCTCCGGAGGTCGGCAGTTAATGTTGCATTCAGGAAGGCAGAATTCATATATTTAATGGCAGAGAATCAGAGAATACGTTAACCCCCACTATGGTTATGACATTATATCTCAGACATTCTGCTACTACTTTAATGGTCAAAATTTCATCTTGATTAGAGCTATATTGTATGGCACTGTCGATCGTTCGCAAAAATGTGACCTCAACACTAATCGAATGGAATACCCAAATTAAGTATCAACACAGGGGAACATACAACAGACCAATCGAATGAATAAAGTGTATACCGCAGACCTTGGCTGGGATTCCTCTCTTCCAACCTAACCTGAAATATCTCAAATCTTAGTGAAGTGTCTTGTACGTGCCTTCAATATTCGATTAAGCGGTAACAACGGATGTCACTTTCCGAAATATTAAAAAAAATAATACTAATTAGACCCTTGCTCCAGTCACATTTGATCAAATGGAATAAAGTGAACAATGAAAACTCTTCCTAATTTCACTTTCACTGCAATCAATATCTATTAAGTGTAAAAAATGCCCTTACATATTGACTTTTGAAAGTCCCTAGTAAAGTCATGAACGTTTAGACGATGACTTCAATGCAAAAATACGTGCATCTTTCTGATGTGTATTCTTTTGAGGTGCAATTTTTTTTGTAATTTTTCGATTTACGTACTATGTTTTTCACTTAACATTTCCTGAAAGAACAAAAGACGAACGTTCCTCAAGCTCTATAAGATATAATTTTTACATTCATCAATCGGGACAGATGCTTTGAGCGAACATGCACAAAGACTTAAACAATAGCCAAATACATTTATTCCTATCGTCTACAAATGCAACCGTAAACACATGGGAATAACAAATTTTATGAATTTTCATATAAAATGGTCAGTTGCATTACGGATTAATGTCTTACTCTAAAATTAACAGCATTTACAATGTGGACTCGTCGCTGATTTCATTTTACGATATAACAGATCCCTGCCCGGGATCTACTGATTAAACCCGGCTCTGAACGGCTAACGCTTTTCTTAGAGATGTTTAACATGGCCGGGATATAAACATGGGTTTTTTATAGTAGCACACACACTTCCTATCACACAATGACCGCAGTACTTATATTAACTGATATAAACAAAAATGTTAAAGAAAATGTAAACAAGAAAGGACGAAATTGTTTATATCACATCACACACTTAAAAATTTAATAATCATAAGCTAATATATCTTATATGCCTGTAAGTATTGTACACTTTATTGATTTTTAAGACTCACAATCACGAAACATACGTATAAAGTAACGACTAATTTATTGATTACATAAATAATGATTAAACAAATGATTTAATGAGTGGTTATAATAGGTATGCAAAAACAATTAATTCAAAGAAAAAACGTGTATAAAAAAATAACTAAGACATTAATTTCCAAATAAAAACTTTAAATTAAAACGCCAATAAAACATGATAAACATCACTGGTGATTTCTAGTCCCTAAAGCGCAAATCAATAACTTCGCCACCTTCTAAATCCAAATTAGCTGGAGTGTCATTCAATTCTAAATGTTCACCGTCAAAACTGAAAATGAAACGATTAAACAATTACACGACTTCGAAGTGACATCTACTCATTTCACACTCACCTTAATCTAATTTGATCGATGCCAACATTCAATTCCTCGGCACATTTTATATACAAAATACGAAATTTGTCAGTTTTTTGTATGTCGATTTGCAATGGCCGCTTCCATTTATCCGATTGGATTTTAACTTTAATTTCATTGGCATTGCGCTGCTTCTTAAGGACTCCTCCGCCAGAATTGAAAACGGTTGATAAAACGCGACCATCTGGAATTGTCGGTAAGATACAAATTTGTTTACAAACAATTTAAAATGGGCGTGTTTTATTTGGCAAGCCGACATTTTCTGCTAATTTTTTTAGTCTCTCGATTTTGTTTTATCGAACTTTTCCTTTCAAAGAGTATTTGTATCTGTTCCTCAGCATCTAGATTACATATTTTTTATTTCTACTTTTTTGGCCAAAAATAGAAATGTTATTAGAAAGGTTGCTGGCTATGTGCTTGCCTTGATTGCAGGCAAAGAATACGAATCCGTTTCGAAAACTACCACACGATTTAATCGATACCCATTTGTAATGACTGGTTCGGCGATAAAAATAAACACGTCTTACTTTTTCCCACTGAATTAGAGTTAATGCCTAGAATATTGCATTTTTTTATTTAGTTTGCTATTAAATAATATTAAGCAATTCCACGAAAATAAAAACGTGAGCATGGAATCTAGAAAAATAAATAGTTTTAATTTAATTGTACAATTTCATCAGATTAACAGTTTGTCGGCAATGTCACGAAACTATCGAATTTATTAGCTTACCAAATAAATCACTCCCAACAGGCTCACTTTCATCGTGGAGATGCTTTCTCCATTTTAGAGTTGTTCGAAATTTTTGATTTTGGTACTTGATACATTGTGGGATATTTCATTGCGTTTATAGGTGATTTCACCATGCGGTTTAGAATTACACACTTTGCAAATAAAAAAGACTTTCACCCAAAATAAATTATAGAATATCTGATCACAATTCGTACTCTCTGAGAAATTTTTTTGCACACTACGACCGAAAAATTATATTCCGCCACGTAACTTATTTTTGTTTTAAATTGTTGTTGGTAAAGCAAATTAAATACGAATAAAAGTAACTGTTTGGAACGTTTTTTGACACGTATTTGTTTACAGATGACAACGGTCACATCGTTATAGTTAATGGCATCCCGTACCGCGCAATGATTTTAATTTTTTTTAACTTAAGTGGACGAACTGACTCTTGTGGACGAGTTGAGTCACAAAGGCGGTACTATATGACACAGCACATTCATGAATGCACTTATTAAGAGTTCAATTCGGTGAACAATTAAGTAAGTCACCTATACCGAGTTGACGCCTCTAAACAATTGTTTCTAACTGACCGTGGTGTGGTAGGTAGTATGTGCGACTATCAAACGATAAACTAAGGTTTATCTCCCGGTAATGGTATGTGTAATTTTTTAAAGACGTTTCACCTGGCGAATGCCGACGACCATCAACAAAAATTGTCAATGGCCGTTTCCAATTAGAAAATGCCGACTACTTTACCTTAGTAAGAGTAATCTCTAAAAAAATTAATAAGCTTCCGGTCAGTGAGTATATAAATTACATCGATTGATAGAAGTTTCCCGTCTTTTCGTTCATGTAATGTTAAGGTAAATAAGTAGGATTTAGTATCACACAGCAAACACATGTTCGTATCGTGGTAAAAACATTTATCAGCTTCCGCTTTCGATCTCGGAAACTCCGTGGACTTTACGAGTAAAACATAAATCTCTAAGCAAAATAAAACATCTCTAGGAAAAGAATTAGCCGTTCGAGACAGCTCAGAATAGTAGGTTCCGGTTTGTAAGCAAAGACAAACTGTTTGAATGCAAGTAAGTCTTTTATAGAAGCTCAGTGTTGCGTTCATAGAAATTAACCATTGTTGCCCCCTATTGCCAAAAATTGCATCTGACATAAGACGTCTGCCCATTCAATTGTCTTTGTCAGCAATTATATTTCCGTCTGTTCCTTCATGGAATGTACATACATTTTGATCCTAATTAGGACATGAGAATAATAAGCGCCAATAACTTTAAGAGTAGATTATAACAGCGATATTGTGTCGATTTTCCAGTTGCATAATTTTTTTAGAATAAATATAAGATTATAAATGGAGAATAAATAAAGATCAAATTCCCAGTATTTGAAAAGAACTAAAAAAAATGTTTCAGTCGGATGAATCTACTTATATACATATACCCTAAAGCTTGTTCAAGTGAAGCGTGGTAATGACTATTTTTAAATTATTCGTCATCCACTATACCTAGAATAAAATTGCTTACAGTGTATCACAGGTATTACATGGGTTTCTACTTGTGTGCAAAATTGTACAATTTTATCCGAAGTAGCACTAGGGACATGTAAACAATCCCATCCTGAGCACAGGCTTAGTATATATATTTCAAATTACATTCGGTTTAAGAAAATCTGACTTTCTTCCGAAATGGTTCACCTCGCATTGTCGGCGACATTTCGACTGTAAATACCATGTACACAATTCTCTATAAATAGCAGTACTCATTCAGAGCGGCATTAAACTGTAGCTGCTTGGTATTAAATGGCTTTGAAATTTGAGGGAAGTTATCCGTTTTTCTTAAAAATATGTGTTTGGGAAACCTGGTATGTAAATAAAACATGAACCAATCCCATTTACGGGGTCTATTCATTACAAAATCGGGAGGGACATTTGAATGGGTCAGTTTGTATGTTGATGTTGTTTATGAAGTTTACTCATTCAAGTATATTATTGTGTACAGTCTACTCGCGGAAACGTGAACTAATTATTGTTGAGCTGTTCACGTTTACGATTTCGTTTACGTTTTCGAATCCTGACATTTTAAAACAAGACTGTGCTGTTTTATCACTGATATAAACTTATATTAATAAATTCAATTCCCAGTATTACATTTTTGTCTAAAGACTAACTAAAAATCGTTGTCCAATAACAGAAATGTTGCAAATTATATATGAGTTTAATTAAATAACGTCAGTTATCTTTGATTGGAGACAAATTTCTGGACAATATGGTGTTCACCTTTCTGGATCGTTCATGTTTCAGAATGTTCACGTTTCCGCGTATAATCATGACTATATAAAATACTCTTAAATATTTACAAAGCATCAGTACTTCTTCACTCGTGGAGTAAATAAAAAATGATGAGACAAGATAAAAGATGTGCGAAATGGATATGTTTGGTATACGAAAAAGAAGTACGAAAAAGATAATTTTGTTAAATCATGTAGAAAGGCATTTGGAAGTGATGAAATGGCTACGGCCTGGTGAACTTGATGTTTGCCGATTCAAAAATTTCTCACAGACATAATCATAAATTAACTGCACCTTATATGCTACAGAAAGAATTCAGGAACAGAGCCCCCACGCGTCGAACTAAAATAACACTGTACAACACACTTATTCTACCAGTGCTTCTTTATGGGCCGAAACATGGATACTTGCGACAGCACAGTACCCATGTATTTGAGAGAAAAATCTTTCGTAAAATCTCTCTTTCGTAAAAAAAAGACATGAAGATGCTTGGTATCACCAACTGGAGAAGCCAAGCAGAAGACCGAAGTGCTTGGAAATCACTTATTAATCAGGTCAAGACCAACAACAGGTGGTAGATCCAACCTAAGTAAGTAATATGCTACAACAGAATGGTCGGAGTGGACTTGATAATAATAGGTTTTATATATATATATGGATCAAACATAATTCCATGAAAATCGGTATTTTGTCTGAACATTAATTCACATTGCTATGAATGATTTAAAATAATGAAATGAAGTAAACAGGAAAAAGGTTTAGATTCTGACAAACTATTAGTCCAGTGATAAAGGTGACAACAATTACAGATGCCTACTAAGTATTGAAATATACGTTTACTTAAGAACGACATAATTGGTATGGACTAAACAGCTTTGGAGGACATTGTAAGTTCGGCCAAATGAGTTAAGAAATGTATATGATTGAGAAAATATTTGCTGTACTCACTTATAAATTTGAAAATTTTATAATCAATAGAATCCGGCGTATCATCAGGTGAGACAATGCGATCATCCAAATTGAAGACAATATTCTCCATGTCGGTGCCTTCACGTTCGGCTAATGTTTTAAAAATGGTCGAAAATTTCTGATATTTACGCAATTTAAATGCTTCTGGATTGCCTTTCCAATTGATTTTTACCGACATCTCCGGATTGTCATCGTCCAATGAAATGTCTAACACAGCACTTTTCTCTGCTTTAGGTTTCTTTTTTGGGGACTTTCTTTTTCTTCCTTGACGAGTACGTGGCAGCTCTTCTTCATCACCGGAATCTAAAGTAATCGACCCCTCGACACGAGGTAATGGACTTGACACTAAATCAATGAAGTCTACTTGTGTGGATCGTGCAGCAATTTCTGCTATATAAGTGCGTCGAGCTCGCATGTTTTGTGAACGTCCACGACGTGAACGTCCTAGTTCCAGAAACTGTTCCATAATGGAGGCTGACGAATTTGTTGGATTAGGCATTGATTCGGACACTGTTTCCGGTGCATAGTCGGCATCGGAGGACGTTGTCATCACAGAATCATTGGAAATAAAGGAATCATCATTATTCTGAGACTTTTGACTGCGCCCTCTACCTCGACCTCTACCCCTGCCTCGACCAGTGTTTTTACTAGCATTTCCACGGCCTCTTCTTTTCGACGAAGTACTTGCTTGTACATCATTAGCATTGTCGCCATCCGCATTTTGTTTGGCCAAATCCAATGATCGTCTTGTCCTGCCACTGATGGGTACGTTGGGTACGTTAACAACGTCATCAACGTTATCCGATAAAGAAATCGTTGGTGACAATGATCTTTCTGTGGACGTTGAACTACGCCGCGATTTGTTAGTTTTCCTCTGTTTCTTTCCATTGACGGTGGTCGTCTTTTCAGTATTTGTTGTACTCTTCACATTATTGTTCAACAGAGTATCGAAATCGAATTCATCGTCATCTAGGCCGTGTTCGTCGCTGGTAGCCAAGACATTTGAATTGTTGGCGGTTTCGAGGGTCTTGAGTTTATCTAAGAAGTTAGCTAAAAACGAAGAGTAAATGTTATTTGGTAATTATTCAACATACATTGTGTTCTGGAATTTTTGAACTCACTTCTTCTAAGCACATCTAAATTTTTAAATATATTAAATTCTTCGTTCATAGTTTCACAAAATATGTCGCTTCCACTTCCAAACAATTTCTTTTTTTTTGCACAACAGAGTTGCATATAGAAAGTACAAGCGAAAATACCAGTACACGGCCAAGCCTAACACTAATGGGCGCCGTACGCAGTGACTAAGTAATCTGAGAAGACACAGCCGTTGTCAGTGATGCCAACTTAGTGTTTTTCACACTAGAACTAGTGCTTCTGAGTGGCCCGAAAACGCCAAAAATATTTCCTTTACGAAATTTAAATAAAAAAAAACACTATAGGGCAACTCACGATCTCAGGGAAATAGCCCGAGGAAAGTGGAAAAGGAAAATATTGGAGGAAATTTTGCAATTACAAAAACAAAATACACACGGTTGCTTTTCCCCAAGATGGGGAAATTTACATCACCAAAAATCAGAGGAAAGTTTCCACCGGCGCTTGGGGAAATCAGTCAGCTGTCACCACCAGAGTTTTGAGACGAAATTATACTGTCGGCGCCGTGGCCGCCTTTATTAGCTCGAATTAAACATCATCAACAATGGTTAAATATTAGCGGAACTCACTATCTTGTGAAAAAGAAAAAGGAAATGTAAAACTTGCACCCGATTGTGAGCGCACTTGATTGTTTTTTTTCCAACACTGTTGATAATCAACTGATGTTTAAAAAAAGTCAAAGCAATTTAATAAACAATAAATGAAGTATTTGAGACTTTTGCAAAGAAAATACGAAAAATTGCTTCAATATGCCAAAGAAAAACGAAAAACCTTCACTTTGTTTACGTTTTATTTTTTTGATGTGTTGACCAGAGTATAGAGCCGACATGAAGCGCCGCGCCTAAATTGTTTTTAAAATTTTGGTGGCCGCCGCGCAACCGGCTTTCGCGGCAATAAATAAATAAACAAAATCTCTTATTATCGAATAAATGTGGATGGATGAATAACTTTAAAATTAAGACATTTACCGACAACAATGTAAAAAACATTCAAGCACAATATTTAACCATTGTTGATGATGTTTAATTCGAGCTAATAAAGGCGGCCACGGCGCCGACAGTATAATTTCGTCTCAAAACTCTGGTGGTGACAGCTGACTGATTTCCCCAAGCGCCGGTGGAAACTTTCCTCTGATTTTTGGTGATGTAAATTTCCCCATCTTGGGGAAAAGCAACCGTGTGTATTTTGTTTTTGTAATTGCAAAATTTCCTCCAATATTTTCCTTTTCCACTTTCCTCGGGCTATTTCCCTGAGATCGTGAGTTGCCCTATTGTGCTTGAATGTTTTTTACATTGTTGTCGGTAAATGTCTTAATTTTAAAGTTATTCATCCATCCACATTTATTCGATAATAAGAGATTTTGTTTATTTATTTATTGCCGCGAAAGCTGGTTGCGCGACGGCCACCTAAATTTTAAAAACAATTTAGGCGCGGCGCTTCATGTCGGCTCTATACTCTGGTCAACACATCAAAAAAATAAAACGTAAACAAAGTGAAGGTTTTTCGTTTTTCTTTGGCATATTGAAGCAATTTTCATTTATTGTTTATTAAATTGCTTTGACATTTTTTAAACATCAGCTGATTATCAACAGTGTTGGAAAAAAAAACATTTATAGTGAGTTCCGCTTATGTCTACTGTTTTGTCAGTTTTAGTTATCAAATTTTACGTAGTGTCAGATATTCTTGAAAGTGTTCGCTGTGTTTTTCTAACCCAGCCATTGCACTGGGAATGATTGTTCAAAAAACTCAACACTCTCACTTTTTTCATATGCGTAACTATCCCCCACCCGGAAATCAGCTCTGCCTGTTGCGAAAGAAGTACCATGCACCGGCAACTTCAATGGCAGTTAAATTTTGGCAGATGCACCTGAGACGAATGTTTGAGTTCCCCAACACGCTTTCGGCTCTCCGAATATTGGCACCACTGGCAGTTGTTGTTTATATTCACAAACTGCATTGTATATAGATTATGCGGTGTTTACACGATACATCTGATTTAGCATCATGTTTAAATGTCTTTGAGAAATGGGAGTGTGTACAGCACATAAAAGCGATTTTGACATAACCATCAATCAAAGCATGAAAATCGGTTTCGTTTTAACGAAATCTAGTATCATTTTCTGGTCAGTAGCAAATTCAAGGTATACTATAGAAAACATCATACCAGTACATACGATAATTCGAGCTAAATAACTCTCTCCAATACAGGATGGCGCAAACGTAATGTCATATGATGCTTTAATAATATTATGATACATTTTACATATTCAAAACAAAATGGTTGGTAATTCACATTATGACATTATTTTGTTGGCATTACTTTTGCGCCAACCTATAGATTACCTACCTAATTTGTTTACAATTTTTATGTCATTGCATCATATGAACAATTTACAAACTGGGCAGAATTTCAAATATTTGTATAAATAACCTCAAAAATCGGGACAATTAAATCGATTTACACTCTGATCATATCGATTACAACAACACAGTTGAGAAACAAAAAATCGATTTCCACTAAAATAACAATCGATTCACCAATCACTAGCTTCTATCGACTCGAAGAGAATTGCGAAAAAAAAATTGTTGTGAAACTTTCTTTCAAAATAAAATTAAATTATACTTTCAAAATAAAAGTAAAACAAAAAGAACCATGCAACTAATATAAGTGTGATCTTGTAACAATCCGAAAGGAAAATTAACATTTTCCCGAACCGAACGCGAATCTAAAAAAAGTTTCTTGGACACCAACACACTCAAGCACCGAAAAGTAGTGATTGACGTTTGACGTCGCTAATTTCGTCGACATTTTTTTGTTGGAAAGATTTACCCTAGATCGTGCGTGTGTGTTTAGTGTAAACGAATTAAAATTAATTTAATAAAAAGTTAGTCTGGATAACAGTGTACGAAATAGTTGAAACACAATGACCACTTCCATAGTTGACGTTATACAACACTATCAACGTAGCATTGATAGCAGCCAAGACAATGAGGCCAGGGTAAGTCGTCGAAACTCTCGCAACCAGTTCAATCTTCCATAAAATTCCATATGTTCCGTGGCTACCCTCCTTTGCCGGACTAAAGCCACCATAACTATTATTTCATGTGGAAAATCCGGTATTTGTGTCTAATCAAAGTGCCTAGATAGTAAGGGTTGTCATATTTATTTCGAGCGTATTTTTTTTCATTGTTCGTTGAGAGGGTTATTCCATCAAAGACTTTTAATGCATCAAGGTGAATTTAGCATTCAGCCATCACAAGTAATGGGAAGAAACCAAAGAAAATAACTATACGATCGAACAACAACAATACGAATGACGACGACAAAGATGGAGACGAGAATGTTGTTGTCAAAGATAACAGATGTTTTTATTTACTTTGTTGTTGTTATTAATTTGTTAATTAAACACAGCGTTGCAACATTTAGGGAATTTAATTTTTTTAAATATGAAGATAACAAATTAAGATTTTCGACGGGATGCAGTCTATGGCAGAGGTGCATGTGCGTATTGTAATAGTCATTAGAGAAACTGCATTGATAGTTGAAAAAGTTGTTATAGCAAAAAATATAGTCACATGCAATCAATTCAATTCTGCATTAAAGGTATTAATATTCCAACAAAAAAATCGGAAGTGGGAAAACTTCATTGAAAAGTATTTTCTTTTCATGAAAAGAATAAATAAGTCGGTTAGCATGAATAGTGCTTCACAGCTGGCAAATTTGTAAACGAAATAAACCCAGCATTGCCGGAAAGCAATGTTAAGGCTAATTTGTTAAATTTGGGCCAGGAAACACAAAAATGTAACTACGGCTAACTGAAACGTTACATTTGGTCGGATGTATCCAAATTTATACGATACCTGTCTCATGGTAAGCAGTATTGGTGTCACTAGCTTGGAGACAACATTTAAAAACATGATCCCAAAAAAACTGTTAAACATGGTGGAGGCAATGCCGATGTATGGGGTTGCTTCACCATTTTCCAATGGATTAATGCGAAGAGAAGATTATGCTTCAAGAACTAAAATGCTTCAAGAATATTTTGCACGGTGGGCGCAATTATAAAACATAAGTCATAATAACATAATATTTTATATGATTTTTTGATTCCATTACTTTGGCAAATCTTTAGTTTGACCCGATTACGTTCGACGCTTGTTGGAAGGGGGTAGAGCAGCAAGAGATGTAGTAAAACAGTCACGAAATGGAAATTGGTTTGAAAATTTAAAAAAATAAAAATTTTAGACTTTTTGTTTGAAAATTTTAAAAAAAAAAATGATTTTTGTTTGAAATTTCCAAAAAAAAAGGACATTTTGTTTAAAAAACTTAAAAAAAAAATTCTGGATTTTTTGTTTGGAATTTAAAAAAAAATACTTTTTGTTAAAAAATTTAAAAAAAAAATTTCGGAATTTTTGTTTGGAAATTGAAAAAATTGGATTTCGTTTAAAAATTTAAAAACAAAAAAAATTTGGAATTTTTGTTTGACAATTTAAAAAAAATTGGATTTTTCGTTTGAAATTTAAAAAAAAAACATTGGGATTTTTAGCTTGAAAATTTAAAAAAAAATTTTACTGTTCGTTTGAAAATTTAAAAAAAAAGTACTTGAAAATTTAAAAAAAAAAATATTTTGGAATTTTTGTTTGAAAGATTAAAAAAAATGGGGTTTTCGTTTGAAAATTTTTAAAAAAAATTGGATTTTTTGTTTGAAAATTTAAAAAAAAACTTTTTTACTTTTTTTAAAAAAAAAAATATTTTGGTTTTTTTTTGACAATTTAAAAAAAATCGATTTTTTGTTTGAAAATTTAAAAAAAATATGGGATTTTTGTTTTGAAAATTTAAAAAAAGGACTTTTGCTTGAAAATTAAAAAAAAAATCGGAATTTTTGTTGAAAATTTAAAAAAAAATTGGGTTTTTAAAATTGGGTTAAGAAAAAAAACTTTTTTTTCATGCATTTTTCTTAACAAATCTGTTTTAAATGTTTATGAAGACGGGGGTAAATCTTTATTGTTCAAAATGTATTTCCACAAAATGTCGCCAAAAATTTAAAATATTAAAAAAAAAAATGTTACCATAGGCAAAAAATTAGACTATTATTGTATCCAGGGGACCATAGTATTGTTAGAGTTTTTTTGTCATTGATTCTGTCAAAAAAATCTTCTTTCAAATGTTACATTGTTTCTCTGAGAATAATGACCTAATAAAATCCGGTCCAATTCACTTCGTATTTGCTTGCGTGATTTATCATTCAAAGAGAATAAAATCACAGCTAATTGGTAAATTATTTTCAAAAATGGCAACGAATATTTATCAAGTATTCATAAACAGCTCATTATCTCTGTTTGATAATTCCAATGACAGTAGATAACTGTGGAGAATAATGCATTACAAAATCATACTAATGCGGTTTAAAGGTATTGATTGATTTTCGGCTGCCAGAACATACTCTGTGTATCAACATCTACTCTGATAGGCAGGTTGCTGTAAAATCTCCGAAATCGGTATTCCTGACTTCAAAAACCACTCACAACTACCGCGCATTTCTTAAGGCAATGTCCAAGCAATTTGATATCCGAATGGGACTACCTTATATACATTTCGCGTAATTAAATTTGTATACAGTCCTACACTTACAGGCCACTCGTATTAGACCTAGTTTGTGGCTGTGACAGATTTCCACAAGAATGTTTTAAAATTGCTTTTCTTCAATGTGCTTCTTCAAAAGCACTTTTATTGCGTTTCCGTATTCGAAGTCGATAAATACTTCAATTTATCACGAGAATATTGTCTAAAAGTACTGACTTATTTTGAGGGAAATTCTCAACCCACTGTTTTTGTAAAAGCGCTTAGAATGGCTTAGATATAACCCCTTACTTATATTTTACGGGATGGAAACTGGAAAATGTTTCTGACATTTTTACCAGTATATGAACCTGAATTTTTGTTGCGGGATTGTCGCACACACTACAAACCACAATACAGAAATTAAATCACATCCAAATATATAAGAAATAAATATAAAATATTTAAAATATATATTTATTAAAATACAAATAAAACTAATTAAAAAAAAATTTAACCATTCAATAAATATTACTTATAAAACATTCCATTATGTATAAAATAAAATTATAAAAATAATTATTGGTCGCGTACAATCACAGATGACTAGTTATTTAAAATGTTCCCTTCATATCCAATACTTTTCAGCTCCTTCACTGCATTCAAAAACTTTACAATCTGCCCATCAAGGTGGAACATCTACAGGAAACGGGTGTGGGGAAAACTGTTAATTCACTGCGAAAGTTCAATGGAGAAATTGGAGTAGCTGCAAAAAGTTTGGTAACCAAATGGAAGGCAATGGTAGCAGCTGAAGAAGAACCCATGGACACGACACCTCAATCAAATAATAATGAACCACAGAATAATAATAATGACGATGATCCTGATCCTTCACCACACATTGGCATGGACGACGAAAGCGATGAGAATCAAAATCATCATAATACCCCAACAGAACAGACGAAACATTCAGGGCACTCCGGCAAGGAGAAACATAAAGAACGTCACAAAGAACGAAGTCACAGTAGTAGCAGTAGCGTAAATAACAAAGAATCCACCAGCAAACATACGGCATCTTCATCATCATCATCATCGTCAAAACACTCGAATGATAAGCATAATAAGACGTCATCGTCGAAGGACAAAGAAAGTCATCACAAACGCCAAGGTAGTAAGGAGAGAGAGAAGGAGAAGACAGAACACAAATCTAGTGATAAGCATAAAGACAAGGATCAAGAAAAAGACAGAGAGCGTAGTGAAAAACGTAAAGATGAAAAACATAAATCAGAAAAAGAAACAAATCCCGATTCCTCAAATCACAAGAATAATGGCATTAGCAGTAGTGGCTCCAAGTCGAAGAGTGAGGACAAACACAATCATCAGTCGTCATCTAAAGATAAAACGGATAAGGGAAAAGAGCGATCAGACAAGCATAAAAGTTCCTCCAAAGATAAAGAAAGGACAAAAGAGGTAAGTTGTGTGTAACTCTCTATATACATTATATGGTTTCCCTAAAATAATGTCCACTCGATAATAATAAATAATGTATGTTTATATTGCAGGACAAATCATCACCGCCTTCGGGAAAGGATAAAAATGAACGAAAATCATCATCGTCGTCATCATCTCACAAGTCCTCATCATCAACCAAAGACTTATCCGATACTTCGGAACGTAAGAGACGACACAATTCCGATACAGAATCAAGCGATTTCAAATCACCACAACCGAAAGCGGCCAAAGTTAAAAGTTCTTCGAATTCCGTTAAAACCGCTGAGTCTACGTCTCCGCCTCAAGAAGACGATCCCGACGACTGTTTCGATTCATCAATGGGCGCTAATTTTGGCGATATTTTGGGCATGTTGAATGTGCCCACGAAGAAGGGTAAAAAATCGGGCAAATCGTCGGTCGGCAGTAGCTCGAAGGACTCCCCACCGAAACCTTCGACAAGCAGTAGTAACACTCCCACTAAATTTAACGGTGTGAATTCCTCTCCCTCAATATATACCCCACTGCCGGCGATAAAAAGACCAACAGCGGTAAGTGTGGTGATATTGGCTTGCATTTTAATTTTATGCAGCTTTACCAAAATCGATTTTTGATTATTTTCTTTTTAGAGGCCCGATCTTTTAGCTCCTACAGCAAAATTGGCACCCTTGGATCCCAGCATAGCTTTAGAATTACCCACAATATCTACAAATTATAAACCAATGCCACTAAATCAAACGGTAATGGACTGTGTTTTTCATACCGCCTCGTCAAGTTCTTCTAAGCCGGTGCGTTCTTTAACCGATGCCGAAGCGCTTCAACATGGAATTTCCTCAAAAACCATGAGGTTTGTAGTTTAAGTCACTTTGTAAATTCCACGTTTCTTACTCATTGCATTCCTTCCTCGTGTATCATGTAGAACAAAAATTTATTCTGGCACGCGAACTGGACAAATATTTCAAGTATCATCACTGTTTGACATGTGTATACGGATTTTACAAAAGAATATTGACGGTAAAAACATGTGTATTCATCATGCCTGAAGAAAAAATTAATTAAATTAATTTTGTTTTTATTCTAAAGCTTTGGAGTATACTGGAGGAGTACCGTTCGAAGTGTTGCGTCCCGTTTTGGAAAGAGCCACACCCCAACAATTGTTCGTATTTGAAGATTACAATCCGTACTTAATGGAAGATAGTGATATCTTATGGCAATTTCATGTATCGAGAAACTATCGAACTCAAAAGCGGCTAGAAAATGAATCCTGGAGGGAAATGTTCATGGTAAGCCAATACATAGCATATATATTATACACCATTGATTTGTTTAAGGTTAATCGACTTAACAATGTAGTCACATACAAGTGTAGTAATAAGTATTTACTTCAGGTTTACACCTTCGTTATTATGATGATTCAAGAGGGGAGATTAAATAGCCCCGTATTTATAAAAACTCTGTGGGTTTTAAAAATGCAGACCTTAATGTAATCAAAACTCCGGTCCCCGATTTTATTTTATCACTTGTCTTATGTACGCGCTGTTTACCGCAAGCTCGTGCATTGCACAATCTGTTTAACATTTCCCTCTGAGCTGGTATTTAACCTTCACGTTAGATAGCCAATGTTCAGTCAATCCCCCAAAAAGGTGAGATTAGAACTCGTGCTAACTACCGTACAATTGCAAACGTTATAGGGAGCATGGTTAACCATCATCTGGTAACGTATTTTGGGCCTAACGAAATATTGAATGATCGAGCACATGGTGTCCGTAGAAGCCGATCTATTGGGTAACTGATGTGGCCCTCCGTTTGGAACGATCGAGTCCAACCATTCACACAAGTTCATTGCTTTGGCTACTTACAAGACGAGTGATATCGAAAGTTATTGTATTTGGTGTCGTTAATACCTTTTCTCGACATATATCGAGTTTTCTCGGAGATCGCTCTATAACATGTTACTTTTCAAGTAGAGTTTGATAAAAAGTTTATAAAAGTTTTCTTTCTTCCTACGTAGTCGTGGTGGCCATTTGGCTAATGTTGTTTTTCATTATTAACGGCGTACCTTCCCCTTTATTATGAAATAAACATGCGATCATTTATCTAAAAAAAAATCTATTTTTCTTTGAATACCAAAATACCACCTCTGTATAATAACCGTAGCTTTCCGACAAGGTTCTGTTCCCTCTCTATATCTTATTTTCGTTGACGATCTGGCCTAACAGGTGAACCCAATCTACTTTTTTTGCGGATGAGAACAACCATTCTAAAATTCATATTCATTTGATTGTCGATAGCGTGGTAGATAGTGTGTACGACTATCAATCAGCAAAACCATGTTCTCATCATTGTTAGGCTAAACAATATTTTTCAGTGGGCGTTTTCACCTTGCCGGCGATTAATAATCTGTAAAACATCTTTAGAAATCATTTGCTATTTTCGCGAATGTTCTTGCGAAAGATTCCTTTGATATATGACCTGTTTTCTGTTGTAGATTTTAAAAGGGCATTCCTGTATTTGCTAAAGGGCACCTTACATCTGCATACATGTATATCTGATAGCGTAAGTTGCGGTTTTATGTTGGTGCCAAGATGTTCCACGCATATCAAAACGATGCGCAACCATATGCAATAGTCGGACCATCATTTCTTCAGTTCGAAAGTGATTTCAAGGTGGAAACACCAGAAACTGATTCTGTTTTTGTAATTCTAGGCTAAATTAAAACTGGAGACAAGAACAAAAAAAATAATTGTTGGCCATATTTAAATCGTTTAAAAATAAGCCGAAATTAAAGACTATAAAAATCTTAAAAAAAAAGGATGTAATGAATGATGTTCTTCCAACATTGTATTGATTCAACATGTAAGCTGGTGTAAGGTGCCCTCAGCCGGCCAAAAAGATATCAGCTACCGTTCAGATTTTAAAATTTTACCTCTAGCTCCCTTACAATTTGTTGGAGAAAAACATTCAGAATAGATACTTACTTTACTTAGAGTAAGTGAAAAAAAACTCTCGCGGCATTGTCGTTCATAATTGGGGTGATTTTTACTAAGGTTGAATTGGTATAAAATTCATTAAAAGCCGACATTCTTCACCATGAGGCTAAATCCACTTACATGTTTGTGTTTCGTTGTTAGAAAATACTTCAATTTCCGAAACTTCACTTAGTTTTCTTTTAAGAGAATTTAGCAAATACTTGATACCGTAGACCCATATATTATTCTGGGATTGACGATATTAACCCATGTGTCTGCTGTTGATTGTTTAGGGATTCGTTTTGAATACTGTATTTTGTTGTGAAGTCTCTTAAATTGTATTTGTATTATTTATCTAGCGATGCCAAGAGGAGGAGGAACGCAGATTGAGTATCCTGAAAGACAGCATTAAAGCATCACAGAAAATTGCAGCAGCTCCAGTGCGTAAAACACAAATGGCTTTTGTCGATTCTATGGTTAAACCACCGCGTAACGTGATGCGTAAGCAGGAGCAATATGGTACAAAATCGAAGCTAGTGGCGACACCCGCCGCTCGCGTTGCCTCTCTACAGAGTGTGACACCGAATGCTGGCAAGACCGGTGACAACCGTTTGAAAGTGGCATCGGCTGTCAGAGATCATGCTCAAGTCTGTAAGTATCTAACAATGACGAAACTACTTTTAAATCTAATGTGTTATTTCTTTATAATGCTTCAGCAAGCTCTGCCATACGACCGAAAAAGGCACCACTCATGCAGAAAACTCTGGCCTTTATACGTGGTCGTCATAAACGTTAAAATGCCAAAGCATCTTACAGGACGTTTTTTATTATTTAGCCCTAGTAATTTATACATATTAAAAGAAAAGAAAAAGATCATTAAATTATTAAACACAAACGACATAAAAGTGATAGTCCCTTTTGTTTGCCTCATATTGTTTCCTAGCCTCCATACACTTAATATCATGTACGTATATATAAATAAGTCTCAATAGCATTTTATGGTAAATACGATAAGGGTACATTATTCTTTACTCTTGCTCACAACCCACCCTCCTATTGTATACTCTTTCTTCATTTTCCTCTAATGTTTTTGCCCTCGTAATATTAAACGAACAAAAAATATAAAAAATAATTATTTATTATAGCCCACTGAAAAGTGTAGAGACCTAACGAAAATACAACAGAACATCACATCCATACATTGTACGTAATATATTTGGTTTTTTTAGTTTTAATCAAAGAACCCCCATAATCTTAATAGACACACATGCAGCTTTTTTGCATATTCGAGCCTGGGGCTGTGTATAATTATAAACTATTTCGTTTTCGTATTCTTTATAAAGTTAAACAATAATTTCAAAAAACAAATTCAGCTTTTAATTAATTGTGTTAATCTGACATAAATATGCATGTATTTACAGTTAGCGAGTTAATCGTTTAGAATGGTAAGAATGATTATAGAACAGTTATTAAAATATTTTAAATACAATAAAAAAGAAAGATATATTTCAAAAGGCAACATTTTAAGACAACCTCTGATAATTGTATTTTGGTTTTATTGATCCGGTATCAGGTTTTGTAAACATCACAGCGCCAATAAAGCAAATCACCCTAGAGGTGTGAACAAATTCATTTCATTTCATTTTTTATTCATCTTTACTTGTAATTTAAAGCCTTACGGCCAATGTAAGATAAATTACAAAATGCATTGATAAAACAGCAATTAGCATTCTATGCCACCCTTGAAGGTGGTGAAATTTCCTTATATTGAGGAGATGGCGTAGACATTTCGAACGAAAACGCGTTTTGTAATTCTACTACAGACTTCCTCATTCCGACGAGACGGGCTCTTCTGTGGATGAAAGCGTTTTGTGTTCTTTCACCTCCAGTTTTATATCGGTGCTTGTCTGCTGCCATATTACAAAGTCGTCCTTATTACATAGTCCACTCTAATACAGAATGAACTTTTGGACCAGATCGGTTAAGTTCTTTATTCACATTTTTCCAAAACGAAACTCATTCCCAACATTTTTGGGGAATTTATTTCACTTTAAATGGTCTGTGAAAATAAAATGTAAACATTTTGTGTAGTCAACGATAAGTTAAACGCGTAAATAAAATCTTCGTCACAATAGAGGTACATTTTTTCGAAGATGCATTGGCGAAGATGTAACACATTTCGGCGGGGAGGACGATTGGGAATGTAATCGTATTTCTATCAGATAACTCTTTACCGAGATTTTTATATCTAATTTTCTATCCCTGTTTTTTTTTTTTGTATCATCAGTCGGAAGATGTAACATGCAATTTGCAAATGGTTGGTTGCTGTGACCTACACAACAACATTTAATTTAATCAAGCACTTTTCCAAAAAACACATGTTTTTTGCCTATAACTTTTTATTGACAATTTCTTAAACTTACAACTCAAAACAGTCTTGTAGTAATATATAATAAATAAGTATGGAAAGCTATGTATTGTTTAACTACCTAGACATGAAACACTATCGTTATTGCTAAAAAATACTTTTACTAAACGCTGGCAGTTTGTGGGTGAAGCCATAACACGATTTAATGCCGCCGATGAAGATGATGAGGACGAAGAACTACTTTCACTGAAAAAAAAAAAAAAAATAGATGTACATTGTTTAGAGTTGCGCCATCACATTTTATATATGTTCAAATAAGATAGCTACCTCATGGGTGTCAACTTCTTTACATCCCACACTCGTAGGCTGCCATCTCGACAACCGGATGCCAAATATCGGCTATTTGCATTCCAGACAATATTCGTCACTGTAGCCGTGTGATCTTTGAGTTCGTTTAATTGAGAACCGGCAGCCAGATCGAATATGCGTATTTTTGATTCTTCACCGCCAGCCGCTATCATTTTACCATCCGGACTAAAGGCAATGCTACACACGGGCTGTTTACAGTCGGAAAAGACACGCATTAATTTTCCACTAGTGACGCACCATAAACGCACCGAGAAATCCGCTGAGCCCGTAGCAATATAATTGCCGTTTGGATGAAAAGCCAAACACTGGAAATAACAGCATTAAAAAAAATAAATGCAAAGGAAGCGATGCGCGAGCGATATACCTCAATATCTTGTGTGTGCCCCGCATAGGTAATGAGGGGAAACTCCTTTTCGAGCGACCATAGTCGGGCTGTTAGATCTTTCGAACCAGTGGCCACATACATCCCCACAGGGCTCTCATCCATACACCATATGGGATATCGATGACCCCTGTAGATTGCCGAACATTGAAGGTTTTCGGATCGCCAACAGCGCATGGTAGCATCCTTGGAAACGCTGTATATGACAGGGTAGTGTTGAGAGAATCGCAAGTCCGTTACCCCAGCACCATGACCGCGTAAGCTGACGCCACCATATGAATTACTAAGGAACGGATATAAAAGTGAACATTAACATCTGGTTTAAATGTTATCTTTTTAGAACCTACTATGAATTATCTTCATATTTCTTTTCGTAATATTTCTCCTTTACATATTCCAGCTGTAAATCTTGCCCTCTATGTTGTTTCTTGATCGTTTCGTCCATTTCATCTTCATGTTCCTCGCAGAAATTATTCAACTCCCAACGACAGTGGGACGACGTAAAACGGTCATACATATTTTTCCCTCGGGTTGAACGTTGATTCATCTGCCACAATTGTATGACGGAATTGTCAAAGCCGGCCACTAAATGGCACTCCAATGGATCTAAACTAGCCGACGTTAAACTAGATGGAAAAGAACACATTATTTTTTACAACAATTCCTTGGTTTAATATTATAAGAAAGTCATACCCTTGATTTTTATCGGCAATTTTAATTACACGTGGGAACTCTAAGGAGTTCTTAAAAATCTGTTCTCTACATTCTTTAATGGTTTTCATACATTCCCTTACAGTGTGGCCACTGCTCTTAAGCATTGAAGATGCACAATCGGAGGCATCCATTTCGGTTTTAATTTGCATTTCGGCAGGTTCTTCGGCTGACCTTTTATTCGAACTACGTTCGCTATTAGACGAATGCGACTTTGTTTTGATCACGGCCATTTCCTCGTCGTCTTCTGTATGTGGTTCCTCTGGAGGCATAAACACCGCATCTTCCGACAGCTGTCTCACCTCGTTGTCCATAATGTGGACATGGATCCATGTGTATATTAGATTTAAAATCAAAACATGACCTCGTTTCTCCAAAAATGATTTTAAAACATTTACCACCGTCTCACTGGTGTGTATTTCATATTTAGATGATCGAAACTGGGCTACCTCCGGATCCATTTCTAAAGTATCGAGTTTCTGACAAGCTGATAGTTTTTGCAGCAATTTCATAAAGAACTCCAATTCAGGATCGTCTTCGGCGAATGCTTCTCGTGTGAAACGAATGTTCAAATGTTGCCAACCTGGTTCCAAATTAACTTCGGTCGAAGGCAAGGAACAACCATTTATTTTGGTGGGAAAGGGAGCCTCGTACGTCTCCACTGCCGCCACTAAATGTGAGTATTTACGCAGAAAATCCACAGCTGCTTTTGTCTCACGACCCTTTATTAGCTCCAAATATAAGTGGCACATCATGGGCGCATAGAAACGCTTTAATTCCAAGCGCAAATCCTCCGGCTGCGATTCAACGAATTGGGAAAGTCTATAAAACAAAGCCAAGACATAGACAATTGCACTGTATTTCAGCAGACGTCAATATATTACCTGGCAAATTGTTGGTCTACCATGTTGTAATTGTTGGTCAAGCATAGGACGTTGGAGTAGGCAAATGAATTGCCGCCATGTAAGTCAGCATCGATAATTTTTTGCAAAACAAAAGACTTCTTATTTTGCAACAGGGCAAAATCGGACTTTCGGAACTTCTCTGAACCCTACAGAAAGAAAAATATTTCAAATTATTTGTAATCTTCGGTGAGTTTCTGCGCCAAAACTTACCACAAAACTCTTTTGCTTCAGATAGAGTCCTACCGACAATCTGAGTATATCACTTTTTGATTTCTTTGATTTGTTGCCGCTACACAATGGACTCGAAGCATGGTGATTGCTTTGCACATTCATTGGTTTAAATTGTTATGTTATATTGTTGTCTATATTTCTATGATAGCACAAGTAAGAACACCAGAACTCATCTACTTTTCAGTTCTGTTGTTTTTCTTTAGTTGCAAAAAAAATTGTTTTTACACAGTTGTCTGACTCAGTACTAATTTTAGTAATAGTGATGCCACACTTGCTGTAAGAATGGTGATGCCATATTTGTTAACACTAAAAAACGCCGATATTGTTATATTTTTAACTTTTTTAATTTACCTCATAGGTCACATACATCATGCCAAAAACTGGCGCAGACGATTGACCTGTATATTCTTATGTTGGTGTTGTATCAAAATAAGTTTGATATTTTTCTGATTGCACCAGTGTGTGGTCCGACTATTAAATTGAAAAAACAAAGTTCTTTGGCACTGATTACCAACACATTCTGAAAGAAGTTTATAACACATAACTATTTGTTGTTTGTAACCATTTTTTTATCCGAACATGTTGTCATAAAGAAATACATATTGCAGCAACATACTGGTGTGGTATGTTCATTAGCATAATGGCACAGTCTCTTGCTCCAGTTTACTGGTATCAAGTGCGGGCTCTATTGATAAGTTGGCATTATCTATTAGTTTAATTGGTATAATAACATTAACCTTATTATTGTTCCAACCTAACTTAAAGTTGAAGGGCTTATTGCAAAAACACGATAAGCCACACGATTTCAAAAAGTGTTTTTTTCAGCTCATTCAATTACTTTACACCATTGCAACGTTCACTGAAAATATTTTAGCAATTGTCCGTTTAATTTCTGACCTATAGCAAATGTTACTTTTTGCATTTCGATTTTATTCATAAATATTTTTTGTCAAAAACTCGATAAGCCACAACAATTAAGAAGACCGTAATACAAAACGATGGATTCTGGTGAAGATATTAGCGAAAGTGACTATTTTATTGATGATACTGATGACAGCGTGGTAGACAAAGGCTTTTTGCCGACTGGGTATGAAGTAATTTCAGAAACCAGCGAGGTATGATTTATTTTATCTGGTGTGGCTTATCCTGTTATTGCAAAAAAAATCTAATGAAATTACATATGAAGGGCTTATTGTAAAAACACGATAAGCCACACGATTTCAAAAAGTGTTTTTTTTTTAGTTCATTCAATTACTTTACACCATTGCAATTATTTAATGTAATTAACATTTTAATATTTATTTCGTTTACTTTTTTAAAAAAGAAAAATAAAAAATTTTGTACTGCAAAAACACGATAAGCCACTTTATTTCAACCATAATAACAAAACTTTTGATATTCAAAATAAAAAAAATTTAAATAAAATGTATGCAATAACTCGATAAGCCACACTTTTTTTTTGAAAATAGCGGTTTCCGAAGTTTTCTAGGTATTCATGGACTGGTATGTGATAGTAGTCTTCCTTAAACACTAATTACAAGTATTTAAATCATGATTTCATCAAACCCCTATTTTCTGCATTTATTTCAAACTTCAAAGGCGATTTTCTCAGTATTTTCATTTTGTGGCTTATCGTGTTTTTGCAATAAGCCCTTCAGTTGTATTTGAAAATACTTCATCTTGTCCATTTCTTTTTTAAAACAAGGACAAACATAAGAAGGCAATTGAACGGAGTACACTATTTAATACTAAATGACCTAGTGTTGAAATCGGCTTATTTTGTATCTAAAAAGGTTTTCAATAGCGTAGAGATTATGCAGCAAAGCATTTATGCCAGATCACGAACATTGCAACTTGGTTTTTGACAACTCGTGTGTTTTATGTGTCTGTCTCACCTCTCCAATAGTTGTAGCAGTATTTTTTTTTTCAATTTCCTTTTTAATAGTTGATTTTGTGGTTACATCGCGGATGAGTAACTGGTTTGTGCCTAAAACTATTGAAAATGTGGCAACTTTCAAAAACTACCAAATTTATCATCTGTGATTCCCTAGTTGCCAAATGCCTTCGAAAACAGCTGATTTGAGTTATTTCCTTTAGTTGTTGCTTAAAATTCCTCGGTAGCGGTTATAGTTGTGATATTGCGGTGTAAAATATTCTCGTTAACGATATAAAAACCAAATATCTTAAAACATATCTTACAAAATGCCGCACGATAAATATTTAAATGAATTCTGTGATATTATTGATACATACGGAGGACGCGATAAGGTAATGAGTTTGTGGAATTGAACTACATCATCAGTCGCCATCACTTCTCTCCCTCCATCGCTCATCTTTCAAAGCATTCGTGTCGTTGTTGCTGTGGTGGTAAACAAAATCAATTAGAGTTAATTGTTTCCATAAAATATTGCGAAGAAAGTGGTTATTTATTGAAATGTACAAGGTTTATTCAATGCTGCTGCTGGGTAGGTGGGTGAGATGGAGAAAGAAACGTGCATTGTTGGCATTTGTTGGTCGGTCCATCAACGAGGAACGACGGCGAGCAACTTGTTTAGTAACTATTTTTCCACTTTGACTTCTACGACAACAGGTTTTGTCTGATTGAATTTGTTTACTGTTGTTTATGCCATTGTCGTTGTTTTTGTTACGGCTCTCTGCTATCGATCGATCGATCGCGTTGTTGGATTATCATTTTTTCGGTTGTATTTTGGAATATGGATGAGAAAGGCGTTATCGCACCTTGACTTGCAGAATAAAATCGGCAACAAGTACATGGTTGTACCACAAAATGGACAATGGACCTTGGATTTTCAACGAAAAATGAGCGGTGGTAACAAATGAAAGAGACATGATTACAACATAAGGTAATTAAACAAACGTAATTAAACGCCATTTCATAAAAATTGGCAAATGATGACTACTAGGATTTGTGGATACTAGGAGCTAGGAGTATGTATACATCTGCTAATAATAATAGAAACACCTAAGTCCCATTCATTTAAAGAAGACAACATATTTTTGTTGCTTGAAAAAAGATACAAAAATCAGTCGATTTTTATTTGTAGCAACTAGAGTTAAAAAAAATTATATTATTTTTTATATACAGTGAAACTTCTAGTGGCAGTTAAGGACAGAAATTCCCCTAATGTTATAAGTAATTCCATAACTCAAAGTCCGCGTAAGTTAAACTTTTCTACCGGATAATGCTGTGGTTGTCACGAATAATCGCTTAAGTACATTTTCGTGGATTTTGATTTATTGATGTCAAAGTGCTACATTTTCAAAGGTCTTTCCATTAAATAAACTTCCTTTTAATACAAATGATTCGTTGCTCTGTTGTCTTTGTTAATAACCACTTAAGTTTATATTTTTTCAGAAGCCTCAATATTTAAAATTTTTTGTTTTCGCTCTCCTGGGAAGTTTTATATTATAACTTACGTTGTTATTCGTGAAAACCACAGAATGGTCGTTCGACTTATGGAAGTTTGACTGTATTAAGTTATGTAAAACAGTAACAAATTTCTTAAAAAGTTGGAAAATTTGGTGCTCATAAAAATAGATACATTCAAGAAAATCACAGCAAGCAAGTTTTTAGTAAATATTGAAGTAGGTCTAGTCCATTCACCTCTATTTTGCACAACTTTGAATTGAATGTTTTGGTTATGGTAGAGCTCAAATTTTAACAACTTGCCAATGGAATATTAAACCCATCTTTTGGGGTTTTATCTCTACAGGATTTATATCTGGATATTGACTTGCTCAGCTTAAATCACGCATGCTGGTCTGCGTGAACAGAAACTGAAATAACATAGATTTGTGTTTCGGGTCGTTTTCTTGCTGATAAAATCCAAGAATTGGCATATTCATATGTGGTATATGAAAGCATTACATTTTCCAATATTTCACTATATTGACAAGCGTTAATTGTATTTTCACTTAGATATAAGATAAAAATAATAATCTTTCTCTAATGGGACATCTCAAACAGCGGATATATTTCATACCTGAATCGTTCGTATCGAGACTTTACACGGGCTTAAAGATTTCTCCTCAGGTCAATCACCAAGTCTTGCTAAACCGTAAAATCCAAATCTGGCTTAGTTAGAAAACATTATCAACGTAGCCTGCCATCGACCCAGTCCCTCGGTCAGTTTGGTAGTTTTCCCTCTGTAACAAATCCGAAATATGTCTCGACTTAGAGATTTTATATTCTGTTACAAGTCCAATCCCAGCGGCGACAAAAACCAGTCCTGCATGCCGGGCTTAAAGATTTTCTTCTCTGGGACAAATTCAAGTTTGTAAACAGTCTACACAATAACGATTATCAGTGATTTGTACTGTGAAACGAGTCCAACGCTAGCAACGTGTAAAGGAACTATCAGCAAAAGCTCTCCTTCGACCTGGCGTAATTAGTAATTAGTCCTCCCGTGGTAAACGGCCTTTGTCTGGACTGATAGATTCTCTCAGTAATAGCATGTCTCCATCATTTTCCACAGCCACACTTAGACGTCTTTTAAGCCCCTGCTCCTATATGGGTGTTATATTCTATTTGTAGCCAGACGTAGGTGGAAAACACTTAAAATACTTCGGTCGGGAATTCGATAGATCATCAAGAGATTCTGATTCGGCGATATCTACACCACCCATAGAAATTGACGGAATTGCGGGATGAATGGAACGTTTGCATACATTACATATACAATAAGAGCTCGATTTGCGCAACCGATAGGAAATCAGGTCTGTTGCATTAACTGAGATTATTGCACTTACCGAGCCCCAAATATATATGTTGAAATATTGAAATTTAAGAATATGGGATGAAAAATAACAGGAAGGCAACGGTAAAATAACAGTTATTGTACGCTCGTTCACAGTGGACAGAGTCGAACAGAGAATAATGTTGAAAGGGGAGCATTTGGTTTAACCGTGACCTCCAAACAAAGTTCCTGATTTCAGTGCATCAGAAAAAAGTAGCACTTATCACGACCTTTTTCTTCGAAAGTTGCGCTTATAAAGACCGTAATATAAAAAAATGACGGTTGCGCTAATCGGGGAGTTGCAATAATCGGGGGTTGCAAAAATCGAGCTTTTACTGTACATATATTCGGTTAATTACGTTGTATTCTTGTCCCTGGCCCTGACATGGCCTGATGTTCAAATGAATGTAAATGATAGAGGTTACTGTCATCCACAAAAAATTGGATTCACAGTGTGACTCAACAGATCGCCAATGAAAATAAGGGAGAGAACAGAACCTTGTGGGGTCAATATACAACTCGATATGAATCGCGAGAAGTTATTACCAACAACAAATGTTGAAGGTTTTGATATGAGTGCACCGTGTCAGACTCTATCGAATGCCTTGTATATAACCAGAGAAACTACTTTCTTTTCGTCAAGCCGGTGCATGACTTGACTTCACAACAGATCAGTTTCTACCCATATTGTCGAGCCATATCGATAACCATAACCTTCGAGAACGCCGAACATTATGAATATGGGCGGATGGCATTGGATGCATATGTGGCCATCGTTAACAAGTCTTGGGATAGAAGAAGAATAATTATCCCTTACCCTTAAAAATGATAAAAAAAACTTTTTTTTTCCCTGTGAGATGAAGGACTTTAGCAGGAAGATGCTGTTCGTGAAGAGATATTTCGCACCTAAGTACTCTGTCACACTTTGATTTTGCCTGCTTGCGTAGAGGTTCATTAGTTGCAAATGTCAATTTCTGAATGCTTGCTCATTGGATCTGATCTTGTTAGTCTCTACTCTATATTTTCCCAATATGTACTTCTGTATAGGTGAGGAAATTATACAGTCATTTTTACTTGTTTTTCTTATTTTCTTAAAAACGACTTTTAGTATTACCTGGCTAGACTGCCGTCGAATTTTACGATTATCAATAAAACTATTTACGCAATTCCAAATTAATATTTTCTTTTTCAACAGCACGTGTTTGCTAAATATCAATTGGATAATATTTATATTTTTTTTTTAAAATACATTTTAACGAGGCAATATCTACTTCGTTCGTTAATTACACATTCGCAATTATACGAATTAGCAAAAAAATTAGAAAACAACAACTTGCGGTTTCAATTCAATTACGTTCCATCTGCGTCGGTCATATTTCCCGTACAAGTTTTTAATTATCATCTTTTTTTTTTGTGAACTCATTGAAGTCTCGAAGAGAAATTCGAATATTAAATAGCCCATTCTACACTAATACTCAATATTGACATCAATAGGACAAGCAATAAAATGAACACTTATGCAATAAATAATTAAATTGTGTGACTTGTTCTGTTTGATACGGCAAAAAAAAAACGAAAATGCTTACAATACTTCTAGACGAAGTAATTGTCCGAGCTATGGGTGAAAGACTGACTAATCTCTTTAGCCGTCAGTGATGTTCGGGTAAATGATTTTTGTTTGTATGTGTAAAATAAACACATTTTGATTGCTTATTGTTTATCGTTGCTGGCAAACTGCAATTGGAAATGCTCTCTCAAGTCAATGGAATGACATTACAGACTGTTTATATTCTTCTTAAGACATTTATATTATAAAAAAATATTATATAATATTTACAAATTTTATGGTATTTCAATAACAATTAATATAAATCTTCTTTTAACAACAATTTCGAATCCCTTTTGATCTCGGATAATATTTTCGTAGTAAAAATCGGTTAAAGTAGAGGAATATACTTTTTTTAAGATCAAGAAGAGCACTCGCTTAATTCCGACGCGATTAATGTATCCGCAAAATATACACTTATGTAGAAATCTCACTGAAAATTAAATTAAGTGTCCTTAAATTAAGTGTTCATCCCCCAGTTTACTCTAGTAACGGTATATTATGTGCCTTAAACTATTCATGTGTGTGTGGAGCGACATGAATCGTGGAGTTCTATTCTTCGAAGGTCCTATTGTCTTCGTATATGTCGCTATCAAAGACTCGTAAATTATTCGAAAAGAAGTGGCACCGCATTCGTTTTACACATGTTTTAGTGATCATGTTCTCCAAATGCGGTCCATATCATGAAAGATCGTAGACATCCACTTTTTTTAACGAAAGCACACAAAGATACGGGTTCAGTACAATATTCAGAAAAAAATTAACTTTAGCAATTAAAATTAAACATTTAAAAAGGTCATTAAAGACATACATACATTTAATATTACTTTTTAATAGATTCAATTACTTTGGGAGTTTTTTGTTGTCATTAATAATATGTTATTCTTGTGGATTTGCTTGTTTTAATGTTTGCTAATTATCCAAAATGAAGTCATCTCAGGGAGTTTTTTTTAAGACAAACACTAGGTTTGAAGTAGTAGGAGTAGGTTTTGTTGACATTTGTTTTAAATTTTAGAATGTCACAACTGGCAGGAAACACACTTGCTGGAAGAATATTCCACATACGAACGGTTCGGGTGAAGAACGAATTTTCTCTATAGTGCGTCGTCCGATCAACCGGCCACTTTACAAGGAAGGGATGAGAGTCCCTGGAATGCCGCGTATTCCGGCTAAATGTTCTAACATCAGGGACAAGACGACGGATATCTGAGGAGCAGACACCGTTAAAATATCTATAGAATCGCTGGTGAACAGCGTCTCAGTCTCGAACGCAGTTCACTACAGACTGAAGGTCGTCCAACTTCGGTCGTTCTGCCGTAAACCATCAATGCTGCGAGTGAACTGATAAACTTGGGCATCAGTATGACAAGTATCAATAAGATATTCCATGTTCATTTGGCCGTGGAAAAGAGTTGTTTTCGTTCGATTCCACATACTTTGACGAATGATTAAATAAAAATGCTCGTGTCGAGATGCAGTGTATAACAATGTCACAGGTGACGAATCATATGAGCCCGAAAGATATCGAGCTGTAAGCTCCGAAAAGATAATTTTACAGAAAAAGGTTTTTTTGTGGGCAAACGAATCAAATGTTTTCCGTGGATGAGGCACATCGATGCAAATTATCGCGTTTTTCTTTTAGTGTAACATAGGATGGTCTATTCTCAGTTGTACACAACTATCAGAACAAAAAGGGAAAAACAATAAGAGAAGACGGATCATTTTGCATCACGACAATGACAATCACACATTAGCTGAAATACTGGGCTATTTGATGTCGAATTGATGGGTCATCCGCCATACGGCGCCGATTTTGATCCCAATGACTTCTTGTTGTTCCCTCACATCAAGAAAAAACTGCATGGTCAACGTTTTATGTCGCCCGAATCAGCTGTTGAAGCTTTCAAAACCCATGTTTTGGAGTGGAAAAAGTAGATTGATCTATATGGATATTATTTTGAAAACGCAATAAAACCATTTCCGATGATAAATGATTGATTAGTTATTTTTTATTGATAGAAAATATTGAGACATAACAAAAATCTGGCTTTGGAGCCAGTGTGAATTTTTAAAATTATAAATTTTTAACAAAATTTTTAATTAAATAGTGTGATAAAAAAAAATAAAAAATGTGTGCACTTAAAAAAAATAAGAAATTGCGAAATGTTTTTGAATTAACTGAGCAGTAATATTTAACATGGAGTATTTTTTATTGTAATTTGTTACAATTGGCAGTTAGGCTTTAAATTACACGATCTGTACAAATAAATGAAATATATTTCAGCGCATTTTCGTGTTACAAAAAATATATCTGTTATTCATAATGAGAGAAGAATTCTATATTCCATCTAGCTGTCCAATTTTACAATTTTACCAGTATCTCGAAGTTAAAACATGTTTACTAAGATTTCCAATCGAAACTTGTCAATATTCTAATATTTTTGGCAGTGAACTATGATTTTGCATTGCTTTCACCTATGTATGCAATCGTTATGTTGCCGTAAAACGATGTGTTCGTGCAGATCGCAGTTTAAATATCTTCAACAAAAAAATCAATTTAGATATTTTCATTCGCGTGGGAAGATTTCACGAGACCAACACCATTGAAATTGTGTTTGGATCTAACTACTAAAATATTTCATTATCAATTAACTTTTGTTCAAGTTTTTGTTTAATAACTGTAAAAGAAATGCGAATAGATAACACTTATGCCAGGTTAGTGTTGATGTCCTCCAGTCAAATTATTTAAAAATATCTTTAAAATGATAATCAAAAGTCGCGCCGTCTTACTTAACAATGACGTGTTCTAGTCTTTCAAGTGGTATATGACTATTGACGCGAGCAATGTTGGCTTCCACTTTTTGAATTAGAGTTGGCTTATCAATGTAGCATTTTACCTTGCTCAAAAGGAAAAAACGACTAGATTTGTGATATCACCTGGGTATAGCGGACAATTTACTGGTTTGAAAAGTACCAGGGATTTAAAGTAATTGAAGTAACGATGGATATGGGCGACCTTTCGCAGTAACAGAGATTTTAACTAAAACTTCATTCCATCATACAGTGAAAGTATTAAATTGATGTTCTGTCAAGACTCGAACATCATTTACCGTTACTGTCTGACACCGAGTATCAAAACTATAATTTCAATTGAATAATTAATTATCCTACGCCTACAACAAGCGGAGGTGTTGGTCAGCATATAAATTATCGAAATGATGACCTATCTACAATAAGCAAACGATAAAGACATTAAAGTTCTATTAAGTTGTAATTTAGTTCATTTAATGTTGTCTATTAGCTCGCCCATTCCACCCCCACGCCACATGTTTGTTCCCTTACCAAAAAAACACACACATCAATATTGAAACAAACACATGAATAGTTGTTGATTGCTTTTTCCTATCGTACGTATTATTTTACATTTTGATTGCACGCAAACAATCTCAATATTGATATTTTATTCTTATTAAAACATCAATATTTGCTTGTCGTGTATCTGTCGGGGAGAAGGTTCTGCGGATACCAACGCGTTGTGATAACAGTTATAAGATAGATAACAAAAAAGTGTGAGGGTGTGTTGTTTTTCTTGTTGTCTTCTATAAATAAGTGCAGAAAAAGATTACATTATTTAACAATTTCGAAGTTATTAAATCGCTTAATAACAACAAAAGTGGGAATAAGCCGATGGCATTGCGATATTCTTATCTTCTAGCTGTAGGGCATATCGATTCACTCGACCGATATGTAGTATGTCTAATTACGTTCATGTGCGAATAAAGCTCATATGGTGTATAGCGCAATCATTGTCTACATTGTCCGTCAATTCGAATAGGAGCAGATGTCTCTTGAAAACACTCGGAACCGCTGCATCTGTTTCTCAGTGACACCTGAAAACACAGACACAATAAAGTTTTTTTTTGGAGCGTGAATTTGATTAGTCTAGTAGATTACTTTGCTGTTTATCAGTTTTTAAATAACTTTATCATTCCAGAAGACCATTGGACGACCATACAGTCACTGACTTGCAAGTAATACATTGGCAAGACATCCCTAGGCAAAAACATAAGAAAAACCATTTACGTTTTCATGTTTGTTGGCTTCCAAGTTGGCTTAAGATAGGAAGAAAATTGTACACAATTATATAGCAATCAGTTCAGTGATTGAGATAACTCCTACTCGAGCTTCCTAATAAACAAATATTGGGAAAGGCAACAACTAGTATAGGGATGATACATCTACGAATTCCAATAGGAATCTCCCTTTCATTGGCATCAGACTTCGACCTATTTCGGTTGTCAACGTCGCTCTTAAGTCACCCTTGACCCTAATGTTGACATCAATTCAATATCAATTTGGTAATTTGTGTCAGTCTGCGACGATGTTAACTGTTTATCGATAATGTGAGTAATAAAAAGTCTCATCCCTCGTAGTTGTTTATTTATTTTGTTTGTTATTTTTGTGGGAAAATGTTTTTTTTTTATTTCTAATTCAAATTCCGTTTAGACTAATGAAGAAAATAAAGAAAGTCTAATATCACAAAGAAAACTATAAAGATAGTACCAGATGAAAAGTGCTTTGCTATTTCTTTCAAAGGTCAGCAACATAAAGAAGTTTACACAACGTTTCATTGAGGAACAGAAATATAATTTGTATATCCAGTGACTGGGACCTAGCCAGCCGTGTACATTACCTATCACCCATTTTAGTTAAAAACCTTGCCTAAACGAAATACTAAAAAATATTAATATTTACAGAGATACGAATGCTTTTTGCGGGCTGGACGAAATGTTCAATTTCACCACTTGAATTATGAAATAATTGACAAATTGGACATTTAATTAATTGAATTTATTGCAGGTGATGAAAGCCCTTTGTTACGGTGCCAAATTAATAGCTGGCTATTATGGTAATCGTAAACCCGAACTGGCCAAACGTTACGCTACCGCCAGTTCACGTATTTCGGGAGCACGGGCGACGCTGCGTTTAATAGATGACATACCCATGATTCAGTATGCCCTCGATTATGGATGGGGTGCAGGTGTAAGTCATGGTCTTTATTAATGTAATAAACTATAACTCATAGTTTTGTTCTTTCAGGAATCCGATCGTATTATGGCGCTGTTGGGAGTTACAGCCAATTTTGTGGATTTAGTCTATTATCCGATAGAGAAAATCTGTTGGCTGTCTGATCATAAAATAGTTGACATTAAGAATGCCGATTTTTGGGATAATGTCAATACGATATTTTGGGTTTTGGGAGTGTATTTAAATTTAATGAGGTTAGTATCCACGATTTACGTAATTGTTCAACGTTTCCTTTAAAATGTAAACTCCTTTTAGAACAATCCGACATTTTGGTTTAACTCAACAACAGATAAATCGTATCAAAGATCCCAAGTATGTATTCCTTGAACTAATTCCCTGAAATAAAAATGTATTTATTATTTATTTGCCTTCCCCTTAGAAATACGCCTGATATGGAAAAGACATTGAAAAAGCACCGAATAGAGATGTTATCACTGGTGCGGCTAACACTCGATTTCGTGCATGCTGGCAGTTATTTACCCAAAGGTTATTTATGGGGTGGCAAATTGTCCACCTTACAAATTGGTGCTATAGGCACCGCCTCCGCAGCGATAGGAATATATCAGATCTTTGCTAAACGGAGAATTAATAAATAAATGTGAATTTTGTATTTGTAAACTATTTTTTTTTTGAATTGTGTTAATTGTTATGTTAAGCGAGTCGCTGAGAATTGAACTCGGCTTTCTTATGCGTTTGAGACTGTTTCTGGTGTTGTGTTTGTACAGGGTATTGTTAGATGCAGATGTTGCGTAGTTTGTGTTTAGTTCATAAGATGATTGTTTGAACCGAAACAAGACGTATTATGTAATAAAGTACATGATTTTTTGTAATGGAACTTTTTGATGTTTAAAGAAAAAACCTTGTGTATTTTGTAATGTGATTGGAATACGTGTAATGTTTTAATTTTTAGTTGTTTAGCTATCAACAGCTGTTCTCAGAAATGTCAATGTTCAAGGTTAAATAGGGTGTTTACCCAAGTTTGCTTCGAAAAATATTGAAAAAATTATATCGTACACTGCTCATAGCCTCCTCGAAGAAAATCAGCTTCGTCGGAGAAGATTTTTTGTGCAAAACCTTGTCTATTTCGAGCTGCTCTAGATCCGAAAATGGAGAAGCGAAGTCTTTTTGCAAACTTCGAAATGTTGAGATCTTGAGATTAATGTCGAGTCGATGTTCCAGGATTGAGTCACAAACTCCCGGCGATGGCAGCCACATATCTTGTTCAAAATTATGTCACATTTGGGCCAAAACCTTAACACACTGTTTGGAATACAATACATTTGGTAACCTTAACAAGCCCTTTAAATTTTGAACTTTTTGCTGTATTTTTGTATTGATTTAAAAAAAAATCCTAAAAAATAAGGGATCAACTTATTCAAGTACATTTTTTGAAGAATGGACTATTTGGTCTATTTTCCTTTTTGCAATTTTTCAACCCTACTTTTTTTCAATTTTGCATTAGCCAGTCTGGTTGGTATTAAAATTGTGAACATTTATCAACCACCAAAATTCCGAAAATTTCCTAATTGTAATGGCCTTTTCCTTATTTTTTATATTCATTTCGAGTGTGACTTTTTTATTACACTTTACCCTAATACAGAGATTCGTTCCACGGTGATACTGTCTTTTTGTTTAAGAGATCTTTTACGGTCAAAATAACATATGATTCAAAATGAAACCGATAGAAAAACCACACTGTGTAACAAATATTTTATTTCGTCCACCATCTAATTTATTAAGTACAATTAAATTGTTATTTAACGATATGATGTTGGTTCACCGATATATTGTCGGTTCTTCGCATGGGGTCTATAGCAAAATATGGCCCTAGTAAATCAAACATTAGGGAAGTAATTTGGTACGTTGAATATACTCCTCATGCTCCAGGATTATTTCATTAAAATTGGGAGAATCTGAACCGATTTCAATAGGGTCTGCCTTGGGCTAGAGATCCTGCCAATTTAGTTTGGAGATCAGACAAAAATAGCGATCTAGATCCATTATTAGTTTTAGATCAGTAGGACAAAGGTATATCGAAGACCGATTCGAGTGTGAGAACGCAGAAGTATTTTAAAAAGACAATTCAATGCTAAATTAAATACCCACTAAATTGAAATGAAAACTACAACTTTTTTTTAGTTTTTTTTTGTTTGAAATGCTTATTTATTTTGATTATATGATTTGTTGTTTTGTTTTTAAGTTTTTTTTTTCTGTAGTTCTATTTGGTTTTGTTCTTTACATTTCAATAACTTAAATATTTTAGGCTTTCATATTGTCATTACATTTTAAAAATGATTCATTTACTTGTGATCGATCGATCAATGCTATTGTTTGGATTGATTAAATCAAACTGAACATATATTTTGTTTGTTTTATTAAATGTTGTTGTAATTTTGTTGTTCCGGCTGTCTGGTTTCATTAAATAGTGCTAAAACATAAAAAAATTGATTTAAAACTTAATAGTTCAATAATTAAAAACAATTTGAATTCCCTATTTGTGTTTTTTTTTCTTTATATATTTTTTTTTTGTAAAATATGAACTCATAAAAAGATCATATTAGATTTGAAGGCTAATATGCTTTAAATTATTTTGTTTTTTTTTTAGATTAGCTCATTGTTTGGTATTTGTTGTATGTTTTCATAGTTATTAACTATTTTTTTGTTTTGGTTCTAGGTAGTTTTCTGTCATTTAAAAAAAAGCTCATATATAAATATATATGTTTTTTATGTATTGTAATGTTGTATGTATGTATTTAGGTATATCATATTGTTGTATTTGAATTAAATATTGTTTTTCGTTTTAGTGTACCATGAATATTTTCCCATGAATTCCTCTGGATTTTGTCGAGAATCCCTCGTTTCCTTTTCTAGTTCCATAGGATACTCTCTTTGTTGTCCGGGGTTCTGTGGTCTTGAGATTATATGTGGTATTTAGTTATTAGTATTTGTTTTAATATTTTTAACTCTTTGTTTTCTTTTTGTTTCTGTTCTAATAATTGTTTTTGTATACTGCCTAACTACTGTTTGTGGGGGTTTTCATTTGCTTTTTGTTTTAAATCTTATTAATTTCTTTACTTGCTATAATGTTAAATATTTTTTTTTTTATTATTATTTTTTGGCTTATTATATTGAGTGTTTTCACAGTGTCCGTGTTCGAATAGGAAATGATCATAACAATTACAAAATACACTGAAATATGAGGCGACCAACTGCAAAATATTGGTTACCGATAGCCGATGCGGATTAGAAGCTAACTACGTTTCATGTACACATATGCCTTTGGAAACTCCCTTATTAAAAAAAAGGGGGAAAATGGAAATAGGATTGTAGGCAGAAATTGCAACATACCGGTTAAAACCCAAACAAAAGACTCGATAGAAATTAAAATCTGTTGGCAGATACTCGGGATTTGGAAGCATCAATTCTCCAACTTGCTTGCAGCCGGAGATCCAACTGAATAATAAATCTACATATCCAAACCGTGGTCAAAACAGCAATATACAGGTTAAAGAACGACAAGGCCGGCAGAGCTCTATAGGACCGGAGGAGATGACCCGGTAAAGCTCAAGTATCAACTGGTCTTCATAATCTGGAATAATGAAATCATATTCAGGTATGCTCTGATTGGAACCATAGCATACTATGTCCGATTCACACAAAAGGAAGAACTACACTGGAATAAGTATCGTGTACAGGATGGCTGATGGATGACGTACTGTTACGGTGAGTGGAGACCATTGCTTAAAGGTGTTAAAATGACAGAATTGCGTCAAAATATAATTCTCTTGTCAGCAGCAAAAATACTCCAATACCAGAAACTCTACATTTCGTTATCTCTAAAGGTCTCCTGACCTTACTACACTTGATTTTTTCCCTGTGAAGGGACAAGAAGGGCAATTTCTTCAACATTCTGAGGAAGAGAAAATACTAGAAAAAACATATCATTTCACATCTGCCGACAAAATCATCGCCTGAGAGATAAAGCAAAATCTAAAGTGTGCTCTTATGGGGAATGTAGACAAAAAACTTGTATTTAATTTATTTGTTCAATAGTTCGTTCTTCTTTGAAGAACATCATGATGACAAATAATAAATTAATAAAACACACACAATAGAACGTAGGTGTTTCTTCTTCATCGGAAGTAGTCGTACTCTCATAAAAATTATTAGTTTAATTTAACTGAAGAAGGTCGATACAAAATATTGAACATTAAATTAGAGGAATTTTATTTATCACAGGGACAACTGTAAAATGTCCTGAAGATCAGTAATGACATTTAAGAAGTGTAAACTTTTTAGAAGAAGTCATATTATCGTGTTCAGATATGTTGAAATTGTTAAAATTTCGAATGGATTTTGTATAGAGTGACCCAAACGAGACCAACTGATGAGAAATTATCGCCTTTATTTTAACTCAAGATCAGTGTTTATAAGAATAGTCCGAAGTTTTGAGCAACTGGGACGCCAACCCTAGTGAAACCCTGTATAAAAAGCTGTTTGGTGAACATTTTTTTTAATATTGTCAACCAAATTATGTTTAAAGCTATTTTTGTTTTGAAAAATCACAGCGAGTGACGTTGTTGAAAATGTCAGCCAACGTTTTTTTTCTTCAAAATATCGATATTTTTCCAGCAATAAATCCGCCAAGAGGAAATGTCTAACAATTGTCTTAATAAGTTTTAAATTTGTTAAATGAATGAAAATTAACCAACAAATATTTTGAAAAAATGTATAACTACCTCAACTATGTCTAAGAATTTAATATTACAGCCATCATTAAAGTATTATTAAATGTTACAATTTTAATGTTGAAACACAAAATTCAGTTTGAACTTGACATTGCCCCGATTGGGCTGTAATGAAAATCAACAAATCTGCCGCCTCTGTTGTATTTTGTTTTTGTGAGATCTTAAAAACTTCCTTGTCGGTCTCTGGTAACCAGAATTATTTCAGTAAATCTTTTGTTTTTCCATAGTGTGTGAATGTGTGTGTTTTTTTTTTACAATTTTGCCAAACATTTAGTCGCACACTTGCTCCTGTTCAGCCTTAAAGTAGTGAATACCTTTGTTTGTTGTTTATTTTCTGTTTAATAAGCTTGTAAATATGTTATTTAGTAAGTATATGTATGTATGTATGTATATATTGATGTATATATGGTGTTTCAAAAATATAATTATGTAATTTGAAACATTGTTATTTATTAAATATATAATAGTATATATCTTTAATAAAAACGTAAAATTGCTATGCATTTTCTATTGATTGTTTGGGGTTTACTTTTTCTACACAAAAATAAAATTATTATTTATTTTTTTAATATAACCACATTTATTTTTGTGTTGTAGAAGCTTTTAAATCATATCAAATAGTTAATACCGAATTTAGAAATTCGTAGAAACGTCAATACATTCTGATGTCGAGGCGGTTTTAAACCGATCGACTGGCCAAAAAGGATGACAGTGCAAAAAGTTTATTGAAGGACAAACAGGTGTTATCTGTATATTTGGAACTATCGTCTCAACTATTCTTAAAAATCCTGTATTTCCTTTTGATTTCTGAATAGCTAGCTACATGGACACTTTTAATTAAAACTAAATTTCATATTAGAAATCTGAGAAATCATTTAGATTGCTCACAATCAATTTCAGATGAAAGTATTTGTATGTGGGTTGTTGTTTTCATATTAATTTAGTATTCTGCTGACGGGTTCCGCTGATAGACATTGTAGAAATTGTTAGCAGCAAATAATCGTTCTGCAAAGTCTTCAAATGTAAGATCGTAATTTACACAGTGATGCTATAGAAAGTTATATATAACTTTCTTTCACATTGAGTGGCCTGGTTTACAATGCACTCCGTGGTGTTGTGCGTGTATTCGGTTGTAGTCGAGTTACTGAACAAGATTTCGGGATGGTTGGCCTTCAGTCAACGGCAAGCTAGGTCCCAGATTTATTGTGATGGAAGCTAACTCATTCATCGAACCTGATAAACCTAAAGGGTTGTATGTCAGACAAAGACTTCTAGAAATACGTAGGTTTGGAACGGGGCCATTGAACGCCCCAAAAGAAACAATACCACAAATATTTCAAAATACTTCAGATGGTCTGTTAAAACCAGACAAAGTTTGATGTGTTCTTTGTGAAACTGTGTTTGATTTTTTTTATAAAACTGGGGTTTAATGGTTTTTTTTTATGATACTGGGGCTACATTTTTTGAATTGTTTACTATCACTCACAAATACCTTCATCCAAGATTAGTTCTATTGATAATCGAATGTTAGAAAATATTCTGGGAAATTTTACGATTATGCATTTTAGTTAAAACCGGCAATTTTTCTACATCTTAGATAACATGATTCTTGTAAATCACACGGGGAATGAATGTCGCTATTACATACTGAGTTTTTGTTTTAAAGATAAAGAAAACAGAAAACAGAAATCTTTTGAAAACACTTTTTGTTTGTTTGGTATTTAGTCTAAATGTTTACTTGAATTGGATATATGTCTTGGATTTTTGTTGCTTATGCATTTTTATTTAATATTTATTGGAAGCTACATACTTTTTTTTTTTTAATATTTTGTTTTTATTTTTTGTTAAATGGCACTGCAGTATATTTCATTTCTTTTGTTTTTATATTTAATAAGGTGGGAAAACAATTTAGAATATATATATATATGTATGTATATATATATATATTTGTTAGTTTTATACTTTGTTATTTATGTATGTATGTATGTATATATAAAATACAAATACGTTTTTGAAAAACTTGTAACATTTTGATTTGATTTTCTGAAAACAATTACAACGTGATTTTGATTTGTTTAATTTGTTCAAATTACAGTACACATTTCAAAAAAAAAAAAACACAAAAAAAACGGAGTTACTTTGTTTAAATTCAATTGCTTTGGCACATCCGTTTCCGTTGATTTTAGGTATCAACTGTAAAATGTTCAATTAATAGTGGCACAGTGCTTTGAAATCGTGTTTTTTTTGTCAATGTAATCCGAAGAGAAGACACTGTACATACAAAATGGATTTCAAGACACTGTCTATTGTTTATTCTAATCTAAAATATTTTGGGTTTTTATTTTTTGGGTTGTTTTAAATGTATGAAAATATTTTCATTTGTTAAAAGAAGTACTGCATCAATAGTGATATTTTCAATATGCTTTGTTGTTGTTTATTATTTACTTCAATACTGTATGCATTTAATAAAAAAAAGCATGTCCAATAACAATTGTAACAATATTCGGATTTGATTTGTTTTTGTGTATGTTTTGTGGGCTTATATAGATTTTGTTTATAATTTTATAAGGTATTTTGGATATCAATCGTATAAATATTTGGATTTCTGCTTTATTACTTGTGTGGCTTTCTTTAAGATTTGTATGTATGTTGTGTAATAGTTATGTGTTTGATGTACATTTCTCATATCCCCCCGTTCCGATTTATTTTCCAAAAGTTAAGACTGTTTGGTTAGAGCTGTGCAATTAAACAATTAATCAAACAATTTACTAAAAATATAGTTTAAGTAAGGTTATTACAAGATTGACTTCAGACTTGCCGCATGATAAATCTAACACAACGGCGATAGATGGGCTTTTTAATTAAAAAATGGTGTTTAATGGGATACCTTCTCCATAGTCCATAGACGTTACCAGCACTTAAGTTCGAAAATGTCTCTGGAAGCTTCATTTCAAATGGAGAAACAAATAAATAAGTTTATCATAAGTTGTTATAAACATATTGGAAAGTAGTCGGTGGTGATGATCCGTATGCCAGATTGCATGTGGAAAACAATTAACTGTACTCTACAAAACTGATCGTTATCGTTATCATTTTGTTCATGTATTGTTGATCTATATTCTTCATACAGTTTTGTTTCTGTTAGTCGAGATCATTGATTATTTCTATTTTTTTTTTTTTTTGCAAAAATAGAAATGTTTAAAAAGATTTCAAGCATTGTGTTTTTTTTATATTAATTAACTTGATTTCGAGCTGAATTTTGTAACCATCTACAAGAGCGTTACGGAAATATTTATTGTATATTTCGTATTGATTATTAGATTACCTACTTCTGAAACTGAAGCAGTAATGTTTATCGGATCTTAACAGGCTGTCTCAGAAACTGCAAAATTTGATACTATTTGCTCTGTCAGACCGACTAGGCCTCTTTTTAGAACCCTCCAAAAAGACGGCCACCTGGAAAGTGTTTGAGTAGAATACTTGGATCTGTGTATGCTGCCGTCCTAAGATAGAAAGTTGCAAGCACCAACATTTTTTTGTATTTATTTAAATTCTGGCCTTATTTAAAAATTGTAAAATTAGTTTTAATGTTTGTCAAAAATATTTTATTTTAAGGCCGAAAGATATGAAGCATAAAAGCTAAATCTCTCGAAACTTAGCCAATGGAGATGTGACTTTCTTTCTGAGAAGGGCAGTGTTGGTGGGGTGGGCAGATAACGAACGGTTGACTTTTAATATAAAAATGAGGTGTCGCCGTCTGATTTCCTTATTTACCATTTGACATATTCTTCAAGACAGGACAAGAGACATACGCTTAAAGTTGTCCTTGACTGCGGACTGTTTTGTACAGATGATAAATTGTTAAAAAAATATCACAAAGAACATTGATCTCAAAATTCAATGGGACTACGCTGAGACTACGGACTAAAATTGAATTTAATTATTAAATCTGTTTTAATGAACAGCTAATGTTCATATTCACGATATTACTTTTTTATTTATTTCCTTAAGTTGGCGCCGTCTCCAAAGTTGTTAAAAGAATATAGTTTCCATATTTTTTGCTAGATGTAGGTGACAAAAAATTAAATATTTAACCTGGGAAAGGTACAATAACTTTCTTTATATAGTTTTTTCTCTGGCGACACAAAGTCGGCCCGGTTTTTTTGTCATTTCAATCAATCGACACCGTTTGATCAATCATTTAATTGCGAGGCCATAAATGGGATAGTGCCGTTCATATCGAAATACTTGTAGCTAAAAGTTGTATATAGAGTAGTTTTTTTAAGCTTGTTTTTTTTTTTTTTGGTTTTAGAGTAGCATTGTGTTGTTCTCGATAGTATAAAATCTAAAATGTTCAATGTGTGTTCAAGTTCAAGTTCATGTTTAAATTTATAGTTTAGTTAGTTTGGTATGTACTTAGTTAAGAGTATGAGTAGTATGTATAGTTAGATAGTATAGTATGGTATAGATTTGTATTATGTTTTTTCACTTTTGTTATACAATATTTGTGTGTTTTGTTGTTGCAGTTGTTTGTATATATATGAAGTTCCTATATTATTTATAGATTTGTTGTTTTCTTGTTGTGGTTGTTCTTTCATTATTTCTTCTGTTTTCATTCTCTAAAAAATCGTTAAAATTTTATATAATATTGCCAGGTTAAAATATTTTTTTCTGTTTTTTTTTTTTTAATATTATCGTTTATAAGTGGGAAGCGTTTGATTTTGGTTCCATATTGTTTTTATTTTATTTTATTAAGTATTATTTAAGACTAAAACTAGGGGGTTTTTTTTTTTTTGGATTTTCATCATATATCATATATATCTTTGTTTCAATTGGTCTTGAGAGTTTATTAACGGAACTATGAAATAATCCAAATACATTTAAAGGGGGGGTCGGCTTATATTGAATGTATACTATTGCGAATCATTTCAGCTTTCGATTCAGTTGCCCATTTTGAATATCCCCACCATTCTAGATTTTCATGGCATTTCATTTGTTCCATTTATAAATTCTTCTTTATTTTCTGCCTTTAAAAATTGTTGTTCTTGAATTTCCATTTAGATTTTTGTTTTTGCAGTTTTCGCAATTAAGAATTTCATGGGGGTGTTTTCTTTTGATTTATAATAAGTTTGTTTTGTTTTTGTTTTAAAAAATATTTTTAAAAATTCCAATGAGAGTGTATAAAAAATTGTCTTAGAATATTTAGTTAAAAATTTTCTGCTATATTAAATTGCTTTAGTTTTAAAAACAAAAACGTTTAAAATTATATTTTTAAAAAATTAGTTTTATTTTTTGTTATGTGTTGTTGTGTTTATCTTCTCTTTTTTTTTGTTTAATAAAATATTAAAACTGTTTTTCCTTTCTTAATTTGGTTTTTATCTATAGTTTTCCATTTAAAAGTGAATAAAAAGTGTAAGAAATTTATTTAAAAGTCTATATCTGTAATTGCCAATATTTTGGTTTGAAGCTTTTCATTTTGGTTTTTAGTTAAGTTTAAGTTAAGTTAAGAAAAAAAAATATATTGAAAATAATCCATTAAATTTATTTTGAGCAAGTTCCGTAGCGACTTTGTAAGGGAACTATTTGAGAATGCATAAAGTATGTGTGTTAAAAATATAAATGCAAGGATTACAAAACTGTTGAAATCAATAGTATAGGTGGTGTCTAATTAGAGATTAAAATCTGATTATTGTCCTATTGTTAATGAAATACACTAGCAACTGTAATTCCAATCGTTTTGATTGTGATTGTAATTTCTAATGGAAATATGACCAGCATATAATATATAGTGTAGTAGTTTTTAAATTGACAGAAATTTGAAAATATTTTGTTTTAATTTAAGAATCATCGTAAAAACGGAGATATTCATTAGAAAATTATAGTCTTATGACCAAGGCACATTTACAAGGTAGTCGCATCAGGTACAACAAATACAACTCTACAATAACAACATGCAATTTGTTTTTGATTAGACAACGAAACTGTCAGAGACATCTGATTGAAGTTGTTATGAAAATGTCAACAAATTCTATATTGTTGATTGATTGTTGACAAATGTTTTATTTTTCCACAAATTTCAACTTACAAAATATCACAAATTGAATTTTTATAATTCAATTCAAAATAAAAAAACGAATGAATTTGAATTTTCAAACGTCATATTCAAAATAGAAATAAAACGTCATTTCTAAATGACACATTCGCTTACAGACCAAATGAAAAAAATAAAATATCAGCTGATTGTCAAGACTACCTTGTAAATGTGCCTTGCTTATGACGTATACATTATTATTTTGTTGAACTTTTTCTAATACTAAGTAAAACTATAGAGGGAACGTTAAAAAGCTGTAGTCTTACGACATTGTACATCAGGGCAAATGCTTCAAATTAGCAATAGGAAATAAATTATGTACCATGCCGTATGAGTGTAGCTTCCCTAGTGGACCCTTTGTTCACAATTTAAATGTTCTCCTTATGTTCATGGCTTCATAGCGCAGTGTTACTAGTTGAAATATGAAGAAAATAAAATCACCTCATTTCAATATCGCCAATGAATATCTCACAATATTTCGAAACACAGGGACCTGTAGATATCATATCCTTTAAAATATTTAGATTTTTCAAATAGATTCAGCAGTTTCTTGACAGTTCAATGTGTATCGAACCATCCGATTAATGCTGTTTTCATGGAGACTCATACAAAAATGTGAGAAAAAGGCTCCTGAGTTTTTTTTAAGAAGCTTAGGAAAGTTAAAACTTATAAAGCCTATTTATCGTTTGCAGTATGTTCTGTGGAAAGTCTAGTCAGCCGCCAAGCTGATTACCGAGCGGATCGTGTCCCAAGCTAAAATAGAAACAACAACACTGAAATACTAAGGTGCAATGAAATAGTCAAGGGTGGGAGCCCCGGTAGGCGAGTTGGTTTGTGGGTTAGATTCCCACCAGAGTCTTTGGTCTGTCGCCCCAACAATTTAGCCATATGGTCTGTGTCACCCGATTTACCCAAGAAACCACAATAGTCAAGGGTGATCTTCCTTTAAACTGAATCAGCATTAATTTGAAACTAGTGTAAAATAGTTTTTTCCTTCGAAATTCACTACAAAAGTTTATTTTTGTTTTAATTTTTCACTGGAAACGAAATGGCGAATGTGTGGATTTTTTTTACTCTGAATGCTCCAAAATCTATTTGAAGTTTAAACAAAGTTTCACTTACACATAAGTTTTGCTGATCTTCGGTTAAGTGGTATAACTACGATTCCATTTACTGAACGAAGTGTATTTTTTGCGATTTATGTGGCAACACTGTTGTGCAAAATGTCAACTCAAATTTATTGACATTCATATTTCTGTCTGCCATAGTTTTTTAAAAATGTTCTTTGAAATTATATAATTAAATCCGCTGTAATCCCATACTTTTCTTCTGATATACTGTGAAAAAACCAATATCAACAAGTAGAACGAGTTCCATAAAGACTGGCGAAATTGGATGCAAGATGAGGCATTCCCAGAGTCGAGAAGATGCAGAAGTTAAAACGTATGTACATATTTCCTTAATATTCCGTAAAGAAACGGAGAACTTTTCTTAAGTCACCATCCTTCTGTTCAAAGCCCGCTCCTCACGTCTGTCTGCTAAAAACTGTTTGATTGTGTCACCAGAATAGGAACCTGGATTTTCTGGGTGATTGTCGCACACACACACTACTTTTACTCAACGGACGTCCATACAAAGTTCATGTTCGTTAACATTCAATGGACATCACATAAACATGGGTCTGGTCAGACGTTTTCCCGATTTTAATTGTAATTAAAAGCAAGTATTACGAATGTGCCTATCGAAATATGTGTGTGTGTGGGGGTGGTTAAGCGATATTTCCATTTTGAAGTTGTTAAGAGGGGCATTTTAAAGACATAGGTTTAACCTTTTCAAAAAGTAAACCTGGAAATTCTGAAATGGACAATTTTAAAATTCAGATTAAATTTCTTAACAGCAATCCAACGATACAGTTTTGTTACCCTTGCACATTCTGTCATTGAAATGATTTCCATCCAATGTCGATAAAGAAAGGTACAGGATGTTTGTTTGTTTTCAAAATTCTTTGTCGTGGGTGTGAGTGTGTGTGTGTTTTTTTAAATGCAAAACATTAATTAGTTCACGATTTCAATCAATAGTAATAATACTTATTTGTATGTTCTCAATTTTCTCTTTATAATAACTAAACAAACAATTACATACTTTCTCGTATAAATAATGCTTTGAAGGTTTCAATGAAATGATTAACAGTTTTATTTTCCATTTTAATATGCTGTCTGTTTATATGTGTGAGTGTTGATTAGTGGATTTTTTGTTGAAATTATTTTCTCCTCTTCTCGGTCTCACCTTAAATTTAAATGTTTTTAGTTTTATTTTCCTTCGTTTTAATTCAGTAATAATTCAGCTAAAGCACCATATTTGTTCTTTAATATTGTATGTATATATATATATATATTTTATATAATATTGTTTTACTTACTTTTTTTCTATTTTCATTTATTTTCTTGATTTGCAATGCAATACACAAAAAAAGGCTCAGAGGTGTTCATGAAAGGAATATATATATACATATATTAAATAAAATATATTTAAATATATATTTTTCAATTGCTTAAGAAATGACGAGGGCAAACTATATGTCCTATTAATATATTAGGCAAAATCGGTCATCTCTGGGTATTAACTTATTATTTATTAGCCTCAAATTAACACTTATCTTGAGCTCCTGAAGTAAAATCTATTTTATACGTGAAATATTGAATCGTTTGTATACAAGAGAATTCTCTGAAACATGATGTTGCTTCTTATTTGACGTTAACCCTTCAGGGACCATAAGCTTCTGGGAAGTCACCTATTAAAATCTCGACATAAATACTACTAAAGAGGTGGCCAATTGCCAAAGGTTCTTAGAACAATAAACATGTGTTGCTTTCATCTCTGCACATTGAGTGGCAATATGATCTTTTGCTAGAAACAATTTTTATTTTGGATTTCTTGTAAAAGTAATTTGATTTTTTTAGAATTCTTGGAAAACCGTACAATAAGACTAAGAAGATTGAAAATGTTCTTACTCTATTAACAAACAATTTTTAAAATAACATTTGTGATACTCGAAAGTCCCTTGGAAATATTTGGAACGCGGAATAATGTATCATCACAAGAGTAATGCCAAAGAACTAAGTACGAAATAAGTTTTGTATCTAATTAAAGCTAGATTTTAGGACTATTTTTAACCCATTCAGAGTAGGCTGCAACGATAATGTTCACATGATTTATTTTGCTTTCGATGGTTCACTATCAAAATGTAGTTTTTGACCATTAATCTGTAACGGCTAATGTTGTATAAACTCTATGTGTGTTTTTTCAATCATTTTAAAAGCAGAATACACCCAGGAATACATCCACAGAAAATTATTTAAAGAATGCTGCACTCTCAAAATATTTTTCTTACGATTCAAGTTATATAAACAATATGTGGTTATTATTAAACCATTTTGAAACCACAATTCATTAACATTAGTAAGACTAAAAAATTAAAAAAAAACATTTTCGACCCGCAGAAACCGAGGGGTTAGCCGATCAAAATTGGAAATTTATTGTTAGCGAACCCGATTATGAGTAGGACGACTTTTTCCACGACTTGATAAGTTTCCAAGTTATCATGGAAAAGTAATCTTTTGAAAATACTATAGCGTTCAGTAGGATGATACAATCAATAATGCTACTTCGCAATACATATTATTAATTATGAACACTTTCATATTTACTCGTTCTTCCGCCGGAGAAAATCGACTGAAATATATCTCATTGCATCAAAGCCATTTTTAAATCTACAACTTTGAATTGTTAGATTTCGAAAAGATTTTTATATCGTGGAGTGGGGTGGACCCATTAAAATATGAAAAAAATTAGGTAATTTTTAATGTTGTAAATTTTTTTTAGACTGCTGCTGATTCGGGAGCTCAAAATCTATTAGTATTTAGTATTTATATTCCGATTAGGATACTGATGTTGATCAAAACCGATTTGCACTACTTGGAAGATGGACCAATTTCAAAAAGGCATGAAACCGTTTTTTTTCTTTCTTGTTCCAATCTATCATTGAATGTCAGTACAGAGCACAATATTAAATTTTGTATTCCAAATGAAATACACATGTTTGTGTGAGCATAGAAATCAAATGAAATTTTTGTTGTTGTCGGTGGTACGGAGTAATACGTAAACGAAAATGATCGTGCCCATACGAAATATGCACAAACAAACATGTAAATATATTTCACATAAATATTTTCCTTGAAACACTTTTTGAGCAAAGCCAATAATTTGGAAATGTTCAAAATTCCATGAAGGAACAAACATGGAACTTCTGTCAAATTAGTCAATTTATAAATGCTGAAAGCCAACTTACAATAAATGTACGGATTTAAGTGTGTTGTTAACTTAAAATAAAAATTTCATTTCCAAAGTCTTAAGAAAGCATTTACCAACTCGATTGGAAATTCCACCACACCAATGGCTTTTCTGTGTATTCAAAACAGTTGTTATTCTTTGTTTTTTATAACAAAAATCAGCTTTATAAATATATATTATATATGTTTATGTTTATATAACGTATTTTTTGTTGTTGTTATTATTTATAATAATTTATTACTATTTATTGTTTCATTTTTCATTTTTCATTATTTTTCTGATGCCAAAGCATTTCTTTTCTTTATTGAAATCGTGTCGTGTTTTCTCTTAGGCTGTTTAGCTTTTTATAGGCTTTTAATTTTGTATATTCTATTAAGTGTGAATACCCTTAATGTTATGTTTTGTATAATATTTTCATTTTTTTTTTTTGGTTTAATTTGTTTTGATACCTAATGAATTAGTTGGTAACAAAAAAGAGTGAGGGGCAACCTAAACTACAACAGAAACCATAGTTAAGAGGCAAATATGTGTTGCTGTTGTTTTGTTTAATATTCGCGTTTCAATAATGTTTGATTCGATTTACATTTTAACATTTGATGTTTTTTTGTTCTCTTTTGTTAAATTTTTAAAATTATGCATAGATTTTGTTTTCGTTTTGACTACTGTAAAATCCCTGTATGTTGTGGATTTAAAATTGTATGTTCTTTTGTTACATTTTGTTTTTAAAATCATTTTAATTTTTAGTTTTTTTCTTCTTTTGTTTTGGGGAGGTTTTCATAATAATTTTTGTTACGCAATATGTTTTTATGATTATCGATAGAATTAAATAATATGCCACGAATAATATGTTCATATATGTATGTATGTGTGTTGTGATGAAGTTGACCAGAGCATCATTTTGTTTCAAAGAGATTCCACTTTGTTTAGAATATGTTTAAACATAGTTCTGCTTTAATGTAAAACATTATTGGCAAAGGGCGGAAAAATGTTCAATATGAAATACATCATTCTGTAGAAATCCAACTTATGGATTATTGTTAGAAGGCGGATTGATTGAAAGTCATGTTTGCATTACGGTTTCAAATATGATTAACGCGGTATTGTCATTGAGCATATCACAAACTGACATCGGTAATAGCATGTTTAATTACTGTCGGTCTGTCCTAATCGAAATGCGGTCGGTGTTTCAAAAAATTGACAGCAGTGTTAATGAATTATGACCAAGGTAGGGAAATCAAAAGTTCAAATAATATTGTTTAAAATTTGGATGTAATTAATTTAAATATAGTTTGGTTCGATAAAAATCCAATGTACTGAATCAAAAATAATATTAACTTTAAAGTTTCCCAACAAGAAAGAATTTCAATACTTTTTGACAGACGACAGAGGCAAAGATACGCCACAAGTTTAGGGTCAGTCCTTCCAAACGCTGATGAAATATGGACAGTTAAAACAGTGGTCGAGAAAGCGCTTTCAGATATGCATATACAGATGAATATTGAAAATACCATGGACCGAACGAGAATTAATGAAATCCCCTTCTTGGGGCATCTAATGATGAACAACAAATCCAGATTACTCCAAACAGTTCTGAAATACAAAGTAGAAGGAAGACGTGGCAGAGGTAGAAGGGAAATATCCTGGCTGAAAAATATCCAAGAATGTACAGAACATCGTGACGAAAGAAGCATTCTAATTATATGAGCATAATTATAATTATATGGTCTTAAACAACCGAATAGTGGAAAGAAAAGAATAAAAATTTTTTCAAAAATGTGTATTTGCTACTTGAGGACATGAAACTAACTAGAATTACATTTTGAAAATAGATACTTTCAAAATTTTTGTTTGGCCATCATTACAAAAATTTATTTTAGCGCTGTAATTACATTCACAGAGATTCCAAATTGTATTTGCTAAGATCGATCCACTCCAGTTTAATTACAGTACCCCTTTGTTAAGCTCGCTTCATATTTGCGACCTGTACTTAGGCGAAGGATCTCCAAACTCTGGATATGTCACGTTCATATATGAAAGTTCATCTTTGGATTTAACATATTACTCTGTTCCTACTCTGTTCTATTGTTCCAGAAATTTCATGTCTGTAAAGTCTACATACAATATTTGTCTAACTATTCCATCGGTACAGATTGCATATATTTTTTTAAGACATTTTGGTAGTCACACGGTCACACTTAAATTTGTGAACTATTAATATTCTTAACGTATCGTTTCGAAATTCAACTGCTCTTGTGCTGTATTCCGAATATGGATTAAACTACTCTGGATACACATACCAATAATTTACTTCGTGTCTGGGATAAACAAGTAGTGAAGATTTTTTCCGATAGCTTCAACGAATAACGTCTCTTTCGTAACGTTTCTTTGAATGAGTTAATGTTAGCTTTCTTGTCAATCAAGTCTAATGCTTCCGGGTGCGATGGGGTTTCTCCTAAATTTCTTAGAGTAGTATTCCCATTTATAGGAAACCATATATTGCATTTAGTTAATACTATAGTAACTACTTCTTGCTTTCCGATGGATTGGCAAGTAGCTAAAGTTACCCCCATTCGGAAAAAGCCTTGTCCTAACTCTTCCGATAATTTAAGGCCAATTTCGTTGCATCCTATTTTATCTAAAGTCGTTGAAAACGTTTTAAAAACACAGATGTTAAGTCTCATTGAGAGTGAAAAACTATTACATGATAGCCAATGTGGGTTCCGTCATAACAGAAACAAATCCTCTTTATTAGCTGGGCTTACGGACTCCATAGGGATGAATACGCATAGTCAAAAGTTGTGTGTTTTGTTGTCTTTAGATTTAGAGAAAGCCTTTGATCGCGTAGACTATGGTGTGTTAAAAGATAAATTACACTGAAATTATGGCTTTGGAAGAAGTGCGTGTAGCTTGGTATCATCCGATTTGTATGATAGACAACAATTGGGTCGCTACATTATTTAAATATATTTATTAGTGAATCTTAATTTTAAGTTAAAAAAAAATTATTTATAACTGGATGTAGATTTTGTAACTATATAAGGCCTAAAGGCTCGGTTACTTTTGGAATATTAATAAATAAAATAAAATTCGTTAGTGTCAAAGGTGTAAATTCGTCTGTTCAACCTGTTACCAGTGGTGTTCCCCAGGGTTCTGTTCTTGGACCAATTTTGTTCGTATTGTTCATTAATGATTTCTTCAGTAGCTTGGGAGATTGGTGTATACCCTATTCGTTTGCGGATGATGTGCACATTCTTCAAGCAAAGATTGATTACGTTTTAAATGCATTGAGCTTTTGGATGCGTTCAAACTAATTACTATTAATCCATCAAAAACAAAGGCGATGCTATTTTCTTTACACTCCCCTATCAATTTCAGCTTAAGATACACTAATAATGATATAGAGTTTGTTCACAGTATGAAATGTTTGCGAGTAATCTTAGACGATAGGCTATGCTTTGATCAACATATTCGTAGTGTTGCATCACACTTACATGCCACTCTTCGGCAGCTTAACAACACTAACCTGGTTTTACATCTTTCGACGAAGCCAAAATTGGTCCATGCCTTAATAATGCCGAATATTCTGTACTGTACTGTAGAGGTGTACTCTGGCACAACTCGTAGTAATATAAACATTATAAAATTAGCATTTAATAGAGTTATGCGGTACTTATACTCCGTTAAGGCATACACTCATATATCAGCCTTTGTTAACGCATTTTTTGATTTCATTTGTCGATTTTGTCCACATTCGTGTAGTGTGCCTTTTCTATAAAATACACAAAGTTCAATCTCCCCTCTTCCTTGCTAACTCGTTTGTATTAAGTCACTCTGTAATAAACATTTAATTATTCCAAAAGTAACTGTCCTCATGGATCGGTCCTTCCTCGTTAGAGTAGCCCGTTTATATAACGTATTACCCTGCAGCTTAAAAACTTTTAATGGGTCTGCATTTACTTTCCGTAAAAATTTACTTCAAAAATTTTGCTTCCACTAATAACCTTTAATATATCTTTTAATTTATTTGATTTTCTCTCACGCTTTTCTGGGAATTTTGTTTGTTTTTCTTGCCACTTATGCGCTTGCCTGTGCAATAGGGTTTATTATTAATATATATATATATATAGTTATTTATTTTTACTACACCTATATCAAGTTGATGCATATTGTAATTTAACTTTAATAGGCCAATGGGCTTTGAATTACAAATGTAATAAATGGAATGAATATTAATCTGTTGCAGATTCTTCTATCCAGGTGTATGCGGAGGGCAGCATGACAACTCCATGACTTTTTCTAGTGTACCGTAGTCTCATATTAAAAAGGTAGTTGACAGGTGTTGATCTTTACTATAAACGATGTACAAAAAGTTAATAAATTGACATACCGTCCATGTGCTTCGCATTTGCAAATCATTTTATTATCTCTATTGCAAGTGTCACCAACATCTGACAAATGTATTGAATGTAGTTTATTAAGTATTCACATTCATTCAATTTCTTTAAAGTTTTCCATCAGATTTGAGCTGGTACGCTGTTGTGATTTAAAATTCACTTTTTTCTTTGCCAATTGGTCTTTTTTTCATTCAACGTCAACGTTGTGCATCCATATATGGACTTAGGCAATTGTTTGGGAATAACCTAACGATTGTGTTTTTGATCGCTTGTCAAAAATCGAGGCTCACATACTGTACACAACTTGATTCCCATATAATCAAATCATTATCCACGCTATTCGCTAAGACAAATCACATTGTTCTCTTTTAAAATAAATTGAAATAATTATTTTCTTTTCAATAATTTCTGGGTCACTGGCTTCTTGCGGTTGACCTGAGCGGCGTATATTAATTGGCCTTGTTCGCTATTTTATTTTTTTCCAAACCAACAATTCAGTGTCGTTTTCGATTAAGCATATACTACAAAATATTTATCAAACTGTATAGGTTTCTTTCGAGACTGTTCGAGTTTTTCTGAAAACATTGAAAAAAAAATGATATATGAAAAGGTTTTGGAAATAACAAAAAATTCTTTAGCATCAAATCATTAATTTGTAACGCAAGTGGCGGAAAAACGGATAATAAACGTCAACCAAATGTTAATTGGTTGGCGAAATTTAAGTGTGGCTACACTGTGTGATTTCTGTTTGGCAAGCGAGCATGTCTCCTATTTCATTTATTTGGAGATTTTTATCTATATATATAAAAATGGATGTGTGTATGTATGTAACGTATGGACTCGAAAACGGCTAGACCGATTTTGATGAAATTTTCAGGGAATCTTCCGAATAACCCCGCGAGTAACATAGGCTACACATTGTTTGGATTTATCTACATTTAGGAGGTGAAAATGGCAAAAGGGATAAAAACTCCCCTTTCCTATATAAATATGTGTAATACAACACTAATGTTTGCTAAGGGCCAGCAACGTGGACCGGGTCAGCTAGTTTCACATAAAAATAACAGACAAATTAAAAATCTTCATGGAAAAAAATTACTAAATTAAATACTCCCACTATTTCTACATGACTTCATTGAGTAAAAGTATTTTATATTCCTATCCACGTTGTGAGAATGTTTATTTAAGTAATAAAAAAATAATTTGTATGTACTAAAAGTGAAAGTTTCACTACAATGTTTTCAGTTTCATCCTAAAAAACAAAACATAAAGTAAACAAAAAAACAGAATTAATAAAAACAATAATTGTGGTAAAAAAAAAACCGTTTTGCATATATTTCCATTGAAAAAAAAAACAAACAAAAATAAATGTTTTCAAACAATAACACAATAATATAACATTTCTTTTGTAAATAATCATAAATTAAATATATCTCTTCATAAATACTTTGGCAACTTAAAAATAAAAAGATAACTCACAAAATATTCCAACGAAAATAGAATTTGACAAGCAAATAAATTAAACACAAATTAAAGAAAAAAAATAAAAAAAATAATATTCTTTAGAAGCAAAATAAATATAACGACATCAAATTAAAACAAATATAAACATTTGACGAATGGGGCAGCTCAAAGAAAAATTTAACAATTTTTTTTAAGCTTTGCAAAAAAATATTGAAATTCTTATTTGAACCCACTCGATGAACTAGAAAAAAATGCCTTACAATTCTAAATGAATAAACATTTTTAAGCTAAAAATAACTAGAAATTTTGAAAACTATTTCTAGAAATAGCAAAGAATTAACCAACAAATACTAATAAACAAAACTCAAAGAAAACAATCTACAAAAAGAAAAACCTCATAGCATATTTTCATATAATTGTGAATTTAATGTCCAACATCCGTTTCTGTTCCGTAGGGGAGGGGCGGGGAAATTTTAAAATTTAAAAATACTGATTTCTTAAAAGTCTTCATCTCTTGAGAAAGAAAATGATGCTGATATGTTTTATAAATACAATAATGATGAGTATGTGTTTCAATGTAGGTTTCTTTCTTTAGGGTGGAAAATAAGATAAACTTAATCAAATTCTCCATAAGACGAATGAATAAATCTCTACTCAGAGTTATGCACAACAACAAAAGGATATAAAGTATACTCAACTAAAAGGACATTACACAAGGACAACACAATGAATCCATGGGCAAATTTGTTTGCCGCCACCATCCACATCATCGTTTCACCACCATCGCAGTTCGGTCGTTTGTTCGTCCGTATTTACAAATGAAAAGCATTTTGCATGGCTTGGATTTGTTGCGGTAGTGGCTGTTGTTGTTGTAATTGTAAGGCAGCTTGTTGTTGCTGTTGATGATGGTGGTGAGAATGGTTTTGCTGGTGTTGATGCTGCTGCTGAATTGTGGTGGCAGCATCATGCGACTGAGCCATCAGCTTCAATGGCTGTTGCTGTGAAGTTTGACCGTAATTTAAACTTGGTTGAGAATTTAATGACGACAGCGATGTGGTTGATGAGGCCGGCCCAATGCCCACCAACGCTTGTGATTTGGAATTCCTTGTCAATGGCTTATGATACTTGACGGCATCTGTTGAATGCTGCCATTGCCAACAAGTGCGACAGAAATATCTAAAAACAAATCATACATGATATATCCAATGTGTACAACGTGTTTCAACTCTATGATATTATTGGGTTATCGTTTACCTGAAACAAGATAATTCCCGACAATAATATGGTCCGTGTTGTACTCCACATATTGAACATAGTGAATCTTCAAGATATGGATCAATTTGCACTTTCTTGGCAAATTTCGGTGTACGAATCTCGGCGAATGCTGCCGATACGGCCTTCATATACGAACGATTGTTGTTGAAGGTAACACGCCCCGAGCCAATGGGGTATTTGTATTTATCCGTATCGATTCCTGTAGCAACAGAAAGTAGAGAGAGAGAGGGGTGAAATAAAACATAGTAAGATTAGTGATGAGCAGTTGTATATTCTAGAATTAAAAGAAATGAGGCCGTACGACCCGTATTAATGTCAAACTGAACTAATACCGAATTTCATTTCATAATTAAGTACTGGCGGAAAATTGTTCTCGGTCAGCTACAGCAAACATAACAATCTTTACCGATTTTCATTAACAAAATAAATAATAGTTTGAGTTTTTGTTATGATATTTTTTCCCATTACGTTTTGTTGATGGGTCTCGAATGCAAGATAATCATCAGGGAGATCAGGGTTTGTTGTTGTCAAATGTTTTTAGTTTACATTTGTTAGGTTGGGGTTTTCTTTTTGTTATGTAAAATAATGTGTAAAAATAATTTAAATACTTATCGATAAGTGAATGCCTGTCATTTATTTGTATCTCATGTAATTCTAATTGATACCAGCCAATAGGCACCAAAAAAAAACAATTTTATTTAAGTAAAGTAGACACTGAAGCTACTTGTCAAAGAAAAAAACAAATAAATCTTACAAGTGAAATGAAACACTGCAGAAAAAGAAATTAACAATATGATTGCAATAAAATTTTATTTCTTTTTATTTTCTCTCGGTCTTTTGTAGGCAAGTGAGAGTCCCTATAAAAAAAACCGTACTCCAACAAAATTTCAATTTGAAGATGTTTCTAATATTAAAGAACTTATCCTGTAAAGGTCGATATTTAACACAAAATAGTTTCATGCAATTTGAAAGAGAACAACATATTTTCTAAATTTTGTGAGTGGAATATTCTTCAGACAATAAATCCTTTGAAAGTGATCTTAGCACACTACTCCCAATGGGTTTATAATAGTCCAAACGTCGAGCTTTAAACTGGTAAAAAAAACTGGTCAAATAGTTTCAAGGACCTTTCGAATGTCTAATTCTGAGAAGACTCATTTTCGAAATCGAAATTCTCCCAAACTCGGAAGCGAAAGACAGAGCAGAGGAATTGGACTCGATTTCAAATAAGGTGGTTCAAAGACTAACAGCCTGTTTATATAAAACGAATGGGTTTTTCGTTTCGTTAAAATAACGAACAGAAATTCTGTTTTGTCAGTTTTGGGTTTTTTGTTTCAGTTTCGTTTCGGCTACAGACGTTTCTGTTCGTCTCAGACGTATACGTTTCATAAAAACAGGCTGTTATCCTTTTTAGTAACTACACGAATTCAAGTGCTTTGATATAGACAAGGATACATACCAGCATACAAAACTCCATCGAATAGGTCATCCATAACTTTGGCCAAACCTTCGGCATTCAGCTGGCCATGCAAGGCACCAACGAAGACAGTTTTGGTAGGATCCAGTTTTTGAGAAGTCGATTTCACAAAATTCGAATCACCAATCAGCCAAGGAATCACTTCAACCTAAACGGAAAGGAAAACAAAGAAAATTTACGACAAAAACTCAAAATCTGTTTCTTTTCCAATAGGCAACACCTACATCTTTAGCCTTAATACGCCTTGAGGAGATTTTATAATAGAAAATGCCACCGCCGTTTTGGGGATCATCCGCCTGTACAGCACAGGCAGAAAGCAAAGCTTTCACCTGTTTTTCCGACTCGAAAATGATGTAAACATAACCCTTGGGCTGGGTAGCCTGTTGTTCTTTGCCAGGCCATTCAACTCTGCAAGAAAAGAAAACAAACATACAGTGTTGATGGTTTCCATGTGAGAGGACATCATTCTTACTTGATTTGTCCAAATGGCCTGAATATCTGTATCAGGGACTGCTCACTAACGTCCCATGGTATGCCACCCAGAAATACCTTGGGCGAGAACTGGTAGAGACGGTGAGAGCGTGGTGGCAACTGGCCACTCCATGTACATCTGGGCTCACAAAAGGCAGCCGATCCTCGATAAAATTTAGCCACCCGATCCAAATAGGCATCGGAACCATTCGAATTGAAGTTATTGACAATACCGTTGCCAATACCATTGCCCACACCGTTGCCATTGGTAATTGCGGTCTGTGGCAGTGGCACCAGCTGTTGCTGTTGATGCTGTTGCATCTGCCAGTTTTGTAATTGATTGATTGTATTGTAGGTCTGCAACAGATTTTGCAGCAATGGCACCTGTTGCTGCTGTGCTTGCAATAGGGTAACCGCATTTAAGGCCTGCAATTTGGTCAGTTCCATGTCGAAGGCCGACAGAGCTTCGAAATTTTCAAGGTTTTGCTCGTCAAAGAGATTTGTGGCTGGCGATGTGCGATTGGTGGTATTCTCAAATTCGGAACTGTACTGCTGTTCGTGCTGCTGTTGCTGTTGCTTTTGACGCTGCTGGTGTTGTTGCTGCTGCTGCTGAAGTTGTTCTCGTTGCTGATGGGTTTGCAGTTGGAATTGTTGCTGTTGCAGATTATTTTGGTGTTGTTGTGGCATCTGTTGTTGTTGCTGATTGTTGGCGGAGACATTGAGAAATTTCTGTAATGTTTGGAAATGTTAACGATTTGCGTTTATGATCGGCAAATGTAATGTAATGTAAATTGAACTATAGTTTGATTAAACAAGAACTTTGAGAATTGAGAAGGGATCTAAATCAAAAACACAATTCCTCACGACGATGTTTCTAAGTTGGCTAACTGACTCCGATTGCTATAAATCAAATATTGGTCTAAAAAAATTAGTTACTAACGTTCGGGTTTTTTTCTTATATTTGCCGATGCAAAAATTGTTTGGCCATATCATCGGCAAATGAACTCCGATTTAGATAAAATTTGGCATTAGGAAATAGGAAATTTCACAACCTATTCAGCTGCGAACGTTATTTTCAAAGGCTAAAGAAAAGAAATAATTAATTCGTGTTTTGGAACTAAACAATGTGACTTTTTGCATTAAATACACCCTATCTTCGGAGTGTTAAATTTTGGGCGGACAAAAGTTGTATACAAAAAATGGGAAACATTTCCAAATCGGTATTGGTTCCTTTAGCGTCTCTTAACAGCAACAGTTGTTGTGGTCCCAAGGTCCTTTTTTTTTCTTTCAAAATATTTGGTACAATTGAAATTTTGACGTGATAAGAAAGAAAACATAACACAATTCATAATACAATAGCTCTTAAAATAAAAAGATACATGTCGAAATATTTTGTATTCAAATTTCTATGGAATTGAACCACGATTTTGAGGACCAAGGAACCAGATTTTGGCGAATGAACTATGTCCAACATGATCTGATGAATATTAGTGTAACGAAGGGTAGTGAAATTCTACTTGCAAACATCCATATAAGTTAGCACCTGAGTTGGACCTAAGTAGAGGTTGACCTATTATTTTTTAAAATTCGTATTAACATTTTCCGTCTCCAAATTCTAAATGACTTACCATCATATCAATCAAATTGTTCTCATTCGATTGATTGCTATTTTGACTTTCCGGCGATGTGGACCGGGTCGATGTCAAGCCATTGGTATTGTAACCATTCTGATAGACCATCGGTATGGAGTCCAGTGACAGACCATTCGCCGACGATGAATTACTGCTGTCGCTATACGGTCGATCCGATAAAATAGCAAAATTTCAACACAAAAACACGAAATCATTACAAAATCATATCAATCATACAAACACTAGACAGAAATACATACATACAGAGATAAATACATCCATACATAAGTAATAAAATTACAGACCATAGCAGAATAACTTTTAAAAAAAAACCAAACGTTTATTACCTGACCAAGGGTGAACTTTGAAAAGAGTTATTATAAAGAGATGTAGGCGTACTGGGCGATAATGGTGCAGAACAATCGAAGCTGATGTTTCTTTGGAATACCTTTAAAGGTGTATTTTGTTGGTGTTGTTGTGATGGTGCAATATTGTCAAACTATTTATTTTGAATTTTTCATTTTTTTCGGTTTTTGTATTTTAGATATAAAGTAGCAGTTGTAGTAGTGGTGGTGGTAGTGGTAGGTAGTAGCAGTAGTAGTCGTAAAGCATTACACAGTAGTGGAAAGAAGACCAAGATATAAAATGGATAAAATAGAAAAAAATGGAGAAAAAGAAATGATAACACATATGAACAAGTAGTAAGTAGTAAACACAGAAAGGACAGAGACGAAATAATTAGTATAAGAGTTCACTTTAGTTGTTGCCACAAGAAATATATTTAAAATTAAGACATTTTGAATATCAGTTTGTAACAAAAAAAAAAAAAAAATTAAATGATAAACTTATTATTACAGTTCAGTAAGAACGGTCGTAGAAATTTCATGGTAACACTGATGCAAGGATACAAATATAAAAACGCCTGATCAAATCACTGATGCCTTGCAGATCCGATTACTCGGTGACATATATTTCATTTTCAAAAAAGAGAGAGCTTTCCAAAAAAAAAAAAAACGACACTAAAGCAACCCAGGATGGGGTAGGAGAGGAATGGCTCACGCGCCTTTTTCTATCAGAAGCCCTCTAAAAAGGCTTCTGAAAGCCCGAAAAAGTTTGATAGGAATGTTTATACTGTTAGTATTTCTAGAAGGATTGCAAGTCTTTTTTTTCCGGCCGCTCGAATTTGAATCCACAATATTTGCATTGTTGCTTGGGTTCGCCACCTACTGGTCTGAACAGCATAATCAATGGTATTGGCCCTGACCTGTTTCATATATATTTTTTTTTTTGGAATTTATTGATGTTGTTGGATCTGCTTCTCAGGAGCCTAACAATAAGTGTATCTTAAATAATTAAATTTAATTCAGTAGTAAATCCGGGTATGGTTTTTTTAGCGGTTCTCTTCATCATGTTGGCAGGAATACAAACTTTGTTGATACAGTTTTGTTCGCATCGTGATATGGAGGCAGTGGACCTCCACTGCCTGTTATTAGTCATTGAGCGTTATAGAATATCTTGACAATGTTCACATATTAGAGAATTTTACACCAAATTTGTTTTAAACCTCGTAAAGAGGCGGCAGTAGCCTCCACAGTCAGATATTGATCGTTTCATAAATGATTTCCCAGCATTGCGGTCCTCTGTGTGTTTTCTTCAGATCGTGACACAAAGGAAATCCTTTGCCCTCCACGGGTGTCTCGGTCTTCCCTACAAAAAGCTCGGATAGCTCACGATTCGTTCGACATATATAGGCGTCACTAACACAGATTGGGCCATAGACTTTGCGAAGGATTTTTCTTTTGAAAACACCCAGCACAGAGACATCTTTTGCTTTCGCAAGCAGTCATGCTTCAGCTTGGAGGGCAGGGGTAGTATACTTTTTTCGTTGCTGCACATTGTGGTTTTGATATGATTCCGTTCCAGAATTGTGCGCTTATCCCAAAGTAGCAAATATTTCTCTAGCACAATCCTATGCTCTATTTCTATGCTGACTTCAGTCCTTCTATTGATGTTAGAGTCGAGGTTGTCAATTATTTCTTTCGCCGACCCTTTCTAGTTTTGAAAAAGTACCAGTTGCATATCGATATATCTCCCCGATGATGTCAATGTTGCTCGCTGTGCCAAAACCAGGTTTCCAGCCTGGTAAGACCCTCAAAATATTTTCCAGTTGTCGTTTCCATCCCGTCGGTGACTTTACGAGTATATAATAATAATAATTAAGTATTTCCATTTCCACATGGCCGTCTTTTAAATTTAATTGATTTTCCTCTATACTCAAATCTCGATACCACCTACTGGCTGACGTCAAAAGGTATAAAGAAATGCAACATCCAATCCAGGTAGATTGTCTTGTTATTAAATCTTTCTAATTAAAAGTGTTTTTACAAGAAGAAAATTGGAAATGTCTCGTTTTTTTTTAATTTATAACAAGAGAAGGTCTTCTCAACGAATGTGGCTTGCAGGAAGTGTGTATGGGATTTTAGAAACATAAATACGTGCTCATCGTATAAACTCTAGAATAGCCAGATAATGTTTTTTTTAAATAGAACAAAGCTTATTATTAATCTGAAAAGAAAGCATTCAAAGAAAGTATTATCAGACAGTGATCTGCTCAAAGAGGCTGGTTGAACTCTGAATTAATTTTTTCACTCACATTAAACAAACATTCTCTATGCCGGTTCTTACTGAATTATAATACAAAACATAATTACGGCTTATTATTTAATTAGGCAACAATTGAATGAACTTGTTCTTATTTCGTCCACTGTACACGTTTCTCTTTGTTTTCTCTTCGTTATTTGTAAGAGTTATGCAAATGAAAAATGAAATCAATACAACAAATCATGTGAATGAATTTTCAAGTGCATTTTGAAGTGCTAGTGAGAAATTTCGAATGCAACAAATTTTTGAGATTTTTGCTGGTGGGTGGTGGGTTGTGCGTTGTGTCTATGCCACCTTGCTTACCTGAAACATATCGTACGAATTGCCGCCCGCCGTCGAAGTGCCCGGCGATATGGATGATTGTGTTGAACTCGGTGTCAGCGGCATATAAGCGGCGGCCAATGAATTTCCGCTCGAGCTATTGCAATTTAAGACATCGATGTTGGTGTTCACGGCGGTGCCGGAGGAGGATATGACTCCGCCAATATGACCGCCACTAACGATGTTGCCGCCACCACCACCGCCAATGCCAGCGCATGTTGGACTATCAACACTGCTGCCGCCTACGCTGCCCAAATTTAATATACTATTTGTCATTGTTGTATTGGAACGGCTGCCCAAGCCAAGAAATTCAGCCGTCAATGCAATAGGATCTGCAATGAAGATAAGAATAGAGAGAGAGAGAGAAAAAAAAACGGTCAAACACACACATACATACATTAAATATATAGGAAAACTCCAGTTAAAAGGAATATAGGTTTTACGAAAAAAAAAAAATATGAGTAGGAGGACAAGGACGGGGACGGGGAGGTGGAGGAAGAAAGAAAAACGATACGATTGTACATAAACATAAGATGTTTCCATATGAAATCATTGGACATAAAGCTCAGTGTTGTGCAATATCTTCCAATGATAACGATGGGAGGATGTGTTCGAAACCGGAAGATGCTCTACAATAGATGTACACATACACACACACACGCCGGCAAACAATTGCGGTTGTAGAGCATAAAATATCCATGCAAACATATCCATTCTATATGGACATATATCCTGTAATTATAAAATAATCTCCATTGTCATGTTCACAAGGATTTGCCATGATTTCTAATGTTATTATCCCACAGGATAATAGCCTTATGTTGTATCACATATATATTTTACACATCAAAGCATCACTACTTTTTTTTTATTCACATTAAGTATAACAAGTAAACACTTAGGTACATATTTCCATATACATGTATGTATATTAGAGCGACTCGCCAAAAAAAGTGTTCGATGTTCCCTCCTAAACATTAACCTTGGACATTTTTAAGATGACATCTAAAATATTTTGGCTCCAGCTTCAACCTCTCGTGAGCTGGACCATTTTGAAAAAGGGTCTATTTTTGCATGTTTTGTTAATTTGAGAGTCTGTTGCATTAACAACATATACAATATGGATATCATAAGAAAGGTTTTTTTAGGACGCGTCCAACTATATATACAATTTGTCAAAGGACGATCACCCATGTCCTATTTTTAAGGATATTCTGCAAAAAAAAGTGGTTTTTGAATTTTTTGTTCGGAGTTGTTTTGTAATAAAAATGTCAAATTAACATATTTTAATGTCTAGGCAATTTAAGTAAATACGGGTTTCACCTTTTTTTGAAATTCGTGCTAGTTCGCGTTTTGACAGAAATGCAATGGGGTGGTAACTCTACGTATTAAATAGGGCAATATGGGTATCAATTTTTTTCTTTTCTTTCTTTCTTTCTTCTTTTTTTTCTTTCTTTCTTCTTTTCTTTCTTTTCTTTTATAAGAAAAAAACACTTGTTTAAAAGAACAAAAAATTCAAAAACCACTTTTTTTTTGCAGAATATCCTTAAAAATAGGACATGGGTGATCGTCCTTTGACAAATTGTATATATAGTTGGACGCGTCCTAAAAAAACCTTTCTTATGATATCCATATTGTATATGTTGTTAATGCAACAGACTCTCAAATTAACAAAACATGCAAAAATATTTTAGATGTCACTTTAAAAAATACCAATGTTCATTTTGGAGGGGGTACACCTTGCACGAATTTTGCTTCCACATAACTTGAGTCGCTCTAATGTATATGTATAGGGGACGTTCCCAACGCATGGACATTGGGTCAACATTTAGGATGAAAACACTTTAAATATTATACTACACATCCAATAAGATGACCTGTTTTGATTTCGATTTGAATTCAGGAGCTTACTATCTACAAGTCAATCACAGTACGGTATGAGATGAACATATAGGCTTTGGTTTAACACCCGGTACATTACAAAATGTATTTTTCTTTCACAATAATACACACATCTGGTCAGTTTAGGACCCGGTAGATGTCAGTTTATTTCTTTGACAATAATACACAATTCTGATCAGTTTAGGACCCGGTACATGTCAGTGTTTCCCAATGGGAACAATTACGTGTATATTTGATTGTAGTAGTCTCTGATTATGAGATGACTACAGTAATTCCCAAGTGACTGCCTGAATTTCTGAGTCTCCGATCATAAGCCTTCTTTTTTTCTCCTTCGTTTAATTAACCAATGCCCAGAGCATTTTCTTCCCCGGCATGAAGTTGACCTTTAATTATCTTTAAATTGTATTTTGTGAAGATCTCAGACTTAATTGTCATGGCGCCATCCCAAAATCCACACCAAACGATGACTTGTTGTGGTGAGGGTTCCCTGAACGCCATATGCACAATTTTGCTTGCTAGTGCTATTTATATTTATTATAATTTGTTATTGTAAAAAAATATTAAAAATATTATTTTCTTCAGCACTCAAAGCGAAATTTGCTTTAGAAATATCCTTTTCAAACCGCAAAGTGGCTGCCCTATGTCCTCGTTAGCCTCTCGAATTATATCTTTGAGGTCTTGCATCAATGCTGGGCTGTTGGTGTAGACCTTATCGTTCACATGGCCCCAAAGGAAGACGTCGCAAGGTGTTGAATCACAAGATCTCGGTGGCCAATTGTGATCACCTCTTCGAGAGATAACACGGTCCGGAAACTTTTCAGCTTTGCAAACTGTGACTACAAGATTTTCACCATTTTCATAGTGAATTTCAATAATTTCAATGCGTTGTTGAAGCGTATCTCGTTCCATTTTTAGTAATGGTGTAGTTTCTACTTGTCAAATGTCAAAGAAAAAAAGCTTCAAAAGTGACAGCTACCGAAATACCGGGTGATTCCAAATAACTCCTCTTGTTAAAGAACCCTGTGAGGTAGAGACCTGGCAAATTTATTATGGAAAAATATTCCGTAAACCAACGTGTTTTAATCGTTAAAACCATTTATCAAATTCAATTATCGATTACTGTGACGATGATAAAGTTATGTGAACTTTTTGGGAGAAACAACGTACTATTTATCGTGTAGTGAATGATTTCGAAGAGGGTCTGTCGCTGATAGGCCCGAGCATGGACCACAACGTACTGCATAATCGGCGAAAAACATTACTGCTGCTTAAGAAAGTGTTCAAAACAATCAGTCAACCTCAATTCGACACCGTGCTTAGAAGGTTGGTCTTCCAAGAACAATTTTGCACAAGGATTTGCATTTGTTTCCGTTTAAGATTCAGATGACACAAGAGCATCTTCCACAAGACCATTTACGCCGCCGTACATATAGGAGGTTACAGCTCGCCCCGATGAACAAATCATAATGAGTGACGAGGCATATTTTCCTTTGAATGGATATGTGAATAAACAGAACAGAATTTTTGGAGTAGTGACTCATTGTAGTAAAGTTGATCGGTATAAATATAATGTAATTATATACTACTAGTAACTATACTACTAGTAACTTGTAATGCGCCTATGGCGCCCGTTGAAATATGGAAAAAAATTTTGTTGAAAAAAACAATTTTTGTGGAAAAAAAAAATTTTGTTGAAAAAAAAAATTTTGTTGGAAAAAAAATTTTTTCTTGAAAAAAAAAAAATTTTGTTGAAAAAAAAAAAATTTTGTGGAAAAAAAAAATTGGAAAAAAAAATTTTTAAAAAAAAAAAATTTGTTGAAAACAAATTTTGTAAAAAAAAAAATTTTTGGAAAAAAAAAATTTGGGGAAAACACAATTTCTGTACAAAAAACAAATATTATTATTTTTATTATTAATTTTTATAGAATGCCTATTTAAATTCCTACGTACTGCGTGACAGAGTCAGTGAAACAGTGTATCAGTGAGTCAGTGAATCAGTGTCGAGGGTAAATATATATTAAAGATTATTAAAAATGTATATATTTAAAAAAATACCAATTGTTGTATTGGATAAATTGTTGGAATTGTTAACCGTATCAGGTCTTATAGGCTTGGCTAATAAATCTAAATTGAATAGTCGATGCTGGTCAATGGAAAACCCTCAAACTATGCATCCATTAAACGTGACAGAGTCTGGTGTGCACTTCGGTCAGGAGGAAGCATTGGACTTTACTTCTATGAAAATGAAAACGGTGTAACGGAAACTGTCAATGGGGAGCGAATGGGGAGTAAATGGCAACTCCGGGATTTTTTTTAAATAAAATTAAGAATTGTTTCAAGTATTTTTTTGGGGCATACTGTCACATGAAGTTTTATTTAATATGACTATCATCGATGCCGTTGTGCTACTTCGATCAACTGTAGCCGGATGCCGGCTCCTACGCATCCGCAAAAATTACAAAAGCTGCACAGTGGGTTGTTGGAAAAATAGACAGATTTGGCATTGCTCTCACAGATAAGCGTATACGACATTTTATTGTCTACGAACTTCACCACAAGACATCATTATCATCATCTGCGCCTTAGAACTATTGAGATTCGTATCATCTCTCAGTTAGGCACCTAATCAGATTGGGCCACGAATAATATAACCGATAATAATATTTTACTGCGTACAATTACTTTTTTTCTTCTTTTTCTTCTTCTTCTTCGTTTAGTATGAGAACAATTAGTATGATTTGTGTTAAACTGGGATTGGTCGTTCGTAATGCATCCATTGAATCTTGCAACGACTTACTGCTGTAACTCTGTGTGTGGCATGTAAAAAAATGCAGAAATCTCATCCACATCTATAGATATATCTACACATATGTAGTACATATGCATGTGTAGGAACATTTGTTTGTATTCGGCTATATTTTATGTACTCTTCTGCTGCATACTCGTATCTCATGGTCGATGAAAATGAACATTCAAATTGTCACAATAAATATTCAAACACACAAATAAAACAGTAGCGGCGGCGGCAGCACCAATGCTACAACAACAAACATATCTCTGCAGCGAGTGCTGGAATAGCAACAACTGTTTCAGCAGCAATGCATACAATAGTTGTGTTTTATTTGACGAGCTTTAAATGAGTTTGCAATGGTTGAAATATTGATCTGGGATCCTATAGCCATTTTGTGCCCCAGATCATCCGAAGACGCCCACGTCTCCACTTTCGTTGATTAATGATTTTTTTGTGGTCGGAGTTGGATGATATTGCTCTTTTACGGGAAAAGTTTCCGGACCGTGTTATCTCTCGAAGAGGTGATCACAATTGGCCACCGAGATCTTGTGATTCAACACCTTGCGACGTCTTCCTTTGGGGCCATGTGAACGATAAGGTCTACACCAACAGCCCAGCATTGATGCAAGACCTCAAAGATATAATTCGAGAGGCTATCCAGGGCATAGGGCAGCCACTTTGCGATTTACTTATGGACAATTTCATGAAAAGGATATGGTCCTGTAAGCGTGGTCATGGTGGCCATTTGGCCGATATTGTTTTCCATTACTAACGGCCTACCTTCCTCTTTAATATGAAATAAACATCGGATCATTTATCTCAAAAACTGTCATTTTTCTCTGAATACCAAAATAACACCTCTTGAGAAAATGATCTTCATTCGGAACCGTGGACCTTGAAGAAACCTCTCCACGAAAACAAAAATGCGTATTTGAAATTTAAAAAAAACGCGCTAACGATACAATTCATCGGTCAAATAAAACACTTCCAATACGTAAATTCACACATACATACATACGTGTGTATCTACGAACAGCGAATATTCACAATTTCTTATTTTAAATGTCTTCTTATCGTGATTGTTGGTGTTACAATAATTTTGCCATGCTGCACAGTAGTTGAAAATACCATGTGCAGAAAATATCTGACAAAACTTAAAAAAAAAACCAAAAAATCCAATCCTTTTTAGGCAGGACTAATATTAGATTAAATTTGGATTACAACAAACTGTGCTGTATTCAAAAAATAAACCCTCAATGTAGCCAAACCACTGTGCGCTGCAAGTGTCTGTTTAGGGTCTGGTCTTTCTTTCAGATACGACATATGCGGGGATGCACACACACACACACACACAGAGAGACGTAGACAAACTGGAGGAAGATACTGGAACAACATGCATTCGAACTTAATTCCATAAAATATGCCCAAAAAAATAAATCAAAATTATAAATTTCTCTTATGCTTTTGCAATGCCAGCAGCCGAGTTGTTTGTTTGTTTGTTTGTTTGGCGGCGCTGTTTGTTAAGGAGTTCCAATTGAGAGTTGCGGCAATGCGTGGCATTTCGTTTGGACTTTGCAACCCATTTGCAATGTTTGAAATGTGTCGTCGGGGTGGTTAGGAGGGGGGGTTTTCTAGTTTATTTGCAATAAGTTTCCTTCTGCTGTCTATTTAAGTATCTTTTCAAGTAAATACATCTAATAAATTAAAGTAATATGCAATACGAGTGGCGATGTCTCTCTCGTTTTTTTTTTCTTGTTTGCATTTCTTCCATTGCCTTCAATTCAGCCATATTTTGTGTTATGCGTTTGAACATTTTAATGGCAGCAGCAGCACCGCCACCAGCAATACAACGCAACAGCACCAAGAAAACCTAGCCGTCCGTCCGCCATTCCGTCTGTCCATACATGCAAACATAAAACTTCTTAAGTTTCGTTGATAGTTTTCTGCTGTTATCGGTTGTCCTTTTGTTGCGATGCCAGCTGCACAGTGGGTGGAAATGAAAAGGAAAACAGAAAGTAGGACCAACTGTGCAACTACAGTGTAGTGCAGGATCTGAGGAACATCTGAGACTTTATTGGGAAATAGTTCCGTAGGCAAGCAGCTACGATTCCACGAGAGAGGGTTCTGTAAGATTGAGGAGGTTCTCAGATGTGGGTACGCGACTGAACTTGTCCAGTTTGCAACTACTGTGCTCTGGTCTTGTGTTGTTGTTGTTGTTTAAGTTTGTTAATGCTTCTTGCATATGGCGTAGGAACAATTTTATTGGACGGCGTCCGCTGTGTTATCCTTTAACAATATGGAATGATGTAATTTCAGTTTGTTATGGAAATGTTGCGATTTAGGATTTATTTCCAAATGTGTTCAGAATTTAAAGTCGGAACGACTTTATTTAAAGCAGAGTAAAATTTTCATTTCATAAGTTTGTACGAGACAAAGCTCGAGAAAATGACAAAGAAGCTAAGTGGGTCACTTGTGGGGGTCTCAGCGGTTCTTTTACAGCCTTGGAGTGTTAACCACCTGTTTAAGGTGAGACATACTAATGAATATTTCGATGCTTTACACAAGGCAACAATAACTCGGTTTCTTCCTTAACAGCTCTGTTCTATTTTTGACACTCAAATTAAAGAAACCTAAGAGCACGGATGAACATCACAAGTCTCCAAGCTGTAATGTGTCATAATTACCCAGAGACTGCCTGGGTCCAGATCCATCAGTGCCACTAACCTAAATCCCACTTACTAGAACTTCCCACGGCCCTTCCTCAACGGTCGTTTAAGTTAAACATGTAAACTAAGGATTTAAACAGCAACCAGTTAGCAAACCTATCCATGTAATTTCTGTAACGTAGTATTGCATTAACTTCCGTAATTTCTAAATGCACCATATGCGTCATACTCAGCGTATCGGTGGAACGCACTTCATATGTTGATATGCCGTTTTGTTATTCTTTCTTTTTATTTTACTTTGCACTAGTAATGCACTTCAATGGAGAGTTTCGTTTCGTTTTGATTTCATTTTATTTTTCTTCGTTTGTCATTTGCCATTCAATTGGCTGAAATGTGGGTGTATATACACCACCCACCCCCTCACCCCACACCTCCCTCACCAAACACTTCCATCGTATTTCCTCTCGATTCTATTTAGAAGAATAACACTAGGGCGGAATGAAATATTGGAGCATATCTTTGCTGGTATTCAAACAAAGTGACAGAGTCGGTGGTGGTTGCGGTGGTGGAGAAATGGAGAAGGAAGCCATACCGAACACACACACACAAACACGCGTGACGACAATTGTTTGTTGGTGACAGAGAAAGGAAATGTTTGGAAAGAGGTTTTTCTTTGCTCATTTTACAGCATTTCATTTGTACAATTTTATCAGCTTTGCAACAAAAAAAAAATAAACTATACATTTATTTCCTTTTTTTTTCTTGCCCAAGAATTGTAAAAGGCACACATTCATTTTATGTTGATTTTTTTGTTTGCCTTCGACTTTGATTGATGCATGGTGGCGTATGAGTGATATCAAAATTATTTCACTTGGAAAAAATTGCTCATACGCACAGATGGCCAACGTCATTAATGACTGTACGAGGGCAATGGAAAGGGAAATTCACAGAGCTGGTTATTTACCAGGTTCAAATAGATCGAATTTATAGTTCTGTGGTCCGACAAACCCCATTCGAAACGAAGGTGTTTCATTTTCATTGCTAGGGATTTGGATGACCCTCAACATTAGATTAAGAATGAAACTTCTCTCAAATATATATACGCTCATATATTTCTATATTTACTAATTGCGATATGGTCGTTTTCGCGGTAAGGTGGTGGTTCTAGCAATGCTCATCATACTTCACCTCCTACAATTCCCTATTTCTCCACTCCTCATTCAACTAAGGGTATCACGTTGGGTAACCAATTCAACTTAACCTCACCTACGGTTTTTTTGAGCTTTTTTTCTAAGAATTTATATTTAATATCATATTACATATTGCAAAAACTTCTTTTGTAAAAAAAATAAGAGACTGTTTAATTTATTTATTCTAATAATTATTTATCAAACAAAAAACTTTAATGTGAAATATTTGTATGGAACAAAACTGTATAACATTTAGCTAAAGTACGGGTTCTCCAACAAGAGGTGTTATTTTGGTTTTCAAAGAAAAATAAAATTGTTTGAGATAAATGATCGGATGTTTATTTCATAATAAAGAGAAAGGTATGCCGAAGGTATTCTATAGATATTTTAATGGTATCTGTTCACAAGATAACCCTGACGTTAGAACATTTAGCCGGAATACTCGGCTATCCAGGGTCTCTTATCCGTTCATTGTCAAATGGCCGTTTGACCGGACGACGCACTATAGAGAAAATTCGTTCTTCAGCCGGACTGTTCGTATGTGGAATAATCTTCCTGCAAGTTTTTTCCCTTCCTGCTATGACATTACCAAATTCAAGACCAACGTCAACAAACACTACTCCCTCTTTCCTCCGTCCAATACCCTTATTTCCCATCGCTAACACAGTGCATTGCAATTATAGGTGGCATCCCCTGAGTTTAGTCAAAAAAAAAAAAAAAATCGCAAAGTGGCTGCCCTATGTCCTCGATAGCCTCACGAATTCTATCTTTGACCGTCGACCTTAACTTTCACGTGGCCCCAAAGGAAGAAGTCGCAAGGTGTTAAATTACAAGATCTCGGTGGCCGTAAAACATTAATTATTTAGGTTTTCAAAAAAAATCTATCGATTTTTTGTAACATTTTTACCACGGTTTCATTTAGATTCCTCTTTCTAAGGAATGTGTCCTCTAAAGAATGATTCTACATTGTAGTGATACTGACTCAAGGGCCTGAAATATTAAGTGATCATGAGAAATCAATTTCATGGAATGAAAATAATAAAATAATTCAGATTTCCGTTCTATTTACTCGCTAAGGTGGCAGCGCCATATTTCAAGGTGATGCATACATTACGACTCCACACGTATGGTCGCGGTTATAAAAATAGACATATTTGCCATTATTGTTATGTTCCAATATGCGTCGTACACTTGCTAATGCCCTCTTTTGACTAGCAATAAATAATCAATATTTAATTTGCATCAATGACAAAGTCCTTGAATCGCAATACTTTTTTTTAAATCGATAAAAAAGAAAATTAAATCTTACGGTCGGTCGAATGCAACAATGTGCCAGTGTATGGCTGGGGTTCCCAGCGCACCAATACAATCACACTGTCATACCTTACTCTAGTTTTGCTTCTTCTTTGTACACCTTGACATTTGTATTTGAAAGTAAATTGAAATTAAGTGGTTTTCAAGGCATCATTTGCACAATACAACAGCAACAACAAACAGCCTATAACAAAAACATTATTTATCCTCTGTCGAAGACAGGCCGATTCACACACACACACATATACATGGCAAAACCAAGAGGTAAAAGAAATGGAATCGGTAGCATATCTACCGGTCTGTCTGTCTGTCTGTATTTCTGTACTTACCATTTAATGTTGAGGTTAGTGTATCCGATGTTGAATTTGCGGAATTGGTTAATGTTGTATTGGCGGCATCACTTGTTGTGCTGTGTCGTGTTAGAAAGTCCTGGCGCTGTTCAATTATGGAATTAATTGAATGCTGTTGCAGCAATTCGGTACCAACGGTGGCCGCAGCAGCGGCAGCTGTCATTGCTGTTGTTTCGGTCGACAGAGTGGCGGCGGTGTTGGGAGATCTCATTGTGCCTGTTGATGTATTTAATGAAGCGTTGTCAGCACAATCATTTGAATTGAACTGCAAAGAAAGAAAAGAACACACACACACACAGGCAACATTAACGAGGTGAAACAGCCATGAACAGAGCAGCGAACAACGACAACAAAAACGAATTGAGTAATTAAGATAATTAAGGCGGCATAATTGAGAAAATTTTTCAAAAATAATTGAAATGCGAACGTGTTGTTGTTTCCGTTTCCTTGGGCCCGGTAAAGGAGAATGTCATTGTCATAAACAAAAAAAATGTGTTAATATTTACACACCTTTGGAATCTGGCTGGAGGAGAGGCAGCCGGCAGCAGAAACAACACACGCACCATCACATGCCGAGGTAAACTGTTGGTGGAGAACAATCAACACATGTGCCGTTTCAAGTGTCTTCTTTTTTTAAGTGGAATGTTAAGGAGTTGCAACAATTTGACGCACACATCGTGCATACTGCCAAGACATATACTTACGGATAAGGACCCTTCTCCTTTGGCATACGTCACTGCTAGAGCACAGTGGCCAGATTGAACTTTCTCTTAATCTGTGTTTATTTATTTCAGGAAGTCATACAGGAAATAAGCCCCTCAAAGCGTTAATGGACAGCAGGAATGTAAAACTGATGGTTTTACAATCCACCAAAGTAATTCGTTTTATGAAATAAAATCAAAAGTCTTTAAATGTGGAAATCATTTTAGTTTCCTCATGTTGTTAAAAAAATAAGAAATTTAGTTCTGACGTTAGGTGCACGACTCGTTTCACAGCAATTGCTTGCTGGAGATTTCAAAATTGTTTTGGGATTTACTTGGGGATATTTATGATCCGAAGATATCACAAAATGCAAAATCCAGTTAGGAGTATCACATCTTAGGAGTTCTCAAAGGAAATCAAGACATCAAGGAGTTAAAGAAATTAAGAAAGTATTCTTTCAGTTCTAGATTAAGATTAACACCCGTTCCACGATAACCAAAAACCATAGCCAACGAAAGATAGTCACTTTCGCTTAGGAATGGGTTATGGCATTTCCGATATATCCGACCATTTAGATTAAGTACCCCAGGTAATAGGTGAACGTTTTGTTACACAGCTTTCTTTGATATTCGCTTATTTTATATGGAGAGCTAAGCGACATTTCAAATCACAGCTGAAGATTATGTCAAGAAGATTATGCACGGCATTGCCAGCATAAAAAATAGAATGACAGGTGTCAGGTGAACGACAATGTGGACGGCTGTGATGGGGTCGGTAGTATGTAGTGCAAAATATCTTACATCAAACCCAGTTTAAAACCGTTCGGAGCCGGCTTTAAACGTTAGGTCCCCATCGGTGAGTAGACAATTTATATCGTGCAGTGATTCGAGAGAAAATCCTCGTATGATAAGGGGAATAAGATGATTCCGTAGGTTCCAGCACTATAAATGTTTAACGCGTTAAGAAATAACGACATAGTTATAAACTGGATACCAGGCCACCAAGGGTTTCCAGGCAATGTCAGGGCTGACGAACTGGCTAAAATAGGAAGGGAATCCAACCAAAATACTCTGCAACTGTCTAAACCTTTTCTAGAGACAAAAAAGGAGTTGAGGGAATGGATGAAGACGACCCATGCCTTAAGGTGGTTAGAGGAACAGGTGGGAAGAACCACAAAGGAAACCTGGGGAAACATCGATAACAAAGAGAATACTCGGGTTTAACAAGAATTAACTGGGTAAGCTAGTTGGGGTCATCACAGGACACACTAGCCTAAGGGCACACCTATTTAGAATAGGATGTTCCCAGAGCGACGAATGTAGGGCAGGAGGACGCCGAGACGGCGGAACACTTCCTGTGCCAATGCCCTGCTTTCTCGCAGGTCAGGAAAGTCCAGTTAGGAGAGGACACCTTATATGACATATCGGCCGTCAAAGCAATAGACATAAGGAATTTAAGGAACTTTATAGAGGGGACCGAATTCCTAACGTAGGAAAAAAGGGGAAGGGAATTTGTAGAAGAAACTAGGCTGAATTGCTGGCCTAGGTGTATGTCAGTGACATGAGACGGTCATGGTACATGACCGATCCTCCATTCAACCTAACCTAACCTACTCGTCTCCGTCATTTACTAGATGGAAATGTCTGCTTTCAAATATCACAGGCATCAAACCTGTGATTGCTGTCCGCCAATGGACATCGTTGCGAGGACAACATACCATCTGAATGCAGAACACTGTGCCAACGGAAAACTTCAACAACAGTCAAAGACGTCACTGCAATTGCTAAATGAACAACAAATAAAATTACAACAACCGCAGCAGCGGCGACACGAACAACATGCAGAGGAGAAGTAGCAGAAAACTTGAAGATGGAGAATGAAGCACTTGAATAAAAACGTTTTGGCGCGCAATTAAAAGAGCATCAAGTGTCAGATAAAGTGGCAGTAAAGTACACTTTACAAAAATGCCAAATTAGTACAAATATTGTTATCAGCTCCCACAACTACTGCGGGTGGACTCGCTCTCTCTCACTCTCTGTGTAGGCTTGAGTGTGTTTGGTGTTGTGCTCGTTCACTGCGCCTTCGGTTTTCACCCTTCAGCCAATTCTTTCAACACTTTCCGTTTTGATTGTTGCTGCTGTTGCAGCAGCAGCAAACTTGAAGCAGTTTGAAATACAAAACACAATTAAACACAAATGGCGTGCGACGAGGACGAGGATGAGAATGTGTACTGTAGAGGCGAACGGCAACTCATTATGGAAGATTAACGACAATGAAGAGCAAAACGTATAAAAACCCACCAACAACCATAGGACAATCGGCGCAAAAAAGGATAAAACGAAGCGACGACGACGACGACTAGCGACAGCACGAACAAAAACAAACAAAAAGTAACAAGGAGCAAATTATGGCAACAAGTTGAAGGAGCAAACAACAAAAAAAAAAACAGAACAGTCGTAACGAGCCGCAAAACATTCAGACAACCAAAAAAAGCACACAATCCATTTGCTGCCCGATCTCACCAAATCAGCCCCATCATTTGAACTTCTACACCTCGCCTCCATCCACTCTTCACCGTCCGTCAGTCATATTGAAAAGAAGAGCTGCAAATAGTTCGACAATTACAAATCCTTTCAAAAAGGATACTCACGGATACAAAGCAAGAAAAGGATGATGGGAGGGAAAAACACGGCGAAAGAAAATCAAACTTCACATTGAGGCGACGGCTTCTCTCGGTTTCAACTCGCCTCGCCTCGAATTCAATTTATCCATAAAATCACATGTACGATAAAGATGATGATGACGATGAGCACTCATTCGACACGTACGTGTTGGTGCCTGTTGACGCTTATGCACAGTGGTTGTTAGGAGGGTAACATACAAATTAAATTCGAGCCAGAACGAATCCTATATACGTGGAGGGTACATTAGCTAGGGAGCGGTCATATCGTATATTCCCTGCATGTGTTTCATAGTCGGCACATCCACAAATGTCGAGTGACAGTTCTATGATCGACAATTTCGCGAAACTACAATTTTAAGATGGTCGATGTAGATATTCATACCTCTTCTAGGGGCGAATTTTACATACAAAGTTGTGAGTTGAGAGCTGTGTCACGCCTTTTTGTTCAATCAAGACCTAACATAGTCTACGACAATTTTACTATTGATAATTTTTATGACGATCCTTTAATTGTTGTATCAGGATTTTTTTTTTGTTGATCTTTTTTTGTTGATAGGCCGATGGAAACAAAAGTGCTCCCTGCAGACGATGGGACATGGCTAGATCGCTTTAGACTGCATTCACTCCAGACAGATGAGGTCTCGATTAGATAAATAAAACGTGATAGCTACAGCAATCAATACCCGATATCGTATTGATTGAGTTCGTCATGACCGGACGCTGTGTGATTAGCTAGTCGCTACCTGTAGCGATGTAGAGGACAACGATTCCTTCTGGTAAACAGGGGATCAACACTGATATTTTTCTCAAGGTGGATCAAGGATTGCGCTTTTTTTCTAGTTTCCGAGTTATCACAATGTACTACTCCTTAATTCTCGCCCGTTTGAATGATTGCATCACCGCCTGATTTCGCTCCAACACCTTGTCCAACTGCACCCACGGTGCACTGTGTGTTGGCGGTGATAGAGAGTTGCTGTCATTTGGTTGGGTTTGTTTGGTTGGTAAAGGCAGTTTGAATGATGTTGCCTTTGATAGTGATGATGACAAGTGTTGATGATAGAAAATTGTATTTAAAGCTAAAGATGAGTGTGAATGAGAATGAGAAATGATGATGAAGACACACAAAACGTCATGGGAACGGTGGGAGTGGACGGAGCAAAGCAGCAACATCAGCCATTCAGCATTCAAGAATCAAGAGGCATCACAGAAAAAACGTACAAAAAAAAAACAGAAATAGAACTGAAATGTCAAATGTAACGATTCCCCGCGTGAAAGATGGCGTATTAATGGTTTTGCTACAGATTTGTTGGATACTCGGAACGCATTGCATTGCATCCTCTACTCAGCTAGCTGGTTGGTTGGCTGCCTTCTGCCTGTCCATCATGAATGACAATTTGATGAACTAATGGGAAAACTTAAGTAGATACGTTCATACATACGTACGCAGTAGAGTGTGTACGCGTTTGAGTGTCTTTGCGGATTCCGATTCATTCATTCATGTTCAATAGTTAAAAGAAGATCAAATGCAGGAACATGTTTGTTTGTGTTTGTGTGTTACAATAACACTTCAAATCTCACGGACTTAAGTGTTGGTTGGCATGTGCCATAGGAAAGATTTTACACGTATGCGTCTAGTTGTTGAGGCGATGTATTCCGCCGGTGGCTCTTGATTTCATTAATACACAAAAATAGCAAGAAATATTCGTATCTTTGGAAATAGTTTCGGGGCCGGTGGAGGTAGGTGGAAGGTTACATGGTATGTGGACAACATGGAAGGCCTGGATTTTCAAATAATGACAGGCTCCTCAATTACAAACCCTTTCGTTCATTTGATTCCAATTGTTGAGTTGTGTTGGATATTTCAGTGTTGAACGATAAATTCCAAAAAAATCTTTTTTTCACTTTTACTTGTTTATTCGCCGGAATGTTAGTTGTATATCGTTGTTTTACAGATATTAAGACGTTTTCTGTTTTTCGGATATCCGTTGACTAGTCCCTGAAGATAGAACTTTCTGCCGCGGTACGCTGATATCCAAGGATTCTCATCCATTCATCGTTGATCGCAGGCCACACTATAGGAAAATTTCATCCGAACTGCCAGCTAAGGCATTCTCAAATCTCATTCCAAATATCCTTTACGGTAACCCACACAACGATACAACTGAGTTGAGCAACCAAGTTGGTCGTTATGCTTACACTCTACGATTTTATAACAAATTTCTTATACAATCTCATTTGCAAAAATTTTTGGTTGCGTCAACATGTTGAAAATGAAAAAAAACACAATTGAGACATTTTTTTTAATATCCCTCAAAAAAGTCAATCATTTTTTACAGGAATTCATTCGATTGGTTTTTCTTTATCAAAAATCCGCTACAAAACTGAGTTGTCTTTATCAATGACAGAATGCAAATGAAGTTGAGAAGTTGAATGACAAGCCCTCACACATACCAATCTTGAGCTGAAATCAAAATATTTTGATTTTCATCTAACCGACGACCAACACGACAACATGATCAGATTGTACAAGCAGTTGTATCGTGTGAAGAACGCTTAAAAGATCCTGCTAAAACCATTGAACCTCCAAGTTAATGTCTTCAAAATTCGGCCAAAGAAAAATGGTTTATGGCCTCTGTAGCGCTCGCCGTGAAGGGAAATGTTGTTCCTCGCAGCATTTTCAAAGAGGAATTGGCCAGTGCGCTCCAAAAATCCCCACAAACGTGTCCCTCTCCGAAAATGTGTTGGCATTTAGACACTCACATACGATTTTTCCGATTCCAAGATGTCGTAGTTTTACTTTTAACATCATTGCTCTGTGGACCAAATTATGGAGAAGGTCGTGCGCCTTCAATTACTTAATCAATTGGACCTTGCAAGCGAATAATACGAGGCGTCTGAGCAAAATTTGCATCAGAATGATTGGAGGAATGTTGAGATGTTGAGAAGGATGGCGAGTCGACGTTCCAGCACCGATTCGTATACCCTCCACTACGACAGCCACGTTGGCCGTGACCTGTGACTATGAAAAGCACATGGACAAACTCACTGGGTGTCTCGTTGCGGTTAAAGTTCTTGTTAGAAAACTCACTCTTTAGGCACATTGACTTAATTTTATAAATAATTATCCATTATCTCCAAACGCTGCTCAAGCATATTGGCGACTTTACGAGTAAGAGATTAATCTCTAATCCATGTAAAACTTCTCTAGAAAAGCATTAGCCGTTCGGAGCCGACTTTAAACAGTAGGTCCCGGTCAGTGAGTATACAAATTATATCGTATACAGCTCTCTGATTCGAGAGAAGTTCCCCGTCTGTTCCTTCATGGAATGTTAAGGGAAATAAGTAAGTAAGTTTAAGCATAAAGCGATAGATTTCGTTCCAAGAAGATATGACACTTGTTTTGATCTGTGAAGATTTCGAGCGGAAAAGAAGTGTCACTGTCAAAATAATATTTGGTTTAAAACAGAAACCATAAAATGGATCACCCAGTGGGCGTATGTCCCACCAAGCAGCAGACCCAAAAACCAAACACATGAAAATATATCAAAAAAAAAAAAAAATTAAAAATAAATATGTAAATACTAGTAAGTTGTAATGCGCCTATGGCGCCCGTTGAAATATGGAAAAAAAATTCTGGTGGAAAAAAAAAAATTTTGTTGAAAAAAAAGAAAATTTGTTGAAAAAAAAAAATTTTGCTGAAAAAAAAAATTTTTGTGGAAAAAAAAAATTTTTGTTGAAAAAAAAAATTTTGTGGAAAAAAAAAATTTTGTTGAAAAAAAAAATTTTTGTAAAAAAAAAATTTTTGTAAAAAAAAAAATTTTTGTTGAAAAAAAAATTTGGGGAAAACACAATTTCTGTACAAAAAAAAAATATTATTTTTTTTATTTTATTATTTAAGAAAATTATAGAATGCCTATTTAAATTCCTACGTACTGCGTGACAGAGTCAGTGAATCAGTGTATCAGTGAATCAGTGTCGAGGGTAAATATATATTAAGATTTTTAAAAAATTAAAACAGCCTTTTTTAAGGAAAATGTGTGAAAATTGTTTTTGCATTTTCATAAATTGTTCTTACATTAAAACAGCTTTTAAACCTTTACAAAAAAAAATGTATGAAAATACCAAAAAAAAACTATTTTCACACATTTTTCTTAATAAAGGATGTTTTAATTTAAGAACAATTTGTGAAAATGCAAAAACAATTGAAGTAAAATAACTTAAAAATAAATATGTAAATATTTTTAAAAAATTAAAACAGCCTTTTTTAAGGAAAATGTGTGAAAATTGTTTTTGCATTTTCATAAATTGTTCTTAAATTAAAACAGCTTTTAAACCTTTATTGTGTATGTATGAAAAATGTATGAAAATACTAAAAAAACAATTTTCACAAATTTTTCTTAATAAAGGATTAAAAGCTGTTTTAATTTAAGAACAATTTATGAAAAAACAATTTTCACACATTTTCCTTAATAAAGGCTGTTTTGAAAACGGCTGGAAGTGTCTATTTTCAAATATATAAAATTGTCAGAATTAAAATAGATGGAGGTGTTTCACTTTTACTCACAATTTAGTTTAAACCTCTAACCGGCAGGTCTTCAATAATTGTGTTTAATTTCATAAAAATATTATCCCTCTAACCGGCCGAAATAGAAATACTCTGGAAAATCTTTGCAACCTGTTTTTTTTTACCAGTTATGCACAAACAAATATTTTTTACGAAATTAAACACAATTAATGAAGACATCCTCAGAGTGATATTGCCCGTTAGAGGGTTAATAAGAATTTGTTTTACCTTCGGAGTAGCAGTAGTTTTGATACTACGGAAAAAACGTCTTCATAGTTTCCTCCGTTGACCATCCTGAGGGCCACAAAAAAATCTCCCGAGTCGGCTGTTACCAATACCGGCCAGATAGTCTGGGTCCCTAAACTAATAAGAACACACCTAATCGCCAGGTCAGAACAAGTGCCGAGAAGGTGTTATATGAACTTATCTTCATCCACACAGCTTCTGCAGTAGTTGAAACCGTCAGTGTCATTTAGGGTTGCCAGATGCCAAATGCAAGAAATCGGGACATCCAATAGTAAAAGTCGGGATTTCTCGGGATTTCTCAAAAAGGAAAAAGGGTTTTATTAACAAAAAAAAAACAGTTTCATACTGACATACATGTTTATAAAAATAACATACAGACAATAAAACGTAACAAGTGACATAAATACTTCGAATTATTTTTCACAGCGTTGACTAGTATTACTCCCTCGTCAGTTGTCAAAAATGTCTGGAATTCCTGACAATTCATATCAATGTTCAATCTTATGATTAATTCAGCCTTTATGAGATCAAAAGACATTCTATTTCTGTCTTTGGTATATAAATTATTTAAAATACTAAATACTTTTTCGCAATGAGCATTACTTATGGGTATGGAAAATATGAAAGAGATCAATTTAAATAAATTCAAGAGCATTTAATGTTCCGAATTGGACGATCCGTCTGCTAGTGTGCACTGGACTTAAAGGGGGGCCTACACCACACCACATTTTGCGCAACAGAGCTGTTGTGTGTGATCCGCCTGTCGCCATTCAGAAATGCTTTTATCGATTTTTTGTGTTGTCGTTTGTTGCACAAAATGTGGTGCTGTCTATTTGGTACTTTAACTTTGCAAACTTGAAAAGTCGGGATTTTCCCCTACATTATTTCAATACTCGGGACTCGGGACAATCATAGAAAGTCGGGATAATCCCGACGAATCCCGAGCGTCTGGCAACCCTAGTGTCATTACACAGTGTCCGGTCATGACAAATACAACCAATAAAACATCGGGTCTTGTTGGCGACGCCATTGTGGAAGAATGTTTCTTCTATAATCGGGGCCTCATCCGTCTGAATTGAATGCAGCTTCGTGTTGTATCACGTAAGCGGTTTAAGGCATACCTACGGATTCTAAACGGCTGGATTTTCTTAGGTAGTCCCGAATCTGTTTTGCAGACCCTGGTATGTCCTTGTAGTCTGGCAGCCACATAAAATGAATGATTTACTTTGCTGCATTGCAAATGAAATAGTCTTTCATTGCGTCTTTAGGTCTCTAGGGTAACCATATTCAATTGATTAATTAATAAAATAATTAATAGAAAAATTCTAAATAAATTTCCAAAAATGTTAAACTTTTTATGGGTATTTCGTTTTCATACACAAAACACGACATCACAACATTTGTGTTAAGCTGCACAAACATGTGCGAGGTGGATGTTTTCTTCAAGGACTAGTGTTTTGTTTATCTGTGATGTTTCGACATTTAAACTGTGTTTTTAACTTCTTTATCAAACATGTTCGATAGATTTTCTGTTTAGTATTCAAAACTTTGTTTAACGGCCCATTAGAGACAACACGATATCTCCAATGGGCCATTGTGAGCTGTGTGTAGTTTTTTTTTTTGTTGCTCATTTTTTTTCTTCAGAAAAACATATACAAAATGTATTAAAAGTATCTGTGTGTCTTGAGTCAGTGTAGAAGTGCATGTGTGTGTGTGTGTCTGCCTGTGTTCATGTCAGGCAATGTTATGTAAAGATTTAGACATTTTCCCATGTATCGACACCATAAAAATAAAAGCGTTAAACATGATAGACATTCTTGGGTTTGTTTCGTTTGGAACGGAACACAAACCCTTTATTGGTCGCCATCATCTACACCATGGCATGTGTGTACGAGCAGCAGCCAACACACATCCATACATATTTGCATAAGCTCGTAACGGAGATAATAGACCGTTCAGCCATCCATCCGTCCGTATATTCGTCCGTCCATCGGGGCATCCGTCTATAATTTCTTTTTTCTTTACGACTATAAACTGTGAACAAATGGATAATAATGGTTGGAAATGAAATTGTTCCACACACATACACACACACACTCATAGGCACCCAGTCTCCGGAGTTGTATTCCTTGTCGTTTTGTTTTGTTTTTGTTTTCCTATGTAAAAAATACTTTTTAATATGGAAATACGAAGAGTGTTATATAAAAACAACAACAACAACAAACAAAATAAAAACAAACTAATTTCATTCATGTTATTGAGAATATTAAGTTTTGCCAACATTTTTGGGTGAATTTCATTCAAATGCTGGCATCCATTCTGTGTGGTGAAATGCTGAGGAACGCAAAACTTGCTCGCAAACATTTTCAAAATCGAAATTAATCATGTGCGTCTGTGTGAGAGAATTCAAACTGCAAGAATTATTGACATCAGATGCAAATCATTGTGTCATATTTGTTAGTATAGAGAAAAGGCAAGGCCTACGTTTAGGCACCCTCTGGTATTTGCAATAGTTAGTTTCGAACATTTGCAAATGTCCAGCTGAAGGACACATCAACAGGATTTTTGTTTTTATGGAAACTTAAATAAGGTTAACGAGGAGAAACATATATAACACTTTATTTCATTCTTTAATGAGAATAATTTGGTCAAAGCCAAAAGAAAGCATTACAAACGTCATCCACATATTTGTGACATTCTGAATTTGGATTGAAACCAGCGAAACAAAAGTGAGGTAATAAACGAAGATTTGCTTCTTAAGATCCTGCTTTTTCATAAAATTAGGGTCTCCAGATCGACTCCGAAAAATAATTTACTTCAAAAGTGTCATAACTGAAAACACGACTTTTTCACGAGAGTCGTGTAAAGTTCTCAATTGCGTAGAAAAAAAACCAAAGGATTCCCGAATAAATTAGAGGCCTGACACATGTTTGTATAATACACTGCAGAAAAAAGTCAAAAGTCAGCTTAAATTACAGATTTACAGCTTTTTCTTTGAGCAAAAAATGAAAAGTGAATTTTGAATGGTGACACTATTGAAGTAAATGACCAAATTGTTGTGAAATTTACGATGCATGCAAATCGCCTTTTTCAAGAGAGTTCTCAATTGCGTAGAAAAAAAACCAAAGGATTCCCGAATAAATTGTATAATACACTGCAGAAAAAAAGTCAAAAGTTAACTTAAATTACAGATTTACAGCTTTTTCTTTGAGCAAAAAAATTAAAAGTGAATTTTGAATTCTGACACTATTGAAGTAAATGACCGAATTGTTGTGAATTTTACGCTGCATGCAAATCGGGAACTTTGGGATGAATTAATGATTTCACATGTGATGTTTGACCCAGAGATTTATCGGCATTATGATTATTTTTTTGTTAAAGCATGCCACAATAATAAAAGGAAGATCCATGCAAACAGACACTATCTTATCAATTTCAATTCCATTAAGAACAAATTACGTAGAGGCCGGCATACGATCGTAATTAGTCAATGTTTGAGAACACCTCATAGTGAATTGTAATGGGAAGAAGAAGCACTAGTTTATATTTTGGGAAATACAAATTAAGGTTGAAACGAACCAAAAAAAAAAGGATAACATGTTACTTTACTATTCCTCCTCTTCAGAATCTGAAGAGGAACAATATTTAAATAATATTAGAAAAGTAAAGCGACCGTTTGTCATTACCAGCAGCCGCGTAAGTAGTGTTTGTGAGATTTCTTTAATTTATGAACATGTTTTTGATTTATAAATATTTAGGTTTAACAAGCGATTTAGAGAAAGTTTTTTGCTATATTCTTTTGGCAGTTGAATTCAAGGGACATATGTCCATATCCGTTCCACTCACTTTGACTGCCGTTTAAACCTTTTGGCAAGTGGAAGTTTTCAACATAAAGTTTGGAATGATTTCCTCTTGGGATTCAAAAATGTTATTTTCTTCAAATTTATTAATATTATTAACTTATATTTATGTTTTATTCCATTCTCCACCACAACAAAACAACAACAAAATGTATTACGACAACAGCTGAGCTGTCGTATACAAAACACAGGGTTGCGTATACATTTTGTGCGATAACGTGTTGCCAGCATCCGAAATGTATAAACTACTATAGCTGTCATGCGTTAACGGATGGATGAATTAGGCCCCTGACTACAGTTATTTTCATTTTGACAGCATTTTGATTGTACAACTGATTGTTTATATTCCAATTGTTTGTTTAGTTTTTTTTTTTTTTTTCAAATACCGAATACATTTTCATATTAAACATATAAATCTAAGAATTACCCCCGTATTCATAAAAATGGAAAAAACTTTGTGAATATGGGAATTAGAATACAAAAATCTAAACAAAGAATTTAGGGTCTCTCAAAACTATTAAAATTAATGTTATAGTTCTCTAAAAATTGTGCCATGAGTCGTTTTGGTCGGCTGCCTGCCATTTATACATATGTCACAATTTTACAATAAAAATACCCAGAGTTGTATCTGAGATTTTATTATTGTGTCCTGATGTTAAAGCAAATTAATTTGAGTTGACAGGCGTTCTGTACTTTTCTTTAGATGACGCTGTGATTTTCATACAAGACCAAGTATTCATATTACATTCACCGAGTATTTCAAACTGAAACACTTTAAATTTTCCAGTTATCACTAAAGTTTAAAATGCAGATATATTCTTATATAATATATAAGTCTTAACCACCACATTATTTACCTTAGAAATTTCATAAATAAAAATCAACAGGACTGTGAGTGGTGTCACATGCTGCCGTTGATTACCAGAAATTCGAAATCTTTGACTTCCCTTGTTGTTAAAAAATCCGAATACTGTAAACAGTTTGTAAAATGTACACTAGGGTGTCAAAGAAAAGTATTTGTTTGTAAAATATTTTTTTGTTTTTTTTCAGATATTTTGGAAAAGGCTTAAAATTTTTTTTTTCTCGAAAAATTCGGATTTTCTGTGTTTTTCGTATTTCAAGCATAAGTTGAACAATAAAAAATGTTTTCGAAGTCTTTGGGTCATCTTTTCAAAACAAAAGTGTTCGAGCTTTAATTTGATTTATATAAATTAGAAGTTTTGTATTTTTTGTTTGCTCTTTTATCTGTCAATTTTATCAATTTTGGGAAATTTTACATAAAAAGTAAAAAAAAAAAACATTTCATAACTTTTAAAAGTTTCATGAAAGTGTAAAAGACTAATGAAGCAATTTGATGGATGGCAAAATTCAAAGGACTTTAAAAGAACATGTTAATTTTACTCTTGACCTTATATAGCATGGATGTGGGTACGTCCATGTCATTTCGACAAATGGATTTACCTCACCTTCTCCGATTTCTACCAAAGTTTGCACAGATATTCATATTGGTAAGAAACATCAATTTGTGTAATATTAAAGCGATCGGGCTTATGGCTCGCTTGTAACGGCCCTTTCAATATTGGAAAAAGACACAAAAATGAGGTAAAGTGCCTTAATAAAATAGACTGTATCTTCCAAACTACTCATATCAGTATTTTCGTTTATGTATCATTTTGAAGGTAATCACAGCACCAATAAAACCGCATACAAAATTTGAAATCTTTTCTCGAGGTCAAATGAAATTTCTAAAAGCCATATCTCAAAAAGTAACCTTTTTAAAAAAATTAAAAAAATATATATTATTCATTGGAACTAGTAAAAAAATTTGTGAAAGTTTCCAGATGGCGTTTTGTTTAGTTTCTGAGAAAAAATTAAAAATGTCAATGTACTCTCAGTGTAAATTGAATATAACAATACAGAAGAATATTTTGAAATAGAAATTATCACTTTTCTGTGCACACTGGAAAAATAAAATATTTTTATTTCTATGATGTGCAGAAGAAAAACCAAAAGCAAAAATTCTCTCACTCTGCGAATATACTCTGGTCTAAATTTGTAAAGTTAAGATATGACGATCTTTTCGGAAATTAGCGAAGATAAGCTTCCTTTTCTAAGCTGGATAACCCCAAAACGTATTCAAAAACACTTTTAGTCCATTGTCCAATTGACTTAAAAGATATACAACATTAATGCTGGATTGTATAACAAAGCATTGTAGGCTTCAGTGAAAAATTTTATTCAAAATTTGTATCTTGGGTCACCAATTCGTTTATTTCTCGAGATAGGGAAAAAACGCCATCTTGAGACTTGGCACATAGGGACAAAAGTATGTCGGGTCTAAAATATATTTTTTTCGGAATTTTAAAAAGGTCACTTTCTAAGATATGCGTTAAAGAGTAATAGGTCAAGAAAAATGACCTTTGACCTTTCGACAAATATTTTTTTCTCATACAGTTCTAAAGGTATTTTCAATACCTTCAAAATAACATATCTTTTAGCTCGGTACTACAAATAACCCCAGAGATATCAATTTTTATATATAAACACTTTCGACTATTTTTTGGATTTTTCTCCATTTTTCACGATGTTATATATACGAACTAACAGGGCTACAGGTCTAAAACTTGACATAAATAGTTGTCTTATATGGTAGAATATTCTCACCAAATTGCAGAAAAATCGAAAGGGGTGAGGTCAAAAATTGCATTTTATTTGTTGAATTGACATGGAAGTACCCATGTCACAGCATTGTAAAAACTGATTCCTTTTTTGGTGCCTCAAGTAATTCGTTACTTTGTGTATCGACTACGAAGATTCTATAATATGCTAAAAACCAACCAACTAATCATTTGTTACAATGGTTTGACAAGAGTGAAATTAGCATTTTTTTAAATTTTACCATCTTTCCTCTTTTTTTTTGTTGAGACCCTAATACGCGTCTTCAAGATATGTAGACGAGTAGTAGGGTCAAAAAGTACCACGAGTTCCAGTCGGAGTCATCATCATCTGCCCTGCCATGAGTTCAAGGATTTATTGAAGAATATTTTTTTAAATGCCTACAAAAAATCAACATTTTGTAGACATATTTTAAAATTGATGTTGTCTTGCAATATGCATGGGATGACTTTGTGGATTTGAATTCAATACAATTAAATGTTGTTGGATGGAATGAATGGATATGTTTGTGTACGACATTTGATTTAATGATGTGGCTGGAGGGCATCAAATCATGTAGAGCTTCTTTGCTCAATTCCGTTTGCAACTCTATGCTGGAACACAGAGGAACATGGTACGATGGTTATGTTTTTTTTTTTTGCTGCCAACCCACACCCCCGTCACTCTTTTGAAAAAATAACTTTTTGTCGCGTGACATTTTCTTATTTCCATTTCTTTTGGGGCTGCATGCATTTCTTGGCATCTTTCTTCGGCTGTGCTGTGCTGTGTCGTACGGCTTTCTTTGGCGGCATTCATCATTATTGTGAGAGTGAAGTCTGGATTTCCTCCATATTTTTCTTCTTTTGCATTTAATTTGCATCATTACCTTTAGCAGAGACTACTTGTGGACACGTAGGTGGGTGGGTAGGGACGGTGGCAGAGTACAGTACAAGAACGGATAAAGGAATCGTATTCACTTAATCAGTGTAGCAGTTTACTTTTGCTCTTTTGCGAGAATAATGGCAATTTACTCGTTTCCATTTTATCCGTATAATAATGATTTGATTGTTTGTTATTGTATGTAGATGTCGTTGACGTCATACTCATCCTCATAGCAGCGACGGCCGTTATTGTTGTCCGGACGCAGTACCTTCACCTTGAATGGTGGACTGGGCAAAAGAAAATAAATCACATCCGAACACAAAAGACCACGGACCATGGGCCATTGTTTGTCTGACGCGGAAGTGGAAATGCGAACGACTGAATGGCCGTTTAATAAGAAACCTTAAGAAATGTTCAGCTGAAAAGTCGAAGTCGTGTCCGTGTCCGCATGCAAAAGAAACGGTAAAAGGCCTACAATTTGAGTTGTGATTAATTGAAACCAACATTGAAGACTTTTTTTCCAGGCAACAGTCATTTCAATATGGCTATTTTATTGTGAGGCGGAAAAGTTGGCCGTCTTTTGTTTGGAGGCTCAACAAGTTACAAATGAATCATATGATAAGCTATGCAGCTGGAGAAGTCACAGTTCTTATTCCAACTTATTCTTAAAAATACAGAGGCTGAAAAAAAAACGGATGGCAAAGCGTTGGACCGGAGCTCTATACGCTTGTCCAGCTGTATTTTAGTTTGCCAATATAGACGCTGACAAAAAATTCGAACCCAACGTTCTAAAAACTGGGAATTTTGGAATCGTTGGTCGATATTTTTGTAATGGTATTTGATTTTTTGTTTAATCAAATAAATGAGTAATTTAAAAATATTAAACATTAATACATTCAAATGAATGACTAATTTAAAATATTAAACATTAATAGATTCATCGGTAATTAGGACATCACTGAAACATCTTAATGGAAATTATTCCATTGTATTTGAGGGAATTCATTTTTTGTCATGAAACTCTTCGGGTTTTCTTTCTTTGTCAACTGAAGTTTGCCTTAAGTTTGTCTGTTATAAACCTTTAATATATTGATATGGGATCATATAAATAAACATGATCCCAGCTGATATTCTTCATCGGTTAAATTCTAGAATAACCTAGCAAAGCGCGCTAATCATGTCTGATTCTTAGAGATGAATATCGTTTGGTACTAAAATTGTTCCTCATTAAGGGATTAACCCATCGGGGTTCGATAGTGGTCCCAATTCATTTCCTACTTGAACTTAATGACTTGTTAACGCGGAACGACAGCTGTGTACCATTTGTTTTTCCAGACTGACGTTGTTAAAGGAGTCTGTCGGAACAAATTAAATTTGACTTTGCTCTGTAAGCGTTGACGCCTGAAAACAGTCCCAGTACCCAAGACACACCGAAAACAAAAACATTATTTTGTTATCCTCAAATTGTAGTAATGATCTGCGAATATTTTATAATGTGACAAAAATAGATGTTGTTCATAATCTGAATTGTTTAGGTGTTCGTTTGGATGATGAATTGAGTTTAAAGCCAGACACATAAATTCAGTACTTTCCAAGGTAGACGATAGTTTCAGGGATTTGTTTCGCTGTCACGCTTTGTTAACGTACAATTAGTTCATGTACGACATGGTGGTATAATCGAGTGCCAATCAGGGGAATGAATTGCTTTAAATAGATCATTGAGGTTTGCCTACAATCTTAATGTACACATGACTCCATACGCAGTTACATTTTTGGGTGGCCCTTTTTCTCTTATATTTTTTTTTTAATATGTTCAATTTTCAGTGATTGTTGTAAAGTATCAGTGTAGTGTCCGCCCATCAAAATCTCCATGATGATGCCACAACTTAATACACGCAAATTCCATGAAATGCCATTATACCCGTATGCATCTTTATGGGTCACATTGTTTGGCCTTTAAGTCGTTACGCGATTTAGGGCAGCTTTTTTTTAATACATTCACCGCCACAACCATTGAACCTTACATCATTCAATCTTTCTGGTTAAATGAGTACATTAATAACATAAATAATCGCTTTTGTTGCTCTTTCCCCCATTTATAATGTTTTTTTGTTTGTTTTATTTATTTTTTGAGTGAGCAATTGTCAGTTTTAATAATACCGCAATTATACAATTGCGAAATAAATTAAATCGAATTGACGAGTTGAGAAAAATAGCCAGCACCACCACACATCCTTCAACAAAAAACACAATTCACACACACACACAAAACATTGAAATAAAAACCGAAGCAGTAAAATGAAAAATGGAAGAAAAAAAAACGCAAAAAAGGAACTAAAGGATTCTGTTGTTTTTCATTATTATATTTGCGGATATTTTAAACCATTTGTATGCCATTACAAACAAACAAAAATAAATCAGCGAAAAGAAAATGAAATAAAACAAAACAACAACAAACAAAAAACGTAACGCGCTTTTCAAGCCAACTAACAGCAGCAACACAATTCATCGCACACACACAACTGAAGAATGCACTGCAGCAACAACAAACATTTAATAGCATTTTTTGTTGTTGTTGTTGTTGTTGTGCGTTTTGTAATTTCAACTGAGCTGAGCCTATGCCTTCCCTCCAATCTACAACTCCCTAGCACCCACAGCCGATGAAGTGTGTCCCTTGGTGGACGTGCCGGTGAAGGAGTGTAGATACGACGAGCAACATGCGCCCGGGCTCTTATGTGTAACAACAACAACAACCAGCCTCTACGAACTTCAGCAACAGTCTGAACAGTTTGAACACACAAAGTTGCCACCGTCAAGCCTCAGCTGTAGCTGCAGCTAAATGAGCCACCACCCCCACACACACACACCCAGTGTATGGGCTTAATGCCCATATGTTGGCGATAACAACAACACCAGCAACTCTCAAGGGATGTGAAACAACAGGCAGTAGACATTTGTGTTTCAACGGCAACATTTCCGAGTTTCTTGTTGTACGACGACGAGTACCGATTTTTTTTTTCGCTCTCCACCAACAGTTAACATGAATTTCCGCTAAATGAGTGAGTGAGTAGACGGACGGACGGACAGAAGGACAGACAGATGACGACGAATGAATGGACGGGCGGACGGACGCATGGATCGTTGGACAGACACGACAGTCAGCGAGGCAGGCGGGCAAACGGACAGACACTTTACAATAATCACTGAATAAATGTGAGAATTGTGAAGACAAAAAAAAAACGAATTACAGACCTGTAATTCTGAGCAAGATATGCTACAGTGAGGGCGGTGAGCAGGCGGGGTATGGGTATAAGTAGGCGGAATATGTGAAACCCAGTTCATGTTATATACCTTCCGATGGGTGTACTCACGGAATTTGGGGCTATCCTTGAAATGTACAAATTTGTCATTGCCAAAAAACTGATCAAATTGATTGAACGTTTAGAGTTTCCATGTTAATTTTAGAACACGTTATTAAAAAATCCGTATGTCACAAGTTGCCATCGTCAAATGCTGTAAATGCTCAAGACTTGCATTAAATGAAAACAATTTGTGTGATTACCCGGCAAAACTAAATAGGTAATGAATGGGCTATGAACTAAGGTCACTAGAGTGTTAAAATGGAATTTTTTGGGTCTTCTAGAACGTTTCACATTTTACAATTAAAATTGCAAATAATTTTAATGAAAAAGTTTTAAAAAATATTTAATTTTATGGCGCGATAGATATGAAACTTAAAAGCTAAGCTCCATATGAGTCATTACATGTCAGACCGAACACTCTTCCGATTTACTTTAAATTTGCCAGACGTATTAAACATTAAGAAATATATTATCCGTGTCTCCAGAAAAAATTAAAAAAAAAATTTTGAAAAGGTTATGGGCATTTGAAAATTTGTCAAAATCGTGAAAAGCCATCCGACATGACAACTTTTAAACTGATGTGTTTCAACAACTAGTGAATGGATTTTAAAGTTTAATACCTTAGCTAAACATTGTGCCGCGAGTTGTAACTGTCTGCTGTCTGCCATTTATATATCTGAATTTGACAATCAAAATACCCAGGGTTGTATCTGCATTTTTGTTGTTGGGCAATTGCCACTACCTTCTGTTATTGTGCTATGGTCAAACAATTATTTTTTCAATTTTACATGCAATTTTTCTTATCAATTCTGAACCTTTAATATAGTTTTCTGAACCTGCAATATTTTTTTAAATTAAAAAAAAAATCTTTAAATTTTAAGTACAAATCGCATTTTCTAATGTTCAGCATAAATTTTGTCCACAGAGAACCCCCCATCGTTCAGATACTGAGGGCGAGGAAGTAAGCCAAGCAAACAAACAGTCCGCTAAGAAGGTGTTTTTTGTTGTTGTTGATAACGATTAAAAACAGTTGTCGGGTGAGAGAGGACCAAGCCAAAGAAGAACGAAGTTTGAGGCTTTTTTTCGCAACAGTTTCGCATTGTGCCAGTGAACGCAATCACGATAGAGACCAATTATTGCAAGCTCTGATTTTCCTAATTTAAAATATTTTTTTTTCTAATTTCAATTGAATTTTTCTCTGTTTTGACAATTTTACATGAACATTTTTCAGAGAATTCTCTATTTCAAATGTATTTTTTTCTGAATTAGTCAAAATTGACTTAAGATAAAAAAAATCGAATTTTTCAAAAGGAATTTCACAAATTTAAAACAAATATTTTTTTAAATTAGAAATTCTGTATGTCGCAACGGAGTTAGAGTTTTACACCCGTATTCACAAAAGTTTAGCAAAGCTTTGTTGAGAAAAATGTGTGAAAATAGTTTTTGTATTTTATTACATTTTTCTTAATAGAGGTTTTTTAGACTTTTTTGAATACGGGAGTTCAAACCGGAACTGTTTCAATTTGTAATGAAATCGTCTCAATGTCAATAATATTTTCAATTTGATTGGAAATACTTATGTTTTAAAACAAAAACGGGCAGTTCCAAATCGATTACTTCCCATGTACATCTCACATTTCCAGCGGTCTACCGATTATAGAATAAATTTTGACGTACTTCCATATATTGCAGAAGTTCTTCTTGTTTTACAAGCATTACACATAAAAAACATATTTTTGAAATCAATTACGAAGTTTGTATGGAATTCGTCAATTCAATTACTTTTTTAATTGATTTTCTTCCAATTACAAAAGTTGTGAATTCAATTACTCAAATTTTAAATAAGTAATTTTTTTACTATTTTTTACATTGATTTCACCAAGAATTTCTAAGTTCAATTACAACATTAATTGATATCCAAGCTTAATTTCAATTACGACAGTAATTGCATATTTTTGGCCCGTATTTTTTTCTGTGTTATAACAGTTATGTGATGAGAATGGAATGTGATAAGAACGCCGTCCAAATTGATCTGCTACATCCAGCTTCAATCTGCTGATTTTTTTTAAATATCGAAGCATAAATGAAACAAGACAACGAATAATGAGATGCATCAGTGTAATAACATCTGTCATGCCATCAAGAAGATCATCTTTGAGAAGACCTTGCAAATTAGCCCAGCTTTGCTTGAACCTGCCATAATAGACTGCCCTCGTGTTTGGTTTTAAAACGTCAGTAGATGAATGAAATGCGTTTTTTGTTGCTTCTCGTTTTCACTGAACAATGCATTATAGCAAACAACACTGCCACGCTTTTATAGAATTCATATTATTCAGACCGCTGTTGTCTATGACAATACATCCTCCCATCAACGGGTATGTCGATAATGCAGCCTCGCTAGCATCTCCATCTACTTCGTATGCTTCCGCTCCCGCTCCGGCTCCTGGCCGTGGCGACCGCTGCTCATGCAAGCTTGTGAATGTTTTGATGGCATCGTCTGGCTGCTATTTTTAGGCTGAAGATAAACTTTTCGCATTCGCATGCCTATTAAAATGTTCCATTTTACATTTAGTTATTCTGTGCTGTATGTACTTCGCCTTCATCTGTTTTGTTTTGTATTTTTTGTTTTGTTCTCTACCACCTCCCGACGCATTCATCGTATTATTGGAAACAGCAGAAGCAGAAGCAGCAACAGAAACCTAAGATGGGTGGTAGTTGTAGTAACCGTAGTAGGATGGATGGCCGTAGGGCCTTATATCCACCATCCACCGCTTCATAGTGTCCTGCTCGTCCGTCTCCTTCTCTCCTGCTCATTATTCTCCACTTCATTCGCTCTTACTCCTTGGTATGACTAGTGTACATTTCCTACATGGAGCAAACACAGCACAACTCTGTTGATTTTGATGTTCGCATTTCCTTCTACAGCGCGTTGAGTTTTACTTGCAACGTTGTAATGCTTAAAATAAAAATAATCTTAACTGCAATGGAAAAAAAACTATCCTAGGAAGTACAATATGTTAGTGCTGAGTTCCACCAGCCATCAAGTTTGGCGAGTGCATCGAAAACTGAACTGAAATGTCTATGCTACGAATGTGAATTGCAATTTGATGTTGAAGTTGCATGAATGGCGAGCGAGAGTTGGCATACGTTTATGTTATCACAAGCTGGTTGATGGCGGTTTCGCCAACAATTGATAAGGAAACATGCCACAAGTATTTAAAAAATGTAGTTTCCCCTTTCCGACTGTAACAGGGAAAGTTCTGGACGATGTTTTGCTAGAGATAGTCATCTACAAAGACTGACCCATAACGATGATCGTTTATTGTGTAGACAAGAGGAAATAAGACCTATAATGACATTTCGGATAGTATTCGTGTGTCAATTGTGGCTTCCCTAGAGCCATATAATAACAACATGGAAGATAAACCAAACAACTTTCTATAAACAGCACAGATAAATCTGCATTGGAATTGGGGATGCAGTAAGTAACGCAATGACATTTGGCAGAGTTAATATCAATGGCCCAAATGTGGGACTTAGGATCATACACACCTTAAATAGGTAACCTAATATTTATGACAAACCCTACATACTCACACTGTTTTACTAATCCACAGACATTTTTGCTTTGCGACAAATTCATTGTCAGTGAAATTTTGACAAAAATGTGTAAGCAAACAGCTGATTAAAATTTTTTCATTTTGACAGAAGTTTGATTGTCAAACTCATTGGTTACATTTCAATTGTTGGTTTAGTATTTTTTTAAAAAACCTTTAAAAGCAAAGAATAAAATACATAAAGCCAAACAAATAATTTTGGAGCCCTTCTATTATTGTGCCATGACTTCGTCAGAATTTTAATTGTCACACTCAGTGTTTACATTTCAATTGTTTTTTTTTTAATTTCGAATACATTTTCATTTTAAAACAAAGAATTATATTACAGAAAGCCAAACAAAGAAGTTTGGGGCTTTCAAAACTATTAGAAATAAAGTTATAATTCTGAAAAAAAAAATGTTTGTTGAAAAAAAAAATTTTTGTGGAAAAAAAAAAGTTTATTGAAAAAAAAATTTTGTTGAAAAAAAAAAAATTTGTAAAAAAAAAAAAAAAAATTGTTGAAAAAAAAAATTTTCTAAAAAAAAAAAAAAAATTGTTGAAAAAAAATGTTTGTTGAAAAAAAAAAAAATTTTGTAAAAAAAAAAAAAAAAAATTTCTAAAAAAAAAAAAAATTGTTGAAAAAAAAAATGTTCTTGAAAAAAAAATTTTGTTGAAAAAAAAATTTTGTAAAAAAAAATTTTTTTTGAAAAAAAAATTTTGTGAAAAAAAAAATTGTAAAAAAAAATTGTAAAAAAAAATTGGGGAAAACACAATTTCTGTACAAAAAAAAAAAATTATTATTATTTATAGAAAATTATAGAATGCCTATTTAAATTCCTACGTACTGCGGGTTATCAACCGTGTCAGTGAATGACTATGAAATCTGGTCATTGATAACAACAGTTCGAATCGAAGACAAAGGATTGTCCCTTACCGTTTATACAACTGACCAAAAGGTCTTATTTCCACTGTGAGAAGCAAGGCCAGTCTGGTCAATTTTTTAAGGTACATATTTGAAAATTAATGGCTAATTTGGTATACCATCGCTCCTATGGATTATGTGACCCTCAATCAGAGTCAAATCCATACTAGACTTCAGTTAACTTACTTCATTCTTGAGAGTATGCAGATGAGCCAAACATCTCAAATATTCCCTAGATATTTAGGTTATGTTTCCCTAATGCCAACGAAACTTATTGACTTTGCCCTGAACTAATTTTAGTTAATCTTTCACATATTTCCTTGGTTGACTTTCATTTCGAGTGAAGCTGTAGAGTTAAACCGAACGAGTTCTTCAATGGCCTGATTATCCTGTGACATTAGCATGATGGTGCTGATTACTTGTGGTGTTTAGTGCAAGCTCCTTCATGCGTTCATGAATATATTGTGGAAAAAAGAACACAAAAGGATACAATTGATCCCACCATAGTGCACTTACACGACAGGAATGGATACGAAGAAGATTTAAAGGATATCAACAACAAATGTTATGATTAATGCGATGTAAATGACGATTAAAAATAAATTTTACACTGTATAATCGCCAGTGTACGACAGCAACAACTACCGCATCCTCGTCATTATCATCATCGTCATCATCATAGCAAACAAATGATGCTCTCGAACACACACGCACACACTATGGCAAAAGCAGCGACAATAGAGACGCTGGATTGTATCACAAACAAAGTTGGCCTTTTCTGTTGTTACAACTGATGCTGCCCTTTCTGCTGTTGCTGACGACGATAGATGATGTTGTCGTTGTGATTGTTGCTGTTGCTGATGCCAGTACTACTAGAAGCTGTGCTTTGCTGTTAGCCGCATTGTAAATATTGTTTTTGTAATTGTTGAATTGTATCCTTTTTTTGTTGCTGCAAACGCAGAGCAGCTGAAAAATGACATGCCACTGAGTGTGTTGTGTTGTCTGTCTCATGTGTGTGTGTGTTTGTGTGTATGGCAATTGAATTGCTTGAATGCCAACTCGTTCGCGACCTCTTCTGGTTACAAACTTACAAAAACACGCACAATCACACGCTTACACACAAACTCACTTACAAACTTTTACAGACATAGATAGCAAAGGAGTACAAACTCGTCTATAGTTTCTTTACAAGCTTATTGTACAACTGTCCCACCGTCTGTCTAGCTATCCGTCCGATCGTCCGTCAGTCTGTCTGTCCGCCCGACCGCCTGTCTGTCTGCCCCATTTGATTGCTATTTTACTCTACACCACTGCTTGGAATCAGTTGTGTGCTGCTGTTGAGTTTATTGTTGTCAACTGCCAGATATAATAAAATATAATAAAATGTATTGAAAACGCTTACGCAACTGAAGTAACTGGGCGGCTGGCGCACGGAGTAGGAGGCCAAAACAGAAAAGCTCTGACAACGATGACTGGGAAACGAACGAAAAACATTTCTATTACATCATGAACATCAAAGGAAACCACCGACAGCATCAGAAGCTGGAGCAGCAAAAAGGAACGTCACCGCACCAATGACAATAGCACAGCAAATCTACATAGATTTGAAACAACTGCAAAAAAATAAAATGCGAGTATAACAAATTGTAAATTTATTTACAATTGTCATACACACGCTCGCACGCATACGAATCACCACATACACCCACAATGAAGAAAAAAATCATCCTCATCATTTTCAGCCAAGAAAATCTGTTGGGGAATAAGAAGTGTTCCCAATGTTCTAGGCATGCATTTCTGAGCATTGAAAAAGCATTCGGGTGAAAAATTGTACATACCTTTCAACATAACCAATTTCTCCGTTACTCCGGGGAGCACATCCCTAGTCAAATCGTTGAAAGGTTTCTCAATTTAAATTAAACAACGACTTTACCAATTTTTGGTGTTCTCTCATTGTAGAGCAGTGATCGGTAACCGCATATTTGGGATTTGTGTGGGTGAGTTTTTCCTCTACTCATACAATGTAGTGAAAGAAATTTCTGTTAAATATACGTACGATATGAGGTGAAAACACAAATTCGTATAATAATCTAGTGACTGTGAAGGAACGTTCTAAAAAACGTTTAGCGAATGTTGTTTTACATAAAACACCAAAATGCGTACACAAAAGAAACGGTGGTTACCGAACGACCCGAGATCAGTCGGATCAGGGCATGCATTTATGCTCACTTTCTTTGAAATTTATTTGATGATCTCCGCATACTTGTTTCTCTAACCTAAATTATTGGATTTTAAATCAGCTTCTTGGAGACAATTCCAGTTTTTATTTTTACAGAAATAAGTTAAAAGTTCTCTCCAAATACGTTTTGGCAAATATATCCTTTAGCCATTGGAGAAATCTTTACATTTTCTCTACAAACCATTACATTTCTATATTTAATTGTGCATTCAAATGGCTATTTTATTGAACACAGCTGTCATTACCAACATGCAATTCTCGTTTTGGGGCGGAGGCGGGTTTTCTTTTTTAAGAAATAAGCAAAAATCTATCTGTTTGTCGTTGTTGTTGTTGTGGCGGTTTTCGGTATCTTGTCCTTGTTATAACGACGCCGACGAGTATCATAATCAGTATCAGCATCATCATCAAGAGGAGCTCACACAAAAGAAAAACACACGAAGGGAAAAAAGCCAACGAAAATGACAACAACAAACAAACGGTAATACAATGAGAACAAAATGATACAGCCATCTCAGCCAAGCCAACCAAGAAACGAAGAAAAATTGCATAATAATCCCTTAGCTTTGAAATCAACAGATTATCCGTAAATATTTGTGTAAACATTGTAACACAAATGCGTTTTGTAAACACACACACACACACATATACACCCATCCGTATGCATACCCACACGCGAACACCGGCCCACCCACATCATATCGACTCACTCTCCCTCTCACCTATTGTTGTATTCACATGACATGTATGAATAAGAGCGTATATTCGTTCGCATATTTGCCCCGTGCAACAACCACAACAACACCGACAATGGCAATGGCATCAACGAAATAAAGCTAGTCTAGCATTTAATCTTCTACAGCCAATTCACCTATTTTTTTCCTCTTTTTTTTGTTCTTCTTCTTCATGTTCTTCTGCTATTTACATTGTTTAGCATCATCATGCCATGGTTAAGTTAACCAGCCAGCATCATCGACAGCAGCAGCTATAATACACATACCAACGTATCGCAGCAGTGAAATCAAAGTTAGGCTTATGTCCCTGCTACACACATATGCCACCACTCTCCCATACTCTCTCGCGCGCACACCCACACACACACACTCGTTGCACAAAATCAAAGAATAGTTTAGTACCGCACGAGTACAATGACATGGCAAATGTGATGGTTATAAGCCCTTCAATGCCTAAAACCTAAAACTATTTATAGACCTCTTGCCCCGGCTATACCCCCCTGCAACAGATGGGTGGGGATAGTGGGATTAGAAGGCTAGTCAAGGCGAGTCGAGTCGAGTAGTGTTTACACACTCCATTCGATGATCAGCGTGTGATGACGTTGTGTTAGTTATACGTTTTTTCCTATTTCAATAGGGAGCAGGAGGTTGGCAAGAAGAAGACTATTCAATAGTGGTTTAAATTTGATATTCGGCGATAAAATGTAGAGGAGCTTATATTGAAAATGTAATATACGGATATTTGCTATGTCTGGACAACTAAATGGTTATCAATTAAATTGAATATTGGATATTGCCTTTGCAGTTTGTTGATTATAATCAGGAGATTTTCTGAAATCATTAGATTATCACATATGAAAGGAAATAGTTTACAAGGAGCACATGCAAATGTTCGTGGAGATGGACAGGTGAACCACTTGGTACTTTGGAACCACTTGGCACCTTTATGAGAATGAAAGGAGGGTTGTTTTTGTAGAAAGAATGTCGATGACACATAAAAAAGCACAGTAGGGAAATTCATAAACTCGATGTAAATGATATTTTCAGAATAAATATTCTAGTTTGAATCTATATTATTTAACCATTAGAGTCGACAGAAGCTATGATGTTAAAATTACCAAAGCGAACGCGATAATTGACAGTAGGATTCTGTAGATTTTGAAATATGACATTGGATTTTCTAAGAGGATATTAATATCTTGACAAACTTCTACCTAAAAGAGCTAAATTCATAGTACACGACACCAACAAAGTGGTACAATCATGAAAATATAAAACTATTGACTCGATTATATTTTCATTTCCACTAAACCCACCCTAAAATAAGCTGTATTCATTAAGATTTTCGCTGTGAATATATACAAATTTCTATAGCACAATGTGTTCCCCTCTTCTAGCCGTTGAAAAATTCTTATACAAGAACCTTCGATCACTTGAATTGCAGGTCTCATTAAAACATTAATCAATTCTATTAAAATATTAATTAGTTATACTAAAGCCGCATTTACAGCAACCAATACTGTGGGCCAACAGGATTCTATTATTTGAAACACACATAATTACCCAGCCTCCCCTAAATGAACGTACTTTGTCTGGCAATGGTCGCACATAAAAAAATCCTATGATAAACACATGCAAGCAAAAATTCATTCTAAAACATACAAACGAAATTTGTTGTACAGCTATTAACAAAGTTTTTGCTGGTATCTTTTACTTGACCAATGAACGAATTAGCTCACGATTAGCAGAATGTACCATAGAAAAAAAAACCTTCAGTGTAAGACAAATTCCATGTTTTCTTTTTCACTTTCGTTCGCATATGATTCCATGAGGTCCAGGCTATAATTTGTATACTCATTAACCGGGATTGACTGGAGAGCCTTGTCCGTACGGCTAATACATTTCCCAAAGAAGTTCTACATTTACGAGGTGGAAAACGCAGTTGAACAATATTTGATGTTCCTAGTAGTATACGATCTCTAGCTTGAGTGACATACTATCAATATAAACACGGCCGCCCACAGTCAATAATCAAGAAAAAATTACAATTCAAACTGTAACAGTAACTGATATACACGGCATCTCAATCATTTTAAGTACAAAGAAACATTTGAAAAAAAAAACATAATTTTCACCTGGAATATTTTTTAAAACATACATATTTGTCTTTTTCCACCAAATTAAAATTGCAACAACAAAGCCTGTCAGAGTTGCCGTAAAATATCGGATATAAAACGTGAACTTATTGAAGAGCCTATCACGCCTATCATTATTAAGCGTATCCAACATTGTACGCGTGATTCTTACTTGCCGATATAAACAATATCCACAAAATATTGAGGTAAAAAAACAAAACCAAAGAACGACGTTGTTTCGTTGTTGAACAATGACCCGACAACCAAGCCGGGTATTGTAACTTGTACAACTTGTTCGGTCCCGCCTGTGACCTTTTGATTTTTTATAATTTGTATTGTAATCTTAAGAAGAACTTGTACAACTTGTTCGGTCCCGCCTGTGACCTTTTAATTTTTTATAATTTCACCAGCTCACAATGTCAATACGAGCCCCGACCACTATTAAGTCGTACGGCAAGCATTTTTACCCGTATGCAATGTTTAACAGGTGATATTTTCAATACTAATGTAGTCAGCGCATGCAAACCTATTTTTTTCTGAAATAGCATTTTGTTCTCTTGATTTAAAAAAAAAAAAAATTTATTGTACCTCAACAACAACAACAACAATATTTATTTCGATGTTCTGTTTGTTTCAACAGAACAGTGCCAGAATTTATATGAATCTATGCCAAAGCGATGTAAATGTGTTGTAGAGGCAAAAGGCGATGTTACCCAATATTTACAGATAAATTAAAGTTTTTATAAAATAGCAACTATTTAACCCACCGTACGAATTAATACTGGTCACATTTTTTTTAATAGTTTTGCGAAGCATTCAAAGAAATAAATATTGTTGTTGTTGAGGTACAATAAAATTTTTTTTTTTAAATCAAGAGAACAAAATGCTCTTTCAGAAAAAAAATAGGTTTGCATGCGCTGACTACATTAATAGTGGTCGGGGCTCGTATAACGAAGACTTGTGATAATTCTCACAGAATTCAAAAATTGTATAAAAATCTCCAAAAGAAAGGTAAATTATTTGAATTCAGTATTATAACAAGTATTCAAAGGAAATGAATTCGAAATGAAAAACGTATTTTATACGCTAGTAAATGTTATCCTTATCTTTTGACGGATGTATCATTCGCCCAAACTTTTTTGTCAGCCAGTGACTGTTGCTTGAGTTCTATATCGCGACATAATAAACATAATAAAGTTTACTGTATCGAAATTGGATTGTATTGATGTGTATTGTAAAAAAACATAAAAGAATTTTATTATTGCCTGAGACATTTCCTGATCTCCCGTTTCAGTGATCAGAATTGACCACCCCTCGTAGAGCATGTGGGTAAGCACCATTTAATTTCTTTCTATGGGTTTATCCGAAGTAAAACGTCTACACATTCACGCCCACAATCAAGAATCGTTTCTAGTAGGCGATTGAACGCTACATCTCCAAAATTAACAACTTATACAAAGGCCATGCACAATTTCGGAAAAATTAATTAATATGCCAGTAAAAGCTGTGGTGGTTATTTGTCTGGTGCCCTATGTATTACATTAATTTTACCATATCCAATTATTTGAAATTTCAATAAAATAATATACTTGAACTGTGTTTTGAATGAATTGACCGTGAGGATTAAAAGATGGATTAAAAAGAAATTAATGTTATTGTAAAATATTCATTGGACTGCAAATTCTAGATGTAAATAATTTTTGCATACGAAACCAGTACTACTTTTGTAGCAAAAAATCATCCATTCCCTCTACATACTGTAGAAATTCGAATGTCTAGGATGTCTTTTACATAGAATTTCTTTCAATATAACCACTTCTACTAATACCACTTGTTTTTTTTTTTTGCGTTGTCAATCTTAAGTAGTTTTTTAGATGTTTATAAAATGTGGGAGAATATGTTTTCTGACAGTTTCCAGCGATCTGATATCATAGAGTATCAAACAAAAACTTGGCCCGATCTTAACGACTGTTGTGCGGAGTATATTGTACACTTCACTAGCAGTCCCAACATCGTAAATAATGGGAAGGGTTTTGTTCACAAACATTCTGTTAAAATTTAAATAATGAAAATGTCTTGATGGTTTTTTAAATAGAATAAAACACATACCCAGAATTGTGGCTCTTGATTAGCTTGTTGACAGCTCTTGCAAATACGCGTGATTCAGTATTTTACAAAGTATACCGGGAACATTGTTGTCAAAATTCTTTAAAAGTATCTAGGCATTCAGGACACCTCATTCATTATTAGCCTTGTAGATAAACTTTTGCCGCTGAGTTAATGCCGCTAAAATAGCGGAACCCACACCACAACCATCTTCGGCGGACATCAACTCAAATGTACATTTATCACCGATCAGTTCAGATAAGGTCTGTTGCATGCACTCATGATACACTGAATTATTTTGATACAAACTGCCATCGATTCCGACCACTGTATGCTGGTCTCCGATTTTTTCCGTTAAACATGCAACCCCGGCAGCTATCAAGGCCGCTGAACGTCTTGAAAGGCTTTCCAAAATGTAACGCACCTTGGCACACTCATTGTCGCTAGGTTTCATTACGCCCAATCTGTCGAACATCAGACGCGTATTGTCAAATGTGCCGGTCTCCTCCGCAAGGACCTGTACGAGGTGGCGGTGTGTAAAAGAAAATGGTGTTTTTAAAATGCGACCAATCTCTCCACCGAATAAAATGCCATCTTCAGCACAATTCATAAAAATGCAGCGTGCCAATTCTGATACATAGACGCCCGTCACCAACTTTTCAAACAGACGATGCCCCTTGTTTGTGGTACTTCCATCGACTTGTTTGTCCCAGTTATTGCGTATGTGATCTAAGGTACCATTTTCTCCAAAAGCTCCCCAATCGTAATGGACAATCATGGTTGGAGAGCCAAAGTCATTGTGACACTGTGGTGCAATTTCTTCAGTTTTCTCTACATATGAAATATTTGTACCCAGTCCCACGACACACCCAATTGCACACCTGGAATTTGTTCGACAACATGACAACAGCACTCCGGTTGCATCGTTTAACAAAGCCACCAACTCAACTCTAGGGTTCTTTTGTAGAATAGCCTCATTAATTGTCTTTCCCAAGTCGACCTCCTCCAGTTCCTTAAAGACAAATTTCGTATAACGTGTGATCATAGCTGTTGTCAGACTGCCATGCCTTAGCGGAAAGAAAAAGTTGAAGGCCAAGGGCAAAGGGTCCCGATGCTTATTCTGCTTTTTCAAGAATTTCTGTAGACATTGCGATATGTAATGGAACAGCTCCACATGTTCGCTTTCAAATAGATTCCTGGGTATTTCGTGAAACTCCGTCTCAACGTTGTGATTATGATCACCACTGAAATGGTACAGGCTTATCCGAAAGCTAGTGTCTTCCAAGCTTACAACGAGAAATTGCCCATGTTCACAGCCAATCGGAAAGAGGTCTTGCACAAACGTAGGCCAGCAACATTTAATGGGGGCTTTTATGTCGTCATCTCTTTTAAGATCATTTTTGATATCGGCCAACATATGTTGCTTGACTAACAAAAGCTGGTCCATGCTGAGTTCCAGGGTGCTACATAGCGCTTGAATTCTTTTGAAGTGTTCGTCCATGTTTGCGGGAAAATAAACGAAGAATTTTGAAAGTGTCAAATGAAAATATTTGTCGTATTCAGCAACAACAACAATCCTCTTCGAATTTGACACTTTGTTTACACACACATATCTAACACAGTGTTTACATTAGAAGTTATAATCTCGATTGTGGGGGTCTGTTGACAGAAACTTTGTGTAATAATATTTTGCTATAATATTAATGTTATTTTGGAAAAATACAAGACCAGACTGATTTAAATGAAATTGATTAATTACTATGGTTGGGTTTCACTTGTCTTGGCATATGGGGGTTTGTCGATTTTACAAAGCCTGACAACTCCGCATAGTTTGCAACGATTTTCTAGAGTTTCTGCTAGTCTTTAAACCATATCATATCTGTCTTTGCAAACTCTGCAAGAGTAGAACATATGTTTGTAATATGTAAAGAATTTGGCGTTTAATTTTTTTAAAAATCTTCTTCTCTTTTAAAAAATTAAGCAAATATATATTTGGGGATCATTGGATAAACAACAAAAACAGCTGGTGTGTTATAACATGCAAAAAACTTCGCAGCCTAACGAAGTATATTCTGCAAGTCTTGAGCTTTTTCTTGTAATTTTGCAAATATCGCCCACAATTTTAAACCGATAACCACAAAATAATATAAAACATCTTTAATACTTACAGAAGGGCAGTAGTTCAATGTTGAAATTTTCTGAAAAGAGTAATAAAATGTTCATTTATAAGTAAAGGGTATTTTTTCAAACAAAAGATTTGACCTCAATTATATTGAAAAGCGACAACTACAATAAAATCGCTTGAAGTCTAAACGCTGCAAATACAATAAGTAACAGAAAAGATGACAGTTGAATAAGTGGCCGGTCGGAAGATGAAAATATTTTTTTTTCACGACCAAACCAAACTTTGTTAAAAATTCTCTAATATGTGAACATTGTTCTAGATATTCTATAACGCTCAAAGACTAATAGCAGGCAGTGAAGGTCGACTGCCTCTATATCACGATGCGCACAAAACTGCATCAACAAATTTTTCATTCCGCTGAAAAAAAAATCCATACCCGCAGTCACTACCGAATTAAATTTAAGATTCATACACTTATTGTTAGGCTCCTAAAGAGCAGATCCAACAAAATCAATAAAGTCCAAAAAAATGTCATTTGCATTTTACAAATTAGTTTCCCATAACCAAACGATTTTGTGGCCTCATGTTAACGGAAAACCTTATTACCAGAGATGTCATCAGAACCCACCATATACATACCAAACTATGCAACCCTAAGTTTAAGTACGATATTTTACTACCATGGGGGGATCGCCATCAGCCGGTTTCTTTTTGTAGTAGTTTGGGCGGAGATCCGCAAAGCTTTTAAATAGTGTTGTGTGGTAATAATCTTTGCTATATAATCACAGTGTATACCAGATATATTTAGACGTGGGGAATACTACAAGTACTAATAGCCGAATTCAAGAAAACGTAACATAGACTGTGTGAATACGTTTTGTCTTTAGTACTGTACAACAGTAACGAGTAACGTCTATGACAGTGATCTGAATGCTGTCACTTGGAATACGCTGCCAAACAAGAAGAGGTGAGTAACGAAACATAACATTGTTACGGAGAAACTATAATAAGGGAATATCATAGCAGTTCCAAAACCAATATACATACCTACTATTAGGTTTACATTTTTTATGATGAAGATCACTTAATCTATTTCTCACATTCTCTACATTCTCATTTTAAAGGCGTTGGGGAACCACAACTCCGGTTGTTTGAAATAAAAGCCGCCTGTGCCGCGGCCATCTGCTGAATAACATTCACAGGAGATTATAGATTCTTACATTCCGAACAAGTCCAATAATGGCTAAAGGGTTATTTGTATTATTACCCCAGACAGATATGTAAGTACATTCAGATACCAATTGTCTAGATCCCAATCGTTTTCTAGATCCCAATTTTTATTTTCACTTGCAATTCATGGCAAGCTTTTTAAGTTTTGGTTGACATCAAAATTATTAGTTTATAACGTGGATTAGAGAGACAAGCCTCATCATTGTCCCCGTCATAACTAATAACGACGGAGAAGTAAATTTCAATAATTTTACGCAGATAAAATTAGTTGTTATCAAATCTAATATTTCATGTCTCATATAGGTGTTTTTTTTTAAATTATATAATGTTCAGAAAACTATTCTACAGCTGGTGGTGTCCACGAAGAGCAGAAGAAACATAACTCTATTTGACTACCAAGTACAGCAAAAATAAATTGATCTCTTTTGAGCTGGTAGATGATAGAAAGCGTTGTTTACAGGTTGCTTGTAAAGCAATGTCCCCGTAGACGAGGCGCCATTCTGTTAAATCGTATTAGTTAGACAACAATGTACATGTTTCACATTCACATTACGCTTCTTCACTAGTAGTGTTTGTATACCCAATATTATCTGGTAGCGACAGATTTTCCTGAGTGGCCTTAGACAGGCCAAAGCCATATTGCCGTATATTGCAGCAGCTGCAACACTTACCGCATTTCGCTGGTTATTATTATCAGTATAACAGATGAAACGACTGGCAGCAACACGAAATCGCTTAGGTCGATAAAATCGTATATTTATTAAAACTGTTGTCTTTTGAAAGATGTTTTCGAAGATGAAGATGTTGAATAACTTCAACTTCAACAAGTAGTACTAAGACCTTCTTCCATAACTGCCCTAATATTCATATTATGTTCGCATTATTCCAACTCAGACCACTCATCATCTCAAGAACATTCATTATTGTGGCCATTTTACATCACTCCAATATTGTCCGATTAAATGGAATTTGATAACAGGGGGGCTCTAAGTTGTTGTCATAACATTGAATCGTTTAATCCATACTTGACTATGGGGATAATTCGTTGCCAGGAGTCAGTCAGTCAGTGGCTCTCTGCGCTTAACATCCATTTGTCTTTCACTTAACCACTGCAACACGGATGACAATGCCAGCCAGCGAACCAACTAACAACGCAACACCCAATCAAGTCACCATATGTTCGACCCCATGCTCTGCATCCACCTGCTTGATTCATTTAATAATGGCAAATAATGGAGACGAGGACAGAAAGGAAGAAAGAAAAGGAAAAAATGAGAAGAAAGAAACATAGCCGCACAACCACACACTCGATCTTAATCAGATTACTTAACTTTATGCGCTTCGTGTCTACGGATGTCTAGAAGATATTAAGTATGGATACGTGTGTGTGTGTGTGTGTGTGCGAGTGTGGGAATAAATTCGATTAAAGTTGTGGTAGTACTCCGTGGTACGTATGTAAGTACCAAAGTAGTACTACAACGAAAGTGTCTCCGGCTGCTTGTTATGATGCGGTGCAGCAACATGGGGAACTCACAACATGAGTCTTCTCCACCAACCGCACCACGACCTACACCTCCACCGTCAGCATCATCATCGCCATTAGAACCATCATCATTGTCGTCATCATCTGTATAATTTAATAGTATTTTACGTATGTTGAGTGTATTGTACTCTTTTTCTTTTCCTTTTTTCTCCATTCTTTTCTGTTTTGTGGAATTGAGTGCGTGTTCCTTTTTTTTCTGGTTCCTGGCTTTCTAGTCTCTTGAAACTAATAAACGCTTGAATGAAGGAGGGCAGGCAGATAGAACAAGTGGAGCACAATCACAAGAAAAAAGTTGTGAGATTTAATTTTACTAATTAAATCCTACTTTGTCTTTGTTACTTCATACTTCAGCAGTGATTAATTTCATCAAATTCGTTAGCACATATACAAATATTTAAGAAGATGCTGGGAGGGGGCGCGCAATTCCCCCGGCCATGCAACAGACCCATCTGCCACCTACACTACGGAAGAAGCAACTATTGTTTAGCCCATTTGTTGAATAATTTATAGAAAAAGTTTGTTGCAGGCATTTTATAGCTGCAGCATGAAATGTTTTTTGCGGTCTTTTGTAACTTTTCCAACCCGGGAATGATTTTGCAGGAATACCACCCACCACAACCATAAAGATGACACCTACGCGGCATCGCTTATCGCACAAGGCACTCTAGTAAAAAAAAAATAACAGACTAGTTCGCATGCTACGAATGCGGAAAATCTACTACAGGCAGACTTCTTCAAATAGATTTTACTTCTGTGTCCAAGACTCTGTTGGAATATTGGACCATTATATAGAAGAAAAAAAACCTACCTAGCCTAAACCAAGGGTTACGGGTGAAATTAAATACACCTGACCGCCTTTGCGAAATAAAGGTGGCGAGGTTAACTACGTGGGCGCTATTGCGAAATATTCATATCTTCAGTTTATACTGAATACACATACCTGTTGAAGATTTCACACCCCGTGAGTAAGACCAAAACTAGCCTTGGACTTTTTGGCTTATGGATTGATTCCATTGCAATGAATATTTTGTAGTGGGCGTCCATAACATCCGTGTGTACAAAAACATTGCCCAGTTGCCAATCCTCCATACACTTTTAAGCCACCAACAATTATGGATGACATTGTTTGTTTCTGAGAAAATACACCAATGACGAAATATTCAATGAAATTAATTCGCGGAATTTCATAACGCTGGCACATGTTTCTATGTGTCATGTTGCAAGTACTACGAATCTTTTGCAAACTCACTGAGGAATGGCGAAATTATTTCCGGGAAATGGGATGTTATAATAGAACAGAAAAGCGTTCATCTTTAGTTGGCACATATTCAAAAGTTCATAAACGGTGCAGCAAGAAATTCGTACTTATTTAAGTCATGTTGTGAAAATTAACCTAAGAACGGAAAACTTTAACCTACACTATAGGAGTACATCTACAGCCCAACAAAAGTAATTAACCAAACAATTGTGGAGTGGTAGTTTTGAATGGGTTCTGATAATACGTACATGTATGTTGACTGTGTTGGTTTATACTACGGATAAGATCTTTTATATGGGAGGTACACAAAAAGGAGCATCTCTCGATAATTATCATTTCTCTTCCTCTTCGAAAATATGTACCGAACTTAAGCGATCATTATCGATTTTTAGGTACTGTTTAGAGTTGAAACAGTTATGACTAGTTTGGAATTTGAAAGAGGGAGTAGTGTTTGTTGACATTGGCCTTAAATTTGATAATGTCATAGCAGCCAGGAAAAACACTTGCAGGAAGATTATTCCACATACGAACAGTCCGGCTGAGTGTGTGCAATGATCACACAACAAACCTTGATTCGTATCCTAGACCATCAAACATCTTCCGTAATCTCTAAGACATGAAGAAGTTCTCTAGAAAAAGTATTTAGACATTCTGGGCGGGTTTTAAACAGTAGCACAGTAGTAATATTACAAAAATCAGTCCAAAATGATTATTTTTAAGGAAAAAAAACTCAAAAATAACGATTTTTTTTTGCGATCAAAATAAAACTCACTTTCATTTTATGACATCTTTTTGCCAATATCGTTGTGTAGCTCCATATAATCATTAATAGTAATTTCTATAATAAAACTCATCATGATTACGGCCTTTGATCCTAATAGTCAGACAAGAATATAGTCTGTTTAAATTTGTGGGAAATTGTTAAAGAATTTTTATTACATTTTAATTTAATATTACAAATAAAATGAGATATGAGGAAGAAAGTCATTTTATAGACACTACCTGAGTTATACATGAGGCATACACCAGCAGTGTACTTATATCTGTGGTCACAACCCATAACAGCCTAAGTCTGTTTTTCAATATTTTCAGTACAGGAGTTTTAAATCTTTGAAGGAGAAGGTGTTTTTTGGAAAACTTTGCTACAGATTCCAAGGAAACGAATTTCTTTACTTAGTTGTTAACAAAAAATAGTTGTTTATTCTCGCAGTCAAAAGATATTATCGAAAAAGACACTTAGGCTCTTATGAATTGTTGAACGAAAGAAAGTCAAAAAGTTCAAGTTGAGTTAGGCTATTATTCCAGATTAAATAAAAAACTTTTTGTTTGGAGAAAGACCTTAACTCAATTTATGTTTATCAAAAAACGAAATTGTAATTCGGAATAAGAGCTTAACTCAAGTTAGGAAAATAAAATTGTTTCTTTGTTTTTTTTTTAACGACTTTTTTGATTAACGACTTAACTCTTTCCGGCGCGGTGGTATGAAAACTATACCACTTATCTAATTAATTTTCCTACATTCTGTGTGCAATGGTATATGGTGGTGGTATAAAAATCATACCACATCCTTGCGCGAAATCCTGTTTTTTTTTTAACATTTTTTTCAATAAATTACTTCTATAAATAAAAGCAAATAAAAATGTTTCTTTAATTTTTGCCGATTTTATATAGTGCGCCGGAAAGAGTTAAGTTGATTTAGGCAATAATGAAAAAATAATGTTTATATTTGTTGTAATCCTAAATTGACTTAGGCAGTTATGCCAAAACAGTAATTTAGAAAAATAACTTAAGCTATTAGGTTTTTTAGGATTAATTGCCTTCCTAGAAGAGATACAAACATGAAAAATTTAGAGCAAATAAATTTAGATACGCTGAATACGATGGTGCTAATAACTCAATTGTGTCCTAACTCGAGTTAGGCTGTTAAGGGTTGTGACCACAGATATAATGTTTTAGAAAAAAGGCTTTCCGTCTGTATTCAACAAGCATATCAATCCAGAGGTAATAACTTCTCATATGTATAAGCCCTTTCCAGAAACGACATATTCTTTACGTTTTTTTTCTAAAGTCGTCCCTCGAAGCACAACTCGCTGAAGGTCTCGTTCTTAAGTAGAGAAGGCATTACATCCCTTTTATTTCAGTGGCACCTATTTTTTATCGGTGAAACACAGATTTAATTAATTTAATAATGTTCTTCATTCAGTGGACAGTATCAGTGACAACTGAGTCATAAGATTGTAAAAGTAAATGATTTCACAACTGTCACGTATTTGTTATTTTTAATATTTAATCTATACATACATACATATGTCCGTATATGTATGTATATACATATGTATGCATGTAAGTCCACTGTCAGTGATGCACATTTGTTGAATCAAAAGCCAAAAATGGATACTGTTCCGTGTTGTTGTTGTTGCTGCCATCATCATTCCCACGCAGTATCCTGTAATCTTGAATCAAAGGAAAAACCACATGTCATACCAAAGAACACACACACATGTGCACCCACACCGATAAAGAGCTCTCATTCACATTGACACATTCGAATGTCATCATCACAATTGCCAGCACCACCATGAGAAAACTTTCAGAGTTGCATATACATATACGCACACACACACACACACATACAGACAGTTACACGTGTGCAAATGCCAAAGGACAAAGCGAGATAGTGTGAGTGGGGTTTATTTTGTTTGCTTTTTGTTTTTACATTACGGGAGTTTTTTTCCCTTTATTTACATACCTGTTGCAGTGACGGCATTGTTTTGAATAAAAATACAATTTCCACACTTTTTTCCTGTTCACTGCTCACAGATACTCCTCGTACTGTGTTGTTGCTAAAGATTCAAAAGACAAAGTCAATTTTGTTGGTGTTCGTACTTTGGGTCGGTTGGTTGGTCGGTCGGTCGTTCTATGCGCCCATGGGCGTGTGTATGTGTGTGAGCGAGTGAACCGTGCAGCAGCCTTAAGTAGTTGTTTTACTGTAGGTGTCAATGGAGGAGTTGTAGAACAGCACCACACAACACACATGCAGCACGCATACACACTCCACTTCCATTGACAACAAAACGACGAAACCCAAAGGGAAACACGAACCGGCTTTTTGTCGTTCGAATGAAGAAAACCCGATGAGCACCGCAATCGCACACAAACATACAAATACAAACAAATAACCGGAAACTGGCAACGACGACGACGAAGAGCTTTGCTTTGTTGTAGTTATTGTTGATTCTCACAGCCCATGACGGTGGTGAGAGCAGAGAAATATGTAAACACTTACTCGCGTAAGCACGCACACAGCAAACTGGATGGAATGGCGGAGGGTTCAACAACAGCTGTTTTTATCTGCTCAATAACTTTGACCGTATGCAGACCGTATGTGCGTGTGTATGGGTGTCTGTGTGTATTTGTGTGGTGGCGACAGACCTTTCCTCTTCAGAAACACTCTCATCAACACTTTGACTCTCAACAGAACTTCCGCTTCCGCAGTTGAAAATGAACAAAAAGTGGTTCGTGGTGCTTGCAGGAGACCTACTCAAATGTTGCATCCACACCATAAGTTGTCGGCGTTGGCGGCGTCTACTTGCAACATGTTGCAGTGCCAAGTCCTGTATGATGTCTGATGGTTTGGTTATGTTGGTTCTTTGGTTGTCGTAGTCTCACTACCGTCTATAGTGTGGCTTTGGGAGTAGTTAGTCTGTTGATAGCAGTTCGTTTTTTTTGTGTGCCTCTTCTGTGTGTAGCAGCAAATGTCTCGTTTAGATGTGCTTTAGTGGTTTCATCATTGAGGAACATTTATTATTTATTTATGTACACGTCTTCGTATTTGTCTCTGCCTCCGACGGCGCTCTTCTGCTCCTATCGTTGCTAACATTTATTCGTGTGATGCTGCTGGTGTTTTTTTTTTTTAGTTTTTATTTCTTGTGTTTTTTTTCTTCTGTTCTCTGTGGTTTTTGTTGCCTCTGGTTGAATGATGCAAATTTTATGCCTTGTTTTGATATCTTGCCACACACAATAATTTTGATTTTTCGCACATAATACGAAATGCTCGCTCGTGCCGTAAGTACAGCAATGAGCAGAGCATGCTACAGCCAAGAAAAGTCGAGTGAAGAGTAAAAGGGAAAAGAAATTCGATATAAAAAACAATCATGAATATATTTTCATTGTGTTTGAAAGGTTAATAAATATCAATAAGGTGTGATTTGAACCTTTCTTTTTTTTTTTGCTCTGTGTTTTAGTATTCAAATGAACTGTTGATTTTATTGGCATTTTCATGTTTCTCATTTCGGATCTCTTTCCCCCCTCTCTCTCTCTCTCTCGGTCTGACGCTCAACAAAGAACTCATACATTTTTAGGATGTGATTAAAATGCAGACAAAAGATGCATAACAATGAATATTATAATTAAAAAAAAGCAATTCGTCTCAGGAGAAAATTGTAAAAGTAAATAATACGCGTAGTTTATGTGATGTACTACCAGCTGGAGTGACGTTTTGCGGGGCATAAAGTACAAATTTTATGAAATGGAAATATAGAAATATCGAAATGCACATAACGACAGATATACAGGGGTTTCCAACAAGAGGTGTTATTTTGAATCAAACGGTCTTTCGCTAGTTGTCACTTTTGAAGCTTTTTTGACAAGTAGAAACTACGTCATTACTAAAAACGGAACGATAAACGTTTCAACAACGCACTGAAATTATTAAAATTTACTACAAAAATGGGGAAAATCTTTCAGTCACAGTTTGCAAAACTAAAGCATTTTTGGGTCGTCGTGAAGCAGATGGTAAAAAATTCTATCTGTTGGGACAAGTTAGTGATGTGAAGAATAAAACCCGTGCACATAGCCCAAGAACAAGTGAGACTATTGCTGCTGTAGCCCAAAGTTTTAAAGAAAACCCAGGTTTGTTTATTCCTCGTCGTTCTTTGGAAGACTTGGGTCTTAAGGCTTATAAAGTTCAGTTAACACAAGAACTCAAGTCGGCCGATTATCACCAACATCGTGTCTTTGCTGATTGGGTCCTTGAAATGCATGAAAATTATCCGGAATTCCATTGAAAAATCATCTGGACTGATGAGGCCCATTTCCACCTCGGTGGCTACGTCAACAAGCAAAATTGTCGCATCTGGGGTTCGGAGAACCCAAGTGCTATTGTTGAGAAGCCTCTCCATCCTCAACGTGTGACTATTTGGTGCGGTTTATGTTCCGACAGGGTAATTTTTCGAAAATGAGGTTGAATCAACAGTTACGGTGAATGGATTGCGCTATCGAGAGATGATTCATGATTTTGTTATGGTCGGAGTTGGATGGTATTGATATGGACAACGTTTACTTTCAACAAGACGGCGCTACGTGTCACACAAGCAACGAAACCATTGCTCTTTTTCGGGAAAAGTGTCCGGACCGTGTTATATCTCGAAGAGGAAATCAAAATTGGCCACCGAGATCTTGTGTTTTAACACCTTGCGACTTCTTCCTTTGGGGCCACGTAAGCCCAACGTCGATTCAAGACCTCAAAAATAGAATTCGTGAGGCTATCGAGGATTGCGATTTGGTTATGGAAAATTTCATGAAAAGGATATGGTCCTGTAAGCGTGGCCATGGTGGCCATTTGGCTGATGTTGGTTTTCATTATTAACGCCATACCTTCCTCTTTATTATGAAATAAACATCCGAGCATTTATCTCAAAAAATGTATTCTATGAATTCTAAAATAACACTTCTTGTTGGAGAACTCTGTATTAATTTTGTCACTATGGCGTATGAGTGTTGGGATGTTAAACATACGCCAACAATTAAGGAATGCAAAACAGCAAACGAAGTTGCTATATATATCGGGTGTTTTTTAAGAGCTTGAGAACTTGAAATAGTAATACAATAGAGAAATGTTCTTGGAATGTTTTTTTTTTGTATTACAACCTGGTAGATGGTGTCATGGCTGTATTTCTCGGCAGTTCCATTTTTCTCTGGAGAACCAAACGATTTTTTTAATGTTCTGCAGTTAGATTAAGCTGTATGTCTATAATCTATGAGACCTAGCGTTGAACTACACCATTTGAATAGAAAAATCAGAGCATAAATAGGGAGAACATTTCTAGTCCGCGTGACACAGAGGGGACAGTTCTAGGTTGTGAAAGCCACAAATTTGTTTCGGGGGCGGATGTTGTATAATTGCTGGTGTCACTACAGTCAATACACCCTATCGATGTAAATATATTGTGTCGAATATGTGGGCGCTATATCAGAACATAATGCGACTAATTTCATTAGGGTTCTTGCTCAGATTGAGCAAAAAAAAATATGCAAAGTTTTATCAAATTGAAAGATCACTGCTCCTTGATTACAAGAACAGACAAACGGAGTAATATTTTCAGATCGACCCCATCGACTTAACTAGACAATCAGGCCTTGTAACGCCTATGATCGACTCACAAAATTATTCTAAATCGAATGGTAAACTTCAACTACTTGCCCTTCCCCTTGGGTATTACAATTAGCGGATCTAATTAATAATAACCTCCCATTGCTAGTCCATAAATATCATAAGACATCCCTCTCTGAGCCTTTCTTGAGTTTTGGATTTCAATAAATCATATAGAGGTGAACTCACCACGCCTGGCGAAGTTTACCGCAGATTCCAACATAATGGGTGGCTCTTCGGCACTACAGACATCATGGGCTTGGATGTCCACTGTTCACTGGAGAGATAAACATTTGGGTTGACATCTCCCGACTTTTATTTGGAAAAAAAATCTAACTGACCATGAAAATATTCGAATAGTGGACTACACGTGTCTCAAAATCTGTAATTCGTTAATTTAAATGTATTAAGGACATTCCGTTCAATTCCATGTAAATAATACTTTGAGCTTTCCTTTGTATGTCTTATTTATTTTGTAAAGATTCTTAAATAATTCGATTGTTCGCCAATAAACAGTGAATAATTGAATAATTAACTAATTTGTTATGCTGCTGCTAAAAGGGAATCTAAAAATATCGCGGTAATGGCATTATAATTTCCTAAATAACCAATTAACCTGGAAACAGTAAATGGAAGCCGACGATGCAGACAAGTCGACAGACAGGGTATCAAAATCATGTCAAACAGAAAATACGCTATTAACGAAAATCGTTTGAAGTGCCAGTCTTCCACCACAACAACCCCCTTCCTTCCGTCGTTCCTCAGCCATCCAGTATTTGGCCAACGCACTGTGGGCATTTTGGGGAGGTATATTGCGTGGTGGGGGGGGGGGGTGGTTGAAGAGAGTTGGAAATGTTAATAATAAAAATAGAAAACGGTTAAGTACGTACGTATAAACACTAAACTAATGAATATTCTCGGTTCCAATGGAGGCAAGTGTCCTCATGTTTTCTCCCCTCCCTTACATGTTCGCCAACGTACATTGTTGTCATTATAATTCTAAGACGCATAGACTTGGAACAAAAACAAAAAAGACAGTAGCAACAACGTCAAAAAGGATGTGTCGAGGGGGGGGATGGGATGAGAGACTGAAAGAAATAGGCAGGCAGAAAAATGGATATTAGCGCCAGATACAAGTACGATGAAGTGAAAACATTTCCCCTTCCACTAGGCCCAGGCGTCAGTGGGCCAAAACGGGTCGCGGTGGTCACATGTAGAAGACAGAAAACCCAACAATTTACCACACAAGTTCATAAGAAATAACAGAGAGAAAAAACAAGGAAGAAGTCGATGTTGAAGAAAAAAAAAAACACCGAAGAGAACTGACGGAAGCTGGTAGGAAGAAAAAAGAAAGCATTGCGAGCCGTTACGTCTACAAATGGGTTTTTTATGTAAGTGTAATCCTTTTGCTTTTACGACGAGTACAGACTACGTTTTTGCTTAGACGTAATGCAAAAAAGATGAAGAAAGTTTTATTGGTATGTGTGAGTGTGTGTGTGTGTGTGTTGTGCTGCGAATCTTCCTTCCACTTGGCTCTGTGTGCGTGTGAGTGTAGTCTAAGATGTTCAGCATGAGGTTGGAGGCTGGAAGCTGGCTGGCTGACTGACTTGGCAAATGGGCATTGAGATGAGGATCCAAGCAGGCTCGACGAGGCAGCAGCAAGAACACAAAAAAGCTCTATTATTAGAACTATAAATCAGCATGAAATGAGTGAACAAAAGAACAGCAGCAGCGCTCACTACTCTCAAACTGGCTGGCGCTGTTGCTGCTATTCCGGGTCGGGTGGCATGAGTATTTTCTCTACATGCCACTCTACTGAATGTTTATGTACTTCTTACAATTGTTGTTGTATTGTTGTATATTGTTGTTGCTCGAGTTGCTGTTGTTTATGGCCGTAGTGAAAAACGCAAAGCGCGAGTATGGGGCACCTGCCCATCACCCCTCGCATAAATCGTATCCCCTCTAGTGCATTCATTCACAGTAGACGACACTAATCCATGGACAATTGTGTTTCTTTTCTTCGTCGTCTTGTTCTTGTTCTTGGTTGGATATTCGAAGACACCAAAAATCACCAAAAAAAAATGTTTTCTGGATTTTTAGGAAATATTTCAAAGCTGATAATATGAAAATGTAAAATCCGTTTGCATGCATAGTGTTTTTGGGGCAAAGTGGTTCCTGTGAGATACAAAAAACGGGGTAATACAAGATGTAAAAAGTGTTACTTAATTCCGATATGGGAAATTACTGAACCGATTCCAATTAAATGTAAGGTGTTTATGGATTAGGAGCTAGAGCTCCTCAGAAAAGCCACTTGTTGAACACAGTGAGTTAGGATCGAGCGCTGTTACGTCAAATATTTCAGAACTGTTTACGTTTTACATGTCGTGAATAGCAAACTGTAAGCTTACAGTACACACTAGTCCCAAATCCAAATGACAACTTAAAAAAAAATATTTTTTTTAGATGACCAAGAAAACGTTTAGTTGTCAACACTATTTTTCCCATACTATCAAATTTAACCAATTGGTTTTAAGAAAAGTACTTAAAAATCGTTGATATTTGGCAAACCGTAAAACTAAAATTTTATAAATACTTCATTAGCTGATTTACAAATTAATCTGGAATTCTGTATGGTCTATAATTTCCAGAGTTTCTATGATCTAAATGTGTTTTGGAAAATTGAAAAATAAGACATCATATATGACTTCTGAGTAGCTAGAATTCAATTTGGGAATGATTTTTGTTTATAAAAAATATTCCCATGTTTCCCGTATTGCCTGGGGAATATTTAACAAATATGCAGACTAATTACACAGTAGCACATTTTACAACTTCAAAATCTTGAACCAATTGAAACCCCCAAAATCTGAAAGCTTATGATGTTAGGAGAAAATCCTAGCTGGGTTTTAAATTATTAGCTAAGGGTTTTTCTTAATTCATTTTGGAAGCTTTCGAATGTGGTGGATTTTAGTACATATTTTTCACAGTTTTATTGTTTTGAGTAAGATGTTGTTGTTGTTTTTTTTTTTGATTTTATCTCAAGGCAAAATTTTTAATTAAGAGCTACAAATTTGCCGAAGACAAGCAATATTTCGAATAGTTCACGCATGGTACAATAAACAAGGTAAGGCCAAGCAATCAGCTGATTTAAAATTTTTTCTCGCAGCGCTCTAAATTGTCAAAGTTGACATTCGATGTGTTGCAAACGGAATAACAAACCCATCCTATGATAGAGGGTATAACAAATTATGAACATATTAATGATGGAAATGTAAATATTTTGTATCAAATATTTACAACAATAACAAAAATTAACTGTCAGTAACTTTATTTTATATTCTTGACATATACAACTTTGACAATATAGAGCACCAGAGTTGTATCTGATTATTTGTTGTTGGGCTAATGACCTTACCTTGTTTATTGTACCATGAGTTCACGTGATATAGACATGTTTTTTTTCAAAATTTTTCTAAAACCCACAAACTTCAACAATGAATGAAATGAAAATCTTAGCTAATAATTGAATAATTTCTTCTACCATCATAAGCTTTCAGTTTTTGTGTTTCTCAATTGGTTTACGATTTTAGTGCTGCACTGTATTATTATTTTTAAATACTAACACTCAGGGAATGCTCACTATGAATCCAATGCACTGTATTAGCAATAGGAAATAAGGTTATTGGATGAGAGTTCCAGGACGTATCCCAGCTGAAAATTCTAGTATCAGGGACTAGACGTCGGATATTCGAAGAGCAGATACCATTAAAATATACAACCCATGTTCCGCCGATCATGAAGGGAGACTATTCCCTATCATCATCCCCGCTTTTCTCTATACACGGTCCAGAAGCTGCTTAGATGTGTTTGCAGCCCCTGAGTTATATTCTATTTTGGCCTATTCTATTTACGAAATCAGATGGGTTGAAGGTGCAAGATATACACCGCTTTAAAAAAAAATGCATGTCCAGAACATCAAGAGTATCTGATTCATCAATATCCACAGCACGCATGGAGATGGACGCCGATGCTGGATCAGTGTTACATTTGTCTGACAATAAACAGCACTGAGTCTTATGTGCATTGACATCTGCTCTGTTCATTTGACCCCACTCATAGTATATAGTTCCCAAATCGAGATGGAGTGAGTCATTAATCGTTCGCCTTTTATCCCCGACCTCCAGAGGACTTGACCGATAGTCAAATGAATACAAATGCCAGAGGTTGAAGTCATCCGTACAACAGTGGATTGGAAATAAGACATAGAGAAGGAGAAAGAATATAACCTAGGCCAGACCGCTCGTTTGGAACTATGCGTTTCACAAAAGTTCTGCTAACATAGAAATTTTGATCACTCGCTCGTCTTTATTGAAAAATCGTTAATGTGCAACACATTTTTAATGTAAAGACACAAACATGTATGATGAGAAATATGAAATCAAAAAAATTATGTAATTGAATACAACTTAACCAAATGAAAATAGGTGACTATTTTAATCCCAGCTCATTAATATTGAATTTAAATTTTACCGACGTGTATTTTAATAGTTGGGCCACAAGTTTCTATCTACTCCGTTTGTTTAACTGAAAGACGGTTCAATTATCCGAAGTTTGTTTTATTGAAAATCACTAATAAATGACACATATTTTTTGATTTTTTTTTTCATTTCCGCTTAACCGAATTCGACTGTATTTAAAAGAAAAATTGTAGTAGATTTGCATTTGTTTTATTAAAGAGACTAACTGCCTGTTTCCATAAAACGAATTTATTCGTTTCGTTACAAATTGTCAAAATTGAAGGCGGAATAAAATAGGTTTTTATCAGTAATGGGAGCTTACTCGTTTGGGATTGTGTTCCGTATGTCCATATCTAACATATATCTGAAAACCACAATTGAATAATGTCTTAAAACCATTTATATTGACGAATTGTTACGAACGAACAAATTCGTTTTATGGAAACAGGCAATTAATCTTTATGACAAATCAGGCAGCCGTATTTCGAAATCACTAATACCAGAGAGAATTGGAATGACAACAACCTATGAAAACAGACAACCGAATAGGGGAAACAGATTTTGCACTGAACCGTACATCCAGGCAATTGTCAAGGGCCTGGGGAAGGAAGGGGATTGATAGCGATTGCAGACTAAAAAAATTACCTTAAACTTAATACGTGACGAGATCAAAAACATGGAAAATATGTAAGTGCAAATTTTCCTTAGGCACTGTGTTTCTGTGAAGTGGTTGACATGATCCCATCCGATAGTGTTCAGTGCCACTATAATACAGAACATCAAAAATGGTATATCCAGGAGTAATACTACTACTTTCTAAGACCTTGTGCTACAGCCCAATAACTCCTCTTGTTGCTGCCAACAGAGGAGCGATGTGGACGTCGATAACAGAAAAAAACAGGCCAAGCCAGCAAGAGCGTAAAGTAAAGACGCTGCTAACTGTTAATACGAAATGTTCTTGTTCCAGCTATTGCTGATGACGTTGATGTTGTTGCTGTTTTATTGTGTACTCGGGGTTCCTAAATATTCCAGCAAAATAGGAAACAAGGAGCCCCATAATGTGTACCGACGACAACAAAAGAGCGTGTATCGTCGACTGGGTATGTACACACATGTATACTCATATGTGTGTGCGTATGTGTGATCATAGTAAGTAACAGCAGCATTCAATATTCACCACTCACTTACTTACAATTTAAAACAAAGTGGAAACAAACACATGGTTTCAGAGTGGAAAATATTGGTTTGAGAATGGACGACCCGGTCCCAGCAATGGCATGGCTGAATGGTGCGGTGTTCGATGGATGGATGAATGGAGGTTATGCTAAAAGTAAAGAGACATTTGTCAGACTGTTGTCGTTCGGTTCGGTTTTGTTTTATGTTTACGCTTCTTTCTTTTCTTTGCCTTTCATTTCATTTGGTTTCGTTTGAAGTGATGAAATGTGTACATTTTCAAATAGTTGTAGTCGTCGTCGTCGTCGTCGCTGTCGTCCTTTCTCAACGTCCTCGTCGCCGATGCTGTCGTCTTCTAGTCCCCCCCCCCCCCCTCCCCACCAGTCAACTTTTGTTCCTTTTGGTTTACTTTTCGATCTCTTCTAATATTCGACTCGCATAAACATAAGCCCGGCGACTAACACAGTCGACACACATACACATATAGCCGGGCTTGGCATGGTCTGGTATGGCCTGGTGTGCGTGTGCCTGTTAGGACATGCTAAAATGTATGCGAAGATGCGATAGTGGAGCCAAAATGGAGGAAACAATTGCACAAACACACAGCTATTGTGTTGTGGTATACCTATATCGATGTGTGTGTGTGTGTGTGTAGTAGTAGTAGCAGTAGATTGCAGATTGTAGTAAAATGGTAATGAAAAATAGAGTTAGTTAAATAATAGAAAACAGTAAAAAGTTCAACACACACACTCTCCCATATAAATGCGTACAGATACACACACACACACACATATATAATACGTCGCAATACACTCTCATTGCTCACTGCTCAGTATGTGAATGTTATCAATAGGAATTTTAATATGAATGTTTGGATTTTTATTACAAATAAACTGATGAATAGTCCATTAGTAACCAATAAAACTAACACTATTTGTTGTTATATTCTCGTCTTGCCTCCCCTTCTGCTCACGCCTCCACTTCCTGCAGTTTCCATTTGTTTTCATTCTTCATTTTGTTTCTGTGTGTGGTATGTGTCTGCTTTTTTTTTTTTTTGTTCATCTCTCGTACACAGCAGCAATGTACGGAAAACGGGCATGAGCTTTATTAAAATACGATTTACATTTTAAAATGAGGTTAAAATAAGAACTGCCAACACTAGTCCGTGGTACCGTCTTCATCGAGTAACACTGGCAACGACTCGTATTCCTTCCAGGGTATTTATTTTCCCAATAGGAAATAACATTATGCAGATTGTCGGTCGATAGGTCGATCAAATTCAATTAACACTACAAAGACCACATTCTGCCGCACTGGTCGATGGGACTAGAAATGTTGGGGATTTAATATCTCCATATCTAAAGAATTTGTAATACAATGAAAGCAACAATGTATCCCTTTAAATACTGTAGTCGATAGATTTAAAAAAGGCCTACGTAACCGGCTTATATAAAAACAAATTTCATGGATTGTGCATGTGCGAGGGTAGTTTCAGATCTACTGGATGCCGGACATGTTGACGGAAATCAACGTAACACATAGTAGGCATTTAAGAACTGTCATCGTATATGGAAAACCGAATGGATGCTGCGTTTGACCACAATAGAACAAAAACAGTGTTCATTATTATTATTATTAATCGTGTTGATAGAATAGGTAGTGTAACAAAATTGTGAAAGATTAATTTATATGTTTAATTTAATTAAAAATTTTAAATCCTAAATACATACAATCTTTAAAAAAAAAGTTTCGTAACAAATTGTCGGTGAAGAGGAATGTAAAATTCATGAACGCGTTCCAATTCTGCAAATAACCAACAAGAGGTGTTATTTTGAATCACCCTGTATTTCGGTAGCTGTCACTCTTGAAGCTTTTATTCTTTGACGTTTGACAAGTAGAAGCTACACCATTACTAAAAATGGAACGAGATAGGCTTCAAACAACGCATTGAAATATTAAAATTTACCACAAAAATGTTGAAAATCTTGCAGTCACAGTTCGCAAAACTAAAAAGTTTCCGGACCGTGTTATCTCTCGAAGAGGTGATCACAATTGTGATTTAACACCTTGCGATTTCTTCCTTTGGGGCCACGTGAAAGAAAAGTTATACGCCAACAGTCCAGCGTCGATTAAAGACCTCAAAGATAGAATTCGTGAGGCTATCGAGGACATAGGACAGCCACTTTGCGATTTGGTTATGGAAAATTTCATGAAAAGAATATGGTCCTGTGAGCGTGATCGTGCTGATGTTGTTTTTCATTATTAACGGCATTATAAAATAATCATCCGATCATTTATCTCAAAAATTCCATTTTATATGGAATACCTCTTAATGGAGAACCCTGTAGATTATGCTTAAAAGTAAATGGTTGCAGTGACAGCTTCTTACGATTTTTTGATAATCACTAGGCACTAGTTGTAGAGAAGGTGAAACGCTAAATTTGTGGTCACCCCGTATCCACGCAGAGTACGATACGGAATATCCAAATGCAAGCAAATATTCATAATTCAAAAATATTTTTTTCTACACATGTAACACTAATTTTTTTTTTTAATGAAACGGTGACATATAAAGTTTGTAGGCGTGCTAACACATCGGAGGAGTCTGACAAATATGCCGGCAGTCAACAACTTGGCGCGACTCCTACTCCGTGTTTTATTTTCTTACATAAATAAAATGTATTAAAAAAAAGTTAATCTGTTATAGATTTTGCTATAGGAATAGTGGATGGAAGTACAATTTTCGAAATTTGAAACAGTTGAAGTTGGAGACGTCTCCGGACAAGCTAAACGGTTTCCTTCTAAGTCTACTCCCAAACTGGCAAAATAATTCCAGATACCAGTAAGCGACAGAATCATTTCACGTCGACTCGCTGACGCCGGCTAATGATCGTATCGCCCAGCGAAAAGGCCCCTGATATCGAAGTGCAACCAATCGAAAGGATTGCAATTTGCCAAAGAACATCAGCGGCAAATCGAAATTTAATATAATGACTAGTGAATGCATAAGAAGAGTCGAGAGAGAAAACAACTTAAGAAAGACTTTGGTTAAAAAGCTATAAAATATGGGGTTGGCCAGCGGACTGTCTCGCTTTTGAAGTTGTCCTCAAAGCTGAATTTTTCCGCTTTTTCGAAATTTTTTAAATTTTATGAAATTTATCGTTTACATCTACTTTGAGCGAAGATTTGGAGGATTTTTGTGCATCAGCTGGCTAAGAATATTTGTAAAAAATTAATACATTATTTTAAAAAAAAAAAAGATTATTGACTCTGTTGTCACTTGTGGAATCAATACTAAAAAACGTCAATGGTTGAAAAAGTATTTCTAAGAAACTCAACCAAGCCGCGAATGTGGTCATCCAAGAGGTCAAATCGGCGAAGACTAGCGACTTCACAGAAAATAGACGAGTGGCATTAAATCGCAGGATCTTGGCGGACGCGGTTCCGAAACGTGAAGCGGTTACCAAACGTTTTGCTCCGATGGACGATGGACTAAACATAAATCCCTTGACAGCTGACAAGTGTCGCAAAAACACAGAATTAATTTTACGTTTTAGAACTGTCAATTGGCTGCCTCGTTTGGGGCTCGTGAAGTCTCTTGTCTATAGAACCAACCACGAATTGCTGGGAGACAACATAACACGGTCGACATATCGATAAAAATGTGAACATTCAGAACGGAGCAGCACTTGAAGCATGAGATAATCTTAAATAACTAAAACGGCAAAAATGAATTTATCTATTCAAATTACTATTTCACACACGTTTGAACAAATATTCTGCGTTTTCTACAATATGCAAAAACTAAACCTACCAAAAATCACCCTTTGCAAATGAACTTGCTCCTAGAAAGTTGAAAAGCTACACGACCACCAAAAGAGCAAATGTTTCATCGATATGTGAAACTCCTTTTGATGTGAATCGACAGAGCAGCATTTCCTAATGGGACAATTAAAATGAACTCCTTTTCGCATTTCGAAAGTTTACGAAATTCCTAAGCGTAGCAAAGTTTTAAATGATTTCTCGGTCATTGACTAAATATTATGAGAAATGGATGTAAGCGCCGAATTTGTGCCAATACATTTCCGGCAAATGAATGAAGGAATGAAATGCGCGTATAACACACACAGACAGACAGACAGACACTCGCACACAAACACGTACACAGAAACATATGATTAATAACCATAACTACGACAAGGAGGACGATATGTGTGTTTGTGTGGGTGTGTGTGTATGCGTGCCGGATGAGTTGTACTGTGGGTGAATGGGTGGGTGTTGGTTGGTTGAAAGCACTCTCACTGGAAATGCGGCACCAAAGCAATAAAATCTAATACCGGCAATATTTGTTGTAAATGATTCAAGTGTAGAAACAACAACAGCACTTAGCACTTACAACAACTGCCTACACACTCGACTATCTGTCAATCGATGGACGGAGGAGTACATGCCATATGATGAGTTGTTGCTGACTGTTAATGATGATGATGACGATGACGTTAATGTCGTTCTTAGAAAGGGTCACCACTAACAGACAGATGTTCAATAAGGAATGAGGCTCTATCTTTCAGGAGGAGTAGAGTGTAGTCTATGGAGGGCATAAACGAAATAAACGTTACGAACGGAGAGAAATAGCAGAGACAGTAACCACACGGAAGTTGGAAATAAAAAAAAAACACTTTACAAAGAATTACCAATACCACACCATTTTAAAATTTTACAAGAAGCTATGCTACTTCAGGGCTGTTTTCGTCGTGAGCGGACATCACTGGGGGCCTATGAGAAAAAAAAGGGTGCCGCCAAATGGCTATAAACTATACCGTAGGAGAGCGTTAATTTGCTGATATATTTTTAATTATATCCTTATTTTCCTAATATTATTTGTAAAAAATTAGTTAGTAAGGTATCATTTCCTTAAGTTCGCCGTTGAGGTAATTTGTAGCATAGCTAATTGAACTACGATTGGTAGTTTGAAGTTTAGCATTTTGGCATCTTAAAAAAAAGTTGATTAATTTGCCTTTTTGAAACTAAAAGAAATTGAGTTTTTCCACTAAATGTACCCTACGTTTCAAGGTTACATTTTGTTGGCCATATTTTTTCTAAATCGATATTTGGTAGAAATATTTTAATGTCATAATGAAGATGAGAAACTCAAAATCTCTGAAATCAAATTAAATTACATTTTTTCAAATCTGAAAATCTAAAAAAGTGGGAAAAAACTAGTCAAAAAAGTCAGTCATCTTTAGTTAGAGGCCTCTGTCTAGACAATATGATGTTCACGTTAAAATAATCCCTCAGTCCTTAATTACAACCTATTTCTTAAAGAACTCTAAAATGTTTACTAATTATAGAATTTTGTCACATGGAAATTGAATTTGGAGCACTGTGTGGGGTCGACAGTATGCCAAAAAAAAAAAAATGTATATAAAGATTAACCCCATAAAAATTTAAAAAATCTTTCTTTAGAAAAATGTTTGAAAATTGTTTTTGTATTTTCATACATATTTCTTAACAAATATTTTTTTAATTTCTATGAATACGGGGGTATTTTTTTAAGCTTTTGGTTTTTGAAACTGCAAAAATACACAGAAAATTTGTACAAGAAAATGAGTAAATTTAAATCGATAATTCAAAAGCTGTCATTTGCTTTTAATGGATTTTTTTACACACTTTTTCCAATATCTGTATCTCACCATTGACAACAATTGTGGTTGGCTTGTCCCTATGGACGAGAGACAGCACGTGGTCCCACAAATACATAGTCTAGTGGGGTTAAATCACACGAATGAGGCGGTCCAATTGACAGTGTCAAAATGTGAGCTAATTGCTTACCGATCTTGCCTCTCACTTAGTGCATGGTATCACGTGCAGTGCAACATGTATCAAAGTCCTGTTGAAATCACCTGTAAACCAAGTCCAACGTCAATTTGGTTGATTGAATGTAACGTTGCGGCCATCATTGTCTTTGAAAAAGTACGGCCCAATGGCGCTGCCGGTTTATAATCGCACCAAACTCTGAAGTTATTTTTTATTTATTTTATTTTATTTTATTTTATTTAATTACAATACAAAGTAAATTTATATTCTAATTTTGGGTCCAAGGATAAACCGAGTGACAAAGACTATTTGGCTTGATTTTTTTGCAGCGACAGACCAAAGCCTCTGGTGGGAATCGAACCCACAACCCCCACGCTGATAGGCAAGCACGCTACCAACTCGCCTACCGGGGCGCTTAACTCTGAAGTTATTACGATGCATTGCAGCCTTGAAAGCCTCTGAATTCCATTCGGATCAAATTGGACAATTCTGTTTATTGGGCTAAAAATAAGCCTAGTCACTGAAGACAAATATTCGATAAAAAAAAACCGCAAGTCACATGTTGAGGATGGAGAGGCTTCTCAACAAAAACTCTTGGGTTTCCCGAGCCCCAAATGCGATAATTTTGCTTGTTGTCGTAGCCACCGAGGTGGAAATGGGCCTCATCATTCAAGATGATTTTTCCATGGAATTCCGGACTATTTACATGCAATTCAAGGACCCAATCAGCAAAGACACGATGTTGGTGATAATCGGCCGGAGTTCTTGTGTTAACTGAACTTTATAATCCCAAAATAAGGTGTAATGACTTTTGTGAAATGCCCAATTCCAAAGAACGACGAGGAATAAACAAACCTAGGTTTTCTTCAACTCTTTGGGCTACATCAGCAATATTCTCAGTTGTTATTGAGAGACGTGCACGGGTTTTATTCTTCACATTACTAATTTGTCACAACAGCTCGAATTTTTCACCAACTTCTGTACTGCGGTGCGACAAGGTGCTTCACGACGACCCAAAAATGTTTTAGTTTTGCAAACTGTGACTGCAAGATTTTCATCCTTTTTTGTAGTGAATTTTAATAGTTTCAGTGCGTTGATGAAGCGTGTATCGTTCCAGTTTTAGTGATGGCATAGTTTCTACTTGTCAAATGACAAAGAATAAAAGCTTCAAAAGTGACAGCTACCGAAATACCGGATGCATATGGATTAATGAATTCATTTGTTTATAATTTAAACACATTTGTAGGGTTCTAAAATTAACTCAAATTCTGATCTACGCAAAACAAATATTTTTTAGGACAAAGGTTGTCATAAAAATAAGAAGGAGAAAGGTTTTGTGAAATCGCAGTTTAAGAAGAGACAGAAACATCACAGTTTGTGAAGAGACTGATGTTTTTACTTTAAGATGATTTAAGTCACAGAAATGATAACGTATCGGTTCTTTTCTATATAAAAAATACTTTTCTTGCTACCTTCTTCTTGGGGTTAATGTGAGTTTTGTTTGAGGCTTTAATATAATTATTCATCTTAATTCTCCACAGGAGTTGGATAACAAGGACGGAAGATCGGATGAGAAAAACTAAAAGCTGACCTTTCGATTTCTCTGCGAATTCTCACGACATTCCGAGTCTTCGACCCCTATTCTTGTTCACTATTATTTTGTAAATAATGGTACCGTTCGACGTACTGTTCTACAGATTTAAACTCAACAGCAATTTTATATTCACAACAGGATAAACATTTAATTCTATGAAAAACAAATAAAATAGTTTTACCAGAGACATATATTTCCCGGGTTTATAGGTTCAAAAGTCCTGATATATAATTTGACCTACTATGTGTAAATACCTTTCAAAAGGTATTTGCAAAACTTCTATAGTGGGTATTTACTGTGGGCTTTACCTATTTTTCGTAGATTTTGCCTGATTCTTGAATTTTGAGTTGGTAAAATTGCGTATGTGATAATCAATTTAAAAGCTGATGGCCAACGATTGCAAATTGTTGAAATTTTCTATAAAATAAGAGTCAAACTGACCGGGACCTACGCCTCTGGCCGTCTTTTCTAGTTTCACCTGACATAGAGATTGCTCTACTATTCGTAAAGTCGCCAACACTTACGAGATGAAAATTGCCTTAACAGGATGCGAACCTGGGTTTGTTGTGTGATAGTCGTCTTACACACTACCTACGGCTTTACTATGCGTAGTCAGAGTCAAACTTGTTCCGAACGATTAAAAAGTCTTTGAGCACCTCCAAGTGGATTACAATTGTATCCCGACTTAATAAGATGTAATCGTTCAGTGTTTGTTGTAACTGCCAAAAAACAATATATTATGTTTTGCAATCTAATAAAAAAAAATCAGTATAATTGAATTTAGATTTATAAATATGGGTCCCATATTCAAGATAACAAACATTTTTTATTATTGAAGACGTTGTTTGTTTATTCAATTTACTTTTAAGGCAAAAGCCACACTCTTCGATATGGATTTTAAATTGCAAAATAAACCCAATTGTAGAGGATCACGATGTGTAGGACCAAAAATGCATTCCTGGTTCTCAAAACCCAAATGAGAAAAAAAAACTAATTTTAATGTGTTAGGTAACATATTCTAACAATTTAACAACCGACTATTGTCGTTATATATTCGGTACAGAGCAGTTCGGAAATCCATTAAAATATGAAGCCAACTCAAAATGTAAAAAAATTGTGTTTAGGTCAAATTAGCATGTGGGCGAAATGTCGAAAATGGTGATTAAGTTAAATTAGCATGTGGTCGACGAAACATGTACATAAGTACACGTATTAATAAAAGTGTCCACCAACTTTTGGGTAATCCTGTACAACAACATAAACGTGACAAGCGAACCAGAAGAAGAAACAACGGCGAACGCAGGATGATGATGATGATGACGACGACGGTGATGCTGCTGATGACGCTGAAGTTTAATACGTGTAGTTGTTGTTGCTGCTGCCTGACGGCAGTTATTGAGAAAGTCGAAAAGGAATAACTAACTAACTACATGCCGAACGAACTTGAATTTCAATGAATTCTCCCCCCTTTCCGCCGCGTCTCCTATTCCTTCTTTCGTTGTTTGTCGGTCTTTTTATTTTTAATTAAAAGTTATAAATGATTTTGGGACAATTTCTGTCTAAGGAATCGGCTAAGGAAAAACAAGCAACAACAAAACACCGCAAACTTACCTTTGCTGGAGGTCGTAGTAGGGACTGCTGCAGGAAGAAATAGAAGATGATTCCACTTAGAACACTTCAGTTCACGCAAATGATGATGGTTGGTATGCTGCTGTTGCTATCATTAAAAGCACATTTTTTCCATTCAATGTCCAGCTCTGTAGTTGTTGTTTCGATTTCTTTTTTTTTGTTTCTTCTATTAATTTACTCTTCAGTTCTCCTCTTTTTTTTCATCGATTCACTCACTCACTACCGAAAAAAAAACACAAACTATAGCACATTTTTCATGTTACAATTTCGCCGAACAGGAGATGAAACGTACAAAAAAATTTCATTCACCGTTATTAAATAGTTGGTGGTGCTGTGCTCGTTGTGCTATTCTCCTCAGGGTTTCGGTTTCGGGAGCTCTGATTCTGGATTTTCTGTTTGACACTTGTTCGTTCGTTTGGGGCTCTTCTTTTTGTTGTTGGTTGGTTGGTTAGTTGGGCAAATACAAATTATTACAAGTACAACAAATTTACAACCACACTGACTGACTGAATGACGACTGACTGTTCCTTTTATTTCTCGCTTTCGTTCTTTTTATTTTTTACGACAGATTATTAACACAGAAACGAGAGAAAAAAAACTACATAAAATACGCGAGAGTTACGTTTTTTTTTATTATTAAAAAAAAATAATATGGAAACACTTTATTTATGTTGAAACACAGTTAGTTAATAAGAGAGTTTAGTTGTAGGCTTTAATAGAATTTTTCAGCATTTGCCAAAGAAAAAGAAAATGTTTTTTCTGTCTTTCGGTTGAAGAGCGCTTGAGAAAAATAAAACCTCACCTTTCGAATAAAATCAAGAGACTGTGCAGGATTTTGAGGATTTAGTAGAAGTTAAGTTCGTTTCTGTTGGTTTTATATAAAAGGAGTGTTTGCCGTTCGCAACAGCGGACATGTTGTTCGAACATGTTTGACGGACGTTTTTGAGGTTGCCATTGCGTGCATTTGGTTGTGTAATGGGGGAAAGCATTTAGGGTGGCTGAGAAGATCTAAATATATATTTGGACTGAGTGAGAAAATACCCACCTTCATTTGAATAACCCATCAGTAATATTTTAGTATTTATTTACAACTGTATTTATTTTTGTTTCTTAACATTCCATAAAGGAACAGACGAGGGGACTTCTCTCGAATCAGTGAGCTGTGCACGATGTAATTTGTATACCTGCTGATCGGCTCCGAACGGCTACTCGTAAAGTCGACAGAATTTATGTGGTTGAAACATCCGCTCAAAAATGTTTGATGTTCTTACCAGGTTTCGAACCTGTGTTTACTGTGTGATAATCGCACTATGGTACGACCGTTCACAACTTTAGTCATTGAAATATCTATCAGAATCAATAACAAAACCCTGTGCAAAACTCTAAAAATGGCTCTATGTTTTCGTGTATAGCTCTTTAAGGGATTAATGTCCTTACCCTTTTTCATCGAGGTGTATTGTTAATTATATGTCCAAACACTAAAGTTTCTGAGTCCATAAAGGTTTCATATTCGCCCGTTTTAATATAAAGCACTGTAAATGAGATACATCGGTCCGTATGGAAACATTTTCGACAAGTGATGCCTTCAAAACTTTTTTAATACGAGAAGGGAAAAGGTTAAAAGAAAAATAAATTCATTTAAATTAATAGAAAGCAACGAAAACCTGAACATCACTAACAGAAACATAACACATAACATAACAACAAATATTTTTAATATCAATTAGACTGGTTGGGTGTCTATCACGCCGTGTTTAAAAATCCGAACACGATAAATATCTCACTGTAGCTTTAACTATTGATATTCATATTTTCAAAAATTAAGCCAAAGAAAATGTTCACCTTTTGTACTTAACAAAAAATGACTGCCATTAACTTTGGTTACTTTTATTTTCATTCGTTAGCTTTGGCTGAAGTAGCCATCATTTTAAATCATTTTTAGCTTTAGCTGAATTAGCTAATACATCCAGCCATTGCACATAAAGCTGTTATCAGACGATATGTGTTTACATAATGCTGGCTTAACATGCAAAGGCTCACAATTTAACAAGAGAGACAAAAAAGAACCCAACTTTTTTTGCATAAACATTTTGTAATTCTGTATATGCAATTTGGATTGTATTTTTGTTTGTTTTTTATTTTTGTATAACCAAAATGAAAAAATAAGTATTGGCCGAGATAAAACATTTTTGGTCCTAGAGATTTTTCTATTGCTTAATTTGTATTTTTTCATGGATTGGATTTAGAACATTTTCTTTTATTATATTTCTTATTGACTACAATGAAAGTGTACATTTGTTGCTTTTGATTGTTTGATTATGGTAAAAAAGAAACCGAATTTATTCAGAAATATTATTATTGTACTTTTAGTGATAGTATTAACAATTTATTTCAATTTCGATGTTTGCATATAAGTAATTAAAACGAAAAATATTCAGTCTTATTTCATTGCTGTTATAATAAAATAATATTAATTCAAATTTTTAATGAATTTAAAAGTAAAATAACTGGCGTCTTTTTTATTCGTATTGAAAATCGTCATAAAATGTTTGGTATTTTGTAGGCAAAGTGGATTTTAAAAATTGTAAGATTTTGTACTTTCTCGTTTTTATTTTTCTTTTTCCTTCATGAAGTTTGTGTAAATCTGACCACTCCTGTGCAACATTTGCATTAATTTTTTGGGTGAGAAGTTTCCATTCATCAGAAAATCGAAGTTTGAATTTTATTTCACCATTTGGTGTGTATTGCATTCCTACTTTTCAATCGCCTTTCCACGGCCAGGACGATTTTTTTTACAAAAATGTACATTGTAAAATTCTTTAAAAAATGAATGATCCAAATATGTAACATCATAAGGTTCCGGTTTCTTCCTTGCAGCTTTATATATCGAACTGTATTCTGCAGGCACATCAATATTTTATTGCTCGTTCCATAGTAGAGTTGACCATTTGAGTATGACCAATTTACAATATTTTTTTCATCAATTGTTACTTTATATTTGACTGCTGTATTGAGCAAGGTGTTACTCATCACACAACTGCGGTTTTGATACGTGCAACCATTACTATAAAATAGTATTTTCACGGGATTGTTATTTTCACTAAGAATTTTTTTTCTACAAAGTAAATCCATATATTTGCAAATTCTTCGGCATGTATCATTTTTGGTTTCTAAGAATAAAAAAAAAACCAAATTGTGAACCTGCAAGTTTGTGCGGTGATATAGACTGCTGATTCCACTAGTACCGCTTGCAGGTCTACTGTAAAAACATATGTTCCAAACATATGTTTTTGTCGTTCATCTTCTCATTTCTAGCCTCTGTTTTCCTCTCTTGGAGAAGGGCGTGCTCTGCATTGTGAAATTAATTATTATTTAGGTATTAACAATGCCAAATTTTAAAATAATTTTTTTTATAAAATACGTCAACTGAAAATGACCGAATGTTCTTCTTTTGGCACCAATCATTTACATAAAAGTCGTAGAGCGCCTTTTTCGTGCTCCGTTCAGGTAACAAATATTTTTTTAGTATCAGCAGGACAGTAAGCGATTCTATTGATGGAAGGGCATCAAAAAATGAATTAAGGCATTGTCTTTTATTCGTTAAGGGGTACTTAGCATTTTCCTTTGCACCTGTTTCTGAAATTGATGATTTCTTCAACCAATTATGCACAGTCTTTGCACCTACGTCCAACGTATTCAAGAAAAATTTTTTTTTAGAGCTTTTGCTCATCACTGATAAACAACAAAAAAATAATCAGATATATGTATTTTTTTGTATCGATGTGTTTTTACTTATTGTACATGGATTCATTAAAATCTCAATTTCTAAAAAAATTGGACTTAGAGCCTTTTGCATGTTAAGCCAGCGATATGTAGGTGTGATAGCAAAAATTATGAATCGTATGTAAAACGACTATTTTGACATACATACGGAGTAACATATGGATACAAAAAGTAACAGTAAAAAACATATCGTCTGATGGCAGATTATTCCCATGTATCGTTCCAACTACAAACTTGGCTACACGGAAATGAAAACAAAAAATTTTTTACTTGCCCCTTCATCTAGCTAACGATTTCCTATATATTAAATATAAATATATATATTTAATATATATGTCGTATTTCTTTTCAGTAAGTTGTACACACATCTACAATTCTTCATTTAGTACAATTCTTCTTATTTAACATTTTGTTCTTAAAAATTATAAAATCTTTTAACAATATTTATTGTTATTATTTATTTATTAATTTTATATTTTATTTTATAATATGAAACGAATTTTTAGTGAAAATGTACAATTTGGTTCCTTGAAATGTACAACAATACAACCCTGGGCTGATCGAACGCCAAAAATAAATTTAGTATCACAACAAAAAAATCGATCCGTGTAAACTAAACGTACAAGGAAACACGACTCGACACCAAAACAAAAATTCAAAGAAAGTCGCAAGTCGCCCCATATAAACAAGGTCTAAGTTTTGTTTTCATGCAAATTCATATTTTTTTTATGGAATTGAATAAAACATAAATACCAACAAACAACAAAAATATAAAATACCACATTCATATTAATATTCAAAACAGCCACAAAACATAATGACAAAGTCAACAAAATTATATATTACTCATATACTAACCCTCGTATTCATAAAAATTGATAACAGCTGTACACACTTTTGTTAAGACAAATGCATGAAAAAGTTTTTTGTATTTTCATACATTTTTCTTAAAATTTTGTTAATCTGATAAGTCTCATACCATATGTCACCAATTATTTGACACTTAATTGTGAGTGTCATCCTCATCATTTACATTTGTCACTTTCTTTTCATTAAATTTGGCTCCAATTTTCAGTTTCTTTACTTTTAAAACTTTTCTTTAATAACTTATCTTTCAAACGACTGTTGGAGTCGCCAAGTCTCGCGACGACTATTGTGTTTAATCTCGTGTAGAAATTCGTGCCATGTATTTGGGTGAGACGCTCACTTATTGCGTGCTGTTTTAGGTAGACCAGTAGAAATGAAGTAAACAGCTGTTGCCCATGTTGACAGCTGATGGCTTGTCGAAACATGACATTTCCATTATTCGTTTGGTGTTTGTTTGATTGAGAAACCGGCGAGATTTACTTTGTTTATCGAAAAAGTATTAGGAAATTTGCGAGAAAGTAAATAAATAATCCAACACCATGACTGGTGATAGTGAAATGCGTAACAACAGCTCAAATGATTCCAGTTCTGCCAGTTCCATCGATGTCGAACAGTATCGAAAACTGGTCAAGCAATTCTGTGATATGCGCCGCTATCAAACTGCATTGTTTTGGGCCGAAAAAGTCTGTTGTCTCAGTCAGAATGACCCCAAGGACGTGTACTGTCTGGCACAGTGTATGTTTTTGTTGAAGGAATACCATCGTGCTGCCCATGTCATACGCTTGCACAAATTGGAAAAGACCCACATTCCGTGTTACAATCTTTTGTTGGAGAGCCTTTATGAGGCAAAGGAGTTCAATGAGGCCATTGTGGTCATAAATACAGTAGATATTGAATACTTGGCTTCATCGTTAATCAATCAACCATTAGATGGTGTGGGCCTTGATGGACCGAGTATGCTGTTTGGCGAAGAGAGTGTTAAGAACGTGAGTACAAGAAACATACATTGGTAATATGGAGAATACTGAGGTTATTTTTTTTTTTATAGGAAATCCTGGCTTCCATCAGTTTTCTTAAGGGTAAAATATATGAGGCCATGGATAATCGGGGCTTGGCTATGGATTACTATGTACAGGCTCTACACAAGTCTGTCTATTGTTATGAGGCTTTGGAGGCCTTGGTTCAACATGAGATGCTTATGGCGTGGGAAGGTGAGTGTTATTTGTATGTGAATCTATCAGCATGTTTGATACTGAATTGTAATTCAAGGGTAATTATTGATCTACGTAAGTCGTGCGTCGAATGCTGCTGGCTGTATGGCGCAGATTATCTTGACAGCTCCATAGTAGAGTATATCTGTTACACATTTTGGTCACGAAACTCACTCTGTCTCAGAGAAATGCGTTTTCTTGAGAAGTTACCATGGGTGATATTAGTTTGAACACGTTTGATGGTCTTACCAGAATTCGAAACTCGTTGTAATGTGTTATAGTCGCTTAGTCTATCTATCACACCATGGCCGTATACGAATCTAACTCATCTGACCATAAACCGCACCAAACAGTCGCACATTGATGATGTAGAGGCTTCTCAACAATAACTCTCCTAGCCCCAGATTTTGCTTGTTGACGTAGCCACCGAGGTGGAAATGGGGCTCATCTGTCAAGATGCTTTTTCGATAGAATTCCCGATCAATTTGCATATTCATGGATTCATGGACCCAATCAGCAAAGACACGACGTTGTTGATGACCCAAAAATGCTTTAGTTTTGCTAACAGTGACTGCAAGATTCACACCATTTGTGTAATGAATTTTAATATTTTCAATGTGCTGTTTTTAGTAATGGCGTAGTTTCTACTTGTCAAACGTCAAAGAATAATAGCTTCACAAGTGACTACTAACAAAATACCGGGTGATTCAAAATAACACCTCTTGTTGGAAAACCTTTTATTAAATAGACCGGGAACAGTTGGGAACATCAGCTTTTAAATTTGTAGTTGATAGATTTTTTTTTTATTAAGATCGATATCGGAATAGCATAGTAATATAATAATAACTTGTGTCATATTCAATGGTTTAAATTTTTATTTCCTTTTAGAAAAAGAACTAATGCAGCATTTGCCGATGGAACTTCAGTCATCTGAATCGGACGCAAAGCTTATAACAAAATTATATGAGACAAAACTAAAGAAATATTATGAATCTATTGGACCAGTATGTTACAAATCTGACTCTATTTTGTATTAATCGTAACTAAAATCTAATTATAACATATTTCTAGCATACTAATGCCGAACAAACACCCATTGGTAACATGAGCACTCTGAAGTCTATAAAAGAGTTAAATGAAAAAATACAAATGACTCGAAACTCAGATGCCAGTATACATAAGAACATCCTACCGAAGTTTATGACGCCCACACAGAATCAAATCTTGTCGCCGGCTAATAAGTACAAAATTCACTTGAGATTATTTGCAAGCCACTAATTTTGTGTTTAAACTAATTCTAGGGTCTTGGAAGATTTAAAAATACCACCATTTTCTCTGCAAGTCAGTTTAACGCGTGCCTCATCCCTCGTCAATGACTCACAACGTTCCCACATGGAGACACCAATACGAAATCGCACGAAAGAAAATATTGATGTGGCCAATGCAATGTTGCTGTCGACGTGCATGACGCGTATTCAAAAAAGTACGGATATCATGGCAGCCGTGGCTGAGAAACTCTTTTATGATTGTGAATATAAGAAGAGCTTTAAGATTTTAAATGAGTAAGCGGGAAATTACTTTAGTGAATTTTTATATTGCTGAGTTATGTGTTTTTATTCAGATTGCTGAAAATTGATCCTTATCACAATGGTGCCCTAACTGTGCAGATTGGATGCTTAGTGGAATTTGGCGACTATAATAGTAAGTTCAGATTAATAGTATTGGTGAAACAGACCAAATTTAGTGATTAAAAGACTGTTGGGTCTAAGAATTATCTCAACCTGTTCACCCTAATTGCTTAAAATTATTATCTCAGTTTTAATTATATTTTAATATAAATTTTCTATTCTATTTTTTTAGAATTATTTTATGTAGCTCACAAATTGGTTGATCGTTATCCAGATAAAGCCATATCTTGGTATGCTGTGGGCTGCTATTATGATTTGATTGGTAAAAGTGATCCTGCCAGACGTTATTTATCCAAAGCAACTTCTTTAGATAGACTATATGGACCGGCATGGTTAGCATATGGACACTCGTTCGCTAAAGAAAATGAGCATGATCAGGTATGTACCGTAGATTGGTGTACTATTCAATGGATTTAAAATACTCCAGCATTCGTGCATTTTATCACTATGCTGCGTTTCAATCTTTCAATGAGTTACTTTCATTAAATTGTTTTCATGATTTATGTCTTATTTAATGATAATGTATTCAAACACTTTTACGAAGTTTTCATGACAAACAAAATATTTTTGTTTCATTTAATTTGTTTATAAATCAAAAACTTTTAATCTAAATTAAAAACTCAATAAAGGACTAGGTGAAATATAATGTAAATCTTTTCTTTTTGAAATGTATTTCAACAAAACCGGACAAGTGATTCTGGAGTAATGATAAATTACGCCTCAAAAAATTAAATTAAAAAAAATCTCTAAAACTTTTTTGACAAAAGCAAATCATATGTATTTCAGAAATGTTGTGATCATTCTATAAGATATATCGAAAGACTTCTCAGATAATCGGGAAATTTGGTTTGCTGAGGAGATTTATTTCATGCTATTTCACTTATATCAGATTTTTCTGATGGATATATCTATCGAAATGTCTTCGATTTCTTCTCTTGATTGCAAATAACTACTATATTTTAACATAATTTTTGTTTTCACTCATTTCCCTAGGCTATGGCAGCGTATTTCAAAGCTACACAACTTATGCGCGGATGTCATTTACCTCTACTGTACATTGGTGTCGAATGTGGTTTAGTTAAGAATTTAGAATTGGCAGAGAAATTCTTCTACCAGGCCATGTCGATAGCACCACTGGATGTCTTCGTTTTACATGAACTGGGTGTCATTAAATATGAATATGAATTGTAAGTGTGGGGGCCAATAATCCCCTTGTTAGGCATTCTGAATGGTTACTGAATCCGGGTTGATCAAAGGATTAAGATTTTCAAATTTTGATTTAAATACAAAATGAATGCATTTTCGCATAACCACAAGATAATTGTAAAATCAACGAAGATTTCGATCAAATAAAAATCAATAAAATAGATTGAGAAGGTCGTTATATTTACATAAATATAATAACCAGGACTGTAGGAAATAAATTCGGATTCGGAAACTAGTTAGAGTTCCAGGGAGTTTGTTATATATGTTATACATCTATTAATAATTATTATCTGTTAATAATTACAATGATATGTTTATGTCTTTCAAATATTTGCCTACAGCTTCGAAAGTGCTGAAGAAGTTTTTCGAACTACCGCCGATATTGTCACAAATAGAGCGAAACAAAATAAGGAAGAAGTTTCTTCAAGATGGGAGCCGCTATTCAATAATTTGGGCCACTGCTGTCGTAAGAATAAAAAATATAAGGAGGCCCTGGAATATCATCAATATGTAAGGCCTGTCTCAGTTTTAATTAACATTTCCAATACTGTAATTATTTTCATTTTGTTAGGCCTTACTGTTAAAACCACAATCACCTCAAACATATACGGCTTTAGGTTTCGTTTATGCCCTCATGGGCAATTTGGAAGAAGCTATCACATATTTTCATAAAAGCTTAGCTTTGAATCGCGATTGTATTGTTACCTCCACCATCTTGAAAACGTGTATTGAAGACTTCATGGATGAGGATTCTATAATAGATGAAATCTATGGCAAACAATCGTGGGACAATTATTCTGTATATAAAGTAGCAAAAAATCCCCAACAATTCCCACCTATTGAAGAAGAAGATTCGCCAACAGTGAAATTTACCGGCATGAAGTTGAAATTTGACGATGAAGATATATCAACGAACTCAGATAATATTGATCCAAATGTCATAATGGATATGAGTATGGATATTTAGAGAACGAAAGTAAAGAGCCCAAATGAAAAACAGAAAGAAGACTGAAAAAGAAAATCAAGAAAATAGGTAAGTTAATCTACAAAGTAGGGGCTATCCGATCATAAAATATTTTGTAGGTTACTTAAGTCTAGTTATCGTATGGTTTCTAAAATGTAATACAGGAAGGAATTATATTTAAAATGATAAGCCCCTTTTCCCTTTCGGGAACGAAAACCTAGAGATTTTTCCGTTTTTCATTGAAGGCCGTTAGCATTAAACAAATTAAACCAAATTTGTCGCTCAGCTTCAGTTAGAGTCGGTATTATATTAGCTCTAAGTTAAGTTTAGTTTGTTTGGAGATAACGGTTATAAGTCCTCATAAGCATAATCTGCATTAGTTTAAGTCTTATCTATAAAATGTTATGTTCGAAATAAAACCTCTATCAACTTTAAATGCATATACAAGAAATAACTTTTATTTATCGTCTTAAAATTAATCTTTGGCTAAATAAATTCTAAAATACCTAAGGGCCTCATTTGTCATCTTCTTAAATACTGATTGTTTTCTCGGTGTGTACTTCGATGTCATGTCATTGTTATAATATATTATTTTATGATAGTATCTAAGCTGAAGGATCATCTCCGAATCCTAGACCGGTCATAATGCCATTAACAAAGCTGCTTATGATCGTATTATCAACAGCAGAACCACCGACAGCAGACCCAGCACCACCAGATGGGGCAGGAGTCGGTGCAGGACCTGAACCATAACCACAGTCGTACATTTTATTTAGCTTTTCGACATCCATGTCTGAGAATCCGTCACGTTGACCCATTTTAGAACTGCCCATGGTGCGCTGAAATTGAAAAAAGAGTGTTGTATTATTATTATGAAAATTCACTTAAAAGATTGTTATGATGCTGGGATGTACGAGTAACAATAGTTTTTGTAGTATTTAACATCTCAATTAAATATCTCGCATTACTTGTTTAATATTTGGAATTTTTCATTTGTTTTTCCTTTTGTGAATCATAAAACAAAAATATGCCCTCCATTCCAGGCAATAGATTATCAACATTGGTGTTTATTATTTTAATGCCCCAGTACCAAATTTCTTTAATGTATTTTTTAATATCATCAACAAGAGGACAATAGATGCTGCAGATAGTTTGCAATGGAATAACCTAAAGTTTCTGGAACACTATAGTCAGCAAACTTTTAAAATAGTTGTGCACTTTATCTGAAACTTTTAATACCCACCTATTTCAATGTTGTTCGGACAACAGGGAATTCTAAGGGACAGAAATTGTTATTCCTGGAGGTATTGAAATGACATTTACACAAGATGTCTTTACATCCTGCCAACTTAAATAAACGCTGTGTTAACAGTTCCAGTCGTCTGCGAAGTATTAACTTCGCCCTTGAGTCTTCATTTTTCAAAAGCTATTTAACAATCTCACTTACCAAGGGTACGATGGTTGGTCTACCATTTGTCGAAAACGCATTGGCCGAATAATGCATAACACTGCCATAATCGTAGGGTACACCGAATGCCAACGTTCTCGAAGCCCTATCAAAATTGGAGGCGGCGCTAGATTGTATATTCTGATACTGAATGGTGACAAACGAATCGCGTTCCTCTCGATTCTGTTCATGCAAGAAACCCAAAGCATGCATCAACTCATGAATGGTTGTGCCAGGTTTGGTCAAACATCCGGGCGACTGCAAATTCACCTCCTGCTTGCCTCCAACTCGTCCCACCGATGACCAACAACCCGAATTACCGCTCACTATGGAAACGTAATCCTGTTGCGAGGTACGTGGCACAAAACGTATACAGGTACGACTGTGATACTCAGCAATGGCATGTTCAATAATGGACATATCTCGGGCATTGAAGTTACCACGTATTTCATAGGGCACAATACCTTTGGGCCAGCGAGAACTTTGGGTGGTTAGGCCATTTTTCACGATTATACCTTGCTTGGGTACCAGAATGTCTCCCTCCAAATAGGAGCCCAATTCCTCCGGATTCACTTCAGACGTCTCCGCAGTATAGTTGGCCACCATCTGAGCGGTGTTCTTAACATCCGGTTCCCCAAACATAGCCATACCATAGAAACTCAAATCGATAACATCCTTGGAGGGCTGTCTGTAGCCATCCAAAGAATTAGAGATGACTTCGACCATTTCTTCCTCATCACCTATTTGTGGTATAATGGGACTGCACTTGATGTAGCCCACCACCAACATAAAGGATAGCAAAAGAGGAGTTACTTTAAACATTTTGAATTGTCAGAGAGTTTTCCTTCCACAGGTGTTGAGCTGTTGTTAAACTATTTGTTTTCACTGGAACTCTTTGAATTCATGTGACTATTTATATGCGCTCAGCAGGTTGTCGTGTCCGTCCATTCGCCGGCAGTGAATGAATGAATTCTGATATTATCTATTAGTTTGTGTCATTAAGTAAATTCTATTCACCTTTCTTTTATTTTCCCACACGTAAGAAATTCTTATCGCTTATGTTTACTTATTTTCTGGTAGTCTTCATTTCTGTTTTTTTTTTTATAGCTTTGTTGTTGACGGTGACCTTCCTTAAAATGTTTATCCCTCATTTAACATATTTGTGTATTTTTCTTTTGTTTAATTGGTTGTAAATGTATATTATTTAGTCGTTTATTTATTTGCATACACTAAATAACTTTCTTTTGATGTCTCCTTAAAAGTGATTTCAAATTTAAATGTGATGATACGCATTTCTATCAAACGTGAATGCTTCGTAGCCTGTTCTTCTTTTGTTTTATTCTAGCTCATTGGTCTACTGTGACTTTTTTTGGTTACCACTCGGTATCCAGTAAATGTATATATTAAGAAAAATCGGAATTAGGAACATGGTGCCGTATTAAGATTCCTTCATTTCATAGGAATTCGTTTTAGAAACACCCATAAGGTCGGTTTCGGAACTGCAAACAATTTGGGAAAACCAATCTTTATTTCTCAGTATAGTCCTCTAAAGCCACATATCTTACTATGAAAATGGGGATCAGTAAAATCGATAGAGGATTCTCACTTTTATTTACAATTTAGTGAAATCTCCTTTCTGGTATCTTCCATACATATTCAAACATTTCTTAAAACAAAAATTGCCAGTGATAAGAAATGAAACATTCTTGAACGCGTACCAATCCAACAAATTAAAAAGGTATATTACTAGAACTACTAGAATGTTTTATAGATTTTGTAACAGAGTTATATAACTCGTCCGCTCACAGAAACTTAGATCTTAAGTACTTGATGAGAAATATGCTCTGAATATATCTGAGTATTTCTACTGGTGTTTATGAAAAAGATAATGTTAAAAATTATTACGCTGTGCTTTCGGTTCGGATACGTCACTGCAGGGACAGTGAAACGCATACAGAGTTTCAAATAATTGATCTCTTATTGGAGGATCGAATGTGTCTTTGTTATCGTTGAGAATACTTTCTTTCGATTTGCTTCTCAAGTTTATTCTCTATTATTTAAATGATTTTATTTATTCGACCTTGTGAAGATTTGATTTGGTGTTTGGTTAAATCAGTTTAACGAGTGTGGGCTACAATCGAAAGGATGTTATGATTCCATTCTTTCATTCTTCTAGTTTGTGCATATATCATCGTCGTGCCCTTCTGCCATATATTCGTATAGCACAGTCGGTATTCCATCTGTACCTTGATCTGATCTTGTGAAGATTTGATGTTTGGTTAAATCAGTTCCACGAGTGTGTATGTTATGATTCGATTCTTTCATTCTTCTAGTTTGTGAAATTTTTTCGACTATGGTTAGGACGTAAAACTACAAAATATCTTTAAATGTCTCGAATATTCTTAAAAATGTATCATTATTTTTCAGATTTTAGGAAAAGAACGATATTTCCGGAATCCTTTAAGACTCTTTGAATTTCTACATAAATTAATAGAAATAAAGATACGTTTTCAGGATATTCAAGGTTAAAAGATAATGGGTACATATATATTTACAGCCTATTTTTATAAATCATGTTAATATTCAAATTCTGATTAAGAACGCCCGAGTTTAAACTTTAACACCTAAGGTAAGAAAAACCTTTAAATATTGTTCCGTATAATTTTATTAATTTTTTTATTTTTCAAAATTCAACAGATGGGGTGATCTTGAACTATTTTAAATAAAATTGAACGGCAACAAAACTGTGTTACTAAACTGCCTTGAAATTGAACTTCTATTACATTTACAAAATCCCCTTGAAGGCAATTGATTTCAAAGTACTGACTAGCTGTCTCCGGTCCACAAGTGTCTCGTTCGGTGTTTCTCAAAGGGGGTTTTCCCAAACACCGACAACAGATGGAGTCAGCTGGAATAAGTAAATAATTCTTAAACAGATTTCATATTCATTAATTGCAGTACAAGTATTGTATTTTTGTTTACATGTTTCGAAGAGTTCACAGAGTTTAAATTCAACCCAACACACCCATTCGTTACCTTATCAGTCAGATGAAAGAAGGCAAGTTCATTAACGATCTATATAGCAAAACAAAGGAGATGGAAAAAAAACAAGGAAATTAAATGGTTTGGAGAACTTTTTGTGTAGCCCATCCAAATGAAAAGCAAAAACATAACATAACCGGCAGAAAGACATACACCAATATTTATTTAAATTAATAATTACTTAAACGGCTGTTTAAACAAATTACAAATGAAAACTTTAAAGCACACACACATCGATCGTGAAATCGAGTGAGCGTATAATGAAGGTTGTATAGCGGTGGTGGGGTTTCAGCTATTTTTTTTTTTTTTGGCCAACAGCGGTGATCCCCCACCAGTCAACGATTGTCAAAGTTTTCATATCGATTGTTGACATAACATGGTGGTGCTGACAAGTTTCATATCTGCTTTATTATGACAACGAAGTATATAAATTTAATTGTATTCGATTACAAGTTAGTAGTAGTCAATCGGCAATTTTCTAAAGAACATTTAAGCAAAACAACAAGAAAATGGATTTGGTAAAACAGCTCATACTTTTTGGATTAATAGTCTGTCTGAGCTGGAGACTCGCTCGAAGTATTCCCTTAATGGGCAGTTATTCCGATGGTGGAAGTGGTGTAGTCGGTAGTTTTCCAGTCAGATCCTCTACCGATGACGCTAAACATGATAGATTTTTTCCAATAATCCATAATTCCGATGGATCAATACTCGTCGATGATGACATTATCGCAAAGCACGATGAACATACTCCGTTAATAAGCAGCACTTACGAAGGATCATCTCCCGATGACAATGAAAATGATGTAGTCGAAAGTATCACAAGGCAATATATTCCTTTAATAGGCAGCATCTCCCATGAATTGTCTACCGTCGACCACGACACTGATATGGTTGAAAGTCACCCAAGTCACGGTGCTGACAACTCATTGATCAGCAGCATCTCGAAAGGATTCCCACCCGACGATGACAGTGATGTGGTGGAAATCGTCGCCAACCAATTTCAAGAGAAGGAACCTGATTTACTTGACTTAAGCACATTTGGCAGTTCATTATATCGCATGCCCGATTTTAATAACACGGCTCATCTGTTGGAGGAATATGTGCCGGACACAGCATCGGTAAACCCTGAGGAATTGGGTCCCTACATTGAGGGAGACATCCTAATCCCTCAATCGTCGGTAATTTTGAAAAATGGCCTGGTTTCATCCTCCACACGTTGGCCCAATGGCATTGTGCCCTATGTGATCGGCGGAAGTTTTAGTGACCGGGAACTGGAAGTTATCGCAAATGCCATTGATCAGTACCACGAACGAACGTGTATACGTTTTGTGGCACGCAGCACACAAACCGATTACATATCTATAGTCAACGATAAATCGGGCTGTTGGTCGTCTATAGGCCGAGTAGGTGGTAAACAAAGTGTTAATTTACAGACGCCCGGTTGTTTGAGTAAACCCGGCACGTCGATCCACGAACTCATGCACGTTTTGGGATTTCTACACGAACAGAATCGTGAGGAACGTGATTCTTTTGTCACCATTCAATATAAGAATATAAAGGAGACGGCCTATGCGAACTTTAAGAAAATGTCTCGGACTGCAGCCTTCGGAGTAAAATACGACTATGGAAGTGTGATGCATTATTCGTCGAAAGCATTTTCGCAAAATGGACAACCAACGATAGTTGCAATGGTGAGTTTTGAAACATGATAAACATATTTTAAAATTGTTTTATACTTTACTTCAATACTCGAAAACACAAATATCTGTGGAGTTTTGTCAAAACAACTTATCTAGATGTAGGATAAATTTCCAATATTTATATATTGCTTTTGAATGGCGTTTTGTTTGTCTACTCTTTGTTCCTCTAGTCCTTCTAGATCAAAAAATGTTTTACATCAATATTTTATCATAACTTTATAATGAAAATGTGCTGCAGTTATTGCAAACAATTTATAAATTCAGTTTGACAAAACAGTTTATATTTATTTACAACATATGTCAGTTGTCACAAACCACAACGACCTAACTCGAATTAGGAGAAAATTCAGTTTTTTCATTATGTTCAGCGTGTCTACATTTGACAACTTCTTTTTTAAAAGCAAGTAAAATAATACATATCCTTAGGCTAGGTTCACATCTTTGACAGAAAAATTTTAAATTTTCGTTCGTCACCAAATATGAACACCAAATATTTTTTAGTGGCAAACAATAAATCTGCTGATTATTTAATAAATCTAAAATTGTTTTTCAGCTAACTTACTGTCAAATATTTAACTGTCTTTTTGGCCAATATTTATTTGCTTTTACAAAACTTTTGGAACAGCTAACAGTGAAAATAACAGAAGACACAAGGCGTGGTCCTTGACTTTTCAAAGTTTTAGTGTCTAATTTTCACGAAATGGGGATTTTAAAACTTAAACTGCTCTTAGACCGTTATGACTGGTGATCACAGAATTTAAAGTTTCAAAATTATAGATTTGTTTTGTTAGAAATCACTTTATTAGTTTGGTTATTCAAGCGCCCCGGTAGGCGAGTTGGTAGCGTGCTTGCCTATCAGCGTGGGGGTTGTGGGTTCGATTCCCACCAGAGGCTTTGGTCTGTCGCTGCAAAAATCATGCCAAATGGTCTTTGTCACCCGGTTTACCCTTGGACCCAAAATTAGAATATAAATTTACTTTGTATTGTAATTAATTAATAAATAAATAATAAATAGTTTGGTTAATTTTTTCTTCAAAATTTGTTGAGACAAATAACACATTTTTCTCTTCGGTTATTTTCCAAAAAAAAAAAACCGTCAATGTTAGATGAAGGTGGAAAATATTTGTACATCATCGTTTATAAATGTAATCTAGTAGCATTAATTTCACAAAATACAATCAATTAAAATCAATTGCCGACCGGTACTTTCCACTCACATAACATAACTTCTAATGAATGAAATTTACTCTAAATTTTTCACACCCCAATATTTCCATTAACAATTTTAACATGCAAATGATTAGGGGTGTTTAAAAGGCACCTTTGAAAATCGCACTGGGTACCTTTGAAAATCGTATAGTAAAAGGCTTTAACATATCTTACACAAAATTATTAGTTAGGAATACTAACTCGAACTACCCCACCTATGGAACATTATGACATTTCGGGTATTCATGTTTCGAATAACACCATATATTTAAATGATTGTCATGTCGAGTATAATTAGCCGCTGGTCTTAAGAAGCAAAAAAAAACGGAAAACCGTTTTTTGTTTTTGAAATTGTACTTCTAGGAAAATGGCCATAACTTCTACAATTATCCATAGATTTTCTTCAAATATGGCTCGTTTTTCTCAATAGGCGAGTAAAAAAAAAAGCAAGTAAAACACAAATGTTTTAAACGTTTTTAAATTGGTAATGCATTTTTTGTGACATTTTATATGAGTTTTTTTGTATAAAAAATCATATTCACAATAACACACGTATTTGACACTCAATTTAATACATTGTATTGTTTGATTGATCGCCCTTCCAAAATCATAGTAAAAAAAAAATAGAAGTACATCCGACGAGAACAGCAATATTAGATTTTTTTCGGTTTTAGGAAACTGGATGCCCAGTGCTCGCGACACAATTGTCCGCACACAATTCTTTTATGTCTTTGTTGCTAGTGTTATTCATAAATTGAATAGTTCGATTTTCACTACGAACTAGAAAATAGTTATTATTGTTAAAACACCTGTTAGTCCAAAACACTTAATGTTAATGCCTTTAAGCGATTCGTTCTATCGGTTATACTAACTTCAATGTTTGAATTTGGATTCACTAAAGTTTTGGTGGCTAGGGATTATTTCCTTTATTTTGTGGGATTTTCATTGAAACGTTGGGTATTAAGTAATCTGATTTTTTTAGATGGTTTTTATGTATTTTAATTTTCTAATATTACCATTTAACTATTTCAAATGAACCCTCATATAAATTTATATTCATTTAATTTCTATATTTTTAATTGTCATTTCTTGTTTTTCAGAACCCCGAGGGTAAACACGTCATGGGACAACGAGACGGCTTCTCATCATTAGATATTAAAAAAATCAATCGTATGTACAATTGTTTGCAGAACGCCAAACCCAATGTACCACCTGTTGACCTTACAAAATTAAGGGAATCTCCATTTCGACCGGGTCGTCTAATACGAAATATGTTGGGTAATTTTATATCGGGACTAAACAGAGTCGGTTGAAGAACCACCTGTAGCCGGTTTGTGGGTTAAATGGGTAAATACAAATGCATAGACTGTACATTAGAAATCATGTTGTTCGTAATGTATATATTTTTCATTATTTCATTTACGCTTAAGTTTGTTTTTGTTTAGTTATTAGTAGGTTAAGAATAGAAGAGTGAACGAATAGTAACAGAATAAAAATTGAACATGCTAATTTGTATATTTGTTTTGTCGAAGTAACGTTGAGGCCCAATTTCTGGCTTAGAGATAATCTGTTTGGTCTACATCGATTTTTGTCGCTTTCCTCAATCCCTAGTGTATTGTATTTACACTTAAAACAAAACATATCCGTCGTCAACTATATGAAGAACAATGTTTCGGTTGCTTTATCAAAACTCGTAGATGCCGGTGTCAAGTACATGCAATTAGTCAGCATGGAATGTCAGAACCAGTTTTTTATGAGTCCGGTTTGAAAGATATATTAATTTCTGCTTACCAAAAGTTGAAGATTTTATGAATAAGAAGCATAGAAACTTAAATGTAATCTTCTGGCCCGACTTACCATCAAGTCATTACGCCAAGAAGACATTGGAAGCCATGGACACCCTTCAAATTCCATATGTATGTAAAGAAGAAAATCCACCCAATGTACTCCAATTACGATCAATTGAGGATTTTTGGGCAAATTTAAAACGAAAAGTATATGCAAATAACTTCAGACCCAAAACTACCAAAAATTCGAAAGAGCTTCAAAACATGCCAACATCGACATTTTCAACAGCCATGGAAAAAGTTCCTCAAAATTGCCGCAAAGCAGCTGGAATGGGACCAAATATTTTTTTACATTAAACTAGTACAATGTATTATATTAAAAAAAAATTAAATAAAAGTTTGAATTTTTTACCACAGTCGTTTCGGTACCATAGTCTTAGTCTTAGTTGTAGTCCTAGTATTGGCATTAGTTGTAGATGTAGTTGTCGTTGCAGTTGTAGTTGTAGCTGTAGATGTAGTTGTCGTTGTAGTTTTAGTTTTAGTTTTAGTTTTAGTTTTAGTTTTAGTTTTAGTTTTAGTTTTAGTTTTAGTTTTAGTTTTAGTTTTAGTTTTAGTTTTAGTTTTAGTTGTAGTTGTAGTTGTAGTTGTAGTTTTAGTTTTAGTTATAGTTATAGTTATAGTTATAGTTATAGTTATAGTTATAGTTATAGTTATAGTTATAGTTATAGTTATAGTTGTAGTTGTAGTTGCAGTTGTAGCTGTAGTTACTGAAAAATTTGAGAAATATTTTTATGGTACTTTTCCATTTTCTGATCTCACTTTCTTCCAAAATATTTGTTTAATCTACAAAATGAAAACGTCGTCTTGTTCAGATTACGGTCCGCTATTAATGACCAACATTTGAGCGAAATCTATTTTTTCAAAAAAATTCAAAATTTTGATGGGTTAACCCCTTTCCTTTTTTTTAGGTTAAAATTTTTTTTTTTTAATTTTCGAGTTTTTAGCTCTTGGATGTATTCTGTTTTCGAAATGATGTAATTATAACCGCTTAAAGTTTATATAACATTATCCATTACAGATTAATCGTCAAAAAATACATTTTGAGAGCGCATCATTGGATACACTATAATTCCATGGAAAATTGTCGTAGCATAGAAGTGTTAGTAGGTTAATAATAGTTCTGAAGTCTAGCTTTAATTGGAGACCATATTTGTATCAATACCTCAGTCCATTTCTAAAAAATTGGCCAAATAGTTCGGAGAAACTTTCGAATCTCTAATTTTGAGAAACCACATTTTATTCTGTATTCTGTTTTCGAAATGATGTAATTATAACCGCTTAAAGTTTATATAACATTATCCATTACAGATTAATCGTCAAAAAATACATTTTGAGAGCGCATCATTGGATACACTATAATTCCATGGAAAATTGTCGTAGCATACAAGTGTTAGTAGGTTAATAATAGTTCTGAAGTCTAGCTTTAATTGGAGACCATATTTGTATCAATACCTCAGTCCATTTCTAAAAAATTGGCCAAATAGTTCGGAGAAACTTTCGAATCTCTAATTTTGAGAAACCACATTTTATTCTGTATTCTGTTTTCGAAATGATGTAATTATAACCGCTTAAAGTTTATATAACATTAGCCATTACAGATTAATCGTCAAAAAATACATTTTGAGAGCGCAACATTGGATACACTATAATTCCATGGAAAATTGTCGTAGCATACAAGTGTTAGTAGGTTAATAATAGTTCTGAAGTCTAGCTTTAATTGGAGACCATATTTGTATCAATACCTCAGTCCATTACTAAAAAATTGGCCAAATAATTCGGAGAAACTTTCGAATCTCTAATTTTGAGAAACCACATTTTCTGAACCAAATTTCTCGCAAAATATTTATTCAATCTACAAAATGAAAACGTGGTCTTGTTCAGATTACGGTCCGCTATTAATGACCAACATTTGAGCGAAATCTATTTTTTCCAAAAAATTTAAAATATTGATGGGTTAACCCCTTTCCTTTTTTTTAGGTTAAAATTTTTTTTTTTTAATTTTCGAGTTTTTAGCTCTTGGATGTATTCTGTTTTCGAAATGATGTAATTATAACCGCTTAAAGTTTATATAACATTAGCCATTACAGATTAATCGGCAAAAAATACATTTTGAGAGCGCATCATTGGATACACCATAATTCCATGGAAAATTGTCGTAGCATACAAGTGTTAGTAGGTTAATAATAGTTCTGAAGTCTAGCTTTAATTGGAGACCATATTTGTATCAATACCTCAGTCCATTACTAAAAAATTTGCCAAATAATTCGGAGAAACTTTCGAATCTCTAATTTTGAGAAACCACATTTTCTGAACCAAATTTCTCGCAAAATATTTATTCAATCTACAAAATGAAAACGTGGTCTTGTTCAGATTACGGTCCGCTATTAATGACCAACATTTGAGCGAAATCTATTTTTTCCAAAAAATTTAAAATATTGATGGGTTAACCCCTTTCCTTTTTTTTAGGTTAAAATTTTTTTTTTTTAATTTTCGAGTTTTTAGCTCTTGGATGTATTCTGTTTTCGAAATGATGTAATTATAACCGCTTAAAGTTTATATAACATTAGCCATTACAGATTAATCGGCAAAAAATACATTTTGAGAGCGCATCATTGGATACACCATAATTCCATGGAAAATTGTCGTAGCATACAAGTGTTAGTAGGTTAATAATAGTTCTGAAGTCTAGCTTTAATTGGAGACCATATTTGTCTCAATACCTCAGTCCATTTCTAAAAAATTGGCCAAATAGTTCGGAGAAACTTTCGAATCTCTAATTTTGAGAAACCACATTTTCTGAACCAAATTTCTCGCAAAATATTTATTCAATCTACAAAATGAAATCGTCGTCTTGTTTAGATTACGGTCCGCTATTAATGACCAACATTTGAGCGAAATCTATTTTTTCAAAAAAATTCAAAATTTTGATGGGTTAACCCCTTTCCTTTTTTTTAGGTTAAAATTTTTTTTTTTTAATTTTCGAGGTTTTTGCTCTTGGATGCATTCTGTTTTCGAAATGATGAAATTATAACCGCTTAAAGTTTATATAACATTAGCCATTACAGATTAATAATCGAAGAATAAATTTTGCACCTTTATATATAGAATAAATCCTGTAACTGACCGTAGCCTCCTACTCTCAATGGGTTAATAATAATCCTAAAGTCAAGTTTTAATTTTTTACCACAGTCGTTTCGGTACCATAGTCTAAGTCTTAGTTGTAGTCCTAGTATTGGTATTAGTTGTAGTTCTCGTTGTAGTTGTAGTTGCAGTTGTAGTTGCAGTTGTAGTTGTAGGTGTAGTTGTAGTTTTAGTTGTAGTTGTAGCTGTAGTTACTGAAAAATTGGAGAACTATTTTTATGGTACTTTTTCATTGGTATTGTACTTATACCAGTACAAGTACAGGTACAAGTACAAGTATAATTGTATTAGTGACCAAAATTTGTATTAGGATTAATATTGGTATTAGTATTGGTATTGGAATTAGTATTGGTATTGGTATTAGTATTAGTATTAGTATTAGTATTAGTATTAGTATTAGTATTAGTATTAGTATTAGTATTAGTATTATTATTATTATTATTATTATTATTAGTATTAGTATTAGTATTATTATTAGTATTAGTATTATTATTAGTATTGGTATTAGTATTGGTATTGGAATTAGTATTGGTATTAGTATTAGTATTAGTATTATTATTAGTATTATTATTATTATTAGTATTAGTATTATTATTAGTATTGGTATTAGTATTGGTATTGGAATTAGTATTGGTATTGGTATTAGTATTAGTATTAGTATTAGTATTAGTATTAGTATTAGTATTAGTATTAGTATTAGTATTAGTATTAGTATTAGTATTGGTATTGGTATTAGTATTGGTATTGGTATTAGTATTAGTATTAGTATTATTATTATTATTGGTATTAGTATTTGTTGTAGTTGTAGTTTCTGAAAATTTGGAGAAATATTTTTTTTTTTTTTGAAGGCCAACACTCAGGGGATGCCCCCTATAAATGCAATGCATTGTGTTAGCGGAAGGAAATTAGGGTATCGGAAGGAGGAAAGAGGGAGTAGTGTTTGTTGACATTTGTTTTGAATTTCTGAATGTCACAAATGGCAGGAAACACATTTGCTGGAAGATTATTCCACATACGAACGGTCCGACTAAAGAACGAATTTTCTCTATAGTGCGTCGTCCGGTCAACCGGCCGTTTCACAATGAACGGATGAGAGACCCTGGATAGCCGTGTATTCCGACTAAATGTTCTAACGTCAGGGACCAGACGACGGATATCTTCTGAACAGATACCATTAAAATATCTATAGAATATAAGCGCCCCGGTAGGCGAGTTGGTAGCGTGCTTGCCTATCAGCGTGGGGGTTGTGGGTTCGATTCCCACCAGAGGCTTTGGTCTGTCGCTGCAAAAAATCAAGCCAAATAGTCTTTGTCACTCGGTTTATCCTTGGACCCAAAATTAGAATATAAATTTACTTTGTATTGTAATTAAATAAAATAAAATAATAAATATCTATAGAATAGCGATACACAACCCACATTTCGGCGATGCTGTAGGGAGACAATAGAGCTGGATACCCTACCATCCCCTATCATCACCACCGCTCTCCTCTGTACACGGTCCAGAAGCTTCAAAGATGTTAATGGAGCCCCTGCCCATATATGCGAGTTGTATTCCATTTTAGGCCGGATGTAAGTGGTGTAAATATTTACGAGATCAGATGGAGTGAAGTATTTCTTGCACCGCTTCAAAAAGCCTAAACACTTGAAAGCTTCTTTCGACACTTCGAATATATGGCTAGCCCAGCGAGCATCACCCTGTATCTTCATGCCCAGAACATCAAGAGTGTCTGATTCGTCGATATCCACACCACCCATAGAAATTGACGACGATGCTGGATCTGGTGAACGTTTGTGTGACAACAAACAGCACTTTTCCATTTTCTGATCTCACTTTCTTCCAAAATATTTGTTTAATCTACAAAATGAAAACGTCCTCTGGTTCAGATTACGGTCCGCTATTAATGACCAACATTTGAGCGAAATCTATTTTTTCCAAAAAATTTAAAATTTTGATGGGTTAACCCCTTTCCTTTTTTTTAGGTTAAAATTTTTTTTTTTTAATTTTCGAGTTTTTAGCTCTTGGATGTATTCTGTTTTCGAAATGATGTAATTATAACCGCTTAAAGTTTATATAACATTAGCCATTACAGATTAATCGTCAAAAAATACATTTTGAGAGCGCAACATTGGATACACTATAATTCCATGGAAAATTGTCGTAGCATAGAAGTGTTAGTAGGTTAATAATAGTTCTGAAGTCTAGCTTTAATTGGAGACCATATTTGTCTCAATAGCTCAGTCCATTTCTAAAAAATTGGCCAAATAGTTCCGAGAAACTTTCGAATCTCTAATTTTGAGAAACCACATTTTCTGAACCAAATTTCTCGCAAAATATTTGTTCAATCTACAAAATGAAAACGTCGTCTTGTTCAGATTACGGTCCGCTATTAATGACCAACATTTGAGCGAAATCTATTTTTTCCAAAAAATTCAAAATTTTGATTAGTTAACAGCTTTCCTTTTTATTTTTGGTTACAATTTTTAGTCTTAGTCTGCAGTTGCAGTTATTGTATTTGTAGTTACTGAAAAATCCATCATCCTGATTGGAAGAAATCCGATATCGTTTCTCATTTTGTAGAGCAAGGAGAAAATTGAAGTTCGGTATATAGAACACTGGCGATATATGAGAAAAGACAAACAACAGAAAGAAAACGTGGTTCTGGAAAAAAGTGTAGTTTGAACGACTCTTTTAGGAGAAGCCGACTTCGAAAAATTACCGATGGTAAAGTCGCTAAATCCTATGGGGAGCTTGGGAAAAAGTTCCAATGTGACGCAAAAACAGTGAAGAAGTATCTGAGTGATATGGGAATTCAGAGAAAGTTCAGAAAAAATAAGCCAAAAGCGTCAGAAACTCAAGAAGTTACCCAAAAGTCTCGACTTAGAAGTTTGGTCAAAAATACATTCAAAGCCACGAGCGACATTGTATGCATCATGGACGATTAGTCATATTTCACACTGGATGGAAACGAATGGCAAGGAAAACATTTTTTTGAAGGAAAAAAACACGTAGACGATAAAATAAAGTATGTGGAGCATTCAAAATTTCCTAAAAAAGTTTTATTGTGGCTTGCAATTAGTCAGCATGGAATGTCAGAACCAGTTTTTTTTTGAGTCCGGTTTGGCCGTCAATTCTGAAAGATATATTAATTTCTGCTTACCAAAAGTTGAAGAATTTATGAATAAGAAGCATAGAAACATAAATCCAATCTTCTGGCCCGACTTAGCATCAAGTCATTACGCCAAGAAGACAGTGGAAGCCATGGACACCCTTCAAATTCCATATGTATGTAAAGAAGAAAATCCACCCAATGCAGCTGGAATGGGACCAAATATTTTTTTACATTATACTAGTACAATGTATTATATTAAAAAAAATTTAAATAAAATTTTTGTTTTTGTTTAAAAGAACATTTTTTTTGTTGCGATTTCATTCCGCATTCATTAGTTCTGAAGTCTAGCTTTAATTTGAAAAAGTTTTGAGGAACTTTCAAATCTCTCATTTTGAGAAACACCATTTTTGGAACTCAACTGCTCCCAAGTTATTGTTCAATCAAAAAAATTAAAACATTGTCCTGTTCATATTAAAGTCCTCTATACATGAGCAAAACTTAATAATTTTTTTTTATGGATGGAACTTATTTGGGTTTTATATAATTATAAGTTTGAAATAGTTCAATAAATCATTCCAAAGGTCAAATACATATTTCATGATCCAGTGCTTATAGTCACCAAACTGAAATTTAATTCTCATTTCCACGTATAAAGTTATTTCTTGATTAGATGTATTTGACGGAATGGATCTCAATTGCTGAACATGTATATTCTTACTAGAGGGATCACTTAAACCGTCCAAAAAAACTTGGTTCATCGATATCATTACTGCTTGCATGACTAAAAGAAACATCTGACGAATTATCTGCTTTGAGTTCCAAATGTTCGGCCTTCGGGTGTAATTATGGAACTCAATTATAAGATGTTTGTAGCTGTTTCTATAGTTGGCACACACTTTGGTAGCACGGCGCTTTGTTTTGTTGTGAGTATGTATTCTCTTGAATTTACACTTACGATCTGCTCATACGTCCAACGAAACTTCGCCATTCCGAAGAGGTGATGTCAACTTTTTGTCCAACAACTCTGTCAACTTTTCAATCAAGTGTGGAGTTTTTATTTTTATTCTGAAAAGTATAAAACACAATTACTTCCGTAGACATAACTACGCGTTCTAAGTGATATATTCATAAATACTCAAAATCACCTATTAAAAATTGAGTCTTTAAGGGAAACAATTTGAATCTCAATGATACATTTTCATTAAAAATGCTTCGACAGATAACTATATCCAAAATTCGCTACGGAAAATGAATAGCGCTTGAATACAAGTCCCACCTTCATATTACAAAAGTATTAAACGTATACAAAGTGTATATTTTAGGTCGGATGACATCCTACTCAAGCATTTGTGGGTTATAATTTATTTTCCCTGCGACCTATATTTTTCGGGGAGTGTAACGAAATAGTCGTCATTTTTAAGCGTTTTAGTTAAACCAAATATAAACGACCCATAAATACTTCACTTATAGAGTGGCTGTAAATTTGCTGTCAAACCATGATTCCAATGTCATTCTTCAAAAATATTCTAAACAATTATAAAGATAAATATTTTTTTTCTTCCAAAACTTTAATAACTTTGCCACTAAATTAACAGGATAATGTTCTCTGCCAATAACTGAAATAACGTTGACGATCCAAACGGCAAACGCTACCATGGATAATGTTGCCAAGAAAAATTTCCTTGCAGTCTATCTGGCCAAACAGAAAGAACTCGGCAAACGTCAGAGAGAATACAAAAAGATCCTTTCCACTAAATTGAAAAGTCGCAAAGAGACCATAATCGAAGCCAGCTATCAAAATGCCATCGAACAGCTTAAGCTCGAAAAAGACGATCTCAGAGCGCAAATCTGGGTGGCCAATGGTCTGACACATGTTCGGGAAAATAAACGCTGTCTACGCAACATCAAATGTCATGTCCAATGTCAAGAGGGACTAGCCCATGATATTCGCAAACTTAAGGTTGCCGTTGGCAATTTGGAGCGTGAAATAAGTCGTGTGAACAAACAAGTTTACGATTTAAATCGTAAAACTGTCCCGGAGACGCAACATCAGGCCCATGTGGCAAAGGTTCGCATGAAAATGTCGATTTTAGAAAATCAATTGGAAGTGGGAGTACGGAGAGAATGTGGCTTTGCCGCTGCCAATGCTGAGTTAAGGGAGGAATTGATTAAAATCCTAAATCATCGCACCTTCTTCAATGACTCCTATACGAAACTGGTGCAGAAACTCAACAGTGACAAGAAATATTTGATCGATTTAATCGAATATGCTTTGGGTACTTTTGATAACTGCATCGACATCTTTGATAAAATTGATAATATCGGGAAAAGGGAAACCAGGGAACGAGACTTGCGCAAAGTCGAAATGCAGAGTATAATGCGGAAAATTGCAGCCGATTCGGATACTACAGAATTTATGGATACCAAAGGTAAGACTCGTGAGCTGGCCGATCTCCAGCCCAAGAAATATGCTCGCCGTGAAAAGTTCCGGCGAGACCATTCGAAGAAAATAAATTTGTACAACAAGATTCTGGAGAAAATCCAATTCTACACCCAGACACAAAATGTCGAAAAGGTCATTGAGAAATTCCAACAGCAAGAGAGTCTTTACTACTCCTACTTCAATTATGCCAACGAGTTAAGCTATCACATGACTCTCCTCACCAACTCGGTGAATCGTCTGTATAACGACATCGATTCTCTAAAGAAGTCCAATGTGAATAGTCTACAGGATCAGCAGGAAACCATAGAACGTCTGGAACAAACAGTGGCGGAGAAACAAAAGAAAAATGAAGAATTGCAGAAGGTGCGTGAAACCAATGATCAGCGTTTGGAAAGTCTTCTGCAGGGCATTGAGACACTCTTTCAAATGTCCCACTGTGATGCCACGCCCCTCATGGTATTGCTGGGTAATCATAGCCATGTAGATCTGGTAAATGTTCGTCGTTTTCTGAAGATACTGGAACGACGTATTTTCGATATCACCGCCAGTGTTTATGTTATGGAGCGTCGTGATGACTCCAAAGCAGCCGGTGATTATGTGGTTAAACAAATTGAAAAGATCTGTGAATGGCCCACAGAGCTTAACGACATCGTCCTTACCCAACAATGTCCCGAATGTGCCGAGGGGGAAGCCTTCAATATGGACGAAGCCGGCGGTGATGGAGGCGTTGCTGTGCACTCCATCGACGAAGCTAAAAAGTTACTGTACGAAAAGGTTAATCAGCCCGAAATGCAATATCGTTTGCATAGCATCAGTCAGTGTCGTTTACCGCGATCACGTATTTTGGCGGCCAAAAGGAATGCCTGAATGTCACCATAGACATGTGTTATGTATTTTATTTGGTATTTTGTTGTATATATCTGATATATCTGGAGTAAATAAATTGTTGGATTCCTGAAAAATTCTTTAAACGCTGCTGCATGAGGACAACAGGGAAAAACAATGAGACTTTAAAGCCTAGCATTGTTCACTGGTTGATATGGTACTAGTAACACCGATAATGCAATATGGAGGTATCGTCTAGTGGAAGGCTCTTCAGAAGTCCATACTCTGAAACATATTAGACCAGGTCCAACGATGTTCAAGTCTGTGCATCACAGGATGCTATTCTGCATTTGCTACCCCTGGTCATAATTAGTATATACTACGCCTAAGACGGATGTTGCAATGATCGAATGGCTGAGATATAACGTCCTAACATATTATCGGACAGTCAATCGTCCAATAAAACTCTGAACTGCAGAGCAAACGACCTAGCAAGGCTCGGACTACCGTACAGATACCAGTCACACTGTAAACCGTAGACATGCCTCTTGCAAACTCATACTGCCTGATAAAGTATATATACTAACAAGCAATAGGTGATATAATTAGTAGACTCTAATAAATGGGATACTCCAAACGAAACTTACATAAAGTTTGATGCAAATAAAAATATCGAAAAATAATAGAATAGAGTCGAAATATCAAACGCCATTTTCACATTTATTTCAATCCATCCGTACTTCCGTGGATTTCAATTTGTGCTTTAAATAAATTGGTTTACTCCAAACCTCAATTTAATATGTTGCCATTTAATTAAGCAAATTCAAGCCTCGAAAAATCGGTGGATTCAAACCAACGTAGAACGAACAAAACAAGTAATTTCATTCAACTAAATTCCCATCACTGCTGCGTTACACCAGAACTTTCTAAAGCATGAAATACCTTCCGTATAGAATGAATATAAGCTGCTGTACGCAAATCATTACACAGTTCATATTCATGGGCTGTCTCCTTAATACCACGTCCTGATGTTTCCATTACAGTCTGCAAACCGTAATCCACAATATCGGCTTCCGAAGTGCAATTGCATATTTGTTCCAATTTCTTATTGGGGCGTATTAGCGTCTAAACATATCGTATGTCATGAAATCGTACAAAAGGTTTTCAACGAAGATTGCAAATTCCACTTACCCCTCCTCCTTCAGCAGCACTCCGTCCCATGGACTCATTGATGGAATTGAATATCTCGTTAATTATGTGATCATCACGTTTAGTCGTCATTTTGCCGTACGACACGTGATTAATATTTTTCAAAAATTCAAAATAGGACACAGTCACACCGCCAGCATTACAATACAAGTCGGGTACTATGAGGACACCCATATTGCGTAAGATTTCATCAGCGGCCGGTGTAATGGGACCATTGGCTCCTTCCAAAATAACTTTCGCCTGAACTTTAGCGGCGTTATCGGCATTGAGCACTTTTTGTGTGGCACAGGGCATGAGGATGTCACATTTATCTGCCATTAGTGAGCCTTCTTTCACGGTAGCCTTGTCATAACCCTTGATGGTCTTGTTGTTGGCTATATATGAGATGAGATCCTATAAAAAAACTACACCAATATTATCTTTGAAAAGAGAAATATGTGCTGAATCCATTAAGGACTTTTATTTCAGTATAGAAAAAAATGTGCTCAATCCATTGATGACTTATTTCTGTATAGAATAAATGTGGTAGCACTTTTAAATTGAGCACTTTTTTTTTTATCAATAGAATAGAATTTGCTCAGCCGATTGAGGAATTTTGTTCGGTATAAAAACTAAACTCTGTACAGAAAAAAGTTCTGTGTAGGAAAAAAGACGATCAATCCTTTCATTGAACGATATCAGCACCTACTTACATTTGGATCTATACCATCCGGATTAACTAACGACACCTCCCTTTCTTCTACTCCAATCAACTTGGCACCAGCTTCCACAACAAATTTTGAAGCATGCGATCCCACATTACCAAAGCCTTGGACAATAACAGTTTTTCCTTTCCAACCAGTATCCAGCTTGGCCAAATCCATCCAATCCTTGTCATTTAGAAACACATCAGCTGCTTTGCAAACTCCACGGCCCGTTGCTGAGGTACGACCATTAATGCCGCCAGTATGAACCGGTTTACCGGTAACAATGGCCATAGCGTTTATATCATTGTGGCCTACATTCACAATTGCGAAAGGAAAAAAAAACTGTTTTAGAACGTTTTAGCTGGTTTACCGTTAGGAATTTACCAAATGTTTTTAAATATTGATCACATATCCAACTCATCTCACGTTCGCCGGTATTGACATCTGGAGCCGGCACATCAATACCGGGTCCAATCATATTGCGCCTCAACAATTCCATGGTGTAACGTCTGGTAATTTTTTGCAATTCATATGGAGAATATTTTTTGGGATCTATACGTACGCCTCCCTTGGCTCCGCCAAAGGGCACATTGACACAGGCACATTTGAAGGTCATCAAGTAGGCTAAACCTTTTACCTCATCCTCTTCCACATCCATTGCAAATCGTATTCCTAAAATAAATAAAACATGCGAGAATAGAATAATTTTAGAATTTCGGGAAATTGTAAACTCACCTCCTTTTAACGGTAATCTCTGTTTCATATGATGTGCCCTATAACCGGTAATTACTTCATATTCCGAGTTGGCATTGGTCATGGGAAAGTTTACTTCAATACAGGTCGATACATATCCCATAAATCTTAGCAGACCACTCACGCGAGCTTCCACAAGTTTGCTGTCCATTTTTGGATATTTCTTGGACAAATCATCAATAAGCGAGGACTCCATAACTTTGGCAGCTGCATGATAGTAATATTGAACCATGTGAGCAAAATTTGGATCCTTTTCGGTTGGAATACTTTTAAGATGTTGTGGAATCTCATGTTTGTTTCGCCGTAACTTAAGCAAATGGGTGTTCGAAGATATCATAGTCCGGAGTAATGCTTTTTTTGAGTTTATTTGATTGGCCAGGGCTGAGATCATTGTTTTTGTCGGTATTAGTTCGGAAATTCTCTGTGGGATTTTTAAAATATATTTTTGATTAGTGAACTTTTTATTGTGTCATTCGAAATTTGATTTGATTTGTTTTGAGTAAATATCATTTAAGTCATGGCAGTTTTGAAAACGTAGTTCTGATTTACCTCAGCTATTACCTGCCGATAATATCAGAAAACATTAATAACGCATAAGACTAGATGAAACAAAAACTGATAACGAAGAAATTGCTTACCGAAGGCCGCAGTGTAAATCCAACACTAAAGCTAGTAGCGTGACCAACAGTGCGACACCTGTGTCTATGGCATTGCGTGCTGTATCGGAATGATACCGACAGAGGAGGATTCGTAAATATCAATGAAAGAACATATAAATGTTAAGACGGCAATGTCAGGAAATTGAGGTCAATGGAATTTCAGGGTGGCTAAATCAGACCCACTTCAGAAATCCAAAATGACTCAACAAGTATTTTCATAACTTCACAGGAGAAGCCAAATACCGCTGTCAAATCAAAACACTCGTCTTGTTGCGTTGTTCAGGAATTTGCCTATTAAATTGTAAATTTTGGACATTAAAGTGTACAAATTTGCAGACATGTATTTTAGGCCATTTTACAAGAATCAATCAAAATCACGATTTTGGGTTTTTTGATGATTGGTCATTTTGGATTATAGTAGTTGCTGGGGTTTTTTCGGTTGCAGTTGTTCCTTAATTTAAAATTCATAGGGATACATCTTAAAATCCAACTCAGAAATTCTCTGTTGTTCTGGTTATACGTAATTGACCATAATAGCGACGAGTTAAGATAGATGAATCATTTGCAACACTCTGCTACACAGTCTCCACGTTGTCTTCAGTTTGCATATTTCGATGAACACCTCTTCCGCGACGGTCGGCAACTGAACTCAGTTGCTTAAAACGGCGGACTAAACTTATAATCATGGAAGATGTGGGGGCTGAAACGTCAGAAAACGTCGACGGTTTTTAATGCGTTGTTGTGTACCGTAAGTTTTAGTTTTCATTATCGAGGAGTTTAGTTATAATCTGCAAAAAGGGAGAAAAAAAAATATGTTAGAAATTAAAAAATACAGTACATCAGTTGGTCTGTAAAATTCTAAGAACATGTAAAATATGAATCTAACTTCTCGCCTACTGCCTACTGGTAAAACATCGTGTAGAAATGGATATTGTAACCTGTGGAGAGTGCGATGAGGATCCAAACACACTTACGCATTTATACGAAAGTGAGGGGCCCAGCACCATAAATCAATTTTTGGGCTCTGAGCAGACTTGTTATGCAAAATCCATATATATTTTTTGTATATTTGAAATATTTGAAGTGGACGTATACGTTTTTAGGTCTCCATGTACCCGAGCAGCCTTAATCATAATTTTTCTCAAAAGGGTCGCAAAATGTTTCTCACATTTTGGTCACGCCCTTTATACTACTATGTTGCCGATTCTCTGCAATATAGGAAGCGATCTCTCGGAAGCTTCACCACTCTAAGAAGCTTCAGACAGGATGTTGGCTTATCATGAAATGCCTCCAACATTCTGACGGTTAAAATATTTGCCATTTTAAATTTTTTCAACGTGGTCTTCATGTAAATGCTGCCCTTGCCAACTCCTTCAACATGGATCGACTTCGGCCTCTGCCCACATTTATATGTCAGCTTCAATTAGTTGTTACTGTTACGAAAGAGAACAAGAATTTTGTAAACAGTTATTCTTCTCCATCAATTTGTATTCTTCCACGGTACCTTTTGACGTCCTAGACATATTACATTGGTTTACTCTAATGCAGCCATTACACAAGACAGTGATTATTCGAAGAACTCAACACACACTTTTATTTACCAACTAGTTGACCCGGTAGACGCCATACCTACAAAAAATGTTGACTTAGCTGACCCCAGCCCGCGTTTCTGGATCCTCGCGTAGATGTAGATATAGCCTTATAAATGTATACAGACGAAAATAGATGTTTGCATTGAATCGACAATACATTTCTTAGAAAGAATCAAATTGGAACTTATTATTTTAAAAAAAAAAAAAATTTACTATGATTAAATGTCTTTTCTGCCGGAGCGAAAGTAAAAAGCGCCGTTGATTTACCGACTGTCGAGCATGACATTGGGAAAAACAGTGATAATCGACGTTTATTATTGACCTTGAGATTTATTAGTCGTCATTGCTAATTCAAGGCGAACTGTAAACTGGACACGATTGAAGTAGAACGTCAAGTCGGTTGAAATCAGTGGTAGCTTTGGAATCCGGTGCTTCAGCAGATTTTTAACAGCTAGTCTTGTTCCAGTACAAATTATTGGTTGGTTCAGGTTGCGTAACATGACTATTACCGATTCGACTTTTTTCCTCGAAAATCCGGTGAGTTAAGGACTTCAGTTCGATAGTTGACGACTTTATTTGGATATGTAATAGAATCGATCGACTGACATAAATACAATTGACCACCGATTTGAATTGATATCTGGCTATTAAATCTTCTTTTGACGTTGTGAATTGACAAAAATTAGGTGGAAACGAAATGAATGTCAATGTCTAAAAATTGCTGGGAAAATGGTAAGTCGGCCGACATTGTTTGCATTTCCTTCTGCATTACAGACATTGCAGAAATGTATGTATTGCTCAGAACCCAATTTTTTCTGATTCTTAAATAAATATCAACAGCAAATTGATGAAATAATTTGAGACATTTCAATATGTGATTGGCCTCAATTTGAGGAATCATGAAATAGATGACCTTATAATGTGTTTATTGACCTTTATGTAATTATTGAAATATATTATCGAAAAGAAAGACGGTACCGGTCAGTGGACTAATCATTTTAATTAGACATTGATATCCATTCACTGCTCGATTAATGACACAACACTGACTGATTTTATCATTAGAATATCCAAGGATATAAATTTCAATAAACTTGTGATCGGCATCCGCTGGGTGAATTTATACGATGGTGAATTACTAAGTTACTAAATTGGGTTATTGCTTCGACAATATTCGCTCCAAATGACGTAATTTGGAAGAAACTATTGTACTTTTGAATATTCTCCACGAAAGGCTGAAATTGAGGATCTCGTCCAGAAAGTTATAATGTCAATAGCTCTGGTGTCAGTGGACATTGTGGCAATATGAGCATAGCCCTGGCATTTTGAGTCGACATTTTAAGGCATTTCGATGGGGATTATTTGTTCTAGAGTCATAATGGATTGCGCTGGAAAAATGGCATTCGATTTTAGTGCAAAAGCTGACTACGCTTATCGTCAGTCTCATTTGCTTTCCGACTATATCGTAATATTGATGAGCGTGTAGTATACGGTGAATACTCCATGATGATCGTTACATAATTACGGCAGATATATCATTTTTTTTTATTAAGGACTGTCGTTATAGCTGTGTTTATCAGTGCTTATCATCCTACTTCTAAAGTTCATGCGATATCGAGGTTCAAATGTGAAAGTGCATGCACAGAAGTTAATAAAACATGTACAGGGTTTTCCAACATGAGATGTTATTTTGGTATACATAGACGTCCAATTTACTAGAAAAATTACTCCAAACTTTCTCAGCAGTAACTCGAAATCTTTCCATGGGGAATTCTCCGCAAATCATACTTTTTTTTATAAAGAGGAGTCTTGAGGAGTTTTACTTGACATATATAATATTTTCAAACTTGTAAAGTCGTCGGTATTACAATGCAATAGCCCATTTCAAAGCGATTGGACTTCTTCGAGTGTACAGATGCGAACAGTCGATGAGAATCGGTATCAGTGAACTTTCCTATTGGTGAAAGTCCACAAAGTATGGACGGTTCATGGTTGCAAATATAGAATAGAATGTAGTTTATGCAATCAAAACTTTCTGGACGTGTGATGTCAAAAAAGGCGACAACACTGACTGACTCATACGAGTATATCTCCATATTGAATTCCTCTGGAGTTATTTTTTGAGGGGTTATTAGGGAAAAAGATTTAAAGAAACCAAGGCGGCCACTTGTTTGATATTCTATTCAAAAAATAGTAGTCCAAATAAATTGTTATGCATCAAATTGAATTACATAAAAAAACGTCATGTATACAAATTGGTTGTTATTTTTCATCACATTTAAATTTCAAATCACTTTAAGGAGACATCAAAAGAAAGTTATTTAGTTTATGCAAATAAATTAATGATTAAATATAAGACTTTTGCCACAAATTTAATACAATAGAAATATATTATGATTAGTTGTGTTAACAGAGGGATAAACATTTAAATGAAGGTCAACGTCGACAATAAGACTGCGAAATAGAAAAGAAGTCTACCAGAAAATAAGTAAATACACACACTCATGAACGATAAGAATTTCCTGCGTATGGGAAAAATAAAAGGAAAGGTGAATAGAATTTACTTAATGACACCAAACAATAGATAATATCAGAATTCATTCATTCGGTGCCGGCGTATGGACGGACACGACAACCTGCTGAGCGCATATAAATAGTCACATGAATTTAAAGAGTTTCAGTGAAAACAAATAGTTTGAGAACAGCTTAACACCTGTGGAAGGAAAACTGTCTGACAATTCAAAATGTTTAAAATAACTCCTCTTTTGCTATCCTTTATGTTGGTGGTGGGCTACATCAAGTGCAGTCCCATTATACCACAAATAGGTGATGAGGAAGAAATGGTCGAAGTCATCTCCAATTCCCTGGATGGCTACAGACAGCCCTCCAAGGATGTTATCGATTTGAGTTTCTATGGTATGGCTATGTTTGGGGAACCGGATGTTAAGAACACCGCTCAGCTGGTGGCCAACTATACTGCGGAGACGTCTGAAGTGAATCCGGAGGAATTGGGCTCGTATTTGGAGGGAGACATTCTGGTACCCAAACAAGGCATAATCGTAAAAAATGGCCTAACCACCCAAAGTTCTCGCTGGCCCAAAGGTATTGTGCCCTATGAAATTCGCGGCAACTTCAATGCCCGCGATATGTCCATAATTGAAAATGCCATTGCTGAGTATCACAGTCGTACCTGTATACGTTTTGTGCCACGTACCTCGCAACAGGATTACGTTTCCATAGTGAGCGGTAATTCGGGTTGTTGGTCATCGGTGGGACGAGTTGGAGGCAAGCAGGAGGTGAATTTGCAGTCGCCCGGATGTTTGACTAAACCCGGCACAACCATTCATGAGTTGATGCATGCTTTGGGTTTCTTGCATGAGCAGAATCGAGAGGAGCGCGATTCATTTGTCAGCATTCAGTATGAGAATATACAATCTAGCGCTGCGTCCAATTTCGATAGAGCGTCGAGAACATTGGCATTCGGTGTACCCTACGATTATGGCAGTGTCATGCATTATTCGGCCAATGCGTTTTCGACAAATGGTAGACCAACCATCGTACCCTTGGTAAGTGAGATTGTTAAATAGCTTTTTGAAAAATGAAGACTCAAGAGGCGAAGTTAATACTTCGCAGACGTTATTTTAAAAGTTTCAGATAAAGTGCTATTGTATTCGTTTTGCACAACAATTTTAAGAGTTTCCTGACCAGGAACTCGAGATTACTTACTTATTTCCCTTAACATTCCACGAAGGAACAGGCGGGGAACTTCTATCGAATGCGTGAGCTCTGTGCGTATATAATTGTGTATACTCACTGACCGGGACCAACTGTTTAAAGCCGGCTCCGAACGGCTAATGATTTTCTAGAGAAGTTTGACATGGCTTAGAAATGACCCTCTTACTCGTAAAGCCGCCAGCATTTACGAGGTGGAAAACAGTCGCTGAAAAATGTTTGATGGTCTTACCCAGTTTTGCACCTGGGTCCCTTAGATTATGCCATTTCTGCAGCTATTGACCTCTTGTTGCAGATATTAAAAAATACATTAAAGAAATCTGGCACTGGGACATTAAAATAATGAACTGCGATATTGATAAGTTATAGCCTGGAATGGAGAGCATATCTTTGTTCTATGATACCCAAAAACCATAATTTAAAAATTTAATTTGCATAATAATAATGCAACACTCTTTTTTTCAATTTCAGCGCACCATGGGCAGTTCTAAAATGGGTCAACGTGACGGATTCTCAGGCATGGATGTCGAAAAGCTAAATAAAATGTACGACTGTGGTTATAATTCAGGTCCTGCACCGGCTCCTGCCCCATCTGGTGGCGCTGGGCCAGCTACAGGTGGTTCTGCCGTTGATAATACGATCGTCAGCAGCTTTGTTAATGGCATTATGACCGGTCTAGGTTTCGGAGACGATCCTTCAGCTTAGATATGAGCATAGTTTAATAAGAGTATGAAAATGACATGACACCTACGAAAGCAATCTGTATTTTAGGATAAGACAAACGAGGCCTTTAGTAATTTAAGAAACTATTTAGCCAAAGATAAATTGTAAGATCACAAATAAAAGTTATTTTTTGTATATGCATTTAAAGCGATGGAGGTTTTATTTCGAACACACCATTTTTTACTGGGTGGGCCACCCACCACACAAGTTTTTTTATTTATTCTTTTAAAAGTAAATGAATTGAATACAAATCATTTTTTTTTTTGCATATAGCGACGTAAAAGTGAAAAGCGACGAAGTCCATTTTGGCTAAATTTAAGTAAGTCGATATGTAAATAAATATGGAACGATACACGCTTCAACAACCCATTGAAATTATTAAAATTCAATACAATAATGGTGAAAATCAGTTCAGTCACAGTTCGCAAAACTAAAAATTTTCCGGACCGTGTTATCTCTCGAAGTGGTGACACCTTGCGACTTCTTCCTTTGGGACCACGTGAAAAATCAGCTTTACGCCAACCGCTTGTGAGGCTATCGACGACCTAGGGCAGCCACTTGGCGATTTGGTTATGAACAATTTCATGAAAAGGATATGGTCCTGTAAGAGCGGTCGTGGTGGCCATTTGGCTGATGTCTTTATTATGAAATAAACATCCGATCGTTTGTATCAAAAAATTTCATTTTTCTTTGAATACCAAAATAACACCTCTTGTTGGAGAACACTTTATATGTATTTATAAAATACAGAAATTATTATGCCTCTGCTGTAAAATTTGAAATATTGGATTTATGGGTCAAACATTTTCATTATCTGTAGAGCATGTTTCATTTCAGGCACGCAATATTTGCCTTAAGGCCCTGAATTGTTCGCATAACATCGACCGTTTAATGTGCCTCACACAGTAACGGCCTCAAATCGTACGAGACGGGTGACTTATTTAGGCTATAAGATACTGGTTAAAATCACTTACGATTAAAAAAGAAACCACTTGACGGACCAACCGCCAACCGTTACATTTATCTATTAACAAAATAAACTTACCCTATAGCTCGCCAACAGCTGTGGATGCAAAAGCCCACATAATGTCATATTTGGTGTAATTCGTTGAATGTTAACGATCTTCCATGAACTTGGGATTAATTGAAATCCAATTCAGTTCTGAGTTCTGTAATACATTTTAGAAACTATACAATAAGTACACCACTACTTTGTAGATTAACTTACCTTCTTTTCGATTTTCTTTTGCAGTCTTCTTTCTGTTTTTCATTCGGTCCTTAGTCTCTCTTAATATCCATATCAATGTGTTTTTTTTTGGAATGAATTTAATCACTGCACTCTGGTTGCGATATGAAACTCTGATTAGTTGACACTGCTGATGTCGATCAGCTGTTGCAGGTTTTTTTTTTAGTAACTTGCACTTTCATTGTTGACATTCACAATATACCGATGACATGCAGTGTTGCCATATAATGCAATAATGTATGTGGTGTGAACAACATCCACTGCAGTGATGCAATTTTGTAAATGGTACCATGCCTGAGATCCCTGCAAAACTTGCAAGCCTTTGTAGAATGATGATTCAAAATAACACCTCTTGTTGGAAAACCCTTTATATTGAACACTAAACCACATAATCCGTTCATTGTCAAATGGTCGGTTGACCGGACGACGCACTATAGAGAAAATTCGTTCTTCAGCCGGACTGTTCGTATGTGGAATTATCGTCCTGCCAGTGTTTTCTTGCCTGCTATGACATTATCAAATTCAATGTAAGAAGACATGCAAATCCTTTATTTTACGAACTGTAGACTCACGGACCGAGCCCTACTATTTCAAAGTCGGCACCAAACGGCTAATGTTTTTTCTATAGATGTTTTACATGGCTTGGAGATTAATCAGTTAGTTCCAAAGTCACCAGAGCAAACGCCATTCGAAAAAAGTTTGATTAACCCGATTAATATGATGACTTTCCACCCAGGTTGCCTGTTCGATGATTGTTGGCAAAGGGAGTAGAGATGCAAGAGGGGTAGCAAAACAGTCACGAAATGGAAATTTGGGGAAATTTAAAATATTTTTGCCATTTGTATTGTTTTTAAACATTCATCTTGACTTTGGGAAGTGGTTTCAAAAGAAAAAGTCATCGTGTAAATTGGGACATTGTTATGAAGAGGTGACACACTACACAAGGGCCACCCAAATTATTTGCTCCCGAAATAATTTGCTACACCCAATAATTTTCTTTTTTGTTTAAATTATTTTTAACAAATATTTTTATTTATTTAATTTATGCAAATTTTGTTGAGCATTTTTCATTTTCTTACTTAATTTTCCTTATGACTTACAATTATTTATTAATAATTAAAATTTCATTTTAAATATAATATAAGTATGTATATATATTTGTGTTTTCACTTCATTTCATTTTTTCTGTATATATATTCAATAATTATTGTGGTTTTTGTGTTTTGTATTTTTACACCTACTTAAAGATATTTATAGATTTGTTTCTGTTTTACAACTAATTTAAACAATTACTAAGACAAACTTTTTTAAATTTTTTCTGGGGGTATACGTTTTTTCAGTGTGTTTGTTTTATTTTGTAATGCAAAGATTTCCATTGTTTTACAAAGTTGGGTGATTATTTATTATTTATTTGTTTAATTAATTATATTTTATATATTTCTGTATTCTTGTTTTTTTTTTGTTGGTTTTGTTTAATAAAACTCTCGAGTCTCGCGGAAGCACTCATGCACTGAGAAATTAGTTTAAATTAAGAACAAATAAAAAAAAATAATAAGAACAAACAAAAAATATTTAAAATAATATGACAAAAAAAAACACTATAAAGAACTTGAAGTCTAAGACACTTAAAGAAAAGGAAGTTTATGTTTCTGTTTATTTAAAATATATAAAATTAAAATATGTTTTTGCAGCAGAGACAATGTATTTACAAAAGAAACAATTTAAATTTTTAAAGATTTGTTTTCATATGAATTTAGTTTTTTTGTTTGTATTTCATTTTTTTTTAATATCACTTAACTTTGGATGCTCAATTGTTTTTGTGTTGATTGGATTTTTGTGTGGTTTGTTTTTGTTTTTTGTATGGCATTTTAATAATTTATTTTTAAATAAAAGTTCGCAATTTCTTTTTCTTCGTCTTGAATGTTTTCAATTTGAAATTGCACAATTGAATGTTTGAGCTTTTTGTTTGTTTGTATAAAAAAAAAACTTAATAAATTAACGAGAACATTGCGTTTTGTTTTTCTTTTTGTTATTATGGTTTAAATATATTTATGTAAGAAATATAATAATAATAAAAAAATGTTGATTAAAACTAATTAATTTCAAATTAATTATTTTTAGGTTTTTATTAAAAAAATAAAAATAAAATAAAACTAATATTATTACAAAAAAAAAACCTTTTTTAATTTTCTAACAAGCCACTATTATTGTTTGATGGTTTTTTTTTATTTATTTAGTTTTTTCTCGATTTAAATAAAATAAAAATTAACTTTATAATTGTGTTTTTGTTTCTTATAAAAAAGAAGAAGAACTTATGAAATTACATCACGTTTCCAATGAAGTTTTTGTTTTGTTTTTTTTTTCTATTTAATAATTAAAAATAATAATTGTGTTTATTTTTTCAATTTGTTTTGCTTTTAAACCAATTCAAATTCTGAGTAAAAAAAAAAAACTATGGTTTACATTGGAAGGGGTGGGTGAGTTGTGCGTCGAATTTACATTAAAAGTGTTACAAACAGTTTTTTTTATTTTATTTTTTAAATTGTTTTTAAGCACATTTGGAAGAATCCACCACAATTTTTCAGTTTTTCTTTGTTTTCTGGTTTCAGCATTATGTTTTTTTCTTTAAAAGAATATAAAGGGAGCGGGGATTTTTCTGGTGTATTCAATCGTCGTCCTTCTTTTCTGTTTTGAGGTCATATTTAGCACACAATTCTTCAGGTGAACAACTGTAAAGAGGAAAAAATAGAATTTAGTTAGTTCAATGAAAAATGATTTTTATTAAAAGTCTAAAAATAGTTTCTCTAGCTAAAACAATCTGGCATATAAAATACAACACTGTCGGTGTAACTGAATTTATAGGGTTTCTAGAATTTTTGCTAGCTAGAATTTTTTTTGCATAGTTTCATTTCATTGATGTGTTTATTGTTACAAAATATCAATTGGATTTACATTCCTCAGCTACCGATGATGGATTATCCGTACGAATGTCGTCGTCAGAAACAAATTTTAGATTGACTAAGAAATTCTCTAAGAAATACTTGTAGAATCTCCATGAGAATACTTGAATCTGACTAAGAAAAGTTGACTAAGAAATTCTCTGAGAAATAATTCGAGAATCTCTGTGAAAATACTTGAATCTGTCAGCCTTAAAAGAACAGCTTTGGTTACTCATTGCGAGGTATGGAACAAACTTATGTGGAGATTCAGATTCTCTAAGAAATACTTGCAGTACATTCATATGCGGTCGATATTAGTCTAAGCTATCAAAAACATAGTATGATTTTACTTAATGATAAACAATTAACCAGTGGTTACTTTTATCCCACAAAACTGTGGTTAACTTTCGAGTTAAAAAGTAACCATGAATGATTACGTTTATGATTATAAATGGGCTGAAGAAAATGATTTCCAAAAAGCCTAAACTTTGAGAAATGATATTTAACTTTTCTCTCTCTCTAAAAACCGCGATAGCACTTAACCTCTGGTTAAAAATTAACCCAGAATGATTACGATCTAAGGTTTTAGAAAACCAACAATCTTAAGTTTTCCATTGGCTAAAAAAGAGAGAACATTTAAAACCACAGGGTTAAACTCTCCGTGAATTATGAAAACCATTATTTAACTTCGAGTTGAAAAGGAACCAGTAATGGATTATGTGCATATGGAGGCCCTTTTAGACAGCCTATTGTTAGGTTATGTTAGCATTAGAAATTTGAATTTCCACTATTAATGTCAATTTGAAAAAAAAAACTCTGCGGAAATTACGAAAACCAGTAGTAATCGAGAATGATTATGTTCATATGCTGGAGATTGTTGACTATCTATTGTTAGGTCATGTTGGCATTGGCATCAGTTTGAAGGTTGCCTGTGCATTTTCGTGATTACTTCAATCACATTAGAGCGATATTTAAATTGTAATTTCTAATCCGGCTAACTGGAGTTAACCAAAGTTATAAGCAGAGAAGCTGAGTTTAATTTTGTTAAGCCAACGAATATGAATTCAAGAGATGCTAGTTTATTTTAATATATCAGTAAATTAAACAGATTTTTAATCACAATGGCGTCGATGAACGCCTTATAAACGCTAATGTCAATGTAGCCTAACTGAAGTTTAGTACATCAATTTATACATGTTAAGAGAAATACTGAACTTAACGTGATTCTTTGGATTAAAATTCCTAACCATGCGACTGTAAATATTTTAAACAATAAAAAAGGAACACTTACCCAATAAGATTTTGTAGATCGCATACAAAACGATAAACGTAACGTTTACCCGCTGTTTTATGTATGATATTCTTGTCGTAATAGTAACGTAGGCCTCTGCTCAGCTTTTCATAATTCATTTTTGGTTTGTTTTTGCGAATACCCCAACGACGGGCAACCTAAAACAACAAGAAAAAGAAAACTGTTAATACAACGTCTCTGAAACTCTGCGGTTAATAAACTTACCTCATCGGGATCGGTTAACTTGAATTCCCAGCCATCGCCGGTCCATGATATAAAGCCCTGGCATGTTTTATCCATTAACAGCTCCAGCAGAAATTGCCACAACTGTATGGGACCCGAGCCCTGGAAACATGGCACACCACCCTGACTGGGATAACCGCCCAATAGCGCCTTATCCAAACACATGGACGACAAGTAGGCCGCCGGATGTTGACTGCCATGATGTGGTCCCCACTGGTCAGCCTGCGAGCCCATGCCGGGAAATTGCGGTGTATCATAGCCGGTGAATTCCGGTGAATAGGCTTCGTGAAATCTTGAACGGCCATAGGCATTATATTTCTGTTCCACATTCAGACCATAGAAATCAGCTGGACTGCCGTCCAAATAACTGGATTGTCCTTGATGATCCTGCGACGACATGGTGCTGTGATAATCGCTGTCATCATAGCCGGCAGCAGCAGCGGCTGCCACAGCATTGGCATTGACCAAATGTGACAAACCGAATGAGAGATCAGTGGGATCATTGGCATTGTTGGCGTTTGTGCCGAGATTGCCATAGGCCGACTGGGTGCCGGGCTCCTCTTTCATTTGGTGTTGACTGTAGAAGGCAGCCACCGCTGGATTTCGCATGGCCATTTGCATGTAGTTGAGATTGGCACCATTGTTATTATTGTTGTTGTTGTTATTATTATTACTATTAGCACTGTTGGGCGAAAGACTGTTGGTGTTGTTGGAGGAGGCGGCGGCGGCGGCAACGGCTGCAGATGTTGCTGCGCCGGCTGTGGCATTTTGTGATTGAGCGGGTGGCAGCATTGATGAGTTATTGGTAGCATTTTGTTGCTGTGGTGGCGGGCTATTATTGCGATCGTGCGACGATGGATAACCTACAATGAGAGCACAAATCGAAAGAGTAGGAATGAGTAGTGTTTTTAAAAGGCTAGTAAAAATTCAGAAATAATTTAAAAAAAAAAATAGTAACAGGTTGTTTTATTGGCTATAGAGAGATGACATCAATAATATCGGCTTGGAAATATAATTTTCAATTAGAGAAATATAATTTTCAATTAGAGAACAATTAGGTCAGAAAAAGTAGATCTTTAAAATTTCAATTTATATTAAGAATTTAAAACAACTATTTTTTTTTTTAAATAAAATTAACAGGATTTGTCAATTGAAAATTTATTTAAAAAAAAACTAAATAAAAATTCAATATTGATCAATTCGTTTAAAAGAAATATAAACTTTTTTGACGTCGATAAAATCGGTGGTATATTTTTTGGGAATTATGATTTACTGATGTTAAAGTGCTAAATTTTCAAAGGGCTTTTCATTAAAGTCAATTTTTTATTTTGTAATACAAATGATTCGTTACTCGGTTTTCTTTGTTAACCACAACTTAAGTTAATATTTTCACAGAAGCAGCAATTTTAAAAATTATTTGTTATCGCTCTCATGAGAAGTTTACTATTTAAATTACGTTATTATTCGTAAAACCCACAGAGATAAACTAAAAACAAAATTTAGGAAACAAATTTAATAGAATTTGGCTGATGTTTCAATTTGCTAAACTTAAAAAGGTTTGAAGTAGAGAAATCGTGTACAAATATGTAAACCTAAGAAAATATGAAGTCGATTTAAAAAAAAAATTTATTCGTTCATTACAAATCGTCAATGTTGAAAGCGTTATCAAATGGGTTACAGACATTATTGTATCGACAAATGGAACACAATCCTAAACGAATAAGCTCTCATCATTGATAAAAAATCCATTCAATTTTGACAATTTGCAAGGAACGAACAAATTCGTTTAATGGAAACAGACAGTTATTCCCAATACTTTCCACAATGTCATAACCGCAACGAATGTTCTTGTATTTATTTTGAGGAAATTCAAAGTGGAGTGTTGATCGATTTTTTATAAAAAAAAAGTAGATAGGTTTTGATGAATTGAACAACATCAACGATAAATAAACCATTTTCTTGGTTTGGTTGGAAATTGGAACATGTATTCACAAACAAATTTTAATTTTATTGTATTTTTGTAATTTTAATTTTGTTTGGACAAAAAGCGATAAAAAAAGTTGTTTGAAGATTTTTTACAATTGTTTCCCTGTGTGTTTTCAATAAATATGTTCTTTTTATGATTTTTTAATTTTAAATTGAAATGTTATTCTGTCACTTTTGAATTTTCTTTGAAATTTCCAAATTGTAATTCGCGTTCTAACTACAAATGTTCAAATCCAGAAAAATTCAAAACTGTCTAATTTGCAATTAATAATATGATATATTTTTGATTTTTAAATATTTCTATAAATATTGATTTTAACTTTTTTTTTGTCTTTTACTTTATCGTTTTTTTTTTATCTCCTTTTGAAATATTTGCGTAAATCTTTTCATTTGGCAAGTGTTTTGTCTATTTGCTAGCTCTCTTGCTCCCATTCGCAGCATCGCCGTTAGCTAATCGAAAGGAAATCACCATTTTCCCACCCGTTTTTCACATAAAAGGCGGTCCAAAGCAGAACCCCACCCCCCACCGCCCCATAACACCACCACACGAAATGTAACCCCTTCACTGATGGTGGTGGTGGTGGCCGTGTGATGTTGCTGTGCTGGGCAAACATCATCATGCGCATAAAGCGATGATGATTTGATAGCATTCGAAAACCAATCAAAATCCAATGGATTACCAACACCAGCAAAATCGCAGGCACACATTTTACAAGCGTACATATCAGCGCACTCATAGATACAAATGAGAGATACCCACAGTAGCCAACATACACACGCACACAGGCACTCATTCAATGCGCACCATGTGTGTTTGTGTGTGAGAGAGAAAGAGAGAAGAAACGAAAAACTTGAAGCGAAATCTAGACAAGAAAACTTGAAAACTTGGGAGAGTTCGTTTGTATTAGAGTGGATGGATGGATGGATGCTCGCTCGCATTGTCTTGTGTCTGCGAGAGATGTGAATGAGAAAATACAAAACCTGTTGCTTGCGCTGAGGAAAAGAGGAGGGAGACGTGCTGGCTACCCCTAATAAATCGCTGTGTGAATGGGGGGGGGGGGGGGGGGTTGCCCTGACTTTATTGTAATTTTTTTTGGCGAAAAACTAAAAAACCGCATGACAGTTATGGTGATTTTGTTGTTGTTGTTGTTGTCATTGTGGCCGAAGAGTTAAAACAACTGCTGCGCAGATTTATAACTCTGAAATCGCTATAGAGACTTTTATTTAATTTTTTCACTTTGTCCACTCGATTTATTTTCCGGTTATGATGACATGAAAGTGGGGAGGGGAGATTTTTCGGTTTTGTGTGTTACTCCTCCCCTTTTTGTATGTCTGCTAGATGCTGAGATGCTTTATGAGCTACTTTCAGTTTGATTAGATTGAGATGTTGTTGTTGTTGTTGCAATGGTTGATTGGATTTTCTTGAATAACCCTCTCACGAATCGTACCGAGAGTGTTTGTTGTGAGGTCGAGCTAATTCCCAACAACTTGTTGAGTTTTCATTCATTTCAATGGATTTCTCCCCGTTATGGCCTGCAGTTATTTGCAGGGTGTGTGTGTGTAATGTTTCTGGTATTATTTGCTGGCGTTAAACACGATGGGGGGGAGGTGGCTCGTTCGTTCGGTTGATGACATTCAAAGGATTTTCAATTACAGTTACAATTTAATTAAAAAGCATTTAACACCCCTTTAACAAACAAACAAACAACATCGAATGACAACAAGGACAGCAAAGGAGTTATTTATATAAGGACTGTCCGGTTGAAAACTATAAAGTGTCCCAAAGATCACGTAAGATTTTAAGTCACCCACACGATTTCAATAGAAATCTGGGAATCAAAATAGATATGTGTACAAATTAGGCGAAATTTACATTTTTCATAAACAAAATAAATGGTAGATGCAACTATTTTACTGTCAACAATATACAAATCCCGATTAATTGAAGAAGAAATGTGTTCACTTGGAACTTTTCGTTCACTTTTCATTTATATATTGAAAATTTGTTTACGATCTTTTGTCAAATGTTTCGCTACCGGAAATAAGGTGAATGAACCGAAGACGATTTCGCTTACTTTTCGCAAATCACAATTTAAATCATCAATTCTGTTGGGTAAATTTATTTATAATAACAGTTATTATCGATCGACCTACATGGTTCTGTGCTAATAGTTTTAGTTTTAATAGTTTTAAATTCGAAGCCACGATTTTAGACAATAATTACCACAAGCAAATTTTTAAAAAAAAATATAACAACCAAATTTATATAAAATATCAGTAAACAAATCAATTATCACAAGCAAATTTATAGAAAATATCAGATGTCACAGCGAAATTTATATAAAATATAAATTGTTAAAAAAAAATCGCTAGTGGAAAATTTATTAATTTTAATTGTAATAGTTGCCACAACCAAATTTATATAAAATTTCAGTAAACAAATCAATTATAATAATAATTATCACAAGCAAATTTATAGAAAATATCTGTACAAATATCAGAGATGTCACAACAAAATTTATACAAAATATCTGTACAAATATCAGAGATATCACAACGAAATTTATATTAAATATCAATTTTCACAACGAAATTTATATTAAATATCAATTGTTTAAAAAAAAATCGCTAGTGGAAAATGTATTAATTTTAATAGTTGCCACAACCAAATTTATATAAAATTTCAGTAAACAAATCAAATTTATAGAAAATATCAGATGTCACAACAAAATTTATACAAAATATCTGTACAAATATCAGAGATATCACAACGAAATTTATATTAAATATCAATTGTCACACCGAAATTTATATTAAATATCAGTTGTTTTATTCAAAAAATAGTGGAAAACCTTTTCAATTTGTAAACAAAAGAGAAATTCGGTTGTTGTAAAATTTAGTGTATTTTATTTATGACCATAACCCCTTTAGTCCTTTACTTCCTAAAATACTCAATTATCCATTGAATATACTTCGAGTGACAGAAAAACTTAGATGGAGCAAGACAACCCGAATCGAGAAGAATTTCGAGGCTTTAGATTGTTTTCCTCCATCTATTTTGGGAAAATTTAGAATGACGCTCTGTCTAAGGGTGTGTTCTCCTTGACAAGTTTCTCTTCTCTCAAAGTTTGGCCATATCTTTTCCCATATTATATTTCTCCTCGGAACAGCCTTTACATACATTTGTGGTTTAACTATGGCGGTGTGTGTTCACACTTGAAATCGAGAACCTTTGAGCTGATTTGCTTCAACACTTTGCCTTAAACGACTTGTATGGTTGGTTTCATTAAAATCTGTGGGTGTTTTTTTCTTTCTTTTTTTCATATTTTATTTAAATGTTTGGGGGATGGTGTTGATGTGATAATTATTTATTTGCTTGGTGTAAATAATCTACATAGACGACGGTGTGTCTGTGTGCGTTTGCTTGCCTTAAAATGTATTTTAATTTATATCGTGTGAATGTAATTAAAACAAGTCGTATGACCCACCCGGCTCCCATTTCCAGCAGGCAACAAGCAAACAAAAATAAACATTTCATCTGTACTTGGTAATTATATCATTTTCTTGGTGTTGTGGTAAATATTTAGTCGGTGTGAATTTGCCATGTAAATAATTTAAAATTTCAATAAAAAAAAACCTACCAGCGATAGACACCATAATTAAAATAGGATTGGCCAAAATAAAAAGACGATGTGAGAAACAAATCCAAGGGTGGCGAATTTTTTCCAGTCTAAGAGGTTAACGATTAAAAAGTAGAATTTATAATTTTAAAAAATATGAAACGTTTGTTTTCTACTACAGTCAATTATTTTCGAATTTATTTAACATGAAACTGCTTCAGGGACTTTTTAGATTTTGGCTTTTTCGCATTGAGTGGACTTTGCCGCTAGATTGGTTACGGTTCGACTTTAGCTAAAAAATACACAGATTTTGCTTTCTTTGTCAGAGTTTCGCCTGTCTTCATTTTGTAGGCACCTGATGTTGTTTATAGAATAATTCTGCTGTTGGACATCAACAATTTTTCCCCGTTCAAATTTAAATATCTTTTTATTTATTGACCACATTTTAGAGACTTTCTGGCACTTTACCATGAAAAACAAGTCAAACATCGGGAAATACTAATAAATTTAAATAAATATATATTGTACAGCCGATAAGATATAGCTGAGTTAAATCACGATGAAAACAATCACTTTACCATTTGACAAAGCTTCGCTGTCTATTCCTTAAAAGAATATTAAGAAAATTAAGGACGAACACAGCATTGAAAAGGAGGTTTTTCTCAAATAGACAGACTCTTTGCTGTCTCCGCAAAAGCAGAAAGAATTATTGAATATAACTGAAACTCAGAAAGGCTTGGTTGCGATTAAAAATATGCAAGATCAGATTAAATCGAAGCTAACCAAGAAATGAAAGCCGAGACATAGTTCTAGGTCGCTGAAAATGATGATAGACAAATTCACATGCAGAAAGGGTAACAATAACGTAATGTTGAACACCGCTGACATTCTACATTACTTGGTTGCCATAAAGTAAGCAAAGATCAGTAAATGTTAAGAAAACTCCATCGTGCTGTCAGTTCAGAAATGAAGAACAGTCGCCACTTGTTGCAATGATCCGCTAACAAATAGGAAGTCCTGTGTTCAAATATCGATTAATTTCGCACGAAACAACCGCTCTTTTCTAGGCATTTTTTTGTAAAAGAACACAATATGTTCGCTTTATCGAAAAAAGCTATTTTCAATATACAACAAATTCCAATACCTGTTCCATTTAGAAATAAGACCTAATTGGAGTCACGACATGTGTTTCTTAGGGGGAGTACAAATAAATTGCTAAACCGCCCGCATCACTGACAAAGTATTTTATAGTCGCAGAATCCTTTCTTTTCCACGAAAAGAAAAACTCAGCTCAGGACTCCTCTTACTCCCCCCACAAACATGTGTCCATTGTACGACAATTTCCAATAGGTCAAGTAACAGCGAAAAAAATGAAAAACTTCAAAAAAAGAAACGACTTAAAAAAAAAAAAAAATACGCTGACAAGTGGAACGCCTGTGATGTTGTCCAACTTATCAGACATATGGTGTTGCACCAGCCAGACAAGTCAAGTCCGCAGACATTCAACAATTTGCAGCACTTTAAAACACACACACACACATCCGTGGCAACTAACCCTTAATAAGGTGTATGCCCATTTTTTTTTATAAATATTTCTTTTTTCTTTGGCTGTTTTTTTGGTTTTCAAAATTTACCTTGACTAAAAAAATTCGCATCAATATCGGTGTACAGATGTCCCGTTGAGGCCGTGTAATCACCCACATACGGTATCGAGTCGTTGAAATAATTGATGCCCAGCGAAGCGGCCGTGGCCGCACTGCCAATGCCCGTTAGGAACGGACCAGCCGCTGAATTGGACGACGACGAGGAGTTGGACGAGGCCGCCAGGGAATTTACTAAAGAGGCGGCAACGGCCGAACTCGAGGAGGTGGTGGACGTGGAGGAGGTGGTGGCAACGGCAGAGGCGGAATTCGCATGTGAGTGGGCGGATGAGGTGGTTGAGGATGTTGTGCAGGATATTGATGAGGTTATGGACGAATTATTGGAGGCTATGGAGGAGGCGGCACTGCCTGTACTGCCGCCGGATAAACGTTGCTGAGGGGCATGATGCTGTGCTTGTTGTTGCTGTTGGGTCGACGGCGGCGGCGGCTGATTGTGTTGCAGATGCGTATGGTGCGGGTGGTGATGTTGTTGCTGCTGCTGCTGATGATGCAGTTGATGATTATGCTGGTGGTGGTGAGGTTGATGTTGCTGCTGGTTGTGAGTATGCTGATGTTGATGATGCTGTTGGCTTTGTTGTGTCGCCACCGGCGGCGGTGGCGGACTATTGTACAGATTGTGGTGGTAGGGTGATAAATTCGAACTTTGTTGCTGCTGCTGCTGCTGCTGTTGATGATGCTGCAATTGTTGCTGTTGCACAGCCGCCGTTACCGCTGCGGTCGACGCCGTATATTGCGGTGAATGTTGTTGCTGGGCAATGGCCGCCGCTGCCGCCTGGGCATGATGTTGCTGCGGCAAATGATATTGCTCATAACTATTGTACGATTGTAGAACCATATTCGCTGCGGCCAGTTTGTCGCTGGCGTCACTGCTGCTGCTGCTGCTGCTGCTGCAATTCAAATAATTGAAATTCTGCAAGGAGTGACAATTGTTGTTAAGATTATATTCCGTTTTGATGATGTGGGGACTTTGACGGGCGGCCGCAATCAATTTGCTGGGTGATGTGGACAATGTTAATGCTTCGTGGGCGGCTGGTGTTGTGGGTGTTGTCAAAATGGTAGAACCAACTAAAAACGCAGAGGGCGGCATTGCTCCGAGTTTACTGGGCAGACAGTAGCACAACAACACAAGTTCACAAAAATATTTTCAAAGGAATTCAGCTTGTTGGCGTAGTTGACGAAGTCGGCGCTACTGATAAACGTCATTGACTTTTGTGGATAAAATGCTAGGAAACACAACACGATGGTTTGAATATTTACGTTTTTCTTTGTTGTTGTTGTTAAAATGCACACTCTGATTTGATTTGAATGACTGTGTTAATATTCTTCTTTGGTTTTTGAGCACAGGCAAAATTATGGGGGAAGCTGTGGGCTCTTGAGTCTGTTAAGTGGTGGTCAGATCCAAGGGTATTTTAATTAAAATTCTTTGCTGTCACTTGTCACTTGCTGGGGGGGGAGGGTATTTATATTGAAATCATTTCCGATTTCCTTTCGCAGTTTGCTTTTTCCAACTGCTGATAGCACCAGTCATGCTGGTAGTACTTGCAATAAGAGTTTCACTTAAAATATTGCTGGGAATTTCAAATCACTAGGGGTATTTTGTTGTTGGTTTTTTTTTTTGAATTTATGTTTTGTCAATTGTCATGTTATGTCGTTGTGTTCTTCAACAATAAATTTTGCACACAATCACTTTGATTTGAATTCCAAAAACAATAAAATCATAAATTGTGTTTAAATGCGGGCGGAGTTTAATAAAACAGCAATTCGAGGATTTAAATAAGTTTTGGCGATTTTTACATTTCAGCACTTTACTTTAAGTACATGCATTTTTTAAGGTTTTTTTTTTTGAACAAATGAAAAAATCTTTTTTTTTTTTTTAAATTTCACTTGTTAAATTTTTTTTTTTCTTATTTTGTTTAACTAAATATGTGTGTTAGTGAATAACATTAAACATCCATTGGATAAACTTTCATACACAAATTGTTTGCTGGGTTGTTATTTAAGATCATAGCCACACAACACTAAATGATGTTGGGTGATTTCAAATGTATAGCAACGTTGTTGAATTAAGTGCGCTGAGTATGTTAAGCGAGTGACGCGCGTATATCCGTCCGTACCTCTTGCACCTTTGACATCCGTTTATGAACTGAACTCACAACTAACCAATGTTTGAAGTTGTTTTTCTTTTTTTTTGTTTCTTTCGTCTTTCTTGTATGCTGCTGCTGTTGTTTTATTTTTTGCCACTCACACACGCACACAGACTCGTCGCACACGATCGCCTACATTATTCCCCTTGATTCATTCATACATCCCAGGCTGGCTGGCTGGCACTCATTGGCGGTGGTAGTGGTGGTTATTATCTGTGAGAGTTGTTTAGATAATTCTGTTAGGCCGTGTGAGAGGCGACAAACGCGAGTGTTGAGGAATGAGCAGCGGTGGTAAAGTGTAGGTAGTGTACATGCATGTATGTGGTGGCATGTTGTTGGAGTCTCCCCTTCATGCAGTGTAGTCGACAGCCAAGTGTCGGTACCCGAGTGTGTGTGTGTGTGTGTGTATCTCAGAGTATCGTTATTTCATTTGATTTGTGTTTGGTACACCATTCCGCCGTCGCATCTGGTGCGAGTGCTCACAGCTCTTACGACTTCTTGCAGCTCTTGTGAATATGTGTACATTTGATGTATGCGGGGACTCGTCACTATTCGTTGCTCCACGTTCGGTATTTTTCTCCAGTGTGTGTGTGTGTGTTTTTTGTTCATTCTTTGGTTTTTAGAATATAAATTTACTCTGCCGCTGGTACAATGAAATACTTAGTTGCCGCGGCTAACTAAACAAATCTACGGTCTACGGTCTATTGTTTTTTTTGTTTTATTTTTATTCTGCGTCTCCACTATTATTTATCACAAAATATGCAAATTTTTTTGTTGTGTTCGTTGATCGTTTTAATTTGTTTTTGGAAATTATTAAAATGAAAACTTTTTTGGGGTTTTAATAATTAAATGTTCGAATATTAAAAATCCAAATAAATCATTTTGTTAATTAGAAATATTTGCATCTGTCGCAATAACAGAAGCAGCGGTGTTTAGCCAGACAAGCGTGAATCTGACATACAATTTTTATTTAACAAAAAAAAAAAAAAAAAATAGAGAAATTAACTTAATTAATTTGTATGTCCAACAATGAATTGAAATTCAAATCGCAGGCATTTCGCAAACTAAAAACAATTTCAAATTGGTGTAAAAACAAATTAAAGTAAATGAGGATGTCTATGGGAAGAGTTTCTAGAACTCGATGGACTTGAGGACTATCTTTGATGTCAATCAAAACATTCAAAATTGTTTTTTCTGGTTAAAAAAAAATTAATCAAAAAAATTGAAAAACATTTTTTTTGAATGTTTTGATTAACATCAAAGAAAAAAAAATGTTTTTAAATTTTTTGGATTAATTTTTTTTTTTAACCAGAAAAAACAATTTTGAATGTTTTGATTGACATCAAAGATTGTTTGTGGTTAAAAAAAATTAATCAAAAAAATTGAAAAACATTTTTTTTTGATTAAAACAATAATCAATGATCATTTGCGGATTTTTGTGAAGGAAGTAAAATTGTTGTTAATATAGAGATTGGTTTTTTCCTATATCAATTAAGGCTTATTTGCTTCCAAATAAAGTTTATTTGTCTGCAAATATAACTTATTTGGGCACAAGAAACAGTATGTTTGAGGGAAAATACGCAATAAACTTATTTAAGTCAGGAAAGTTTTTCGTTACAGTTCCTCTAAGCCGCCTTAGTGTCTCTTTGGGGGCTCGTAAACAGACAGCCGCCATTTAGAACAACCCAAGAATCTAGTGGGGGCTTTACTGAAACTTTTGGGTTAAGGATTACCATTGAAATTTGAATTTTCCCTTTTGTATGCAAATATTTCATAACATGGGTTCTAAGTTAAACAAAAACAACCGTGTGCGAGTGTAAGCGACTATCATACAATAGATCTAGTTCCGAATCCTGGTTAGAACACCTACAAAAAACTTCTTCATATGATTTTAATTTCTTGAACAGGCATATTTTCTTGAACATCCCAAGAAGGAACAAATCAGCGAGTTGTGTACGATATTATTTGTATGCTGCTCTTAAAATCCGGCTTTGAATGACTAATGCTGCTCTAGAGACGTTTGGATATCACTCGTAATGACATGGAAACGGCCGCTGAAAATTGTTATTGATGGTCTTCCTAGGATACGAATCTGGGTATTCTGTGTGATGGGCCATTAATTTGAAAATCCCCAATTAAATGTTTCATAGGCAGGTAGACAGTAAGATTTTGGAAGATTGGGAGGAACTTAAGGAGAATCGAACTTCAATTTTTATAGTCCGACTAGGGTTTTTAACCCTGGAATTTTCGGGACGAATTTCCCGGGAAAATTTTACATCGCGGAACAAAAAAATACTAAAAAAAACTATGGAAATTATACGATTCATTACTTCCTCAAACATTCCTGAACTAGATGATGTTATTACATTTAAATGGTACAGGATTTTGTTGTCAATACTAATTTTCTAGGTATTTTAATTGAAGTTTTATTAATCATATCAAGTTTTTAATAAACCTGAATTATTATAAATAAAAATTTAATTAAATAAATTGGTTAAAAATATCATTATTTTTGTTTGTAAAAATATTATTTTTTCCTTCACATTAAAAAAAAATCAAGTCCATTTGAGTGTATATCTTTGTATTCGAAATTTGTAATGAATATGAACTGAATGTTTTCAGAATCGCCCCAAACTCAAGAAATCTCTATAGTTCATCGTGCAGAAGCAACGCAATTAACATGAAAATAGACAAAACTGTATTTGTCCTGTTAAGGAAGATAGTGATGTGAACGAAATGTTTGCAATAGTTAGAGATGTGTACTCTGAATTAATTTTTGGCAAAAAGCGAGTTTTGAAATTTTTTTTGTATTTAGGTTGAGAATTGTTGTCATTATTGGAATTAAATAAAACAAATAAGTCGTACTTTCGATTGAAAACATAATTAAAAATGTTGATTTTGGTTTTCCTCTTCCGATATGCGTTACATAATGAGCGAGCTTGCTATAAATATGTATCCACTGCCAATTCGATTCGATTCTTTCAATTTCCAAATTAAATTTCACATTTTCAACTCAAATGCTGTCATTAATAATTAAACAACAACAACAAAATTGATGTTAATATACAAGTACGAGTATGTTAATATCTTTCGACAAACGCCATTTTCGAAAACGCCAACGTTGAAAGACAACAACATTTTATGTTAACATTTCAAATTTTCGTATTGAAAACGACGAAGAAAAAAAAAATCATTAACAAATCTTTTAAAAATTCACACAAATAACAAAAACAAAAGACAACCAGCGACCGACCAACCCATATGCGGCGATACATTCGTATGTTTGAGTGTGTGTGACGTCGTGTCGTTAAGCAACGAATATTGCCATATGCTGCAGAGAGGAGTAGGAGGTACGAGCGATTCAGATGGTCGACCGGCCGGCTGGCTGGTCATTTTGGGTGTGAGCAAGCGTTGCTTTAGCTTGAACGACACACACACACAAAAGCTTTCAAGAGATCGTGTTGTTGTTGCTGGTGCTGGTGTTTCTTTCAAATATCATTTTAACCAATCCGAGGCGGCTGAACAGCACTATCTACCTACATATGAATTCATATGTGTTCCAGTATGTAATATTATTTACTTGCAAAGAAAATCATTAACCATATTTATATATGTATGGATGTATATGCTTATATATTTATATATGACTCCATGAAATATTTCTCGGAAAGACATCTCTGCCATGAACCACGGCATGAAGAATCTGAGAGAGAGAGAAAAACAATCGAGTCGTTTGGTTTTGTGGCAAACAAAATGTAGTCCGGAAAGATAAGAAGTCGATTGTGAACGGCTATATATGATACCCTATACAGTGTCCTCTCTGGAGCAATAGTAAACTAATGTTATACACATAGCAAATGAATCAGCCAGTTATGTTATGAAATAACCCCCAAAATGACATAACACTCAAACGAAAAATGAAATAAACCCCAAGGAAGAAAATGACCAAAAAAATTAAATTATGACCAAGAGAAAAAAAATATTAAATAAAGCCCACACGTAATGAAATAATCCTAAGCAAGAAATGAAATAATCCCAAAAAAAAAAAATATAAAAATTAAATATTCTCCAAAGAAAACTGTTTGGATTTTTTTTTTCTAAATCTAAAAATATTTAATTTTTAGTTTTTAAAACAAAAAATACCAAATAATATTTTAATAATTATTGGGTGTTATTAATTTTTTTTTTCGTTTGGGGATTATTTCATTTGGGTTTATTTCGTTAAGTTCCCATTCAGTGAGTTTATGAAATTCCCTGTCAGCGCCTTCATGGAATTTTAGAGGGAAATACGTACAAGAAAAATTCCTTTAACAAACATTTAAATCTTAAAAACATGATAACCACAATATTCAATAGTTTAAGTTTCTCCAAGCCATGCTCGGCCTTTATTCAATCGTCCAGTCCTACAATTTCACATGCAGATGGCGCTGATATGGAAATGGGACAAAGATCTATACCAACTCGTATTCAAAATTAAAGATTTACCCCCCCGTGTTCATAAAAACGTAAAACAGTTATGTTAAGAACAATTTATGAAAATACAAAAACAATTTTCACACACTTTTCCTAACAAAGCTGTTTAAAATTTGTATAAAATATTTTTTTTAGAAATGATTAATAAAATCCAATCGTAATCAAAACTTATTTGTTGTGCACGACATACTCGATCTCTGTCTTACTTTCTACACGCCATGCTCGGCCTCTACATACAGATGGCGGTGATGGAAAAATGATTTGGCAAAAGGAAACAAATTTCTTTCGCACATTGTACTCGATTCATGGTTTGTATATATTCAAGTCAATCCTTATACCAAATGTCAACTATGCACATTTCACATACAGGAGGGCGCTGATGGAAAAAATGAGCAAAGGTCAAGGAAAAACTCATCTGGTCTTAACAAAAAGAGTGGAATCGTGATAAAAACAAATGTGTCTCGCAAATCGTAACCGATTTAGAACACCCCGAAAACCTGTTCGGAAATAAAAACTTATGAAATAGAGGTCGCTAAAGTTCACATGAAAGAAAGATTGAATATTGTGCTATTGTTTCACCGTGGTCGGCTGTATTAGACAACAAGCTTAGGTGCAAAAACCAGACATTTATCACTGATGGACCTCATAAATGCCGGCATAAAAAAAATTCCTTTTGGAATCGTCATGAAATCTATTAGTTATTGACCGTTAGGGATCCTTGTGCGCAAAAAGTCAGTGCCAAATTTGGGGATTTTTGTTTTACGACGGATCTTATTTTGCCCATTACACCGTGTTACACACATTCTGTGCTATGAACCAAATTTACTTTTTCGGAAAGGGGATACAAAATAAAAATACACGTGTATCGGCGATTTTCATGTACACGTCAGAATTTTTTTTTTTTAAGTTTGAAGTATGAAGCTCGTAGTGGCCTGTGTGAAAGCCTTTGGGCCGATTTTTAACCCTTTTTCAGTGATCCAATCGAGCTGATTTTTTTGCAGGCAGACTCGTGGAAATGTCTGTATCACGTAAAATTTTTTAAAAACAATTTTTATCAATTCTCAGATTTTCCTAAATTTTTTTTTTTTAAATGGTTATCGTTTTTTTTTAACGTTTTCTGACGTGTACATGAAAATCGCCGATACACGTGTATTTTTATTTTTTATCCCCTTTCCGAAAAAGTAAATTTGGTTCATAGGACAGAAAAAAATCTATTTTTTGTAACACGGTGTTTTCACATTTAGATGGCGCTGCTGTAATGCCGGTAGCTGCGAATCTATTTTGAACGAAAAGTTACAATATGGGGATTTCTTCCTAGAACTTGTTAAACATTCATTTCCTTTGTCACAAAATAACGAAGCAATGACAATTTTATTCCTATAGGTTTTATTTGTAAAATATATGTTAGGATTCTAAAACGAATCTTGAGAGAAATTGTTGTAATCACATTTGTGAAAATCTTTTGAAGGTATTTCTTAAGCCCTTGTTCGAATAGAAAATCTTCGCAACTCAATGTAGGGTATACAAAACGTATCTCAAGATAACAATGCGTTGACCAATTGCTGATGCTGTGTTGCTGATGGCGATGGCGTCGATGCTAATGTTGTTCGCGATACGCTGTGAGTTGTGGTTTTGCCATTTCGTGCTGGTCACTGATGTGGCCATCCCACACACATGTGCTTGAGGTCGGTGTTGGTGGGTTTGCGGTGCTGGCTGTGACTGCGTATGCACGTTCCTACATATCTATTTAAGATACGTCGTATATGGTTTGTGTGGTGGTTGGCATGTGTACGTTTTTTTTTTTCTGAGGAGATTTTAATTATTTTCGGTTTTGGTTTTAGCAATTTCCATTCATTGGCACAGATCTGCGATCTCACATACATTTGCTTATGTTTTATTTTCTGAATATCTCGTTTTTTTTTTTTTGGTGGAATTTTGTCCTCCTCCTATTCATTAGTGTATGAGATTTATACAAGTGTTTTGTTGTTGTTCTTCTGTTCTCTGTTTGGTATTTGCGATTCGACTTATTCAATGTCGATGGCAATGTTTGCCATTTTGTTTTGTAAATTTTGATTATTTCTTTATTTATTGTTAATGATTGTTTAATTTTGAACATTGTAATTGTTTGTCTTTATTTGATTGTCTATTAGTGGGTTGGTCAATTCTTGTCCCAAGAAAGAAAACCACAAGTTCTTCAACATTTGAATAGAAATATGGCTTACGCGAAAGTTGAACGATTTCTGAATGAATTATTTAAGTTAGGTAAGACATTTGAAAAAGTTATTAATGAATGAACTAGTATGTGTAGTTAAGTGAAATTAAAAAAAATAAATTACCACAACAACAAATGGGAGAAAATGTTGCTGAATGTTTTTTAAACTTTAAAAAAATTATTAATTTTGCCATTGAGATTTCCTCAGAAAGACTGACCGAATGATAACAGGGACGAACTTTGAAATGTCATCGATCTGTAGTTCAAGGCATTGCAAAGAGATTGACTAATTTAGTCGTTTGGTGAAGCGACTTTTCGTGACCTACCATGTTTATGGTTTAGGGTTTTAGTGTCGCCACTATTGTGTCTGGCATTCAGTTTTCTCATACAGATGGCGTTGATGTGATGGCGATAATATCGAACCCAACATGTCCTATGTTTATGATGATGGGCTTTAGTGTCGCCTTCACCATGCCTAACATGCAAATTTCATATAGAAATCGCAAGGCTCTTATGTCAAGGTAGCCTGGAAGTCCCAGGCCAACAGCAATCAATGCCAAACAGAAAAATCGATATATCCACATTCTTAGACTGGAGCAGGTCCCAACTACATTATGTTTGGGCACAAACATATATTTTTGGTTGCATACAATAATATTGTTAACCTATTTTTTTTCACCATGTTCAAGAAACGGAAAAATTGTATATTTCTGATGGATTCAATCCTCCCAAACATATATATGTTTAGGCACAAACATATATATGTTTAGGCACAAACATATATATGCTTAGGCACAAACATATATTTGGTTGCATACAATAATATTGTTAACCTATTTTTTTCACCATGTAGGGATATAGAACAAGATGTTCAAGAAACGGAAAAAATACTCGGGTAAATCAGGAAGGAAGTACACTATGCGCTCACTGAATGTAAGACTCACTCGGACAGAATAATCTCGGCAAAGTTAAGAACAAGTGCCCGGAAGTTAACATTTATCAGTCGGACTGAATAATCTCGTCAAGGTTTAGAACAAGAGCCCGAATGTTAACATTTATCTAGTATTACGGACCCAGCGACGAAAAGACTTAAAGCCGTGTTAGAAAAGTAGTCCTGCGCTTCACATTGGAATTTTAATAAACTATAAATAGGCGTCCCGGTAGGCGAGTTGGTAGCTTGGTAGCAAAATTTTAGCCAAATGATCTGTGTCACCCGGTTTACCCTTGGACCCAAAATTAGAATATAATTTTTCTTTTATTGTAATTAATAAATAAAATAAAATAAAATAAACTATAAATAACCCTAATTCATAGACTGAACAGTTATCTATCATGTTTGTCATTTAAATTATTTGAATATCTTATTCGGTTCGAAAGATGTGATTTTTTCACTGTGAGTTGGAAATAAATACATAAAGATCGGAATCATATATTTTTTCTTTTAAATAGTAAAATTATTAAAAAACAAAATTAATTCTTTGATCACCTGCGGAAAAGATTTTGAATAGGCTCATGAAGACCGCAATAAATCAATTGAATTATTTTTTATAATTTTTTTTTTTTTTTTTTTTTTTGTAAATAAACCAAAAAAAAAAACAATTCTTTTGCCACCTGCCAAACGGTCATTATGATAATTTCAGTTATTGTTTTATTTTTATTCTTATTCTTATTTTTTTTCGTTTTATTTTCCTCACAGCCAGCCAAATCAATCAAAACGTTTAATGACCCCTCTGTGTGTGTTGTGTGTGTGAGAGTCTAGCTCAGTCACTGGCGTGACCATAAATGGTAAATCCTTTAAAATATAAAATTTATAACATAATCGACAGAAGACATTTTAACTACACGAACCAAAGGTTTAATTAAAATTCTTCCAACATAAGACTTAAATATTAAATCATAAATTTCTTGATAAACACACAACATAATGTATGGTGGTTTTTCATTGTTGGTCTTGTTGCTGGTTCCCGTGTTTTGTTCTTCTACAGCTCGCTCGAGTGTGTTTGTTGGGTAGCGTTTTTGTTTTTTGGACAAGAAGTGTCATCATATTTCAAAAACGGAAATCAAACAAAACCTCAGGCAATGTATTGCTGGCCTGCCTGCTTATAGCCAAAAAAAAAAATACGAACAACAACAACATTTGAAAGAGAGACAACCAAGTTTTTTTTTTTGGATGAAACCAACTGTGTTGTCAAACGAAACACAAGACGACAATGATCCGAGGTAGGAACTACTTTATGACAAAAAACATTATTTGACAATATTTTTTGTTTTTGACAAAAAAAAAACAACAACTACCACATCGGCCAGCTACCATTACATTGATATGAAAATGAAGAGAGAGAGAAACAGTAAAAAAAAATTTTAAGCATATATGGCGTTTCCGGTTAAAGCACGTGCGAGGTTTTCAGCCAAAAAACAACAACAACAAAACGATTTGGTTGAATTGTTAGGGATTGAATGAACGAATGAACAACTCAGTCCGCCAAAGACATCAATAATAATGATAATAATAATAACAATAATAGGGAGAGCTATGGAGATTCAGGCCTATTCGCTTGCTCCTCGTATAGGAACGTACCAAAAAACAAAAAACAACAACAAAATCATAACACCAATTACAATTTAGAGCCTATAAACCACTCAACTCCGCTTGCATGTATTTCCAGTGTATTCCGAGGTGGTTGAACAGAAGAAAAAAAACGCCAGCTATGAGAAGTTTGGCTGGCAGTGAGTGATTCAATCGGTGGCAGCGACGATTGCCAAAAAGGTTCACGTTCACATTTCACATATGAATGGAAATTATTAACATATCATAATTATACACTAAATCAAATGAAGAGAACAAAAAAAAAACAGACACAAGAATTGAAAATGAAGGGTCTGGGGAATTGTAATGAAATGCATTGCCAAGACATGGCAGGGTTGGAGTAAGTCAACATAGGGCCCGGGCCCGAATGCAACGAATTTCTTTGGGTATTTTTTCTTTTGGATATTTTTTATTTTTTTTCAGACAAAAGAAAGTAGAGAAGGTTTTGTAAAAAAAGATCACCTTAGACACAGGATGTCAATCTGCGTTTGAAACTTTACAATTAATGGGAGGGAAAAATTAATTAAGTCAACGAGATATACAGGGTGTCTCCCAGTTTATAATCCAATATGTAAGAAGTCGTTGTGGCGTTGCGCTTTTACAAATGGGAACAGTTTTTAATAAGTTATTTGAAGAAGTGTGAGTCTTGCACAAAAGCCTTGTGGTGTTAGGACACCAAGATTAACAGGTTATCAACACAGTTGTGAACAGATTTCTCATAGGATGTATAAAAACGAGTCAGCCTCACATTCTTGTGGTGGTCACCCTGTGTTAGGACACCAAGTATACAGGTTGTCAACATTGCGATATTTATTTGTCCTAATATATCTTGTTGTTGTTGTTGATCGCAAGAACACGTTCCGGACACTTTGCAAGATTTTCACAATTTTTGCAGTGAATTTTAATCGCTGTACATGTATTTTTTTTTAATTTTTATTAATTTATACATTTCTCTTTTTGCGAAAAAAAGGATTGAATTTTTCATGAAAAGAGAAATTTATAATTTTTTTTTTTTTGAAAGAAAACTACGGAATTTTTGTGGATTTTCAATACTTACTAAATATTTCGCATGCACATTTCTGACACGATAAACAAAATCTTTTGGTGGGAAACGGAAAAATGCTACTCGCGAATTTTCAAGTTTGTTGTGAAACGGAAATTTTCTGATTTTCTCCGTTACTGTTTCCTGAAATCCAAATGGATATTTCGATAAATTGTTCGCATGAAAAAATATCCGAATTAAAGCCGTTAAAAAAGTTCGATGGAAATTCTGAGAATTTGCTTTTCAACATTTCAGAGGACACATTCTCTCATGCGAAGTATTTTTTAGATCAAGCGATTTTTTTTTTATTTCAGGCAAAATATTATTTTGTTTGTGCGAAAAAAATATTTTGTTTGTGGTGGTCACCCTGTGTTAGGACACCAAATATACAGGTTGTCAACATTGCGATATTTATTTGTCCTAATATATCTTGTTGAGGAGTTTGTTGATGAGAAATTACACTTCCACAAAAGTCGTGTGGTGGTCACCCTGTGTTCGGACACCTATTTATACAGGTTATCGAAATTGTGATATCGATTTTCCCTAAGATAATATATGTATCTTGTTGATGAGAAATTACACTTCCACAAAAGTCGTGTGGTGGTCACCCTGTGTTAGGACACCAAGATATACGTTAGAAAACTTAACCTCAACGGTTCTGCAGTGATTTTTTTAATTTGTCTGTTGAACAAGAGACGGACGTTTCGCGAAGGTCACCCTGTGTTACGATGTATAGTTGGTTTGTTGGAACACCAAAATGTACGGACTATCAAACTTAACCTCAAAGTTTGTTAACCGATGTCAATAGAACGTGCAGTGAAGTTAGTCTGCCATCGGTTTGTTGAGGAGCAGTCAAAGGTCTTGTTGTGGACACCCTGTGGACAAGTTATGGGTTGTCACAATGTACATGCACCAGCAATTGTATTCACTTTTCAAAGGGACAACTGTTAGATAGCCTTTGTCAAACTTCAGAACAGGGTGACCTCGATTGTGACGCCTTTTTTTTGTGAGCTTCTGGCATTTGCATTTGTTTTTAATGACACTATTTAAGCCTTGGTCCTACATTTAATAGTAGGTTTGTAAAGCAAGAAGATGTCTCGTGCTGGACACCCTGTGTCGAAAAACAGTTGGTCGGAAAATCGATTTGGATGAAACTTTTGAAAGGATTATAGGAAGATGTATTGTGGATTTGTAGAGTAAGGACCAGGCTTTGAGAAAAGTCAGTTGATGGGCACCCCGTGTCCAGGTATGCTGAGAGACAGAATGACAAAATGGCTCATTCCGAGATTAAAGATTTTACAAATGTGAAGTGATTTTAAAGAAACTACCAAAATCATTCGAGCATAAGCTAAACCTTTATGGTGAATGACGAAAGTTCACGAAAGTCCCAAGCTTCTCTGCAACTGTTACTGCTTTTTCTTAGGCCCCCTTACTTAGAGGCCATTTTCCTGTGACCGCACTCCGTTCCTGCTCTCCATTTAATGCCACAACGAATGACTGACTGTGGGGTTGGATGATGAATTTATGTGGTGTGTGCCATAGATTGGCTCACCGAGGCATACAAAGTAGTTTCAATTGTCAACGAAATCCCGAAAACCCCTTTGTTGCAATCAGCATAAAAAAAATATATATAAAAGGATTACACCAACAGCACAAACACAACAACTACCGACGATAATTGTGTTAATGCGCTCTAACACTTTTGCAAAAACAAAATGAAAGAAAAACCACTTTTCTCCCCTAACACTTGAATGAACTGGCCATAGAAATAACAGCAGCAGGGAACAAGGGACCAGAGGGGGACACATCACCTCGTTGCCTTTGTAAGGAAACACGAGACAAAAAGTAGGAGGTCCTTTGCTTTTTTTTTGTTGTTGTTGCTCTACTCTCCTGTCTCAAGGAATTCCACAAAAAGTTGTATTTCCAATGGATGAATGAGCAAAGACAAACAGGAAGCGCCTATAGGCTGTAAAGTATATCAAAATGAATAACAACAACAACAAACCTGTTGTTGTTGTTTTACTTTTTATATAAACGGCTGAAAACAAGGATTTAAACAGCTGTTGCTTTGTTGCAGCGTCAAACAATGGCCAGCCACTAAAGAGGAGAAATTATACTTGAGGGTTGTTGGCATTTATCATTTGATTACCATTAAGTTAAGCTTAAGAAAGTAGAAGCCCCCCCCCCTCCTACTCCGCTTGCATTTGGAAAACCATCAGCAACACGTGTCCTCGTAAACTATAAAACGAACATATCCGATAGAAAAACAACAATAACCCCAAAACAAAGGAAATGTTCAAGATCGTTGATCGTTTCATAAAGAAATCGGAAATTTATAGACTTGGTTGAGTTTTCAATAACCGAACTGCAGTACCAAAATCGATACGACCCAACTGAACAAAGTGTAATCAGGCGCTTGGGCATAAAAGATTTTACATTATTAGACAGCACCACCACCAACAAGAACAACAACAACTACAACAACAACTATGTATGTACAGCAGCAGTAAGCGAGGCGGCATACGATATGTTGCGTTATATTGTATACGAACTTCCGGTTAATCATCCATCGCTGGTACCTTCGCAGCGCTTCTCCACTTCAACACTCACACTGGCACAAACAACAAATGACAACCAACACATATAAACAATGGCATACAAAAAATATAATCAAACCATCTAAAAAAAAAAAAAAAAAAAACTATACACACACACCGTGAGGGTCTTATGATCAGTGAGGTAGAGAATTAAGCCGGTCATTCGCTATAGTAACAAACACAATTTTCAGAGCTAGGTTTGGATTTTGGTTATTCAAAAATAAGAGTTCTTCAAAAAGACATTCGTCAATGTTTTTTTTAGGGATAAAAGTTACAGCGATCACATTTTTAGTCGTACGATATAGAACAATTTTCCCTACAAATTGAATTCCCTCGTCATATTTTCCAAAAACATTCTTGGGATAGAGTTCTCTAGCGTGAATCGGAAAATTCACTGGGACTCGAACTAATTTGCTGATGCTGCTTCAAAAAGTTTTTTTCATGAAACAAAACCGATGGCTTTCGAAAAAAAACCTGTTGTGAAAACTTTAAATTTTCCATTTCCCATTTAATTATTTCCTTATCAAATATTTCTATCTACAGGGATCTCCAACAAGAGGTTTTATTTTGGTATTTAAAGAAAAATTAAATTTTTTGGAGATAAATGAACGGCTGTTTATTTCATAATAAAGAGGAAGGTATGACGTTAATAATGAAAAACAACATCAGCCAAAGAGCCACCACGACCAGGCTTACAGGACGATATCCTTTTCATGAAATTGTCCATAACCAAAGATGTGGCAAGGTTTTAAATCACAAGAACACGTTCCGGACACTTTTTAGTTTTGCAAACTGTCACTGCAAGATTTTCACCATTTTTGTAGTGAATTTTAATTAATTTAATTTTTTTTTTAATTTTATTAATTTATACATTTCTTTTTTCGCGAAAAAAAGGATTGAATTTTTCATGAAAAGAGAAATTTATAAATTTTTTTTTTGAAAGAAAACTACGGAATTTTTGTGGATTTTCAATACTTACTAAACAATGCGCATGAACATTTCTCACACGATAAACAAAATCTTTTGGTCGGAAACTGAAAAATGCTACTAGCGAATTTTTAAGTTTGTTGTGAAACGGAAATTTTCTGATTTTCTCCGTTACTGTTTCCTGAAATCCAAATGGATATTTCGATAAATATTTCGCATGAAAAAATATCCGAATTAAAGCCGTTAAATAAGATCGATGGAAATTCTGAGAATTTGCTTTTCAACATTTCAGAGGACACATTCTCTCATGCGAAGTATTTTTTATTTCAGGCGAATTTTTTTTTTTTTAATTCAGGCTTTTTTTATTTTATAAGATTTTTTTTTTATTTTAGGCGAAACATTGTTCTGTTTATGCGAAAAAAAAATTTTGTTTTATGAGAAATTCAATTCAATTCTGGTTTTTAAATATATGTTAGATATCAAGATATTAAATACAATTCAAAAAGACAAAATACAATTTTATTGCGCCTTCAATTTTGACAATTTGTAACGAACGAACAAATTCGTTTTATGGAAACAGTCAGTTAGCCTCGATGTCGAACGACAACGTTCGCATGCTTTTTTAGAGACAAACAGCTGTTTAGTGGCTTTGAAAAGCGAATTAATTGCTTGTTTTTTTATTGTGAAATATTTTTCAAAGCGAATTAATTGTTTTTTTTATTGTAAAACGGAAGATGTTACTTTTTCACCATAAATTGATGTCGTTAGACTACCGCATGGCCAGCCGAGGCAGCCTTTTTGAATGAAATTATTTTCCATTATTAACCGAAAGGATTGTACTTTCAAATAAAAAAAGAAATTTGAGAAAATAACCAGTAGTTTTTTTTTATAGAATTTTCAAAAAATTGGCGGACCCTGTATATTCGCGTGAAACTATTTAAGCTAAAACTGTGATGTTAAGTTTGTGTGATAATATATTTATCACACATTTCGCAAGGGAAACTGCAGTCTTCAAGTAGTCAATTAAGCTAGCGCACTTCTTTCTTACTTCCAATGTTATTCCATTTCTATCATTTCTCTCAACTACTAATTTCCTCTTTAAAACATCTGTCATTTAATTTCATGCATAAAAATGGGATTCACAATCTCCGACTGGAGGTGCATTTGCAGATAATATTTAAAATTTGTCTTTTCTAACCAATTTTTTTTAAAAAAAAAATACAATTTCTCAGAGTTTGTGTGAAAATTCAATAAAAATTTCTTTTGAAATTACTGCTGCACAAAAACTCCAGCCAATACGAAATTTGACAATTCAAAATATTTATGACCTACTACATCTACTTGACGATACTTGCCAATGAAACGGCCACGTATACCTGCAACACCTTGTGATTTCTCAGGCGGCCCTCGTAGTAAAGCGTTTGCCTTTAGCAATGCAGGCAGTGCCAAGTAGTATTTGAATGCATGGCCATGTGTCCGTCCGTCAGTTTGCCTGTCCCTGACTCAATCTAACTGACTGATCGTATGTGTTAATGTAAATCGGATGTCAAATGGTTGTGTTGCATTCTTTTATCTCCCTCTCTCGGCAGCTCTGTGTTCAGTTCCACCGTCAACACTGACAGACAGCTAGACGGACAGCACTAACTAACAAACTAAGCCAAGCTTACTTAGTCGTGGTTGACTGGAGTGGATGTGCATCCACACGCACACGCACACTGCACACTGCGACTCACTTGCGCACACTTGCATCCATACACGAGCGAGTGTCTACGCTACGCATGATGCATATAAATTTATTACAAGTTGTTTCAACTAAACATTATTATATGTGATTGTTGTTGTTGTTCTTTTTGTATAAACTAAACAAAAAAAGGAAGATCAATACTTGTAGAACCTGTAGAACGAAACAAAAAAAAACGGAGGTACCTGTACGCTTACTCGTATGCCACACAAAAGAACCTGTTACTTTTTAATTTCGTGGTCTTTTTTTTCGAAAAGAATGAAAAAAAAAATATTATTTATTAATTGTTCTTTGGTTAATTTGTCAAACCCGAAGAGGAAAAGCTACAGTTATACGTAGAGTGTTGCGCCCCCCTCCCCACCCATTCCATACATATGACCAAAAACGGAAGGAAATCATAAAAAAAAACAACGTGTTGTTGCAATCTCTGGGTAAAGTTTTCAATTCAACTTTACTAATAATAATTATTATAACATTAAACTGCGGTACCAACAGACAATAATCAAGCGGCAATGGGAACTTATACACGGGTCGCCAGTAGTCAGCCGTCAGTGCATAATGTAGTTAACATAGATTTGAAAATCAGGGGAAAAAAACTATACAGTTATCCGCACCAAGAAGAAGAAGAACCTGTTGGGAATTATTAAAAGTATTTCATGGAAACGGAAGGAGAGTAGACAAGCCACGGGGACCGCTACTAGCTGGTGGTTTGGGCTTTGGGTGGTCGCGTTGCCAGCAGGCGACAGGTGATCAATAAAGTGGGCTGGGAAAGCTTTGCTTTAGGAACGAAACATTAATACAAAAAAAAAAGCGACAATAAGGAAATGGATTAATAGAAATTTAATTTGAACTTGTCGGGCTTTGATGATCACGTACGAGGCGGACACTACGCAAGTGTCTACGCACGTGTATAAGAAGTATTTCGAAAAAATCGTACACCTCATTTTCATATCTAACCAGACCAGGGGCTAAAGCCGATCTTAAATTACATGGTGAGAAATTTGAATTAACTTCAAGTAGTTGTAAAAAAAAAATATTATGTATATCGACATTAAAACAAATCAAGGAAAGGGCAAGCACTGACGAGAATGTGGGACTAAGTCCTGAAACATCGACTTACTATCCGATCTGAAGAACATACATATATATTTCAGGTACATGCCCAAGATCCAATCGACTCAGCAATTGAAGGCACACGGACAATGCCCTTCGTTATCTATTTTCAGTTTAAGCGTTGGAGCAGCTGGAATTCGACAAAGATTTGCTCGAAAAATTATCTCTCAGACGAAGCTCATTTTCTTATGGGAAGCGTAAAACCTGCACCTAATCGTCGAGAAGCCAATGCATCCACAGGGAAAGACCTTTTGAGTTGGATTTTTGGAGAGGCTTAAGTTTTCGTTGGAAATGCAGCTGGGCGAAACTTCAAGAAATGGACTACGATGGTCTTTGGTTTCAGAAGAAGGCCACAATCGATCTTTTGCGCGCCATATTCGGTAATGATCGTCTTGGCTGCGATTCAGGCCCTTAAGGCAAATGTAGACAGATATTCGTATAATAAGGCTGAGAGCCGTGAACAAGATAATTGGATTGACAGGATGGGCAACTGCGAAGCCAGGTGTCGGTCAGTGAGTATATAAGTTGTATCGTGCTATCAGTTGTGCTTTCGCCTACTAAAATTGGTTAGTGTGCAATGATTCACTGTTTTAGAATAACCGAAAGACAGAGAGGTGAAACAAACTAGTTGGGGATTTAATGCCATTAAAACAATTCATGAAATGTCACAACCGAATTTATATAAAACTAGTAAGTTGTAATACGCCTATGGCGCCCGTTGAAATATGAAAAAAAAATTTTGTTGAAAAAAAAAAAAATTTGTGGAAAAAAAAAATGTTTGTTGAAAAAAAAAATTTGTTGAAAAAAAAAATTTTTGTGGAAAAAAAAAAATTGGTGAAAAAAAAATATTGTGGGAAAAAAAAATTTTGTTGAAAAAAAAAATGTTTGTTGAAAAAAAAAAATTTTTGTAAAAAAAAAAAATTTTGTGGGAAAAAAAAATTTTGTTGAAAAAAAAAATTTTTGTAAAAACCAAAAATTTTGTTGAAAAAAAAATTCTTGTAAAAAAAAATTCTTGTAAAAAAAAAATTTGGGGAAAACACAATTTCTGTACAAAAAAAATATTATTTTTTTTATTATTATTATTTATAGAAAATTATAGAATGCCTATTTAAATTCCTACGTACTGCGTGACAGAGTCAGTGAATCAGTGTCGAGGGTAAATATATATTAAGATATCAGTTGTGGTTTTAGAATAATTACTCCCAGTAGGTAATAATAGTAGAACGACTTAGAAACTGACCGAAATTGTTCGGGCTTTAATGGGATTAAAAAAATTGATGAACTGTCAATGATATTTCATTGCTTCCTCACATTCAAACGGTCATTTTTATGAAATTTTTTTAAATATCACAACTGAATTTATATAAAATATCAGCTGTGTGTTTTTCTGAAATTCGTTAGTATGAAGTAATTTATTGAGAATCATCGGCAGAATCTGAGAGAATTCTTGGCGGGCTTTCCATCAAACTCTTAACCGATAGGTAGACAAATTCTAAAGAGTAATTCGGTTAGGTGAAATGTGTTGACAGTTTACTATTTGCATAAGAACTTATGACAGTTGCTGGAGAGCATTTAGTTTACTTAGAGAGATTAATTTCGAATTCATTCATAATTGGTGGCATTTTAATACACAGCTACAGGCAGATAATCAACTTTCCTCCAATTCTTTGAATATTTTTTTTTTATTTAATTACAATAAAAAGTAAATTTATATTGTATGACTTGATTTTTAGAGCGACAAGGCCAATATCTTTGGTGGGAATAGAACCCACAATCGCCACGCTGATAGGCAAGCAAACTACCAACTCGCCTACCGGAGCGCTGGAACTTAAACTCTTTGAGTATTTTTAGTTAAACGGAGCCATTTTTCATATGATATCGAAACTTTGGTTAGGAGAAAAGTTTCACTTATACGATATTTTCAGTTAAGCGGTGTTTTAGTCGAGCGAAGTGATTTGAAATGAAAAGACGAATTAATGTGGACGTTCAGTTTGGAGTTAAGCTGAGGGCAATTATCCGGACTCGATTGCATTTATGATATCTTCCAAAGTATAGACAAATCCCTCTAATTTTTTAATTGCTATAGATTATTTCTGTCTTATTTGTGTTTTCATTGTTTTTACAATTTTATTGATATCGCTTAACAATAATTGTCTTAAAACACTTCTCAAAAAACGAGAGAGAGAAAAAATATCAAATTTGCAATTTTGCCCTAACGCACCCTCTTCCTGACTGAAAGACTCCATTACCACCTCGTTAGGTGTAGCTGTACAGCGGTCTACACCGAGCCATTCTTCAGCACAGTGGTGGTGGTTGCGCTCAGTCAGGAAGGATGAGAATGAATGGATGGATGGATGGTTGGCAATGAACCTATCCGAATGGCGAGTGCTTCGTTCTATAGAAAAGTTTAATAAACCACTTTACTATGGTGCTTATGATGATGTTGTTTTATTATAATGTCTTGATCATCATACCCCCCTCCCCTGTATTTCGTGCTCCCTCAGACACACGTAGTGTCTTTCATCCATCTGGTGGTTTTGCTTCCTCAACTGTAAGGATATCTGGTTTCGTTTCCGGTCTTTATATTAAGATCAATAATGGTGATGATGACGACGATGACGATGAAGACGAACCAAAGAAGAACAAACTAATGAATGAATGAATGAATGTTATTTTATGTTATGTAGTATTTATTTACACACACATACCACTAAACAATACGAAGATGCACTGATCTATATAAATAAATACGTATTGTAAGTAAACAATCAACACTAACCAATACCTACACATATGCTTTACTCATATGTTTATAACTGGAAAAGTGGTAGCGATATCTAAGCGATCTCCTCACCTTTTGTGCGTATCTTCGTCGTCGTCGTCGTAGTTTATATGGTTCAGGGTTTTTTTTTTGTTTTTTTTTTTTGGATATGTCTCAAAAGTGAAATCTGCCAGATTAAGTCAAGCAGAAGTAGTATCTGCTTCTGTTTGCTGTTGAGTTTATTTTGCAATTATATCCTCATAACGCACAAACACTCACATACACCCGGAGATAGGCCCAAAATCGTAAATAGCTGAGTGTATTGGTGTGTATAGAAAATATTGGATTTTTTGTTTGTTTATTTTGCCTAAAGAACACATTTTTCTTTTGGAATTGTTTAACTAGCAACGCCAACAAAAGAAGCGATCTTCATTCATCGTGTCTTCTCTATGCGAGAAGGCCATTCATTCAATAATTGTGCAACACACTCAGGTCCTTGTTAAAGGATCATAAGGAATTTTCTATAGGAAATCGCTAATGGGCGAAGATTTTACGGCGGTCAAAAGAATGGAAGGAATAATTGGTTATTGCGAATATGTTCACAAGTTAGAGAAACAAAATTCTTCAAAGAAAACTACGGAGCACAACATTTCGAAATGTTTCCTGAGATTTATGGAAATATTGTGGAAAAATTGTGTGATTTCTTTAAAGATGGCTGTTCATGTATCAAGTAAATCAAGGTGTACGGTGGACATGAGACACCCGCACTCGCCTTGAGAGAAAAAAAAAGATTACCCATTTAAAAAGTCTACAAATAATTTTTTTCAGCAACCAAATTTATAGTAAATTTCAGTTGCTTTATTGAAAAAACGATTAACTGTTTAAAAAGTCTACAAATAGTTTTTGTCACCACCAAATTTATATTCAATTTCTGTTGCCGATTCATTTGTAATCATTAGAAAAACTAGGTACAGTTTACGTCGAAGAGAGACACCTCTAATAGACGTCGTTAATTTTATTGTTATTATTTATTATCCATTCAACTTTCATCAGTTTTCTGCACTTAGTTCTAGTTCTAAAGTGGTTTTAACTAAATTATCAATTGTCACAACCAAATTTAGTTATATTCATAAAAACCGATTCATTTGTAATCACTACAAAAATGAGAGTTTTTCGAATATCGTTTAGACGTTACATTAAAATGTATCTTAAAAAACAGTTGCTTTAGGAGTTTAGGGAGTTAACCAAATTATTTTGCCCAGTGATTTTAATTAAATTATCAATTGTCAAAACCAAATTTATATTAAATATCAAAGACCAACTGTTTCTCGCTTAGATCTATTCAAATAGATTTTCTTCTAAAGTGGTTTTATGTGAATAATCAGTTGTCACAACCATATTTATATTAAATATCACTTGCTTTATCCAAAAACCATTACAAGTGTATTCACTACGGATAGTGCAGGGAACTAAACAAATTCATTAGGTACAATGAACCTGTCTCTTTTAAAAATGTACTCATACTTTAGTTTACGACTCATGAGATCATGCAACCACATTCCCATGCTAACGAAAACGCAATCATAATTTTAATATCCTCTCAACTTTCAACCTCTTGTCCCCTTTTTTTTTCTTCACTGATTAATATTATCTACACACAAGGGCGAAAAACGGAGGAAAAAAAGCAACCAGATATTTTTATGGGAAATAATAAATATCGAGAAAAAAAAACCCTTTCATTTCTCTGCAATTTATTAGGAATTACGAGTCTTTTGCTTCCTCTCAACTTTCAAATAACAAAATTCATTATGAACTCAGGGACTACGTAGTATGTCTCCCACGTCATTGTTTGCTGCAATCACGAGGGTTCTCGAAACAACCACTTTAAATATTACTCGAACAACGACAGCGAAAACAAAAAGGACATGCACAGCCGCCAGAAAACAAAACCCACTGACAGACATTAGCGTGCAATGCGCCATAAAGTGCGCAACCATGTGAGAGCTGGCCGAGTACTATCTGTCCTTTAAACGGCACAACTGCACCCAAAGTCCTTGTTAATTACCCGAGATAATAAATACTCGATCGCGGCTGCATGCGTGGGAACAACATTAAAAAGTTACAAAACTAATTGAAGGGTGTCCAGTCGCCGTGCGTTTACGTTGCCTAAACATGAAAAACATTTAAAATATTCGATTAATTCGTTTGTTTGTTTGTTTTTTTATGTATTAAAAATTGACTATATTTTCAGAACGATGAAATTGGTTTTATAATTAATGATGTATGAAAGGAGATAGTTAAAACTCAATTTTAAATAGAAATTATTGACAACGTTTAGGGTATTGTAGTGGGAGGGAGGGGAGGAGAGTGACGTGGGAAATGATGAACTGAAATATAATGAAAATATTGTAAAGGTGTTTTTCAAAAGTTCAGAACAGCTATTGCGAAAGTCACAGCAAGAAAATGTTACTTTATTTTATATCCAGGACCAATTCAAATAATCACTCATATTGAAATAAACACTAACGGCTGAGTATCTGATACATCTGAAATATTCAAAGTATTGTCTATTCCACACTAAAGTACATGTCTTATCAACATTTATCTATTTGACAAAGATATATATTAATTTTGTTTAACATTCGAGATATTTTATCTTGTCAATCATTTTAAAGCAACAAACAGATTAGTAGGGACATTTATTTGTTAACATACCTAGAATATCAAAAAAAAAAAAAAAAAAAAAAAAAAATTATCGTAATTTCAGGCGGGCTTCAATAATTTTGCAAAAATATTAGCCCTATAACCGGCCAAACAGAAATACTGGAAAATCCTTGTAAATACGAAACAAATACAAAATGAAACTCAATTAATGAATACATCCCCAGAGCAGTCTTGCCGATTAGAGGGTTAATTGGTTTTTGTTTTAGATTTATGCTCTTAACACTCGGGAAATTACAATTTGAAATAAAAAAAATTAAATTAAAAAACAATATTATTTTAATTACAAAAAATAATTAATTTTAATTAAGAAAATAAATAAATAATAATTGAAAAACATAATTAATTTTAATTAAAAAAATAAATAATTTTAATAAAAAAAAATAAATAATTTTAATTAAAAAAAATTAATTAAAATTAAAAAAAAATAATTAATTTTAATTAAAAAAAAAATAATTTTAATTAAAACAAAAATGTAACTAAAAAAATAATTAATTTTAATTAAAAAAAAAATAATTTTAATTAAAAAAAAAATAATTTTAATTAAAAAAAAATAATTTTAATTAAAAAAAATAATTAATTTTAATAAAAAAAACAATAGTTTTAATTAAAAAAAAATAATTTATTTTAATTAAAAAAATAAATAATTTTAATTAAAAAAAATAATTAATTTTAATTAAAAAAAATAAATAAATTTAATTAAAAAAAATAATAAATTTTAATCAAAAAAAAAAATTTAACTAAAAAAATAAATAGTTTTAATTAAAAAAAAATAATTCATTTTAATTAAAAAAATAATTCATTTTCATTACAAAAAAAAATCATTTTAAGTAAAAAAAGATAATTTTAATTTAAAAAAAATTAATTAAAATAATTAATTTTAATTAAAAAAAATTAATTAAAATAATTAATTTTAATTAAAAAAAATAAATAATTTTAATTAAAAAAAATAAATAATTTTAATTAAAAAAAATAAATAATTTTAATTTTTTATTAAAATAAAAAAAAAGAATTAATTTTAATTAAAAAAAAAATAAATAATTTTAATTACAAAAAAAAATTAATTTTATTAAAAAAAAATTATTTTAATTAAAAAAAATAATTAATTTTAATTAAAAAAAAATTAACTAAAAAATAATTAATTTTAATTAAAAAAAAATAATTTTGATTAAAAAAATAAATAATTTTAATTAAAAAAAATAATTCATTTTAATTACAAAAAAAATTAATTATAATTAAAAAAAAAATATTTTTAATTGAGAAAAATAATTTATTTTAATTAAGAAACAATTTTGGTTTTAATTAAAAAAATAATTAAAAGAATAAATTTTAATTAAAAAAAATAATTAATTTTAATTGAAAAAAATAATTAATTTTAATTACAAAAAAAAAAAATCATTTTAATTAAAAAAATAGAAAATTTTAATTAAAAAAAAAATTAATTAATTTTAATTTAAAAAAATATATAATTTTAATTAAAAAAAATAAATAATTTTAATTAAAAAAAAATTAATTTTAATAAAAAAAAAATAATTTTAATTAAAAAAAATAATTCATTTTAATTACAAAATTAATTTAAATACAAAAATTATAATTAAAAAATATTTTTAATTGAAAAAAATAATTTATTTTAATTAGGAAACAATTTTTATTTTAATTAAAAAAATAATTAAAAGAATTAATTTTAATTAATAAAAATAATAAATTAATTTTAATTAAAAAAGATAATTAATTTTTATTTAAAAAAACTCAATAAATATGTGTTTTTTTTATTTTAAGTTGATTTTTTCATTCAAATTTTTTTTCAATTTAAAATAAAATTGGTTGTCGTATCACATATTCATCAAAATGAGATTTGTCCCATTACTCTCTTTAGGGATTATTATTTTATATTTTTAAATCATTTTCCATGTTCGACTATTTTGTTTTTTTCCCTTATCATGGATTTGAACTACTCCACAGCCCTCCCCCTCCCCTCATCCATCATTCATTCATTCATGTACACATTTTAAGTTGCAGTTACGAATTTTATTGTCTTTGCAGTATTTAAAAACAAAAATAAAATGAACTTGAACATTTCTGGGAATTTTTGCCACAATTCAAGAACAAATTTATATAAAAGTAATTTTTTTGTTCATAGTCATGCCATATAACTGCAGAGTATATTGATTATTAAATTAATAAATAAAACAACAACGTCCGATTTTTGTATGTGGTCAAGAAAAAATATAAAATTTTTCCAGGAAAATTGATAAATCAAAAAAAAAAAAAAAAAAAAGTAGAACGCAAAAAGTCAGTTGATTGTGTTATTAATATATATGTTTTGTTTAATCGGGCCAGTTTGACTCTTTGCCAGTGGAATGTTGGAACTACAATTTCTGAACATTGCTCAGCCGTGGCAAAGGGTGTTGCAATTAGAAAGCTAGAGCTAGATTATCTGGGGGGATTTTCGGAGTTCTGGTAAATAAATTCGTGTGCATTTAAATGAAAATCGCACAAGTCTTATCATCAAACAATTGCCGCTATATTAATTAGTTTTGTGACTAGTGTTATCAGAACATGTGTATTTGTTCAATTGCAAGCAAAATTCGAAATATTTGAATGATGTCTTTGCTGTTGGTGTAAACTTTCACCGAATTAAACTTGAAGAGATTTCGAGTATCCATCTTAGGAGATGTGGTTTTCAAGGTGATAATAAGATCTTGATTTTGTTTTATATTTCTGGTGCAGGTGTTTTCAGCAACCTGTGCAATTTTTTGTATACAGGTTTTCAGAATTTTTGAAAAGAAAAATACAACAACAAATTAACTTTTTAAATATTAAATATCTTTGAAAGAGAAGAAGTTATCCTAATAATGTCTCCGTCACTTTGTCTCTCTATAAAGACTTATAAAAGTCAATAAATATGCTTAGGTTTTATAAAGTTTCGCAGCTCAGCTAATTTTGTGACAGACGAGGTTGTCTACCCTGTTTCTTGGACCGTAGAGACCGAAGTCCTCCTATATATCACAATGGACTTCAGAGTCTATGTGAGTCTGCTTATATAGACTGCCAGGCTAACGTAAAGTCGTCCTACGTGATACATTTTGTTAAGTGCACATACATAAGCTGTGACAATTGGGGAAAGAAATCTAGAGAGAAAAAGCTCAAGGGAGAGAGTGACAAGAGCGCAAGAGTAATTAGAGAGAGAGAGAGAGATGAGAGAGTGATGGGTCAGTCCAAGCGAGAGTGATGAGAGAGAGATAGACCGATGATTTCTTTATAGATCCTCGTAAAAATTTGCCAAATGATCTTAAGTTGTAAAAATAAAATCGCAGAGCTCCGGTATAGCGAACAATCATGGAAAAATCAAAATAAGAAATTTAACACTTGATCAAAGGACAGTGCAGAAGATGAGTTTTTAATATAAAATTAAGCTCAGGTACGAGGTAGGGGGATAATGAGAGAGAGAGAGATATAGAGATAGATCATAAGGTCTGGGGAACGATAGGAGAGGAGAGAGAGAGCGTAAGAGATGGGTTTTCAAAATAAAATTTTTAAAATGACACTGGTTCAAATTACACCAATTGCAAATGTTGCACACTTGTTTTTGGACAGAAGAACTTCATTCAGCACGACCTACAATTAAGTTTCCCCTGTAAATGTTTAATAAAACATTTCAAGGATTTCTCTAGCACAAAAGTCGACTCCTGTGTACACAAGACACCAAAAAAAAAAAAAACTCAACAATGAAAATGTTTACCAACTTTCCTTAATCTAATTAAACCTTTAGGCCGTAAAAAACCATAAAGTGAAAATCTTAATAAGCCATAAGATGAAAGATGTTCGTCGAACAGCGAGTAACATTTTCAAAGAAATTCACCAAGGGGAGAACCAAAAACAAACAAAAAAAAAATAAATAAATCACAACAAATCATTGAGAAAATCTGAAAACAAAAGTCACAGCCGAGCAGAGCACAGCGCAGCGCAGCATATCATCCTCAATCAGTTTCGAATGAAGTGATGTGAAGGCATTCAATGGAGGACGACGATGCGATGGCTGTGAATGAAAGAATGACTGTGGAAGAAATGCTAAATGAGTGTCCTAATAAACAATAACACCGAAGGGAGCCCAACTAAAATGAAACTAAATAAAAATTAAATGAGTAGGGGGTTTTCGCTACTACTACCCATGGTGCTGCTGCGGCGGCTGGCCTTATTGCAGTTGCAATACAAATAACACACGGCTTGGCGCAGTCAACGATGTGATGTGAAAAAAAACCGACAAAAACAACAAGAGAGAAGAAAGGCAAAACACACTGGAAAAACAACAACTGTTTTGGGTAAATGAGTAACGACTGTTGCTGGTGGTGGTGCTGCTGGTGCAGCTCATGTAGTGCACCTGTCCAACAATCACCATGACTACACAACACACAGCCAGAGCCAGAGCCCGGCCCGGCCAGGCACTGTCATACCCACGGTGTCAGTCAGTCAGCGAGCCAGCCGTTCAGCCATCCATCCACCAGCCCACGAAGCTGAGCCTAAGCCATGAATGAACGAACTGAAAGAACTGAACATATGTGCGGTGCGCCCCGAAAACGCACCGAGAACGCGTCCGTCTGACAACAGTTGTTCACTTTTGCTCAGTTGTTGTTTTTTTCTTCTTCTTCTTCTTTTTTTTTGACTTTTTTGTTTCTCGTCATCGGCTGGCTGGGCCTTGTTTGAAGGCGGCGGTTAATGGTATAAGATTTCCCTTGATACTCACTCTCGCCTTAGTTTCAAATGCACCCAAGACTCGGTGTTTTTTGTTGTTGTTTTGTTTTGTTTTTGTTATTTGTTTCTATCTGTGTTAATGATAATTGTCCATGTATGTATGTGTGTGTGTGAGTTGATATTTGAACACTTGTGTTTGTGTGTTGTCAAGATTGTGCACTTTTTTCGCTGATGTTTCTTTCCTATGTTAGGGTTTTTTTTTTTTTTTTGGTTCTCATTATAAGGATCTTACGGGGTTTCCTTGGGAGACATGTCGATAGGAGGGGCGGCATATAAAGTTTGGTGAAATTCGAATAAAAGGCGGTGAGGATTGGCTGGAGTTTACATAACAACATAAACAAATTCTAATAGTAGGATTCATTCAGAATTCTAATCGACCCTTAGAGCCATGTACAGAGTTGACCAACAAAAGGTGTTATTTTGGTATCTTAATATATATTTACCCTCGACAATGATTCACTGATTCACTGACTCTGTCACGCAGTACGTAGGAATTTAAATAGGCATTCTATAATTCTATAAATAATAATAATAATAAAAAAAATAATAATTTTTTTTGGTACAGAAATTGTGTTTTCCCCAAATATTTTTTTACCAAAATTTTTTTTTTTCCAAATTTTTTTTTTCAACAAAATTTTTTTTTTCGACAAAATTTTTTTTTCGACAAAATTATTTTTCAACAAAAATTTTTTTTACAACTTTTTTTTTCGAAATTTTTTTTTTTCCACAAAATTTTTTTTTTCAACAAAAATTGATTTTTTTCCACAAAAAATTTTTTTTTTTCAACAAAATTTTTTTTTCCGCAAATATTTTTTTTTCAACAAAAATTTTTTTTTCAACAAAAATTTTTTTCCAAAAATATTTTTTTCCAAATTTATTTTTTTTCGACTTTTTTTTTTTACAAAATAGTTTTCTCAAAATATTTTTTACAAAATTTTTAAAATTAAGTAACAAATACTTTTTTAAGCAAATTAACGGGCGCCATAGGCGCATTACAACTTACTAGTTCAAAGATATTTGAGATAAATGATCGGATGTTTATTTCATAATAAGGAAAAACAACATCAGCCAAATGGCCACCACGACCATGCTCACATATCAGATCCATATCCTTTTCCTGACATTTTCCATAATCAAATCGCAAAGTGGCTGTCCTATGTCTTCGATAGCCTCACGAATTGTATCTTTGAGGTCTTGAATCAATGCTGAGCTGTTGGAGTAGACCTTATCTTTCACCTGGCCCCAAAGGAAGAAGTCGCAAGATGTTAAATCACAAGATCTCGGTGGCCAATTCCGATCACCTCTTCGAGAGATAACAGGGTCCGGAAACTATTTAGTTTTGCAAACTGTGTCTGCAAGTTTTCACCATTTTTGTAGTGAATTTTAATATTTTCAGTGCATTGTTGAAGCGTGTATCGTTCCATTTTTAGTACTGGCGTAGTTTCTACTTGTCAAATATCAAAGAATAAAAGATTCAAAAGTGAAAGCAACCAAAATACCGGGTGATTCAAAATAAAACCCTTTATTTCTAATTCAAATTTTACGCATCTGACAGGTACTGTCAAATCGAAAGGTTCGCGGAGTAGAAACGCTAGGGTTCTGAAGATTTCCAGGTGAAATATTCTTTTGGTTTTTTCGATCCACTGAGGCCCCACAATGCCACAGTCAGTGTGGCCCGCCCGGGTTACCATCATCTGTCATTTCTAAGCGTTAATTTTACTCCTTAATGTTGGTGACATTTTTAAAGTACAGCCATCCCAAGGTTTGTTGCAATAATTTGATTTTTATTTAGTAATTCCCTCCCAGTGAGTATGGCCTTTGTAAAGGTCAACACTCATGCCAAGGCCACACAAACATCCTTGACTAAATTAGAATTACCAGCAAGTTAAATCCGGCAGCAGCTGTAATTAGCCTTCCAACAAACTGGTCACACCAACCTCGTTGCGTTATTATTTTCTCATTATGAGGATGTTAATATTTAGTTTTATTTTTCCCTAGCACACACACACATAGCCACACAGACTATTTGGTTCCGTTCTCAAATATCCTGTGAGAATTCGTTTTTTTTTTCTTTCTTCTATTTTGGTATTACTATTGAGCGAGTAAGGTGCACATGATGCATGTGGCAAGTAAACTCAAGCATGACATAAGGTATCGAAACTGCATACACAGGCAATACAATATTCCTTTGAGGGATTCCTGAGAGTAAAGACATCAGAAATGAGAGAGTGTTTTGAGATACTTGTACTTTATCTAGATATTTCTGTGTGTGTGTGTGTGTTTAGAGATATGTTATTGATATCCTAGATGGATGGATGCCACTGGGTAAGAGGTACCTGCTGCCCTGGCTTTCGGTTTCATAATTCATGCACTTTTTGCTTGTCTTCTTCGGCTTTGTTGTTTGGCTGGCGAAGCGATCCTTTTTGTGAGTTTGCCTAATTTTCTTGTGCGGGCGTTAAATTTCATTGAGAAAAAAAAAACACAAAACAAGGAACGAACGATCAGGAATCTTAAGATCAATTTATCTTGTTTAACAATACAAGGAGCGGTGCTGCAGCAGCAGGGACAAGCGTTTCTAATAGAAACCTGCTTAAACACAAAGATCCACACACACACACTCACCTAAAGAGACATTAGACATTGATATTTATGCTGAAGCAGCAGAGGCAACAACAAACCTGCACAAGGAAGTAAATTACCGGATGTGATTTTCTCATTTGCTTGTTGTTCTTTTGATTTTTATTGTTCTCACAGAGTCCTTTTTATGTTCGTCTGCTTTAACATCGTCCAGACACACAACAACGAAGCCAACAACACCAAATAGGTAACGAACATTTTGAAGAAATCATTTGTGCAATTTCTCATTGTTTGCTGTTTTCTTTTCAGACTGAGCGAGTATCTCTCCAGTGGCCAATCTATTTGCCGTTGTTTGCCTTTGACAAATTTCTTAAACACGACGAAAAATATGAATGAATTTCAAAATTTATGAATGAATTTCTCGGCTCGAACAGCTTAAAAGAAAATGGCCGACTTCAGCGGTCAACAGACAAAGCGAAAATAAAAAAAAACTCAAGCAGAAACGGAAATGTTTGTGTTCCCCCCTGTCTGCGTACTTTTACGGTGTAATCCTTGAACATTTAATTGTAATCTCCTTCAATGAAGAGGACAGACACGGATTTGCTGTTTTATTATACAATTATACACTTTATTAGCTAGACAAAAGGGGGAAAGGAAAGGTGTTCGTTCGTCCTACGCCTGGCAAAAGATGGTTGGCGAAAAAAAAAAAACAACATGCCAACACATTGTGTGGTCCGGCTAAGAGTCGTCCACTATTGGCCAATCATTAATGGGAAATTGAACTGAACTGAGTATTGTCCAACAATGTGGATGAGTTTCAAGAACTCTGTAGGGACAACAATGTGTTTGAATGCGTCTCACGAAGAGTTGCTTGACATTTTTATGGTCTGCGAAAGAAAGGAAGGACAAGGAGTACGGAAAGTCTACGGAAGAAGAGACAACAAAATATCCTTTTAACCCTCTAACCAGCAAGAGGGCACTCCTTTAGAGATTTTTAAAAATTTGGGGGTTAGATGGTTAAGTAGATAATGAACAAATTCGTTAAAATCAAATTCAAAAAAATACGAAATTTAATGTTGCCGGCATTTAAGAGAAGGAAAGGGCCAGTGATTGTCTTACTCCGTCTTACATTTCATTAAACGAAAAAGCTGCATAATTATTAAATTAAAGAAATTGCTTTGATCGAGTCTTGAAGACAATAATTTTACAAAATAATCTTACAAAAAATATGTTATAAAACGAAAGGACTACTTAAGATTTGTTTTCAAAATTGTAGTGTTTTTTTTCTGATCCGGATTAATAAAAAACACTATAAGGATAGTCATAAACTTCATGGGACTATCGAGATACAGTTGTACGACGGAGAGCTAAGAAGGATTTTTGTAAATCATTTATTTAAAATGTCCGGGTCAAAACAAAATTATAACATTTTAATTTTGAAAAAATGTATTCGTTTTGTAAAAGTATTATTTATTTTATTTTATTTTATTACAATACAAAGTAAATTTATATTCTAATTTTGGGCCCAAGAGTAAACCGCTGATAGACAAGCACGCTACCAACTTGCCTACCGGGGCGCCTTTGTAAAAGTATTTTTGTAAGATTACACATTTTTTAAAACTATTTTCTTCAGGACTCGTCAAAACAAAATTATAATATTTTAATTTTGAAAATATATATTCGTTTAGTAAAATTATTTTCTTTAAGATTCGGTCAATAGAAAATTGCAATTTCCTTATTTTTTTTTATAAAATTTAATGTAAGAATGTGTAAGACCATCAGCAGCCGTTTCCTTCCCTTAAATACCGCAACAACATTTTAACAAGGTAGCTAAAGTTTAGCTGAATTATGAAAATTACAATTCAAATCGAAAAAGAGTTGACCAGATCCATTTGTAAGTCTGAATATGAAATATTTTTTACATTTAATTTAACATTTTTTTTACGAAAAATCATAGAAAGAAAATCCAATCAATTTGTATTTCAAACAGATTTTTTTTTTAATTTCGACGGGTGGATAATGGAAAAAAACCCCAGAGGTAAATGGGGCCACCTGCTAAGACGCTGGTGGCAAAAACTGGAATTTGTAATGTGGTACCAACATGCGGGCTGTGGTTTACCACCTAAATCGCAGAGGGAGCTAAAGCTCTGTGGTGCGACGACCCTAAGAGTTGGTAATAAACCAAAAGAAAGTATTCTCCCACAAAGTAATTTGCCAAAGTGCCTCTCCGGGTATATCATGGTTTACTCGGTTTTTTGTTTGTTTGTCAGGCTTGGTTGGGCAATGATACGCTTCGCTTTGTAATTATTCCATATGTGATGGCCCTGAAGGTAAAAGAAAATCGGATTAGCGCAAATCAATTAAAATTTTAATCAGATTGATATTTGTTCATTGATTTAGAGAAGTTCCTCGTCTGACCCTTCATGGAATATTAACCCATTAATGCCTAGCGAATTTTCTCTCGTGCTTTTTATTGTCTTCCATTTCCTCAAACGTTGGATCAATCAGGTTTAAGGTAAATAAGCAGTAGTTCTCATTCACTTGTGAGAACTACGCGTATATTTGACCAATAATTTGCAGCAGAAATCATTGCAAATGGGCACCGATGAAGAAGTGTGGTAGCTTCCGTCTACCTTGCCTGCTATCGAAGCAAACACAAACTTGAAACCTTTTTTAAACATTTCTATTTTTGCAAAGGAATAGAAATTATAAATGATCTCGAACTCGACTAACCGAAACAAAATTGCATTAGGTAAATATTTTTTTTCCTTCCAAATGTAAATCTAATTTATTAAATTCTTTACATCAATTTAATTATTTCGTTTTGATTTTTCCAAATTTAATTTAATATTTTCGATTTGTCTTTTAATATTTTTTTTACTTTCGAATGTAAATCTTATTTAATAAATTCTTTACATCAATTGAATTATTTCGTTTTGATTTTTTCCAAATTTAATTTAATATTTTCGATTTGTCTTTTTTTTCCTTTCAAATGTAAATCTAATTTAATAAATACTTTTTATTAATTGAATTTTTTTGGTTTTGATTTCTTTAAATTTAATTTAATATTTTCGATTTGTCTTTTAATATTTTTTTTCCTTTCAAATGTAAATCTAATTTAATAAATTCTTTACATCAATTTAATTATTTCGTTTTGATTTTTCCAAATTTAATTTAATATTTTCGATTTGTCTTTTAATATTTTTTTTTCCTTTCAAATGTAAATCCAATTTAATAAATATTTTTTATCAATTGAATTATTTCGTTTCGATTTTTCCAAGTTTAATTTTCTTTCAAATGTAAATCCAATTTAATAAATATTTTTTATCAATTGAATTATTTCGTTTCGATTTTTCCAAATTTAATTTAATATTTTCGATTTGTCTTTTAATATTTTTTTTTCCTTTCAAATGTAAATCCAATTTAATAAATATTTTTTATCAATTGAATTATTTCGTTTCGATTTTTCCAAGTTTAATTTTCTTTCAAATGTAAATCCAATTTAATAAATATTTTTTATCAATTGAATTATTTCGTTTCGTTTTTTTCAAATTTAATTTAATATTTTCGATTTGTCTTTTAATATTTTTTTTTCCTTTCAAATGTAAATCCAATTTAATAAATATTTTTTGTCAATTGAATTATTTCGTTTTGATTTTTTCCAAATTTAATTTAATATTTTCGATTTGTCTTTTAATATTTTGCGGTACTCGTCCGTTGTTGGATGTGTATTCGAAATTTATTACATTCAAACGTACACCAGCACCGCCTGTGATCTACTCTACGAACTTCTTTCAAGTTTTACCGCTCTTCGGTGTTCTTTTTTTTTCGTTTTCTTTTCGTATTTACTGTTCTCTCCTTGTATGCGTTGTTGTTGTTGTTGTCTTTCGCTTACTTCCACTGCCCGACAACGGCGAGTGTACGGAAAAGAAAAGATCGTTCGGTCCTTTTGTTTGACGACCGTTTAAGAAACAAAAACAAAACAAAAAATGGTTAAAAGAGACCGCGGGCGGCTCGGCTGTTAATTTTTATGTAAATTCTGAATGTGTGTGAGTTTGTGGATATTTGGAACGGGACGGACGGGATGCGATGGGATTGCATTGGAGTGGAGTAGAGTAGAGTAGAGTGAATTGTTGTGGGATGTTTGATTGTGGTACTCGTCGTCATCGCACTCATCATGTCCATATGATTTTTTACACTTTCCAAATCAATTGTGTTCCGATTTTCATGTTTGCACCGAGTTTTTTTTCTACGTTTTTTTGTTCCGTTCTCCGTTGTTGTTGACATTCGTTAATTGTTTGTTGACCATTTGTTTCTTTCGTGTATTGCTGTTGTTGTTGTTGTTTTTATGTCATTCATTCTTTCTGTCGATTTAAGCCGTTTTCTTTGCGGTTCATTAGCCAGTGGTGTTGCGGTCCACTTAAAATTTGTAAAATTTTATTGTTTTTTTTATTGACAAATTAAAGTTCAAACAAAAGATTTTTTTTGTTTATGAAGGTGTTGGCCACAAATATGGAAATGATACAAAATGATGGCATTTCTCTAGTAACCGAAAATCGTCATATAAAATTCCATAACAAAGTTGGCAAATATCAGCATATCGATGGCTTAATTTAAAGGGCATAACTAGCATTTTCGTAACTTTACAGGAGAAGGTAAAAACTTTATAACATTTGAAAAACTTCAGACATAAACAAATTTTAAAGGCAATTTTCAATGAAAATGCGCAGCAAATTTAATTCTGAAACTAATTTGTATACGCTCACCCTACAGGTAAGAAATATTCAAAAGAAATATTCACATTAGAACCCAAGTGTCTTTGAACCAAATTCGATTCATGACTTTCTAAATCGTTTGAGCCATGTCCGTCTGTCCGTCTATACGCCTGTCTATCCTGCTGGTACGCACGATAACTTTCGAAAGAGCTTTGAAATTTGGCATGAGTTAATATTTTCCCAAAACTGCTTATGGGATTGCATATGGGCTATACAGCCACACCCCTTCGGGTACCTCCCATACAAATCTGCTATTTCTCGCACTTTAGAAATCGTGTAATAATATCAATACACCCAGTTCGATCCTGGCCAAATTCTGTATATAGTAAAGCTATAGCTAGAAAAAGTTTTGGACAAAAACTTGGAAGTCTGGCAACTCCCCTTCCGGTACCTCCCATACAAATGTACCATTACACCCACTTTAGAAATCGTGTAATAATATCAATACACCCAGTTCGATCCTGCCCAAATTCTGTATATAGTAAAGCTATAGCTAGAAAAAGTTTTGGACAAAAACTTGGAAGTCTGGCAACTCCCCTTCTGGTACCTCCCATACATATGTACCATTACACCCACTTTAGAAATCGTGTAATAATATCAATACGGTCAATGCGACCTTGCCCAAATTTTGAATTTAGTAAAGATAAAGCTAGACAAAGTATTGGACAATAACTTGGAAGTCTGGCAACTCCCGTTTTGGTACCTCCCATACAAATGTACCATTACACCCACTTTAGAAATCGTGCAATAATATCAATACGGTCAATGCGACCTTGCCCAAATTTTTAATTTAGTAAATATAAAGCTAGACAAAGTATTGGACAAAAACTTGGAAGTCTGGCAACTCCCCTTCTGGTACCTCCCATACAAATGTACCATTACACAAACTTTAGAAATCGTGCAATAATATCAATACGGTCAATGCGAACTTACCCAAATTTTGTATTTATTAAAGACAAAGCTAGACAAAGTATTGGACAAAAACTTGGAAGTCTGGCAACTCCCCTTCTGGTACCTCCCATACAAATGTACCATCCGAACCATCAGAAAACTCCGATTAATTTAAATAAAATCTCTTTCTGTTGGTCTTAGAAAATTTAAAAAGAGGACATTTTCTTTCATTTGTGTGGACCCTGCGGATCCATAGAGTCGCAGTTTTCTTGCTTTTTCGTGTGAAGGTGTCACCTTTAAATAAATCAACTTTGTGTCGCATTTATTGTACCTGCTCTAATGATCGATGATATTTGACAAAATGTCAGTTGAAATTTAAGACACCAAATGGCCCCCTCCTTCTGATCTCAAATGACACTCACGTTTGTGCAGGTTACACAACCGCAAAAATATACATTTTCTCAGTTGTCCAGTTGCCAGTTGTCAGCCCACATGATCTTAGATTATCCCATAAAACGTGAGAATTTTAAATCATTTCGAAATTCAATTTCAGACAAGTCCAAAAGGGACACTCTCTCAAAAAAAAACGGGGTGTAATTTATTTAAAGCCCTTATTTTTCTATACATTTTTTTTCGTTGCCCTAAACTCGACCGGCATAACAAATGAAAGTAACAACAAGTGTTCGAGGGAGAGAGTGAGACGGAGACCGTGTGTTGAAAAATTTGTCAACATTTTGTAAATATCCTTGCACACACATAGACAAGTGGTGTCCTTTCGTGCATAACAAAACGCCTACACGGAATTGCTCAACTCAGCTACCTTCAGACTGTGGAGTACACTGTGTACCCTACCACCATGTGTTGGCCTAGCAGAGTTATGCCTCTGTGTGTGTGTGTGTGTGTAGTTGTTATCTTGTTTCAAACTACATTTCATAGTTTATCACCACCGCCACCATCTCCAGGCCGAACTGAACAACAAGAAAAAAAATTACGATACTGGAGATCGAGACAGGCGGACGGACGGACAGAACGCAAGCAAAAGACCAACAGCAAAAACAACATAATGACAATTTATTAAAAATACTTGTAATTTAAGGCTGGTTTGCACCTGAGTTAATGGGTCTTTCGTCGTGTAACCAACCACTCCAGCCTGGTCTCTTTGCGTCGCGTCTGTGTTTGCGTTGTTAGCAAATTGCCAGCATTTTCTTTGTCATTTTCATTTTCATGAACGTGGGAAAACAATTTGTGTCGTCTGACGCCGGACACAACTTGAAAATTTGTAAATATCAACGGAAAATGTGTTAACAGCGGCGACTTTATCTTTTTAAAGACCGTGTGATGTCGCCAAAAAAAAAAAAGAAATTAAACACCTTCATATTTATCGAAAAAGGAGATTGGTAATTTCATTCTCAAATATGGATGTATGTTATTTCATACACAGTGTACTCTCTCCTGGCGGACAGCTCTTTTAAGCGGACATGCTTTTCAGTACCAATTCGCTTCAGTCCTCTTGTTTATTTTTCTCATAAGCGGACACCTCCAATAAACGGAAACATTTCTCAGACCCTTAGGTGTCCGCTTATGAGAGAGTACACTGTAAATACATCAATTTGAATTATACTTTTGATTGATAATTCGGAAAACCTACCATCGTCACGACTATTTCAAATTATTTAGCAATTTCCCCCAAATAACACCTTTTTTCCCTCGCCGCCAACAACAACTTCAATATCTATTTACCAAAGTCAATTTACGGTAAAACTCCCTTCACAAAATTCTCCAGCACCGAATACCCCAAAATGTTGGTTAACCCCAGACTAAATGAAATTAAGCCACGATAAAAGTTCAATTATGTTTTAGAATGCAACAAAACGAAACAATGGCAAAGGGGGCACCAGTAAAGCAACCCAGTAAACCTTCGGATACCAACTGAACTAAACCAAAAGAAGCAAAAAAAAAAACACACACAACATAAATAAATAAACAAATCGGAAATATAAAAGGAAATTAAAAAAGAAGTCAACTACCAAACAAGGATGGATAACTTTTCACTGCAGAAGCAAATGAAGAAAATAAAATGTATTTTCGCTCCAAAGCCATAATTAGATAAAATCGTCAATGTCGTCGAGCGGTGTAAAAGTGGATGACGACAACGATGGCAAATTGACGTCAAACACAAACAGCAGCAACAACAGCGAAAAAAAATCAAGTTATGATATAGAAAAAAACACATAAAGTAACTTTTTTTTTATTTAGTTTACCTTTTGCATCCAAAGATCTTTAGGCAGCATGTCAAGTGAAAAGAAAAAGTACAGACAAGTCATTGTTTGTTGCAGAACAAGAAGGTAATTTATATAGAAAAACAAGTTTACATTTAAACAAAAAAAAAAAAACAATCAAATAAAAATTATAAAGGGTGATTTTTTTGAGGTTAGGATTTTCATGCATTAGTATTTGACAGATCACGTGGGATTTCAGACATGGTGTCAAAGAGAAAGATGCTCAGTATGCTTTGACATTTCATCATGAAGCCGAACGATCTGCCACAACGTCGAATTTTTAGTGAATGGGACCTAGAAAAGTTGGCAGAAAATCCGCTTTTTTATCGACAAATTTTGTTCAGCGATGAGGCTCATTTCTGGTTGAATGGCTACGTAAATAAGCAAAATTGCCGCATTTGGAGTGAAGAGCAACCAGAAGCCGTTCAAGAACTGCCCATGCATCCCGAAAAATGCACTGTTTGGTGTGGTTTGTACGCTGGTGGAATCATTGGACCGTATTTTTTCAAAGATGCTGTTGGACGCAACGTTACGGTGAATGGCGATCGCTATCGTTCGATGCTAACAAACTTTTTGTTGCCAAAAATGGAAGAACTGAACTTGGTTGACATGTGGTTTCAACAAGATGGCGCTACATGCCACACAGCTCGCGATTCTATGGCCATTTTGAGGAAAACTTCGGAGAACAATTCATCTCAAGAAATGGACCGGTAAGTTGGCCACCAAGATCATGCGATTTGACGCCTTTAGACTATTTTTTGTGGGGCTACGTCAAGTCTAAAGTCTACAGAAATAAGCCAGCAACTATTCCAGCTTTGGAAGACAACATTTCCGAAGAAATTCGGGCTATTCCGGCCGAAATGCTCGAAAAAGTTGCCCAAAATTGGACTTTCCGAATGGACCACCTAAGCCGCAGCCGCGGTCAACATTTAAATGAAATTATCTTCAAAAAGTAAATGTCATGGACCAATCTAACGTTTCAAATAAAGAACCGATGAGATTTTGCAAATTTTATGCGTTTTTTTTAAAAAAAAAGTTATCAAGCTCTTAACAAATCACTCTTTATTAAACAATTAAACTCGGCCCTTGTGGGATTAGATTTCCTTCCGTTCAAAAACAATACAATATGTTAACCCTACCGGTGATTCGAAAAATTCAAAAAAATCGACAAGGAAGCGTTGAACAATGATCGAGTAATTTGCAATTTTCGAAAATAATTATTTGTTTTCCTGGATTCCCAGAAAGGCTCGCACAAAAATCCGCAAATATCAGCTCGTCCCTTTCGGACTAGCCGCCAGCAACAGCTAACAAACTGTTGCTTTCAAAAATAATTCAACTGGAAGTTGGTTTACCCCCATCGAGGGTTGATAACCTGTAAGGGTTGAGACCTATCTAACATTTCAAATTTTCATATATTTTTGTCACCCAACAAATTTTAATTTTTTTTGTAATAAAAAAGAAAAAACCTTACCATAGACAAAGTTGTGCATATGTCGAGCAAATTTTTGAAATTCATACCTTTACTCAATTGCGAATAAAAGCGAAACGCGTGCATCGATTTTCATGATCTTTGTCTCATTTTGCTCATAGGTTATGTGACTTTACGTAAAAGTAATAAGATTTGACATTTTTTTTAATTTTGGATTTTTTAAAAAAAAAAAATTTAAATCTTTAGGCAAAAAATTAGTTTTTTCCTTTATATATTCATTTTTAACTTGGAAACTGTTGCTTGTATAGGAAAACAATATATGAACAGATTAAGGGAATTGTAATTTGAAATTTTTTAAAATTTAATTCAAATAAATCGGGCTAGTGGTTCCCGAGTTATGCCGAAACAAATAACCCAAAAAAATGCGGACTGAATTTTTTTAATTTAACTAAACTCGGGTCTTCACCCCTACAAACTGGACTGTGTTGGGGAATGGAGGTAGGTGGTTTTTTTTTTGGAAGGAGTTGCCATTTGTCTTGAGTTTGAGAATGTCATAGGCCACTTGTTGGAAGAGTATTCCACATACGAACAGTTTGGCGGAAAAACGTTTTTTCTCTACAGTGCGTCGTCCGATCCAATGAAGAAAATATTCATTGAATCCATGAAATATTACATCAATTCGACACTGATAAATAAAAACAATAAATAAAATTAAATAAAAATCCGAATCGGGCTAGTGGTTCCCGAGTTATGCCGGAAGAAACAAATTAACCAAAAAATTTTTTTTAAAATTTAAAAAAAAAAAATAAAACAAAAACCAAACGAAAAAAAAATTTTTTATTGCGTTTTTCGAGCTCATGTCAAGGTTATCTACACAGAAAAAATTATCGCATCCCGAGTACATTTTGACTGTTGACTAGTGTAATCAATGAAGGGGTGATAGTTTTTATTTAAAGTTTTTTGAAGTTACATTTGTTATTCTCGTTTACTCTTCCTGTGCCGCAAATATTTGTAATTGTAATCAATAATTCTCCGAGTAAGAATTAATAGAATAGTTTCATGTTTTTCAAATCTTTCGAAATGCACGGAGTATTTTGTGGGCCCAACTAACATACTCGTACAATGTGATCAGTAATTTATATAATTTTTTATTCGATTCATTGTTTTTGTTGTAAATATATACTTATGCATTTGAAGCTCATGGCATATACCTACATAGCATCGCATTTACTTCGTATGTGTATATAGAAAAAAATTCTTTTGTTTTCGAAATGAACTCGACCGTAACGTTTTTTCTATGGCGTAATATTATTTTGTGTTTTTTTTTTCGTGTCCGAAATACAAATCCAAACTGCAGATACTCTCGGCTTTTGCTATACAGATACAAATTCGTACTACGCTCGGGCGATGTTTTCAGTTCACATTTAGTTTGGTTTGTTCTCGTCGTCGTCAGCGGCAGCGGCGTTTGCTTATTTAAGCTGAGTTTAAACCACTGAACTGAACTGAAAAATTTGAATTTACGCAAACTGAACGAAACGTTCAGCAACATCGTCTGTCGCTTCAACCCGTCACTGTTGATCGTTTTAATGTTGTTCTGTTTGAGTTGTTGTAGTTGTTTTCGGTTCATATCAGAATTTTATCGCAACTTTTAAATTACAGATACGTACAGACGTTCACACACAACAAAAATAATAAAAAAAAAAGTAAAAAAAACACAACGAGAACCAACACAACAACCATTGAAAACTATTTTAAATAATTCGCGCCGTTGTTGCTGTTGTTACTGTGGTCGCAACAAAGTTTTAAATTAAAACTAGACGCGAGACAAATTCTGGAAAAAAAAGACCAACGGAATAAAATCGCTAAAAGCGTTGAGCTCTTTTTTTCCACACATTTCTTATTTCGTATATACCTACTACTACTACACATATTACACACACACACACACAGTTGGGGTATATAGTTTTCATTATGAGGGTGTTTAATTCTCTTATTTAAATATACAGAACGGGGAAAAATGCACATCGATGTGAAATCAGCGTCAAATAAAGGTTACAAGCCGAAGTTATAAATAAATGGTGGCATTGGACGACCAAGAATTACGGAGCAAAGACGAATGCCAAACATCGTACACAAGGTAGTATGTGGGCGACGGGTGAGAGGCGGACACGCCCTGTGCATAAAAAGAGAAGAGGATTCGCCCAAATGCAGACGACGATTAACTAAGTAATAAATTATTATTTTAAATAATTTAAATATTTGAATAATTAACTATTTAATTATTAAATAAGTAAATATTGAAATATTAAATTATTAAAATATTGAAATATTAAAATATTAAAGTAATAAAATATCGAAATATTATATTATTAAAATATTAAAATATTAAAATTATTAAATTATTAAAATATTATAATATTATAATATTATAATATTATAATATTAAAATATTAAAATATTAAAATATTAAAATATTAAAATATTAAAATATTAAAATATTAAAATATTAAAATATTAAAATATTAAAATATTAAAATATTAAAATATTAAAATATTAAAATATTAAAATATTAAAATATTAAAATATTAAAATATTAAAATATTAAAATATTAAAATATTAAAATATTAAAATATTAAAATATTAAAATATTAAAATATTAAAATATTAAAATATTAAAATATTAAAATATTAAAATATTAAAATATTAAAATATTAAAATATTAAAATATTAAAATATTAAAATATTAAAATATTAAAATATTAAAATATTAAAATATTAAAATATTAAAATATTAAAATATTAAAATATTAAAATATTAAAATATTAAAATATTAAAATATTAAAATATTAAAATATTAAAATATTAAAATATTAAAATATTAAAATATTAAAATATTAAAATATTAAAATATTAAAATATTGAAATATTAAAATATTAAATTATTAAAATATTAAATTATTAAAATACTAAAACGTTAAATTATTAAAATATTAAATTATTAAAATACTAAAATGCTAAATTATTAAAATAGTAAAATATTAAAATATCAAAATATTTAATTTTAAAAATATTAAATTATTAATATACTAAAATGTTAAATTATTAAATTATTAAATTGTTAAATTATTAAATTATTAAATTATTAAATTATTAAATTATTAAATTATTAAATTATTAAATTATTAAATTATTAAATTATTAAATTATTATTAAATTATTAAATTATTTGGCATTGGGTAATTTTTCATTAATTGTTTGGGGGATTTTTCAGAATTTTTCGGGAAATTTTCGTATTGGACTTTTGGGGGGATTTGTCATTTATTTTGTGGCATTGTTCATGGAGCCCCAGAAATCCTCTCCTGTAAAATTTTCTTTTTGAGACTTAAGTCTTTTTTGCGGTTAGGGCTCGATTTTGCAAAAACACGCCTAACATACATACAATGTAGGGTGTAACAACAAATTAGTCTGTGGCCGTAACTCAAATTCTAAGTCCAACTTTCTAAAGTCTATGAGGCTTGGCCGGGCTACCATTTTTTTTTCGAGTCATTCACTCGACGCTGGTATTCATTCGTCCGATTGCTCTTACCCCTTTCCCATTTCAAACAATTCCGTTGCTAAACTCTATTTTTGTTTTAACAGTTTAACATTAATAATACATTTTTGTTTCGTTTTATTGTTGGATGAGTGTGTGGAGAGTGGAAAAAAAGGGTATTCGACCTATAAGTCGTAATAAATGTTGTGTTGCCACAATTTATGTTCTATTCTGCATTTTATTTTTTTTGACCAGCACAGGCCACGCTGCAAAATTTGTATGTTAATTAGTTGGCAGCGAAGTGGAGGCAGCTCCGCTCCGTAAGCCGACAGACCTTCAACATCGTCAACGCCATCAAAACTTTCAACATTATTTGCTTCTGTATATTTGTTTTTGTATTGCAGAGCAGCGGTGTTGGCCTGACGATGACGATGATGATGGTACCCTCGAAATGTGAATAATTTTAAAACGGGTAGGGGGTTTATCATTCAGTTGTTGTTGTTGTTGTTCTCTCGTCGTTTCCATTTCCATTTGTTTTGCGAAGGCGTAGTAGTGTGAATGATTAATTTCAAAATGAAGATGAAATAAATGTTCAACCGTCGTTGAAGTTTTCTTCAGGTCGGTCTTGTCTTGACTGTCAGCCCAAGCGACCGAGCGACCGTCCACTCCGACCATCATCATTTAAAACCGCTAAATGCCATAATAATAACCTTTGCTTCATTTTCATTCGCGTTGGCTGGAAAATCATACGAAAAGCCCTCATTTTGGGTTCTCTTTCAGACAAGAGTGTCGGAGTTCTTTCTTTCCGAGCTTGGGAATATTAAACGCACTTTAATTAAATCGGAGAGGGGCTGCTACACAAAACATATTTTTATTGCCCTTCTGAGGTGTTCGCACTTTCGTTCATTCCGTCGTTCGTTCTTTATTATTATTTTCTTTTAATCTTAATGATGTAAGCAAATTAGCAACTGTTGGATAATTTATTATAATGATAAGAAAAAGTAAATTAACGCCATACTTCGAACGGATCATTTGGATAAGATAACAGAATGTGTAGCAGTTGTGTCTTTCCCTCGGTTCTTCTCTTTCATTATAAATGAATCTGTTGATTACCAGTGACCCCCAGACAAAAAGTAAATCAACGAAATTGACCTCAAATGACATTTAATTGAAGAAATTGTGGGAGTTTTTCTTTTGGTTTTTAACAAAGTATTTATATGGCGCCATTAGTCGAATAGTCGGTTATAGTTTCTTAGAGATTGAAATCGTGAGTACAGCAGAAATTCTTCATGACTGGGTTGCAAGAAAATATACAAATTAAAACCCCGGGTATGGAATGTATTTCAGTAGTTGTTCTACAGGGTCCGCCAAATAACTTTTTTTTTTTTTTGAAAATTCTATAAAAAAAACCACTACTGGATATTTTCACAAATATCATTTTTTATTTGAAAGTACAATCCTTCCGGTTAATAACACTACTCAACAAAATGAAAAAAATTTCATGTACTCCGGATGCGATAATTTTTCTGTGTAGATAACCTTGACATGAGCTCGAAAAACGCAATAAAAATTTTTTTTTTCATTTGGTTTTTGTTTTATTTTTTTTTTTTTAAATTTAAAAAAAATTTTTTTGGTTAATTTGTTTCGTCCGGCATTACTCGGGAACCACTAGCCCGATTTAACTGAATTAAATTTTAAAAAATTTAAAATTACAATTCCCTTAATCTGTTCATATATTGTTTTCCTATAACTTATTTTTTGCCTAAAGATTTAAATTTTTTTTTTTTAAAAAATCCATAAAAAAATGAAAAAAAATGTCAAATCTTATTACTTTTACGTAAAGTCACATAACCTATGAGCAAAATGAGACAAAGACCATGAAAATCGATGCACGCGTTTCGCTTTTATTCGCAATTGAGTAAAGGTATGAATTTCAAAAATTTGCTCGACATATGCACAACTTTGTAAGGTTTTTTCTTTTTTATTACAAAAAAAATTAAAATTTGTTGGGTGACAAAAATATATGAAAATTTGAAATTTTTGAAATTCATACCTTTACTCAATTGCGAATAAAAGCGAAACGCGTGCATCGATCTTTGTCTCATTTTGCTCATAGGTTATGTGACTTTACGTAAAAGTAATAAGATTTGACATTTTTTTCATTTTGGATTTTTTAAAAAAAAAAAATTTAAATCTTTAGGCAAAAAATAAGTTATAGGAAAACAATATATGAACAGATTAAGGGAATTGTAATTTTAAATTTTTTAAAATTTAATTCAATTAAATCGGGCTAGTGGTTCCCGAGTTATGCCGGACGAAACAAATTAACCATAAAATTTTTTTTAAAATTTAAAAAAAAAAAAAATAAAACAAAAACCAAACGAAAAAAATTTTTTTTATTGCGTTTTTCGAGCTCATGTCAAGGTTATCTACACAGAAAAAATCATCGCATCCCGAGTACATTTTGACTGTTGACTAGTGTAATGGAAAATAATTTCATTCAAATGGCTGCCTCGGCTGGCCATGCAGTAGCCTTATGACGATCTTCAACAACTGGGAGCAAAACATCGAGTGTAGCTTCGGCTGTGTGGCACCTAGCGCCGTCCTGTTGAAACCAAATGTTGCCAATATCCTCCTCTTCAATTTTTGTAAACAAACATTCGTCCAACAATGCCCGATAACGAAAACGAAATAAGAACTCGTTGAAAAAAAAACGTTAGATGGCGGACCCTTTATTTAAGTGATCATAGTGTCTCTAGTTCGTTGATGGCATAAGGTTGGAAGGCTGATCTTGCGTTCAGCCGATCCCCAGTCTTTAGAAGCAGACTATCCATTGTTTCCCCATCTAGAGTTTTGTTTTGCTTCAAAGACTACGACTAAAATCGTGTGAGCTAGAAATTTCTTCTTCCCTGGAAGTATTTTTCAATCTTAGAATCCCACACAAATTGCATAGGTTCATCACCTTAGTATGTTGATCAGGTTACATGACTTGATTGCCAACCTTCGGAAAATGGGACACGAACTTTTTGTCCTGCAATATAAATCCTCTGGTATTCGATCTTTGTTAAACGTCAAGGAATGCGACCACTCTTCATTATGCACATTATTTTGTATTTCGAATTTAATTTTTGCACATTAATTTCTCATTTATTTGTTTTTTTTTTTATTACTGACTATTTCTTTATTATCATGTTCGCTGGGGTTTTTTTTTTTTTTTTGGTTGTTGGCTTGGTATTTGAGCGGCATAATAAAATACATGATGCGTAAAATATTTGTCCAAGCTTGACAAATTGCAACAGTATTGGTTGGGGCACAAAGACGACATCCATCCAATACAAATGCTCGTAAATTTATTTAAACAAATGAATGAAGAGATATGGTTAGGACGAGTATGAGTTATTAAATGGAAAATGCCACAAATCATTTAGTGAATCCACAATATGGGCTATTCCACAAACAATTTGAGGAACAAACATAATCTTTAGACACCCGCAATTCCAAAATGTATTACAAGAGCGGTTAGGAAGTTGAACATCAGGGCCAACATCCTGCTAACGTAAAAGCTGGCTGTTCATTTAGGTATGCAATGGCCCATATGCCTGTGAGTTTTATGATTTTCTATGTTAGTTTCATGCCGTTGTTCTTATTACTATGGTTCTTTTTTTGGAAAAAAAAAAAAACTACGAAGGTGCTGCACAATTTATTCATGTTTTCTATTTTGTCCACATTCGTACTTCAATTGCGTGTTTATTTCGAAACGACTGAAGACACAAAATTATGTCACATTTGGTATTTCTCTTCATGTGTTCTTCTGTTTGTTACACATTGATGATTTCGAAAATGAATTTGAGCAATAGCGACAGACTGACTTTGAGCCGTTGCCGGGCAATTATTCGAAACAGTTAAGAACGAATGTCTTTGTGAACTAAGTAAACCATGTTGTCTTTACTTTCAGTTGGAAGTCAGCATGACGACTGTCACAGAGAATATTGGAATCACTATGAGAGTTGCAAAAAAAAAAAAAAGGTTTGTGAAATAAACCAGAGACAAAGGCAAAGAGTTCGGAGTTCTTGCGATGAAACGAATGACTAACCAACGACTGGGAGTCGTATGTTCAAGTTCGGGCTGTCGCTTTTTGGAATGGCAGACTCATACTTTTGGCTATGTAATCAGAAGGAAAACAAAATTGGAGAATCCTGTAAGCTCTTCGCAGACCTGCCAATGTACTGCAATACAGATTCGATCTGTAGAACAGTTTGTGGTCAGCGTAAAGACCTGATTGTGTGTGATTTATTTTGTTATTGACTAATTAATTAATTATTGGGTCCAAGGGTAAACCTGGTGATACAGCAAATTTTGCAGCGACAGGACCAAAGCCTCGAACACACGCTAACAAGTCGGCTAAAGGGGCGCTTAAATGAATGTGTCTGATTTTGGGCGGCAACTGTCATTGAGAAGGCCTGGCTTCGAAAAAGGGATATGGAGACTGGTAAAGGCTGTTTTTTATTGAGGTATAGAACTTCGAATTGAAATAAAACACAAGAAAATCGTTTTAATGTCCATCAATTTGGCTTTATTGGAAGGATAATTTTATGCCATTAATGTTTAAATATGATTTCGGGCATGTGGCCGCCGCGGCTGGCTCGAATAAAGCCAATTCTACAGGTCCAATTTTCAACCACTTGTTGGAACCACAACTCATCCACATTCATGCCATCCAATTCGGGAACAAAATAGTCGGTTATCATGGCTCTATACCGGTCTCCATTAACGGTAACTGACTCTCCAGCATTATTTCGGAAGAAGTATGGCCCAATGACTCCACCAGCCCATAGAGCACACCAAACAGTCAGTTTTTGTGGATGTAATGGCATAAAATGGACGGAGCTTGCGGTGAACTTCGCGAACTGAACCATTACTTTCGAAATAAATTTGCACGATTTGCAAGCGTTGTTCTTTTGTCAACCTGTTCATGATGAAATGGCAAACCAAACTAAATATTAATCACTTGACAGCTGACAAAATGGCCGCCAGTTAAAAAAGTGATGCCAACTTAAAGTTCTATACTCCAATAAAAAACACCCTTTATTTAATAATTAAACAAATATTTTGGAGAAGTTGGAATTATTTATATAAAAAAAAAATATATATATATATACATATATCCGTCAGCTAACGTTTTTTTTTCAACTAGTGTTTATCTAGTGCTTCGGCCATGTTGAACGAATTTTTGTTTACAAAAATTGAAGAGGTGGACATTGGCAACATTTGGTTTCAACAGGACGGCGCTAGGTGCAACACAGCCGAAGCTACACTCGATGTTTTGCGCCCTGTTTTTGAAGATCGCATTATCAGCCGCAGAGCTGATGTCGTGAGGCTACTGCATGGCCAGCCGAGGTAGCCATTTGAATGAAATTATTTTCCATTATTAACCGGAAGGATTGTACTTTCAAATAAAAAAAGAAATTTGAGAAAATATCAAGTAGTTTTTTTTTTATATAGAATTTAAAAAAAAAAGTTATTTGGCAGACCCTGTATTAAAAGTAATATTAAATGTTCCTAATGAATTTGTATGCTTGTACAAAATTCAACATGTTTTTTTTCTCCTTGGACCAATTAAAGTTTAAATTTTTCGGTGCAGAAAACAGTTACGCTGATATTTTGGACGAACCATTTTAGTGTTGTCCTAATTTTCAACTAATTTCAAATAAAAAATATTTTTAAGTTGCCTCTGCTATTCTCATAAACTTAAATACCAGGCGAAGGCCCTACCAAGTAACCAGTTAATTTTTTGTAAATTCTATTTCCAATAAATAAATAAAATAATAATAATAATATATGAATTATCTTAAGATATACTAATTAAAAAAATAAAAATTAAAATTAAAAATAAAAATTAAAAAAATTTCGCCTCTGCTGGAATTTGTATTAAGAAACCAATGGCCCAATTTAATAAAATCCTCTACACGAACATTTAATTTCTTTGTCTATGATTTTTTGTAAAAAATCTAGAAAAGTCCTCGGAAAATTTAATAAAATCCTCTACACGAACATTTAATTTCTTTGTCTAGGAATTTTTGTGTAAAAAAATCTTAAAAAGTCCTCGGAAAATTTAATAAAATCCTCTTCACGAACATTTAATTTCTTTGTCTATGAATTTTTGTAAAAAAATATAGAAAAGTCCTCGGAAAATTTAATAAAGTCCTCTACACGAACATTAAAGTTGTTTGTCTATGATTTTTTGTAAAAAACATCTTGAAAAGCCCTCGGAAAATTTAATAAAATCCTCTAAACATTTAATTTCTTTGTCTATGAATTTTTGTAAAAAAAATCTTGAAAAGTCCTCGGAAAATTTAATAAAATCCTCTACACGAACATTAAAGTTGTTTGTCTATTAATTTTTGTAAAAAAAAAAATCTAGAAAAGTCCTCGGAAAATTTAATAAAATCCTCTACACGAACATTAAAGTTGTTTGTCTATGTATTTTTTTTGTAAATAAATCTTAAAAAGTCCTCGGAAAATTTAATAAAATCCTCTACACGAACATTTAATTTCTTTGTCTATGAATTTTTGTAAAAAAAAATCTAGAAAAGTCCTCGGAAAATTTAATAAAATCCTCTTCACGAACATTAAAGTTGTTTGTCCATGATTTTTTTTTTGTAAAAAAATCTTGAAAAGTCCTCGGAAAATTTTATAAAATCCTCTTCTTTAAAAGTCCTCCTCAAATTTAATAAAATTCTCTACACGAACATTAAAGTTATTTGTCCATGATGTTTTTTTTGTAAAAAAATCTTGAAAAGTCCTCGGATAATTTAATAAAATCCTCTACACGAACATTTAATTTCTTTGTCTATGAATTTTTTGTAAATAAATCTTAAAAAGTCCTCGGAAACTCTTAGTTGAATTTCGGAAATTTTCGAATTGTTGCGTTAAAATATTTGCATACAAATCCGTATAAATTTACAGGCCTAATCATAGGTCTTCTTCTTCTTCTCTCCGGCATCAAAACCAACTGATTGAAATTTAAATTCATAAATTATGTACATTACATTATGTATGAGTCGTTCGGGCTCTGTATCTGTCTGTCTGCCTTGGTAGACCACATTTAACACACCATCATCATGAATTTTGGGAACGATAAATACAAACGAGAAGAAGAAGACGAGAGAAAAAAACAGAACAGATCGTTATCTGATTTTGCCTGTTGTACAAGAGATTATCGCAACCGATAATTGTCAACATGTGACAGCCCCTATGATTTGATTAGTTGATCTCAATTCGGGGGACAGAGGCCAAACATGACTTTCAATAAATACCACTGCACCACCACCAACAGGCAGGCAGGCGGGCGGGCGGGCGGCCAGGCAGACAGACTAAACCGCAAGACCGCGAGACGGACATGCGTAAGCAGAGGACCACTCGCCGCACTGTGGCATTCATTCACTCAGCAGTGTGGGGCGAGTGTGAGTGAGTGACCATTTAATGTGATTGTGCGCGGTATATTTAATTGGTTACGTTTGTTATTTCGACAGTTGAATCATTAATGGGCCAACTGTGGCCAACGTCGCCCGCTTCACAGGGACTGAACCCGTGCATATTGTCATAGTGGCTGGATGTGATCAACAGCAGTCCCCCTCTTCCCCTTGGAAGCATTAACATATCATTGATGTTGAATAAAACCAAAACATTTGCATAACTCTGCAACAGGCCACACTACTCGCCAGACATCCATCCATCCGAAAGATATCTGTGTGCATGTGTGTGTGTACCTTGTGCCTTTTCTAAATACACTCACTCTCTCTCTCTCCCCACACATATGCGATCATTAACATAAATGAGAAAAAAAAATATATTGAAATATAATTTTATTTAATGGTGATGGTGGCAAGCGTGGGGAGGGAGGGAGAGCGAATTACTATTACTGTTTGTTTCGCTTCGGTGGGAATTTGAATTGGAACTGGGGAAAGAACCAAAAAAAAAATAGTGTGATTTGAATGGTTGAAGTTCAGCGCAACCATTTTTTTTTTTTATTACTTTTTTCAGAAAACAAGGCGACAATGCCCTTTTGTGGTGTTGGCAAGATTTCAGTCACTTCGGCGTAGCGAGTCATGACATTTGCAATTCAATGATAATTAAAAAGGCAACAAATGTCCAGGTGTTCGCTCGTTTCATTGGTTTGCCAAAGGGGAAGGGTTCTCCATTCCATTACGAAATTATATGCATTTCAGTTCGTTTCGAAAAATCATAGAAACTGTTGAAAAACAAAAAAAAAAAAAACAGCATGGAATTGTGTGTATCGCTACAGACGTACATTTAATGCGTTATTAAATCAACAACAATACCACCAATAACAACAGTGTCATGATCGCTTTTCAACACATATCTGTTCACGATTGTTTTTTTCTTTTGTCTTTTCGTTTTGGTTTCTTTAGCACAAGGAGATACCCTACCACTTGCTGGTCACTTTAAATTGTATTTAGAATATGCCCATTATTCATATGGGACCGCAAGGGAAGTCTAAAGTAGGACAGGTTGTTTTTCAAATAAAATTTTTTTAGGCTGTGAAAAATTTTACAATAAATAAATTCTACCATTATTCTTTTAATGTAGAAAAATGTCAGTGATATTTTGTTCACTTAGAAAAATGTCAGTGATATTTTGTTCTCTTAGGCGATATTTGTTCGCTAACAACTTTTCTTTGATATTTTTTTCCCATAGAAAAACTGTACGATGATTTTTTTAATGAAGACAATTTAATGGCGACATTTTGTTCTCTTAAAAAAATTCCCAGTGTAATTGTTCGCGCAAATAAAAGTTTAAAGGTGGTATTTTTTCGCAAAAAAAATTCACGGTGACATTTTTTCGCAAATTTAGAAACAATTCGAGAGATTTTTTCCTTTAGAAAAATTTCACAGCGATATTTTTTGCATAAAAAATTTTCTCTAACATGTTTTTACATAGAAAAATTGCACGGTGCTATTTTCAATGCAGAATAATTTCAGAATAATAATAATTTTCTTTGATTATTTTTTTCGCAAAAAAAATTCACGGTGACATTTTTTCGCAAATGTAGAAACAATTCGAGATTTTTTTCCCTTAGAAAAATTTCACAGCGATATTTTTTGCATAAAAAATTTTCTTTAACATGTTTTTACATAGAAAAATTGCACGGTGCTATTTTCAATGCAGAATAATTTCAGAATAATAATAATTTTCTTTGATTATTTTTTTACATAGACAAATTGTATGTTGATTTTCTTTATTGAAGACAAGTTCAATGGCGATATTTTGTTCTCTTAAACAAATTCGCAGTGTTATTGTTTTCGCAAAGAAAAATTTCACGGTGATACTTTTTTTTTGCAAATGTAGAAAAGCTTCAGTGATAGTTGATAGTCTTAGAAAAATTTCACGGCGATATTTTTTTGCATAGACAATTTTTGTTGATATTTTTTTACATAGAAAAATGTCACGGTCTTATTTTAAATGTTGAATTTCAGTGATATTTTAATGTAGAAAAATGTCATGGTGATATTTTATTCTCTTAGAAAAATGTCACGGCGATAGTTTTTCACATGGAAAATTGTCTTTGATATTTTTTCACATATAAAAATTGTGCGATTTCTTGCTTTTTAATTTTGAAAAATGCCATGGCGATATTTTCTTCTCTTAGAAAAAATTCAGATATTTTTTTTTTTGCAAAGAAAAATGTTACTGTTGTTTTTTTTTTGGCCGAGGAAAATGGTCTTCATACTTTTTTTTTTTTTTTTTAAATTCTTTAAAAAAAAACTACTGGATATTTTCTCAAATTTCTTTTTTTATTCGAAAGTGCAATTCTTCCGGTTAATAATGGAAAATAATTGTATTCAAATGACTGCCTCGGCTGGCCATGCAGCAGCCTAACGACATTAGCTCTGCGGCTCAACAACAGGGCGCAAAACAACGAGTGTAGCTTCGGCTGTGTGGCACGTAGCGCCGTCCTATGGAAACCAAATGTTGCCAATGGGCTCCTCTTCAATTTTTTTAAACAAAAATTGGTTCAACATGGCCCGATAACGAAAACGAAATAAGCAACTTTTTGATTTCGAGATAAAAAAAAAAATCCTGCGAAAAATTTCACATATCAAAAAACCAATTAATTACACAAAAAATGTAATCAATGTATCTGTGTTAAACAAAAATATTTGTGAAATGGACATTTATATTAATGGAAAAACTACTATTTTTATGAAAAAATTTCGATTTATTTTCCAGCGAAAAATGTGAGGAATCAAAACAAAAAATTCCATAACCACTTTTTCTTTTATAATTTCTGAGTCATTAAGAAATATTTGTGATATTTTCGTGCCTTTTGTAGAAACAAAAAAACACCAGTGATGTTTTTTAGGTGAAAAAAGTTCACTGTGAAAAATCATCTCATACCAAATGTTTACAAATTAAATTCGTATTGCCATGTTATTTTGCAAATATGTGTGATATGTTTAATTTTATTTTTCACGTGAAAAAAAGTTCACGATGAACAAATTTTCGAGGAAAGTTCCAAATTAAATTTTATTTTTACAAATATCTGTGTTATAGTTTTATTACAAAACTGTCCTTTAATTTTTATTTCGTGTAGCTCATTGCAAAGTCGTTGTCACCGTCTGCCATGTTTTTGTGATGTGTAAACATGCATGTTTTTTTTCCTTTGGATTTACGTTTAATTTTAACGTCAACCAACCATGAAAAGTCGAAAATGGTATTTCATCATTTTTAAGTTGAGTTTGTGTCTTGTTCTTCTTTGTTTGGTTTATTTGGTGTGTTAATTTTTTTTTTATCTTCATTTCAAGCTAAACTACAACAACTTGACGCTTTCGCAGCGAAGAAAATGTAAAAACACAGCTCACATGTTTCTGGTGATTTGGTACAAAACAACAACAACAACAACAACAAAACCCTAAGAAGCGTAGAAGAAGAAGAAATATTCTACATTTCACAGGCTTGCATAATTTGTAAATTATCCCCCCCCCCCACACCAAACTTTTCCAATTGAAGTTTTAGGTTTTTTTCCTCAGCGCATTTTGTGAAATGTTTCAATTTTTTACAATGATTTTAACGTTGGCTTAACCAAAACTTGAAGTTGTTTTCCCTTTAGCCAAGGGGTGGAGGAGGGCGATTTTGTAAAACCGCAAAGATTTTTTTTTCCATATCTACAATTTGTATATTTTATTAAGGTTTTTTTTTATGGTTTATTTTTCTTCTGTTATCTTCTCTTTTTTTTTGTATATTTCGTTCATATGAATGAACCGTCTGAACGAACGGACGATCGTTTGTTACTCATCACCTTTGGATACCCACAAAATGTTCAGCGCATCAATATCATCCATCCGTGGCGTATAAAACACATACATTTATATGTCTCTGTGTGTGTATGTGTGTATAGATATAAATCATTTGTAAGTTATTCGTAAAAAAAGAAAAACCAAAAACAACAACGGCACCTCAAGCCAGGGTCTTTGGCTGATGCGGTTGAGAGCATATCTGGGCTAGTGCTGCTATATCTGAGATATTTGCACGCAAAAACAATAAAATACAAATGAACGTAAATTTTCTATACAGAAAAGTAAACAAACAAACAAAACAATCGAAAAAGTTAATATCATTATTTTCAAATGCTAAATGATAACACAACGAACGAATTGATTGATAAATACAACAAATTACGGAATGTATATTTGGATAGAATACTTACGTACTTACTTATTTCCCTAAACAGAAAAATTGTCACCGCATACACGGAGAAAAGTGTATTTGCACTATGTTTGCATGCAATTATAAATATATTTGGGGACGGAGACCAGCACATATATATATAGTATGAATGTGTAGCTGCTCCAAACATATATATGTTTCCTCGAAAATAATTATGTTTGGAACAGAGACCGCAAATTTTTTACAAATTTTTTTTTTTCAACAAAATTTTTTTTTTCCACAAAATTTTTTTTTCGACAAAATTTTTTTTTTCAACATAATTTTTTTTTCCACAAATATTTTTTTTTTCAACAAAAATTTTTTTTCCACAAATATTTTTTTTCCAATTTTATTTTTTTTCGAAATTTTTTTTTACAAAATAGTTTTCTCAAAATATTTTTTACAAAATTTTTAAAATTAAGTAACAAATACTTTCTCAAGCAAATTAACGGGCGCCATAGGCGCATTACAACTTACTAGTTATTATTAGAATGGAAGAATCGAATATAGAGCATGATATTGGCGAGACAGAACCACCAATGACAGGGAAAATTGAAAAAGCACTACTGCCAAGGCATCCACATGAGTGAAATGTTGTTCCATCATGCTCATCCAACAGCACAAGGCAACACTTGTATGGATCCCCGGTCATAACGACATAACGGGAAATGAGATGGCCGATCTATGTGCCATGAAGGGCTCTGAATCGGTGGATGGACCGGAACTCTCGTTCATACGCCCTATGTTGGCAAAATTAAAGGCAATTAATATAGGCTTATCCCGATGGAATTCGACATCTGTCAAACTAAGTTGTCAAGCTAAGTTGTCAAGCTAAGTTGTCAAACTAAGTTGTCAAACTAAGTTGTCAAGCTAAGTTGTCAAACTAAGTTGTCAAACTAAGTTGTCAAACTAACTAACTAAAGGACTTTATCATAAAAAAGAAATATCATGACAAAACAATATTTTATATGTGTTTTATTTACGTTTACTTTTAAAAAGCAAAGTGGACAACCCTTCATAACGAGACGACTGTGGGATTATATACAAACTTGAAAGATAAGTCAGTAAGCTCCATAAACCCTTAAAAGAAGAGACTTAGCATTGTTACAGGAGTCTTGGACGAAAAACAAACCGAGCCGAGCCTGCAGAGGAAGAGTCAGTAGTGGAACAGTTGCTAAGACACTGTCCAGGTCTACAGGATTGTGAGCACATTCCTCGATAACCTTGAACAGCTGGTCAGTGTAGCTCTCAGCGAAAGTCATCGAAAGTTTCAACTAGTTCTAGGCTGTACACTAGGGTGGAGTGAAATTCAAAAAAAATAAAGAAAAAAATTTTAAAAAATTTTTAGGGGTCGCGCCACTCCCTCGAAATTTGGAAATTATCGCTATTTTGGCGTTGATTTTAGAAAAATCCTAAAAAGTTTTATGTCAATAAATGTTTGCAATAGCGTAAACAATGAAATAAGGGCATGAAAAAATTTAAAACAAATTTTCTCATTGTTCAAAAATTTCAAAAAGTAAAATAAGTCAAATCGTCCCTTCTTCAGAAAATTGACTGAACAATGAAATCGCCACCAAAGCTACAAATATTAGTCGATTATCCTCATATTTGCCTCAAATACTTTTGTTTGGGCACTGAACAAGCTCAAACTTTTAAATTTCGAATAAGTTAAGTCGTTAATTTTTAGGATTTTTCTAAAATCAACGCCAAAATAGCTATAATTTCCAAATTTCGAGGGAGTGGCGCGACCCCTAAAATTTTTTAAATTTTTTTTTCTTTATTTTTCCTATCATTAGGACCCCAGACTACATCTCTTTCCGAGGTTAACTTTTTCAAATTAAAAAAAAGCATGTATAACCCCAGTTTGTTACCTGGGGTATAACAATGGGAGGTACTTATAGCTTCTAAGTGAGCCTGCTCTCCTGAACAGGCAGCAATCCATTCAACCTAATCTAATGTTTGCTCTACAGAATAAATTAATAATATGAAACAATATAATGATACTAATTATTTACGTTTCATTTTAAACAAGCCAATGCAATAGCTGTCAAATTTGATAGCTGCCATTATTGGGATACCCATTACAAATCGACTGAATGGTATGCACGTTACTTTCTGTTGCTGAGACTGACTTTGAAGTTTGAGGCATTTTCCTGATTAGTTAAGTGATGTTTGGAATGTGTCATTACTCGAAAGTCCTTTGTGAACTTGAGGAAAATTAAGAATTTTGAAAATTTCAAATCCCACTTTTATATTAAAAAATGCCGGCACATTTTCAATTCCTTTGTGGACTTGAGGAAAATTAAGAATTTTGGAAAATTTAAAAAAATATGAATATTTCTGACTTTTCTATATTAAGAAAGGTCGGCACATTTTCCGTCCCTAAGAGAAATTCGGAAAATTCGAATTATTTTCGTTTGTATTTACCCAAATTAGCCCAATCAGCGATGCAGCTCATTTAATATGGTTCAAGCATGTGGGCTTTAGAGACAATTTCATCTTATCGGAAACGAATGAAACTTAAATCATGTCAGGCTACCCGTTTTCATTTTGAACTCTTTAAACAAAAAAATGTAGACATTCGGCATCTTCAAAAAAAAAAAAAATACCCCACTAATAATGAAATCTCTTCAGAGTTTTAAATTTCCAAGATGCGCATATTCCGATCGACGCGTCCACCACTCGTGTCCACTTGCTGCCACATTCCATTAATTTCACTTTGTTATCGGAGACTTTGTTTGGTAGCAGCTACCAAATTGATTGTGATATTAATGGTGTTTTACACATCATAATAATGTGTCAAGAAACCATAAATTCAATTAATTTATTACAAATGTCAAGAACAACAGCAACAACAACAACAACAGCAGCAACAAGCGAAACCAACGAATTGGATAAAAAATTAATAAATAAACACGAAAATTCCAAAAAAAAAACGAAACTCGAAACTCAAAACTCACACAGCATGAGATGATGGGAGAGCGAATGCACAGTGGCTCCAAAAAAAAAAGAAGAGAAAATGATGGTGTTGAAAATTACAAAAACAAAGGTAATCAGAGAAAACAGAAAAATAAAATAAAACACTGAATCGAAGAGGGATTTGTTGTTATCTGATCTGAGGGTAGTTGGGAAAAGGAGGATCTACGAAAGTGACTAGTGGTGCTTCCACTCGGAGTTTTTTTTTTTTTTTTTTTTTGAAAGCAACAGACAAAGTCTGGTATATCCACAGCGGACCGCCAAATAACTTATTTTTTTTTTTGATAAAAACTTAGCAAAACTTATAACTTTTTTTTTTTTTTTTTTTTTTTTGAAAATTCTATAAAAAAAACTACTTGATCTTTTCTCAAATTTCTTTTTTTATTTGAAAGTACAATCCTTCCGTTTAATAATGGAAGATAATTTTCAGTCAAATGGCTGCCTCGGCAGGCCATGCAGTAGCCTAACGACATCAGCTCTGCGCTTGATAATGCGATCTTCAACAACAGGGCGCAAAACATCGAGAGTAGCTTCGGCTGTGTGGCACGTAGCGCCGTCCTGTTGAAACCAAATGTTGCCACTGACCTCCTCTTCAATTTTTGTAAACAAAGTTCGACCTCAACCATTTTCTCCTCCCTTTTGAAACACTGTGAGTGGGACGTTGAACGGATGTTTGATAGAACTGAAAACATTAATTGTTGCAGAGACAACACACACGTATGTTTTACAAATGCATTAACATATTTCATTTCAAAGCAGAGGAGTTATCATTTAAATTATGAGATTAATTTAAAATTGTTGTTACGCATCTCCACACAAACCAGTGGTGATGACGACGACGAGAGCACCACCTTAATTAAGTCAAAAACGGAAAAAAATTCATAAAAAAAAAATTTAAATGAAAAACGACAGTTTTTTTTTGGTGGAGGGGGGGAGGAAGCGTATTCGAAACGATATTAAAATGTTAAGGCCATAAGTGAAACTAATTTTTAATTAATTTAGATAAGATATCCAGTAAAATTTAAAAAAAAACCAAACCAAACCAAACTAACAAATGGTCCATGGACTAAGGCTAAAGATGCCATTGGATGGTGTCTCTTTTCTCTCTTCTTCTTAGGCCTAAAGAATTGTAAACATTTGTGTTGTCGTTGTACTGATCTTGTTACGGTTGATGGTGTGTCTGTGTGTGTGTGGTATGCGAGCCAATTTCTGTTAACACTAATAAGCGAGACAGGCCTTAAACTTAGTTAGGCGATTTAAATTCAAAGACACCCTACTAATGAAAGTCTTCAAAAATAGACAAAGTTGGCACAAATGAAACCTTTTTGGAAAACCGTTCAATCACAAGAGCGGCCAAAAGTTTGAGGGCCCCGTTTTTAAATTCTAAAAGAACAGAGAAAATATTATGGAAAAATGAAGACTCAAGATGTCTTTTAAATTCTAAAAGAACAGAGAAACTATTACTCAGATGAAGACTCAAGCTGTCTTTTAAATTCTAAAAGAACACAGAAAATATTATGGAGAAGATGAAGACTCAAGCTATATGAAGAAAACTAAAAGTCATCTGGTTTTTTTTGATAAACAAAAAGAATGAAACATTTTTCAATTATTGCCTATATGAAACTATTTATTTTTAAACCTTTTCGTGCCAAGCAAACAATTTGTAACGTAAAGAAAAGCCAGTAAAGCGCAAAATGGTTTATAAAAATTAAAATTAAAAAAAACTCTAATGCGTATTTTTATTATTAAAGTAGACTATTTAACGATACTTAGACGTATGGGACGATAATGATTAATGTCAAATAATATACAAGTATTCATTTCAATAGTGACCCGAGGTCACTGCCTGGTACGAATAGTAATTTTACAATTACTCAAAATCGTCACAGCAATTCTCTTTTGTTTGGTTTCGAAATGCAGCAACTGAACAGACGATTTCCAACTTGTTTTAATCTTAACAGACCGAAAGCGTTTGTTGATTATATTTTTAGATTATTCTAATTTTCTATTGTAATAAATAGAAAAATAAAGAAATAATAACAGACCAAGATCCAAGACTATTTGCAGAAAAAGCTCGACAGTATTTTCTATAACAAAAAAAATATTTTTTTAAAGATTAAAACAAATTAAAAATTGGCCAAACTAACCAAAAAAAATACTAAAAAATGGGCAAATTTACCCAAAAAAACATTGTGAAATGCTGAAATAATTGTAATGATTTTATAAAAAAAAAAAATATTTGAAAAAAGAAAACTAGCTTTTTTAAACGTAACAATATTCCATACAGCGAGCTTTAAAAAAATTTCTGATAATACTCAAAAAAAATATTTTTTTTTTTTAAAAAGAAAGTTATATTCTTTAATAAAGAAAGTTTTTTTTTTGTTAAAATATATTTTTTGCTGATAAAAAAAAAATAAATTATTTTTTGTTATTTTTCCAGTATTAGAAAAATATGGAAATCATACTTTTTTTAAAGAAAATTATGGCTGCTATCAAACGAGTTAGCCGATTTCAATAAAACTTGAGGCTATTACAAATAATGCAAGAAAAATAATTGTAGAAAAAAATTTGCCAAAATGGCAAACAGATTTTATATATTGAAAATGTATATTTTTTGTAGAAAACAATTTTGTAAAAAAATAACGAAGAAAAAAAATTTTAAAAACAAAATTTTTTGTTGGCAAAACAGATTTTATAAATTGAAAATGTATATTTTTTGTAGAAAAAATTTTGTAAAAAAATTAAGAAAAAAGTTGTAAAAAAATTTTTTTTGCAAAACAGATTTTATAAATTGAAAATGTATATTTTTTGTAGAAAAAAATTCTGTAAAAAAGTAACGAAGAAAAAAAAAGTTGTAAAAAAAAATTTTTTTCTTATTTTTTTTACAATTGTTAAAAAATGCTTGTGGGAAAATATTTCCGAGATTAAATTTTTATTTAAAAAAAAAATACCTACAAAAAATGTTACCTGGCAAAAAAAGATTTTATAATTAAAAAATTTAAATTTTTTGTAGAAAAAAAATAACGAAGAAAAAAAATTGTAAAAAAATTTTTTTTTTATTATTTGTTCTTTATAATTGTTGAAAAATGTTTGTGGGAAAATATTTCCGAGATTAAATATTATGTTAAAAATTTTTTTTCACAAAATAACTAAGTGCAAGTAAAACAGACACCAAAATACCATACATGTAACAGAAAACAAATTTTGTCGAACGGATTTTCAAATTAATAACCCCTGAAGAAATAAATAACGACTGAACTAATTCTAATAAAACAAGAGTCATGTAGAAGATAAAACAAAGAGTTTTTAAAAAAAGTATTAAGGAATCGACAGACACGTTTTGCTAATTAACTGGTCAAAATTATCCAAAGTTTTTGTTTTAGACAGACAGAAAAATTTGCGAAAGAACATGAGCATGGTCTAGTGAAGAACCAGATTAATGTTTGCTGTACCGAATTATTTTCTTAGAAATGTTCTCTATTTGATTTTTGACTAACTTTCATTATTTCGCTGTTAAGAATTTGTAAAATTTCTTATCAGAAACATTTTATTAAAACACTAGAAAAAAAAACAGAAACTATCAACGCAGGGTATTTCTGCGCCATCGTTGATAGCTGTATAATAATTCAAGATATCCACGAGCAGCAAATTTCTAAAACTTGACTCGTGCCAGTTTATTTTTTCAAATAACAAATGTTTCATTATTAAAACAAATGAATGTCTGTAGTACATATGTAAATTTCATGTCGATATGAAACCAAACACTGATTATGAACGGAGAAGAAATCAACCAAAAAAAAAATACATTTAATTGTGTGTGTGCGTGTGTATGTGTGTAAACTAAACATTTTGACATACGCCGGATATGACCAAAATCGACTAAAAACAAAAAAAAAATGGAAAAAGAAACAGAAACCCGTTGAATCCATCCCAGCCATTGCAAGAAAGAAATTTATGATTATGTTGTTATTATATGGCAGAGAGACCACGTCGTCGTCATCAGCCACGACAACAACAAAAAACACAATTAATATATAAGTAAAAATTTAAAATGCATTTAATGTTTTGCAATAAAAATAAAAACTGCTCATGCTCACCCTTTCTTAAACAGAAAAAAAGGTGAAGAACCAACAGAAGAAAAAAAAACAAGCTCTAAGGAAAAGACAAATGAAACAGTACTTCTTGTCTTTGTTGATTTTTGTTTTTTGTTTAGCACTTCCCTTTTTGTCTCAATATCCGGTATTGGAAATTCATACACACAACCGAATCTTGATGATTTTCCCCATTTTCAAATTTTGCAAAAACACAGAAAGAAACTAAAGTGTGAATGAAGTTAGCACAAATCGTTTACAATAAAAAACAAAAAATACAAGACAGACGGACGTAATGCATAAATGTTGATTTGTTTACTTACCGCCACTGTGATGTTGTCGGCCCGCTGTTGTTGCTGCAGTTTTTGCTGTTATTTTATCACTGGTCGCTGTGGTGGTGGCCGTCGATACCGCCGATGAGGACGACGACGACGACGATGATGATGACGCCGACGATGACGTTGATGCTGATGATGATGGTGTTGTTGATGTGGATGTTGCTGATGTATGGAAATCCTGTGGTGTTAGACGACTGTTGTTGTTGTTGTTGCTGCTGTTGCTATTGCTGTTTGTTGTTGTCGTTGTGTTTGTGTTATTTGTTGTATTGGTATTATTACTGGTATTATTACTATAGCCTACTTGATGGTCCGATCCACAGACTGATGCACTTGATGCTGACGATGTTTCATATGAACTATTTGTATTTACACATTCATCTAAAGGTCTTTCACAATCTGAAATTGAACAGAAAAGCCAGACAAACAAAATGAGTAAAGGCGATGAAGAGTAAAATTTAAAAAAAAAAAATATATTTAAAGAATAAAAACAGATAAAAAAATAAAAATATAAAACCAAATTAATCATAAAAATAAAACATTAAAAATTAAAAGTAAAACATAAAAAATAAAAGATTAGAAAATTAAGAATGAAAATATAAAAAAATAAATAAAGACTACAAAATAAAGAATAAACATAAAGAAAAGCGCCCGTTTTCATAAAAATGTATAAGAGGTTTAAAACCTTTGGTAAGGCAAATATGCGTTTTTTTATTTTCACACAGTTCTCTTAACAAATGTTTATAAAGCTGTTATGAATATGGAGAAGAAATACAAAACTAAAATAAAAAAACAAATCAAATAGAAATATTTTATTAATTTTTTTTTTTTTTGCAAAATGATAAATGATCGGGGACGCGACTAACGGAAACAAAAACTAAGAAGATCGAAAAAACAAAACAGATACAAAAACAGTAGAAAAATTATGAACAGACATAAAAACAAAACAAAATAAAAATAAGAAATTAGAAAATTTAATAAAACTATGATATTAAAAATTCTAATAAAACTAAAAATGTAAGAATTTAATAAAAAGAACAAAAAAAAAAATAGAAAATAAGAATAATAACATAAAATAAAAAGAAGATTAAGGAACAAAAGTAAAACTTAAAAAATGCAAAATAAAAAAAAATAGTGTAAAATGAAATAAAAATAATAAAAAAATAAATTTAAATTAAAGAATAAAACAAAAAATGATTATCCCGCAATCATAAAAATTGAAAACAGCTTTATAATCCACATTATTAAGACAAATTTGTGGAAATCGTTTTTGTAATTTCATGCATTTTACTTAACAAATTAAAAATTAAATTAGAAAAAAAAGAAAATTAATTATTATTTTGTTTATTCTTTTCCATATTTATGTACATGAAAAAAAAGAAGAAAACATCAAAAAAAAAGTTATGTATAAAATATAAAACAAACAAAATAAAAAATGGAGAATAAAAATACAAAATACAAAGTAAAAATAAAAATTAAACGAACAACAATGTAAATATAAGGAATAAAGAACAAAAAAATTATAATAAAAAAGATTAAAAATACGGCAAACATTTAAAATAAAAGCAAATAAATAATAACAAAAAAAAAGGAATATGAAATAAAAAAAACACGTAAAAACACATAAAATAATAATAAGGAAAACAAATATTATTTTTATATTCAAATTTTCTAAAAAAAAAAAAATAATTTTTGTTTGACGAAAATTTTAATATAGAATAAAACATAAAACCGAATAATAAATAAAAAAATTAAAAAGAAAACATAAAGAAGAAAAATGAGGAATATAAATAAAAAATAAGTTGTGTTTGTAGAACATTTTAATATAAAAAGTATAAAATTAAAACAAAAAAAATATAAAAAAAAATCGAAATTTGTAAAATGAAACATCGGGAATAACGAAATAAAAATTCAAATAAATAATGAATAAAAATTTTATTTTTTTTAATTTTTTATACGGGAAATAAAACATCTAATTACAAAAAAAAATTGTAAAAATAAACAAAAAAAAAAAGACAATTATTTTTAATTTTTTTTTCTATATTTACATGAAAAAAAGTAAGTAAATATTTTATTCAAATAAAATAGAATAAACAGAAATAAGGAATAACAAATACAAAACACAAAGTAAAAAATAATAAATCAAATATAAAGAATAAAAAACAAAAAAAGAGGAAGATAAGAATTAAAAAATAAAAACAAATTTAAGAAATAATAAAGGCAAACATTTAAAAAATATAAAATAAAACAAAATAAGGAGTAAAAACTAAAAAAAAAATAAAATGAAGAATACAAAATGCCAAAACAACATAAACAAATAACTAAACTTAGGAAAACATACAAAAAATAAACATTAAATAATAAAAAAAAAATTAAAAAATAATAAAAACAAAAAACATAAATTAAAACAACATTACTATTTTTATATTCCAAATTTCCTCAAAAAATATTTTTTGTTTGTAGAACATTTTAATATAAAAACATGGAATTAAAACACAAAAATATATGAGAATCTAAATTTATAAAATGAAAATTAGGAATTACGGAATAAAAATCAAATAAATAAAGAATATTTTTTTTAAATTTTTATGAATTCGGGGATAAAACATTTGGTTAAAAATAAAATTATAAAAAAAACAACCAAAAATAGGCGAAAAAATACAAAACATAAAGTAAAAAATAAGAAATTAAATATAAAGAATAAAAAAACAAAAAAGTGCAAATTAAGATTGGTGGAAAATTAAATCCCACACTCAATACCTCACTATACTCTGTGTAAACACTTTTCTATCAGCCCTCGCATGCGAAACAACATCTTGTGAAGTGGAGTTTATTTATGATTTTATACATTTAAATTATTTCATTAACAATATTGAGCACACAACTAATACCGAAATGAAATTTCACAACAGAAATACAAAAGAAGAGAAAAATTGATTGAAAATATTATAAACTTCCGGCTTGGGTCAAGAATCGCATAGACAGACAGACAGACGAGCATATGAATGGGCCAAGAATCATAACTTAACGTTCAGCATATGTATGAGTGTGTGTGTGAATGTACAGCAGCCGCCGTACGCAGAACGACAGACGGACAATCAGCATCTAACCATGAGCCATAATAAATCAAATACCAGAGAGGAAAAGGTGTTCATGGTGATGGCGGAAAAGGCCAGAAAACCCCACAGCAGCATACACCGACAATGGACACATGATTTTTCGAAAGTAGACAAACGCCAGTAGTCAGCAGCCGCCACGCGCTGCCTCGTTGCTCGTTGGTATTGACTTCTAGTGTTTTAAACAGTTTTTGCATAGACCACCACCAACAACAACAACAACAGCGAACCCTAATTCACAAACAAGCGGGTTAAAAAAAACGGACGTCGACTTTTTTAAAAAAAAAGAAAAAACCAAACTAAATCATAAACGAATTTTCTATACCTCCTCCAACCACCACCAACAGCAAGGGGGGAAAACGCCGTTAAATATATCTTTAGATATGAAGGGGTTTCAGTTGCTGCGCGTGATTGGCAACAACGACCGACCATTCATACCTCTGGGTCAGCAGCTAAGGTTGCTGGCATCAGCATTGCCTGCAAGTAGAGAGAGCGCGTGTACTCGGCGAATGGAGTTAATGCAATATGTTCGATGACGACGCCGACGACGGGGCAACACCGTCAGCATCTGCCACCGCTTCAATAGACACTTTATTCGATGGTGATTTTGTTACCTCGAAGACATCCGTTTTTAAGCTGATTTTCCGTTCTATTTATCAGTTTCTGACGGTTGATTTTTTTTTTTTTCACCCCCCCTCTCTCTCTCTGTGTGTGAGTGTTGGTCTTTTTGCTCTGATTGTATTATGAGTTTTCGCAAGAGCTTATTATATGTAAATGGTCAATACAAGACAAGTCAAGAGTTAACAACGAAAAGGTAATACAATTTGGTACCGAGCTGGACCACCTTTCCGAGAACGCTAGGGGAGGGAATCAACAAAAAAAACTAGGGGAGAAAACCGAAATTTATTTTTAAAAAAAATATTCCAGAGGAGAAATACTGTGGATTGCTGGAAAAGAACTGTGGGAATTTGTCAAGAAAAGTTATTAGTGTGAGTAAACTTGATCTTTGGACCAAATGGACCCCAAATCAAAAGGGAAAACAGTCTCGAAAATTCCGAAAATTCGGTGTAATTATTAAAATTAAAAATGACTCTAAATACGAATAGGAAATTTTTTTTTAAAAATTTTGCGTTCGTTTTTATTAATGAAAATTTAACCTCAAATTAGAATGGGAAAAAATACTAAAATTTAACTGCACATAATGTTTGCGTTGTTGCCCCAATTGTAAGATTTGGCGCTTTTTCTTATCTTCGTTTTGGTCCCACTTTGAATTGGGGTAATTTTTCAAGGAGGCAGAAAGATCTGCACCCATTGTCGAACAACAAAATTAAATATTTTTTTTTAGAATATACCAAAAAAGTGTTCTAAAACTCGGACAATATTGAGCAACTCTTGTGTTAGTTAAAAATTTAAATATTTTACAGGTTTTTCCTTTTAAATTCCTCAAGAAAACTGCACCAAATTCATCGCAGCTTTGGAAGAGCAGCAAAAGGTTCTGCGTCATATTGTCAAAGATGGAAATATTCTACAGTATTCCACGTTTAATTATCTTTTTCGCATATTTGACTCAATTTCAGAATCCCCATTAATTGTGATCCTTTCTCACTCAAACAATTTCGTATAATTAAACTTTGTATTTGTCCCGGAATTAAGTTGACTTTGAATTTCACTCTTTTTCTTTTATACCGAAATAATTTGTGACTACAGATCGGGCAACTACAATCATTTGCAAATTGTCCAACTGTCCAAGAAAAGTAAACATTTTCTATGATTGAATTTAAAAAAAAATGCATTAAAGAATACTCGTAATAGTTACAAAAACAAATTCATTAATTATATAAAAGAGATTCTTTTTAATGTATTAGAGTAATTATCCAAATTAGGTAATTAGGCGAATTCGTTTAATTACCTCACACGAAAGATTTCATTAAAAGAATACTCGGAACATTTTTTAAATAATGTAAATTATTATATAAACGAGATTATATTTAACTAGTAAGTTGTAATTCGCCTATGGCGCCCGTTGAAATATAGAAAAAAAAATTTTGTTGAAAAAAAAAATATTTGTGGAAAAAAAAAATTTTGTTGAAAAAAAAAATGTTTGTTGAAAAAAAAAATTTTGTTGAAAAAAAAATTTTTTCTTGAAAAAAAAAAATTGTTGAAAAAAAAAGTTTTGTGGAAAAAAAAAATTTGTAGAAAAAAAAAATTTTGTTGAAAAAAAAAAAATTTGGAAAAAAAAATTTTGTAAAAAAAAAATTTTGAAAAAAAAAATTTTGGTAAAAAAAAAAATTTGGGAAAACACAATTTCTGTAAAAAAAAAATGTTATTTTTTTTATTATTATCTTAATATATATTTACCCTCGACACTGATTCACTGATACACTGATACACTGATTCACTGACTGTCATGCAGTACGTAGGAATTTAAATAGGCATTCTATAATAATTCTATAAATAATAATAATAAAAAAAATAATATTTTTTTTTGTACAGAAATTGTGTTTTCCCCAAATTTTTTTTTTCCCAAAATATTTTTTTTACAAAATTTTTTTTTCCACAAAATTTTTTTTTTCAACAAAATTTTTTTTTTCCACAAAAATTTTTTTTTCAACAAAAATTTTTTTTTTCAACAAAAATTTTTTTTTTCAGCAAAAATTTTTTTTTTCTACAAACATTTTTTTTCCAACAAAATATTTTTTTTTTCCACAAAATTTTTTTTTTTCAACAAAAATTTTTTTTTCAGCAAAAATTTTTTTTTCAGGAAAACTTTTTTTCCACAAATTTTTTTTTTCCAATTTTATTTTTTTCCGAAATTTTTTTTTACAAAATAGTTTTCTCAAAATATTTTTTACAAAATTTTTAAAATTAAGTAACAAATACTTTCTCCAGCAAATTAACGGGAGCCATAGGCGCATTACAACTTACTAGTTTATTATAGAATGCCTATTTAAATTCCTACGTACTGCGTGACAGAGTCAGTGAATCAGTGTCGAGGGTAAATATATATTAAGATGCATTTAAGTAATTATCCAAATGAGGTAATTAAGCGAATTCGTTTAATTGCCTCACACGAAAAATTCCATTAAAAGAATACTCCCAACATTTTCTAATAACACTGTAATATATTACAACGTGATTCTATAGAAAATATTAGTATTAGTACTCAAATGAGGTAATTAAGCGGTTTTGGATTAGGACTCAACAAGCATGATATTTCCTATGAGGTAATTAGCAGGGTTAACTGTATATTCATATTGGCAGGACCCGTTTTAAAAACAATCGGGAAAAAACAGGTTCAAATTGAACCGAAGGTTTCTTTTTAAGATCAAAAGAAGGACTTCTAACAATGATGCATTTTATTAGAGATAGTTTCAATGTAGAACGGATCTGTTGATCAAATATTATTTCTATTTGCCTTAATACTCCATAGAGGCAGACCTTTTGCAGAAGGCAGACTTTTTACAAATCAGTGATCTTAAAAAAAAGTTGGTTACCAGAAAAGTATTTTCGTTTTTTTAAATCTAATATTTTAGTAAGTATGCACAAAAGAAATGTCTTTTACTTCCTTTCAAACACAGTTTCCATTAGACCTCATATTTTCCACCTGACCGGCGGTTAGGACAACTCTGTTATCACTAAATAAAATTATGAGATACATATGGACAAAGAAAAAGACCATAGACATACCAACAGGTTAATAAAATTTATTAAGTAACAAAATCGAATTATTTCTAGAAATATGTTTTGCTCTAACAAAATACACATTTTTTTTTTTCTATTATTATTCGAAAAAGGTGCACACACTCAACTAATGTGATTTTCTTGGGAACAAAAGGGTAAATTTAGAGAAGAGGAAAAAAACATGATTTTCATAAAAAGAACAAATCAAATTATGGAAAAAATGACAAGCAATTAGGAAACACAATAGGAATTTTAAATGAAAAAAAAAAAAAATAAACAAAACTGAAAAAAAGGAAGAGGACAGAAAAAAAGGAAAACATTCCATAAAACGGGAAAACATAACACAAAGAAGAAGGCATTCCAGAGATATCTTTATTAAAATACAACGAATTCTTGGGAAATTCTAAAAAAAAAAAAACACACACACACACGTTGTTGACGTCGAAAGCGAAGACAATGACAGCAAACACAGACGACAGTTATTGAAGTCCTTGTAATGAGTGTTTTTTGTTTTGTTGCTCTTCATTTTTCATCGATGTTAAAAACGTTTATTAAAAATAAAAAACATGTTTTATTATCATTTTTGTTGCTGTTCATTTGTTGTTGATTGCAGATATGAAACAAATGGCTGTACGGCCAATCGTTCGTCCGTCCATTCGTGTGCCTGACTGCCCGTGTGTGTATGTGTGTTGTTGCCATTTACACTTGTTCTTTGTCAGCAATGTTGTCATTTATTGCTTGCTTGTCGAAGCGTGTGGCGCCTACAGCTGGTTAATATGCCGAAAACGTTTCCACACTTACATCGATCGAATCGAATCGAATTGATTCGATCTACAACACTACATATGATTACACACCAGAAGGGGTGTCTGTCTCGCTGCCCCCCTCCCTCCTTACCAGCTTAAGACTGAGAGAATTCATAACCTAACACAATATCATCAAAATGATATTCCGCTGTTCGTCCGGAACAGACAAGAAAATTATCGATTATTTTATTGAAAAAAAAAAAAAAAAAAAAAAAAAAAAAAAAACTCCACCAAGTATTGTGTATTCCTATCGGCTCGAAGCATAATTACAAATTGATAATTGTCGGAGCGGGTTGTACTTACCTTTTTGTAGTATATCTAAGTGTTCCCATAGTATGTCGCCGGTAAATGCTGGTGTTATTACTAAGAACTTGTCTTTGCCTAATTCAATCACATCACGTCCTTTCATTTTCCTAAACGGATCCAGATTCATTGAAACCAGCGAGAATTCTTTTACCGCCCAATTAAGCCAATATATGACATGCAACTCTGTCCATTCGCGGGGATCTAAAAAGAAAAGAAAAAGGAAAAACAACAAAAATTTAATTAATAAAAAGCCGAACAAAAAACACTCCCCCTCTCTCCGGTATAATTAAACGATGAAGAAAGTTTATACTAATAAAATTCCTGGGGAATATAATTTCATATTTGACTGAGCGTGTAAGGGGGGATTTTACCACTGATCCTCCCCCCCTCCCACACCTTTTTTTTGTATGGATTATATGGTGGGAATATTTCTTGTGTTAAATATATGTAATTTTAATTAGATGTAAACGACTGTAATTTGTTAATTTGGTGTTTAATGTTGAATTATCAAATTAAATTATGTCTTAGAACTGGGAGTGATTGCTTCTTCATAGAAGACGGAAGAGAGAACAAAAGACGAAGTTTTTAAGCCGGCAAACACAATCTTAATGCCTGTAGGATATTAAACTACTTAAATAGTTGCCTAACTAAATAAATAATTAACAATTAGTTAAATCAAATTTAATAATTAAATAAATGATCAAAATATTTAAATAAATTAATTATTTTTTTGTTTCTGTTAGCCGAGTACGAGATCATTTATTAATCTCTATTGTTTTTACCAAATTGAAATATTTTGTGATTGTTGTGAACTCACGCAGACTCACGCACTTCTGCATCGGTACCCATTTGCAATGATATCTGCTCCAATTACACAGGTCAACAGCAAAAACGTGCTTGAATAACCAACATTTCTAACATTTGACAAGTAGAAACTACGCCATTACGAAAAATGGAACAATAAACGCATTGAAATTATTAAAATTCACTACAAAAGTGGTAAAATCTCGCAACACTAAACAGTTTCCGGGCCGTGTTATCTCTCGAAGAGGTGATCGCAATTGGCCACCGAGATCTTGTGATTTAACACCTTGCAACTTCTTCCTTTGGGGCCACATGAAAGATAAGGACAATGCCAAACAGCCCAGCTTCGATTCAAGACCTCAAAAACAGAATTCATGAGGCTATCAAGGACATAGGGCAGCCACTTTGCGATTTGCCTATGGACAATTTCATGAACAGGATATGGTCCTTTAAGCCTGGTCGTGGTGGCCATTTGGCTGATGTTGTTTTTCATTATTAACGGCATACCTTCCTCTTTATTATGAAATAAACATCCGATCATTTATCTCAAAAAATTTAATTTTTCATTCAATATCAAAATAACACCTCTTGTTGGAAAACACTGTAGATTAGGGTGGAGTGAAATTCAAAAAAAAAAAAGTTAACCTCGGAAAGAGATGTAGTCTGGGGTCCTAATGAGGGGAAAAATAAAGAAAAAATTTTTAAAAAATGTATGTCAATAAATGTTTGCAATAGCGTAAACAATGAAATAAGGGCATGAAAAAATTTAAAAAAAATTTTCTCATTGTTCAAAAATTTCAAAAAGTAAAATAAGTCAAATCGTCCCTTCTTCAGAAAATTGACTGAACAATGAAATCGCCACCAAAGCTACAAATATTAGTCGATTATCCTCATATTTGCCTCAAATACTTTTGTTTGGGCACTGAACAAGCTCAAACTTTTAAATTTCGAATAAGTTAAGTCGTTAATTTTTAGGATTTTTCTAAAATCAACGCCAAAATAGCGATAATTTCCAAATTTCGAGGGAGTGGCGCGCGACCTCTAAAATTTTTTTTCTTTATTTTTCCCCTCATTAGGACCCCAGACTACATCTCTTTCCGAGGTTAACTTTTTCAAATTAAAAAAAAAAACATGTTTTCACTCCACCCTACTGTAGATGTTTTAGCGATTTTTCAGGGCAAATTTTAAATTACTTCTGATATTGTTGACCGGGCAACATTTTCACTCAGTCACCAAACGTTAGGCCATTCTATCGAAATAACTGTTGACTACAGAGATCTGGCGACTACAAACAATTGCAATTGAACAAAATAAAAAAATTTGGAATTTAAGAAAATCACATTAAAAAAAAAGTCTCGTAATATTTTTAAATAAAAACCTAATATATTTTATAATAGCGATTCCATTTAAAAGAATTCGCTTAATTACTCAAATGAGGTAATTAAGCGGATTCGTTTAATTACCTTATCCGGATAATTACTCGAAACGCTTGAGATTTTCAACATTTAAAGCATTTTAACGAAAAAAAAAACTATTTACGACAATGCAATTGGCACAGGAACAGAAGCTTAGAGACCATTAAAAAATCTCGTAATATTTTTCAATAAAAGTAGAATTTATTTTATAACGGTGATTCTAATTAAACGAATTCGTTTGATTACTTAAATGAGGTAATTAAGCGGATTCGTTCAATTACCTTACCCGGATAATTACTCAAAACGCTTGAGATTTTCAACATTTAAAGCATTTTAATGAAAAAAAAAATCTATTTACGACAGTGCAGTTGGCACAGGAATATTAAAAAATATCTCGTAATATTTTTCGATAATAGTAGAATTTATTTTATAACGGTGATTCTAATTAACCGAATTCGTTTAATAACTCAAGTGAGGTAATTAAGCGGATTCGTTTAATTACCTTACCCGGATAATTACTCAAAACGCTTGAGATTTTGAACATTTAAAGTATTTCAACGAAAAAACCTATTTATCACAGGAACTGAAGCCGATTTGGGGTTTCCACCAGCATTTTAAAGAAAAATGGGCCAATGATGTCACAGCTCCAAAGAAACGCCCCAATCAAATACACTCTGAGCTTGCAGTGACTTGTTGATCACCTGATACGGAAGTTTTGCTTGTTAACATAACAGCCGAGATGAAAGTGAGCTTGGTCATAAAATATGATTTTTCGGTCAAAATCTTTGACCATTTCGAGCAGATCAAAGGCCCAATGTAAGAAGCAACAACGAAGTGATTTGAATATCTGAGTCACCTTGGCCTTGTAGCCGAATAATACGAAGTCTTTGTGCCAAATTCACATCGGTACTAAGTCACACACTCTCGGCAGCCACAATCTCTAGCACGCCAGTATCAGGAACTTGAGTGCTGCAGCCAAAACATATTTTCAACCAGACTTGGGAAATAAGTTGGGATTATTTCCGAAAGTAGATCAAGGTTATGCGATTCATTTCGTTATAGAGACAGTATCCATATGATACTGTCAAGATTGTCAGCGGAAACGAACTATCACTCTGTCAATATCTGATGCAAAAGGGACTCGGAACCGGTACACCCACCACGTTTTGTTATACAACTTGTTTGGGACATGTATCTTGAGAAAATAAAAACTAAGCAAAGTGTGTGGTCCAATCATATTAGAGCCATGACAAGATTCGAGAGTTATCGTCCTAATCGGAAGCAGTTATCATACGAATTAGACACGACTCAAGTAGAAGTAGTGAGTAGTTGGGTAAAAGGCAAATCGAATATAGGACTTTAACTCTTTCCGGCGCGGTGGTATGAAAACTATACCACTTATCTAATTAATTTTCCTACATTCTGTGTGCAATGGTATATGGTGGTGGTATAAAAATCATACCACATCCTTGCGCGAAATCCTGTAAGGAAATATTTTTTTTTTTTAACATTTTTTTCAATAAATTACTTCTATAAATAAAAGCAAATACAAATTTTCTTTAATTTTTGCCGATTTTATATAGTGCGCCGGAAAGAATTAAAGGATGTTGGCCTAATATTAGACCATGTGATTTTATATAAATGTTTTTCTAAAATAGAAACGCATATTTCTTACCTTTGGTAATATTGCTGTTTTGTGCCTCCTTCTCCCATGAAGCGAAAGAGGCTTTTAGCACCTCGGCGACTTTGCGATTGGTACCGGGCGTCAGGGGAGGTATTTGAGTAGGTACATCTGCAAAAAAAAATGAAAAAGGACATCAATTATTTAATTGTTATTGCATTGAACAGGAAACTATTTTTCAAAAAATACGAAAGGATTAACTAAACTAATAATTTTATAATAAATCAAGTTTTAAACACTTGTTTAAAACAGGATTAACTAATTTTATAATAAATCAAGTTTTAAACACTTGTTTTCTGTTTTGCTCTCCTAGCATCCGCAGCTTCAGTATGACGTCTCCAAGCCGGTCGTATTAAATACTTTAATCGTAATTGGCAATTACCTTTTAATCGAGCACTGGTCGTATACAATTGCTGAAGTTTTTGTGATTTCAACTGAAATTTATGCGATGTAAAACACGATAAACTGCTGCTGATGGCGTCACAGGCGCTGCTCAAGAGCTCCGCACTGGGTGAGCCACGGTTGTTGTTGCTGTTGCCACTGGCCGCCACATAATAGGTCTGCGGATAAGGATAACCACCCATACGGAGAGGTACACGTAAACGGCTATCCGACCAATCGATCCATTCATTTGTCATAATATTTTGTCTTGTTTTTGTTCCAGTTGTTTCAATGGAAAATTTTCTCTTTAATTTTTGTTTCTTTTGTCGGTGAATTTAATAAATTTAAGTTTTTTGTTGTTGTTCTTTTTTAAATGTTTTCTAAGTACACTAGAGCAAATAATTGTATAAACACCATAGTCGTGTTGTTGTTGTTATTTGAAACATAATATTTAATATCACACACGCACGACGTAGCAAAGTTCAATTTTTGTTTTTTTTTTTTTTTTTTTATTTTTCAGAATTTTGATTGAATATTGGAACAGCTGTTTGAGTTTGACTTCTGTTTTGTATATTTTGTGTTGTTTTATTTTAGTCAAATAAAAATAATGATTTGTTGCATTAACAAACTAGATTTGTGAATGGAAAAATTATTAACAATTTATTGACATTTGGATTTGTTGGGAGCACGTGGTGATGGGTGCCGTCAAAAAGGGGGAGTTGGCTGATGTCAATGACAGTTTTTACAAATAATTTATAAAATATCATAAGAGAATCTTAGATACTCAACACAAGCCAGGCGGTTCCAGGCGATTCGTTGATGCATCGATGAGGTTTTATTCACCCGGGTCCATAGTGAAATGAGCAAAATGAGACAAAGATCATGAAAATCGATGCACGCGTTTCGCTTTTATTCGCAATTGAGTAAAGGTATGAATTTCAAAAATTTTCAAATTTTCATATATTTTTGTCACCCAACAAATTTTAATTTTTTTTG